>CM074725.1:201298274-202498274 GCA_037306005.1 Rhinophrynus dorsalis | reverse complement strand
TGAATGGCAAGCAGATGACAGCAGAATTTATAATCCTTAACTCATTGAGTGCCAGAGAGGTACACAATGCGTTGCTTTGCAATGCATTAGATTCCTCTCTGGCACTCAAAGGGTTAAACCTCATACAGCAGGGTTTAACCCAGTGAGTGCCAGACAGGTATCCAATGCATTGCATTGCAGTTTGTTGGATACCTCTCTGGCGCTGAAAGGGTTAAATAAATAGCCACAGAGAAAAATAAAATGATATTACTGTATATAGCACCAGCAAAATGAAATGAAGAAAGCATAGCCCATTGTGTCAGGTTTTGTTAAATGATTAGTCAGCAAACCTAGATTACCACTGAGATCTCTGGAGAGAAATATTGCTCCAGGCTTGTCTTATGACAGCACTAGAGAAATACATGTTTTAGTGTATAGTTATAAATTGTCAGGATTTTTTATACATCATTTTAAGAATTATTTGTCAAACCATTCTCGGCCAAGAGAGCTAATAAAAACAATGTACTGAATGAACAGATTTTGTAATAGATTTTACAATCTTATATTATAATCATAAAATATTTTATATGCAGTCTTATATAATATAATTGATAGATTTATTTTAACCCTTTCTGTGCCAGGGAGGTAGCCAACACATTGCAATGCACTGGATACCTCTCTGGCACACAAAGGTTTAATATAGTGTTGTTAACTTTTGTAGAGCTGCAAATATAATTCTAGCAGAATATATATATGGAGAAATTCTGGGTCAAGGAAACTGCACCATAAAGATCTAATAAACATTCCTATTATTTTAAATTGAGTTCTTAAAGGGATAGTAATATTTCATAAAAAAGCAGCTCCAATTAATCTTTATAGTATTTGGGCCATGGAGAGTATAATTTCACTACTGTCAGTGTTGTAGTTCAAGAGTAATTGAATGATAAAATTTACCCCTCCCGCCCCTTTTACCTAGTGTAAGCTACCTCCCCTCAGATGTGGAATCTGGTCCACAGACCAGACAGCTCACAGCAAGGAACAATGTTCTTACCATGAGCATAAGGAAAACCCTGCCCCCTTGACAGGTTTTTCAGGTTTTTCCTTATGCTCACTGAAGATTGTCCCTCTCTGTGATCTATCCGGACAGTATTGCTGTTCTGTGGTGTGCAGTGTTACATCAGTAAAAGGGATGGGAGGGGGATACTTTATCATTCAATTACTCTTGAACTACAACTCTGACAGTACTGAAATAACTATGACAGTACTGAAATAACTATGAAGATTAATTAGAGCTGCTTTTATTGTGAAACATTACTATCCCTTTATTCCCTTAAGGACCGGCCGGCACCTAAGGACCACGGACCATTTTTTAATTTTTTTTTACCGAATCGGATTCAGGGCTCCCAGAACAGCCGTGCAGCCGTGAGGGGAGCCCTGAATTCCATGACGGTCCCAGCACATCATGGGTCCTTAAGAGATTAAAAGAGAAATTTATCATTGGAACAAATGGCTATTATTTTTAAACAGTTGAAGAGCCCATGTGCAGGGGCCACAGTGCCACCCAGCAAAGGCCACAATGAAGTCATGCACAGTAGAGACTGCCTGCTCCATGGCTGATACGGAGCAGGGTGCTCCGAATTCAGACCATAGTCCTCTCTGCACACCGAAACGGTCTGAATTCTGATCGCCCCGCTCCGTTATCAGCCGCGGCACAGGCAGTCTGTACTGCGCATGACTGCAGCGGGAGCATGATAGCTTCTGACAAACATACATTTAGCAAATTATTATATAGGATAATTATAATAAAAACAAACAATATATTGCAGGGTTTATTCTGCTGGTTAAAACTAGGTAGTCACACTAATTAGATATTTTATTGAAAAGTTATTGAAGCTCAAGCTTGTATTTAGTATGTGCATTCGTTTTACGGTAGTGCTGTTGTTACATCAATCTATGGACAGCTCTGGTCAATTTACCATAAACGGCCATACATGGGAGGGCTGGCTTGGAAGTAAGAATGCAATTGGCACCTGGGCTCACATACGTCTGGGCTGGTAGGCTACTACCTCACTCCATTTGTTCCTTCTGCTGTAAATGGAGTAAACAGACCTTACAATCCAAAGGTAGCTACACTAATATCTTAGCTCCATTTCAGTTGTAAGCTCTGTGATATCACTAGGGTAGCTCCAGTTCAACTGTAAGTTCTGAAGAATCACTAGTGTGTGCTACACTTCAACTGTAAGTTCTGAAGCATCACATGTGTGTGCTACACTTCAACAGTAAGTTCTGCAGTATCAGTACTGTTGCTACATTTTAATTGTAAGCTCTGTAGCATTATCAATTTTATAATAATTCAATTGTAAGCTCTGTGGTATCACTAGTGTAGCTCCATTTCAGTTGTAAGCTCCATGGTATCACTTGCCTTACTTTATAACATTAATGCCAGTCATCAAATTAAATACTGTACCCAAAAACCTCATGTCTGAGCTGTAATATCTTTTGAATATATTACTGTATCTCTCAATAGTAAGAGAACCTTTGCTTTTACTCAGCAGGATAAACCCTACAAAATGTATATTTTCAGTATTAAGTGCTATTATCCCTTTGAAATATAACTGTTATCTGTCCACATTTGCTCCTCAATAGTACCTATATCTTGACAGGATTTGCAGTATAGTCAGTTTGTCTGCATATTATGCAAATATTACTGGTTTGCAGGTGGAAGTGTATGAAGTATGCATATTCAAAAAATAGTTTCACTTGGTCAACAATCCTAGTAAAACACCATGCAATGTGATGGAATGAGCAGGAAGAAACCACTATACAGTTCTCTTCTTTACAAGCTGCAGGGAGAAATTATCCTTGCATCTTTATACTTAACCTCCGCAGAAGAGCTGTAAGTAAAAAGTATGTTATGTGCCGGGACCTTCACTCTTCCTTAATTGGAAAAAAAACTGTGACAGTCCTAGCACATCACACAGTCATTAAGAGATTAAATCTTCTCATAATGCAAGCATAAATCTGGCACTAATAGGGTTGCCACCCAGCCGGTATTTTACCGGCAGGCCGGTAAAAAATTGGCTTCTGTCCAATGTTAAGTCTATGGAAGGAAAGCCATGGCCGGTATTTTTTTGAAGAAAAGGTGGCAACCCTAGGCACTAACATCATCCTTTATATATATTTTGCTAGGATGCGAAGCTCCCTGTGAGTGTAACACGCACATGCACAGTAGAGACTGCCCAAATGACGCAGTCATGCACAGTAGAGACTGCCCGACCAACGCAGTCATGAGCAGTAGTCATGAGCAGCAGAGACTGCCCGAATGCGCCAGCCCCTAGTCCGAGGCATGGCTGATCCAGAGCAGGGCGCCCGGAACAGCCCACTGCCCATACTGGCCCCGGGGCAGGAGCCGAGGCCACCGGGTGGCACCCTGGCCAGTGCACACGGGCCTTCAATACTAGTTATAAATAAAGAGCAACTGCTAATTTGTGCAACCGTAGAGCTGTCTATTTTAAGTAAAGCTGCATAACTGAGTATGAAGCAACGTGATGGGAACCTCTTTGGTATCTAGGGGATTTATTTGATAAATAAAAGGAAAAATGGGCAAAGTAGATGGGCTGAATCATTCTTATCTGCCGTCACATTCTATGTTTCTAGGCCGAGTTTATAAAAACTACAGTTATTCTGAAGTAAACCAACTGCACCATAGTTGACAAGAAAACTCCTAAATGTTCACGTATTTTAAAGGGATAGTAATACTTCATTTTTAATATCCCCCATGTTGTAACCCTTAAAAATCGGAATTAAACGAGACCAGCGGCATCTCTCAAACCTTTATGGTTTGAGAGATATCCGCATTCAAAGTTCCCTCTCCTTCTCTCTCCGCTGACATCAGCGTTCTATCTGACAGTGGAGGAATCCGGTCCCGGGACCGGCGGCAGCTCTGCAGCAGTGGCGAGATTGAGTTATAGAAACAGAAATCCTTCACTAAAATGGTCTTCTATGTGTGCTTGCAAACCAAGAGCAAACCAAGCACACGCAGAAGACCATTTCAGTGAAGGATTTCTGTTTCTATAACGTGATCTCAACACTGCTGCAGAGCCGCCACTTGCTCACAGACTGGATTCCCCTACTGTCATCTAGAACGCTGACGTCAGGGGAGACAGAAGGAGAGGGAACTTTGAAAGCGGATATCTCTCAAACCATAAAGTTTTGAGAGATGCAGCTGGTCTTGTTTAATTACAAATTTTAAGGGCTACAAGAGGGGGATAGTAAAAATGAAGTATTGCTATCCCTTTAATAGAGCTTTTTAATCCCTTGAAAGTGAAGCAATGCATTGGCAAGGGGTTAAAACCCAATTTGCAATTTTTTATTTGTCCTGTATGGCGCAGTTGGTTTACTCTAGAATAACGCCAGTTTGCTTTTATAAATATGGACCACAGATGGGGGAGATTTCTAAAAGTGTAGTTAATGGAAAAGAGGTGTTAAAATGGTTGTAAGATTGCTGCAGGTAGTTATAAATGTATTAACCCTTTGAGTGCCAGAGGAGTACGTAAGTCATTGCAAAGCAGTGCATTGCTTACCCCTCTGGCACTCAAAGGGTTAAGGACAGTTTAGGAGGACATAATACAGTGTAGTATGGTTTTTGTTTTATAAAATGGAGTAAGGACGTTTGTAAAAAGTGGCTGAATGTATAAAGGATTTATAAAGAATTGTCGCTGTTTGCGACAATCAAATATTTAAAGCCTTGTCTGACCTGTTCTTATTCTTTATTGTCACCAATTTATAGATGTAACTAGAATACGTTATATATCCCAACACCATAATAAGGAATAAGGACATTTTATGGATCCTTTCACAAAAATGAACAACACTTTTTATAAATCTCCCCCTATATTTCTAAATTGTTTGTAGTTGTTTTGTTCTAGAATTGCTTCATATTTTATGTTATACATACTCCACAGTAGGGTTTATGTTTCAGAGCTAACGTTTAATAAAAGAGAAGCAAAACAGTTGCAATATATGTATCAAAGTAAAAGTCCAACTGACTACAATGAGCTCTTGTTTTATATACATAAGGTGCAGTCGTTTTCCTCCATATAAATATACCTGATTGAGTTCCTGCTCCAAAGAATTTAAACTTTTATCTTGATACAAATTAAAATAAAGATACAATGTAAAAAGAGACAGCGATACAGTATAGAAGAGACCATATCCAGTCTATTACATACAGCATACAGAGTGATCGGTAATGCAGAGATAGAGTTAAAGGGTTAGTAATGCCCAGATTTAAATTGAAGGAATATGGTAGATTAAAAAAAAATAAAGTATCTGGAGAAAGTCCTATCTCTCAAACATATATGATTTGAGAGATATTCCTCACTACAGTTCCCCCCTCCCTCATGTCAGCTGTAAAGCTGACAGAAGGAGATCTATGTCGGCCGACTCGAGGAGGCTCTTCAGCAGAGCCGCAATAGCGATCTTTAAAAAGAACTACTTCATTGGAATGGTCTACAAAGTGTGCTTGCACACCAGGCACACTTTGTAGACCGTTCCAGTGAAGTAATTATTTTTAAAGATCGATATTTTGGCTCTGCTAAATAGCCGTCGGCTGGTCCCAGGACTGGGATCTCTTGCTGTCAGTACAGCTCTGACGTCAGGAGAAGGGGAGGGAGGGGGAGAACTTTAGCGGTGAATATCTCTCAAACCATAAAGGTTTGAGAGATAGGACCTTCTCCAGATACTTTATTTTTTTAAATCTACCATATTCCATCAACTTAAATTCGGGCTTTGCTAACCCTTTAAAATACATCACTATCCCTCATTTCAAAGGCTCAGACAGAAACCTCTTTAGCAAAACATCCTTGGAGATCACTATTGGTTGCATAAAAGTGTAAACTAATAAATGAAGATGATAATAATAATAAAGTTGCTATCCCTTTAATTTCAATGCCTTGGTGATAAAGTAAACACAGGATCCTGGCGTCAAAAGCAACTAACATGGGAACAGAAACAAACTTCCTTGCTTAATCTCAGTGAGAATATGTATCAATATAAAAAAAAAAAATTGAAATAAATTATTTTTTTTAAACACACATAGGGCATTTTACAAGTATGGGCACTGTTCAAAACCTGAGCAATCACCATTTTTACCACTGTTAAGAAGTGCATAATTCCAGAGTTATAACAGCTTTAACTGTTGCTTTTTTATATTATTAATGCCCTCTGGTGCTCAGACAGCTCATCTACAGTTCATCTGGCATTGAGACAGTTATCCTATTGCACTCTATGGGAGAGCTGAGTCATTAACTGCAGTGCTCCATAGAATGTGACAGAGATAGTCACTTCATGACAATTTCAAAGGTTATAACTTTTGAATATAACAACTCTCAGCCATGGCATTATACATATTTTACTCAGAAGGAAAAGCCTTATAATGCTTAGATTTTCATTACAAAAAAGTTTACTGCATCTTTAAAAATACAATAATTTTGCTCCAATTGGATATGTCTCACACAGTGCATTTGTTGTAGATTTAATACATTTTGCCTGTTAAAATCATACCTCATGTACTGAGAGGAACCGGGATAATTGTGGGGCAATGCTGTAGTATATGAAACAAATAAAACTTCATATTAATTTGAATGGGGTTATTAAATGCTTGAAAGTAAAAGTGGTCTGCAATGCATTGCAAAGCAAAGCAATGGAGACCTCCCTAGCATTCAAAAAAACCAATTTAAACTAAATAGGTTATAAGAAGTTTTATTAACCCTTTGAGTACCAAAGGTGTACGCATCACATTGCAAAGCAATGCATTGTGTACCCCTCCCTAATTCCTCCCTACAGTGCGGCTGGATTGCTCTGCAATGCGCTGTGTACCCTTCTGGCACTCAAATGGTTAAATCAGCTGGAATGCATATTTGCCCCCTTTGGTGCAGCTGGTTTGCCCCCGAATTGCTTCAGTTGGTCTTTGAACAGCAGCAGTATAAGAAAAGAGGAACAATTTTGGAGCAAACCAACTGCATCAAAGGGGAGAAATGAAAACCCTGAAACTCCAGGCAATTTAATTTGGGTGTTTAACCCCTTGAATGCTAGTGAGGTCTCCAATGTATTGCAAAGCAATGTGTTGGACACCTTTCCCGTATTCACAGGGTTAAAGACCTAATTTAAATCAACTGGGATTTGTATCTGACTGCCCCCATGGTACAGTTGGTTCATTCCAGTTCCTCTTTCTACATCAGCCTCTTAACGTCATCCTCTGTGTCACATAATGGTAAAATGAAGAAAGCAATTGCCTAAGGGTAGGCTTTTAATGTCACCTTGCATTCAGACATCACCTTGTCTTCTGCCAGTGTCTGGCAGACCAACGTGAAAAGCTATAAAGTACTATTTAAAACCATTTTTCAGTAATGGTGATTGAATCTCTCTCTGTTGTCGGCAAATGAAAGAGCTAAATTTACACATGAGTAACAATCTATCAAACACATCAGTGTATTCATGCATGTCATGTCAACAATACACTCACTGTATTACCCTTAGAAATACTGTATGCCTGACCAGAAAAGTATGTTACAAATAGCTCAATCTGGAAACAAAATTGTCAATGGAATTACAGTTTAAATAAAATTCTTATTAAATTAATTTGTAGGCTAATAGGCTGATTTGTAAAGAACACTAACAATTTCTAACAATAAACCCTCACTTGTGTGAAATCCTAATACTCATGATGGATCAATTCTGCGCGCATTCTTTTCTCCAAAATTTATATTTAATTGGTACTGAGTAAATGTCTATGGAGGATGATTCTTTTTTACAGAGCTCCTGAACTCAACTCCCTCTACCGCAGTCTTTTTAGAAAGTCTTCAAATGATAGTAATACCTCTATTAAAGTTGTTGCCCAAGTCTTCTTTACTTTTTTTGTAACACATAGCACTATATTTCATTACTTACAGATCTGTAGTTTAATCGCTCTTTAAGCCGAAATGATCCCCCTGCCACTCCTTTCCCTTCCTTACTGAGCCTCTCAGTCTGGTCCGAATGGACAGTGGCGAGGGACAATCTTCAGAAAGCAAAAGGAAAATCCTGCCTTCCTTCGTCAAGGGGGCAGGGTTTTCCTTATACTCACTACATGAAGATTGTCCCTCGCTGCATCCGTCCGGTCCCATGACCGGATTCCAGATCTAAAGGGAGGCAAACAGAATGGACAGGAGGGGGACCCTTTCAGCTTGAATAGTGTTTGAACTACAAATTAGTAAGTAATGAAATATAGTCCTACTAGTGTAAAAGCCCATGTACACGGGCCAAGATCCGGGTGATGTTAACCCTTTGAATGCCAGAGGGGTATGCATGCGTTGCGTACCCCTCTGGCACTCAAAGGGTTAAGAGGCCGGTCCTGCTCTGCGTACTGTCGCTGCCTTACTGGCAGCTCAACCGATGCAGTCATGCACTGTAGAGACTGCCCAAACGCACAGAATGCTCTCAGCACAGAACTCACTGCATTCCATGCTCCTAGCATTCTGTGCATTCCGACAGTCTCTCCTGCTCCTGACTGCATCGGACAAACATTCTAGCATTTTATTATACAGTATATGTTACACAAAAAGTAAAGAAGACTCGGACATCAACTTTAACAGACGTATTACTATCACTTTCAGTTGGAGGAGTTTGGCTTATAGTCCTGCAGCAAAGAAGCATGTCTTGCCTCCACGGACATAAATGTAGTTCTAATTAAAGATTAATTTTGGAGAATGATGTCGCACAAAACTGATTCACTGTGGGTATTAGAATTTTCTGCTTAGATTAAGGTGATACGTGAGGGTTATTATGAGGAAGTATTCATTTAATAAAAACTACGGCTATTCTGAACCAAACCCACTTCACCATAGATGACAAATTCAAATCCTCCAAGATCCTATTGATTTAAATTGGGGGTTTTACCCCTTGAATGCTACAGATGTTACCAACACACTACTTCACAATGCATTGGAGGCCTTGCTAGCATTCAATGGATTAGAAGTCACATTTTTAATTAATAGGAATTTGTATTTGTCACCTACAGTGAAGTTAGTTTGCGCCAGAATTACACCCATCCTTCTTTTTAATTGATCCTCTTTTGGGGCCTGATTTATAAAACAGCTCTATAGAAGCACAGTGTCACACGTCCACTACTCCTTATTAATTAACCCTTTGAGTGTCAGAGGGGTATCCAACCCATAGCTTTCACAATGGGTTCGATACCCCTCTGGAATAAACACATTATCATCACCCATACAAAAAAAATCATAACTGTATGAAATTCAAATAATACATTATTCAGGGCTCAAAATTTCCACTCGCCACTAGCCAATGGTGAGTGAAAATTTAGCCCTGGCGAGTAGAAATTCAGCCCTGGTGTGTATGTTATGGCTTGCAGTGGCGAGTAACTTTTCAGGTCTGGCTAGTAGCAAAGGACTTCAACTTTTAAGCCCTGACATTATTTCTACAGTTCAAGTAAAATCCACTGAACAACAGAAGAAAATGAACTGGGCATTCACAGAATCTTCTTTACTGTGGGGTGCTAACCCTCTGGCAGTCAATGGGTTAAACACTGACCTCTACAGATATTCTGCTGCCAAATGGGCTAGTGTTTGTAACTACATCTCAGGGAAGAAGAGTCAGTGAGTACCCAGTGCACTTGATCACACTGCAGCGGGACTGGTGTCTAGTAATAGACCTGTAGTTATTGTTTGTATTGCATAAATATATGATTTTCTGTTTGTTTCTGTGTGTTTAAAGTGTTCATAATGCTTCATTACCTGCTAAGCTACAATGTGTCCTTATACTGTATACTATCGCTTCCCATCAGTGGTAATGCCGAAATCGCTATATTTTCTGTGAAATCATATTATAAATTGTCCCCCTCCCACCCCTTTTCAGTCCAGTAATCCACCTCCTCTCAGATCTGAAATCCGGTCGCTTGACTGGACAGATCACAATGAGGGAGAATCTTTCTTCATCTAGTATAACTAAAACCCTGCCCTCCTTTATGATGGAGGGAAGGTTTTTCCTTATGCTAAAGGAAGATTGTTTTTTGCTTTCAGGTCTTTGGGGAGGTGGCTTACCAGACTGAAAAGGGTCAGGAGTGGGACAATTTATAATATGATTTCACAGAAAATATAGATATTTCAGCACTACCACTGCAATAGTATACAGCAGTGGTTCTCAACCTGTGGGTCGGGACCCCTTTGGGGGTGGAATGACGAATTGCCAGGGGTCACATAAAACCATCAGATATTTATATTTCGATTCATAACAGTAGCAAAATTACAGCGATGAAGGAGCAACAACAATAATTTTACTGTTAGGGGTCGCCACAACTTGGGAAATTTTATCAAAGAGTTGCGGCACTAGGAAGGTTGAGAACCGCTGGTATACAGTATAAGGACACATGGGGGGAGATTCACTAAGCGGTGATAAAGTAGTGATGACTTCTCCATTTTATCACTTCTCCAATTCCTATGTTATTCTATGAAGCCAATGAACTAAGATCTCCAAAGTTGAAGAAATCTTATTGCATTAGCAAAATAGAATAACATAAGATTTTTGAGAAGTGATATCACTGGAGAAGTCATCTCCACTTTATCACCTCTTTATCACAACTTAGTGAATCTCTCCGGGCTCCCCCCATTGAACCTTAGCATGCAGTGAAGCATTACTAGCCCGTTAACGTTAATAAATTAATTTCAATGGATGTTGTGCATTGAGCTTCTACAGTAGTGATTCTTGGCTCTGGGTCTCGGGACACAACAAAAGGTCATTTATTAAGGATATCCCTAATTAAACACAAGAAGAGCAATCAAAAAGAGTCACTATTACCAATGTGTGAAAAAAGCAGGGATATACTGAAAATTTGACTTGAGGACTAACATTTTGAGAATCGCTGTTCTAGAATGCTGTTCTATTAGAGACAAATTGAATTTACATAGTTACTAGTCTGAGTCATGCTTGAAATGAGAAAGAGCAATAATCATAGACAACACTAGTCATGCATTTCATGTAAATACTGACATTTTTTCAAATCTGCTAAGATAATGACCAAGTCAGACAAAACAGCAAACATAATTAAACTATTATATTTTCCCCATGTAAAATTTCATTTATCTTCAATGAAATTTTGTACATTATTTTGTGCTTAAACATTTTATAAACAATTACAATAGATTTACTGATTGAAAATACTTGTAACTCAAAGCAAATTACCATTTAGCAATATAATAATTATGTATTTTTTAAGTGTTTAGAGCTGGGGTTTTCAATTCCAATCTATAGAAGCTTCCAACAGTTTAGGCTTTCAGGATCTCCTCACATGCCAATAACGGATAGAGGATTGAATGGATGTGTCAGACAGGAAGAGCCACTGTTTAATCTACCTGTGTTCATCTGAGGCTGTTCTACAAACCAACAAGCTTGGTGGGTTGAAAAGGTATGATTTAACCCTTTGAGAGCCAGAGCGGTATCCAACGCATTGCAGCGATATGCATGGGATACTGCTCTGGCACTCAAAGGGTTAAGCCAGTGGTGGGGAACCTGAGTCCCAACAAGCAGTTCAAGATTACAATTCCCATCATCCTCAGTGTAGTCCTGAATAACTAGAGGTCTTTATGTTGCCCACCCCTGCGCTAGGTGGAGTAACACTGGAGGAAAACTGGAGGAAAGGAGCAGAAAACTTTTTTTTAATGTGAAAATATATATTGTAGGGCTTTTCCTGTTGTCTACTCCCACTGCTGAGAGATGCATATTTCCAGAGTTATTACAGTTTAAACCTGTTTTTTTTTACATTAGAATTGCCTTTTAGTGGTCAAATTCCAATTAGTTATTCTGTTACATTCTAATGGAGAGGAAAGTCAGTGACAAATAGTTCTCCATAGAGTGTTATAGAAACTGCTAAGTCACTTCCAGTCAGAACTATCAGGAAGTAAATGCACAGTAAATTCACTTCCTGTTTATTTGAACTTTTATAACATTTGATTAAAACAACTAATAGCAGTGAGAGTGACCTTGCATTACTCAGCAGGAAAAGTTCTATAATATATATAGGTTTTCATAAAAAAAATGTACTGCTGCTTTTATTTTGAATTTGTTCCCTATGGTGCAGTTGGTTTGCCCCAAATTGCTCCACTTATACTTCTATACATATGCCGTATTGAATTATACACAGCAAGGCTAATAAGTGTTGGAGCAATTTTGGAGTAAACCAAGTACAAAAATAATTGACCAAATTCTCATTGATTTAAATTGGGCACACATACATGTCAACACAGACATACTATATTTTTCCACTTGTTGACCAGTATAGATACAAAACTAGATTTATTATCCAATGATTTTATAACACATACAATTAAATAGAAAAATGTCTGTCCTTACCATCTTTATGATAATAGGTAACCACAACCTTCCTTTCTTCAGAACCCAGAAGAGCCTGTGCTATCTGCGCAATGTCATGCCTCTTGGTTTCCGGCCCATGTAGGAAGTCGCAGGTACATGGCTTTTGCATGACGTCTGGCCTTGAGAATCCAGTCATTTCACAGAAACCGTCATTGCAGTAAATAATAGCACAATTTTGGACTCTGGCATTGGCAATGATGAATTTTTTATCTGTAAGGTGAAAGCATAACACGGTGTTTAACAAGAAAACACAAACTATTGTTGCTAAATGGAATCATACCTATACATTTATGTAAATGTATTGCAAAGCAATGCAATGGACAAACCCCAGTACTGAAAGAGTTAGCCACATATTTATTTTGTCCTCCTTTGGATTTACCCTCTTGGATGCTAATGATATATCCTAAGCATTGTTTGAAGCGGAACTTTCATGCATAATAAAGCGCCCCCAAAACTCACAGTATATCAATGATTATATTATCCTTAGTAAGTCTGGTATTATTTAAAAACGCAACTTGTTCTGAGACTCACCACAGACGACAAAGCAGACATCTTGCCGAAGAAGCATCTGTGTCCGTCCCTGTCTCCTCTATGATTGGGGTGTGGGGAGGATTCATTGTACCTTAAGGTACAGAAAGCGATTGACGGCACAGGCACATAGATCCTCTACATCAGGATGTCTGCCTGTGAGTCGCAGAACAAGTTGGATTTCTAAATAATGTGGGACTTACTAAGGATAATACAAGTATTTATATGCTTAATGCTGTGTGAAAAATAACTTGGGGGGCACTTTAACATCCATGAAACTTCCACTTTACATCCTACAATCTATCTTCTGATCCTATGTTATGTAACACATATTTAATAAGCTAATAAAACAGAAAATTCTCCCCTTCTCTCTGTCTAGAACAAGGGTCCAAAGTGCTGCTCTTAATGCACATTTCACATCCTGCTTCATCGTGTGCAATTGACCTGATTTAAGGGTGACTTTGTTTATATTTAAATATGGTTGTTTCCATGTGCTGTAGCCTACTTGGAGATCTCCTTGAGAGCATTGTATCTATATGCAAAGACTTCTGTGGCATAAAACGAGTTAACAGTTCTTTTTGGTATTTTAACCCTTTGTATGGCAGAGAGGTATCCAACGATTTCTCTAGCATTAAATGGGTTAATGGTTAGGCAACTTGAATCCACCTGTCATCTCCTGAAAACATATAAGACAAATGACATAAAGTATACTTTACATTTACTAGTTAATTTGAGACTATATAGTATGCATATTAATATGTTAATATTCTGCATTTAGTTCACATCCACTCACAAGAGCTAACTGACATCATATCATATCAAGTAAAGCTCCACCCATGGTTCTTTAGAATAATGGTTCTCAAACCTATCTTCAGGGACCCACAGCAGGCTAATTCATTTCACTGTGTTCAAGTTAGGAAATCCTAAACATAGTTCCTGAAGATAGGTTTGCACATTAAAACCACCCCCTAACAACAAAAAAAGCTAAAAATTGCATAGGTATAACTGTATGAAGGACACATCATAAAAACATTCTGTTAAAACATAGTCACTTACTCCTACCAGTATTCTTCCCCTTTTAAGAATAGAATCCAATAATTGAATCGCTCTCAGATTCCATCTCAATCATCAGATGAATTCTTGTTGGCATTCTGCTCTGTGATATGTATCTGAACAATGCTGGCACAATTTTGGCAATAGCAAATGTGTTTACTGTGTATGTAAAGTATTTGTTGGGTCTGTACTGAAACCAGTCGTATTTAGTGGAAACACTAATTAGGATATTTATTTGTGTATCTTTATGGCACCCCTACAGTTAAAGGCTTTTAGTGAATTTTATCCTGAAATTTGTATAAAGCAAGAATTTGTAATACACAGCCCCTGCACCAGCCTCTTGTTATCATCTACCTGGGAATCTGCAAAGGGTTAATGGAGGTGGATTTGTTAGGTACTAGAGGGTTTAACCCTTTCAGTGCCAGAGGGATACGCATTACATTATGTGTAACATTAAAATGTCCTTCTGCTCTTATTAATTGTGGACAATTAATTTGTGTCTAGGGCAGTGTTTTGGGAGCTCTCTAAGCAAAATAAGACTGGAGACATCAATTGACTTTAATTTTAATCTCTGCCATTTTCTTTTTTTTTATTACCTTGGAAAAATGTCTGTTTCTATAGAGAGCGTATCTCTATGACCTATGAGCCATATCCAAACCAACAGCACCATAGGGACAAAGTACAACTTTCCATCACTTTAAATAAGGCTTTTTAACTCTTTGAATATAAATATGTTCAGGGCCCATACAAAGGGCTCTTCAAAGATCTGTTCATTAATAGAACCATACAAAGGACAAGGGGTCAACTGCTAAGACTTGAGGAAAGGAAATTTCGTCTACAACAGAGGAAGGGATTCCTTATGGTAAGGACAATAAAGGTATGGAATTCACTGCCTGAAGAGGTGGTGCTATTGAATACATTAGGAACATTTAAAAAGGGCCTGGATAAATATTTATAGGAGCAGAATATAGAAGGCTATATATGTTGGTATTATGATTAAAATTTATTTTGTGCTTGTTGATCCAAGGAGAAATCTGATTGTCATTTGGAATCAAGTATGAATTTTTCCCCCATTCAAGGCAAAATCTGAAATTGCTGAAATAAGTTTTTTTTTTTTTTTTTTTGCCTTCCTTTGGATCAACAGTGGTAAACAAGAATAGGAAAAAGGGTTGAACTTGATGGACGCAAGTCTTTTTTCAAACTAAACTACTATGTAACTATGTATATAACTATATGAATACCAGTTATGTATCCAGTGCAAAGTGCTGGATTGCAGTGCTCAAACAGGCAGGTGTAGCTCACGAAGATATGCTTTCTATAGAAACAGCTTGTTGCAACTTCCTTTAGTTCAGCGAAGTATAGGAAGTTGCAGCAGAGATCTGTATACCAGCCTATGTGGGCTTAATGCAAATCATCCACATTCCTGATTTATACTTAGCAGTGCTCCCTAAAGCATATAAGGAATGGAGGATCATTCATGTTTAGCTGATGTCAATGTGATCTGGCTAGTCTAACATTTCCCTGCCCCCACAACAAGGTCATACAGGATGAAGCAGCACAATGATACAAAGTTGCTGCCCATGTGATCATGGTTTTAGGTACATGAAAAGCAATTATGGGGCAAATCAACTACACCACAGGGACAAATAAAACCCCCCTTGAATTATAGAGATGTCTGCAAAGCATTGTGAATTTATAATTGTCCCCTTGTGGTACACTAAGTTGGCCCCAGAGTTTCTCCAATTTCTGTTTTGTACATCAGCTTCCCTGCCTTTTTTTTTTTTTTTTTTTTACTATAAAAGACAACTATATAGATGCATTCAGGATAACTGTTTGTATTGCCATGTAGCACTGTCTCTTTAACTGTACTTAGATTTAAAAAATGTCTGCAATCTTTCTGTTGAAGTGCTGTGACTAACAGATTTTACAAGTGCTCCCCCTGATATCATGTGTTACCAGTTCTATGTTATCTTAGTGGATTTTGCTTGTGAGTCGTCCTCAAGCATTCATGGTAGATTATCAGTAGTGTCAAGTTTATGACTAATAAAGACCACTGGATAGCTAGCACATACAAAATAAAGCATGCTTAGCTTCCTAAGGGTTCTTTCACACAGTCGGCTTCTGTAGCACAATTTTTTTGTAGCTCAGATTTTTTGCAGTAGCTGAAAATGTTTATGCATTTTGGTGCTACAGTGTAGCAAGTTTTTCCTAGCATCTCAATCTCTAAAAATAAGTGACACAATTGCAGAGACATTGCAGGTACCTGAAATTTTAATTAGATTCCATTGAAAACCATACAATTTGTAAGTGCATTGTCAAACTATCAGAGCAAAGCTGCAGCATGCTGCATCTCTCTGCTGCAGTAACAGCACATGTTGTCTTTGTGAAATGCCTCAGGGGGCACAATAATTCACAACTTAAGTTTCTTTTGTGTTTTTTTTTAATGCTTTTCTGTCACTGTGTGTGAAAGGAGCGTATTAGTGAAAGTTAGATGTAGATGTTTTTATGCCATTGCTGTCAAAACTAAAAGCTCAAACCAGGGATCAGGAGTTCACAAGTGAATTATTTTTTTAATAATAGAATTCTATTTTTGTGTGTTAGGCTCTTACTTTTGAGAAGAGGTTAAGAAGTGTGTTTTAACCCTTTAAGTACAAGAGAAGTATCCAATATATTGCAATGCAATCAATCATTGGATACATTTCTGGCACTCAAATGCTTAAAAGGGCAAAAAAAGAGTATCAAGAGTTATGGACTGAGCCTTGGTTGCTAGACATGTCTCCAGGGCATTGAAAAGCAGTTGAGTTAATAATACTAATAAAGGGGATGCTATTTCCCCTTCAAAAAACACTACTTAACCCTAGGTTTAATGCATTGGCTACCCCTCTGAATACAAAGGGGATAAAACAAGACAAGGTTAGTACTTTGAAGAAAAATAAAACCTTAACACTCCCCCTCAAAAAAATGTTTGTCTCTTATAAAGTTCATATAGGTGACTTTGCTGCTGTAAATTTGCTGAAACTTTGTTGCAAGATGTTGCAGCATCACTTAGTTGCCATTTAAAATAATGCACATCGAATTCTACCTCTATATAAATCCTCGGCGAGGCCTCACCTAGAATATAGAATACAGTTTTGGGCACCAGTTCTTAAAAACGACATGAACTGGAGAAAGTGCAGAGACGTGCAACAAAACTGTTAACTGGATTGGAGGATCTGAGTTATAAAGAGAAATCCGCCAAATTGGGTTTGTTTACATTAGAAAAGAGACACCTAGGGGTGATATGATTACCATTTACAAATATATTCGTGGGCAATATAAAGAACTCTCCAATAAACTAGTTACTCAAACAACTGAGCTAAGAACAAGGGGTCATCCATTAATACTAGAGGAAAGGCGCTTTAAACTGAAAGAAAGGCATGGATTATGACAGTTGGTTTCAAAGCAGTTAGGATGTTGATCCAGTGAAATATCTGACTGCCACTTGTAGCTAGGAAGGAATTTTTAACCCACTTGGGGCTTAATTAGAAATGGCTTCAATTTTTTTTTTTTTGCCTTCTTCTAGATCAACAGGGATATTTTGCATAGGCTGGACTTGATGGACATGTGTCTTTTTTTAGCCTCATGAACAATGTTACTATGTTACTAATTGCATGTGTAAAAGTCACCAATGTAAACAAATCTCTGTGGACCTTTTCTGCTTAGCAGGTACATTACAGATTATTAGTAGTGGTTCTTAATCCTGTGTTAAGTGGCACCAGCAGAAAACCACACAAAACATATTTTAAGCTGTGCTTCAAAAACAAAACAGTCATTACACATTCTAAAATACTACATTAACCCCTTGATTAACAGGGGCTTGGGCCATTTCCTGGACCCTGTTGGCCACCTGCATTTCAGTATTTTTGCCATACATCTGTTTAGGTATGATTACTGAAGGTAACTTTCTAGTTAAATATGGAAAACCATATATCATTTTTTCAGAACACATTAAGCTTTTGCATGGTGCCTCACATAAAGTAAATTCTGTATCATGCTAAAAAGCTATGATGTCATATTAGACAAAACATTTCTAAAATTCAAGAGAGAAGAAAAAATCAATCTAAAAGTGGTATCTTTATTAAAAACCATTTGCACACGTGACCATTACGCTTACAAGAATCAAATGTAGGATTCGCCTATCTGTCTCTCCTGGCCCTTATAGCCACAAAGCTGTGCAAAGCAATGCATTGGATACCCCTCTGGTGCTCAAAGGGTTAAGTATACCCTATTTATGAAAAAAATATGCTTTCTGGCTTTTCCTATAGATGAAAACAAGAGAACACTCAATGCTATAAGATATTTCTTTCAAAGTTATTAAAACTGTAATTTGGCATTTTTCGGATAGTTTATGCACCATATGGCACTGGAACTATTACAGACTGTGAAAGCTACATGTCCCCATGTTTTACATAATTACAGTGGACTCTATGGGGATATCCCAGGAGCACCAAAACAATCTGTGACATCACACTGCTTGTAGACAGTCTTCACATCAAAGTTCCTAATGCAACCAAGGCACAGCAAATTACCACATCATTCCTGTTGCCAGCATGAACTATTCTTTCACCTAAATTTAACTTGTTCTGACCCTATACTGACCCTTTAAAAGATTACTATTGCCATGTGGAGTGGGTGGCATTTGTGTTCTGTGGTCTTGCTAGCAACTGTCATGTCCTCTGCCATATGGAGATAATAACCAGGACTGAATATATTATCGCTTGAACAACATTCATAGGGCATATTGGTTGTTTTTAGTCACAATAAGTTAATTGGGAGGTTATCATTAATAGATATTATTTCTACTTTAAAAATATATGCAACATATCAACTTTGCTTAGTCATCTAGAAAAATGTTGCTAAAAATGCTTTAAAATGTCTGTATGTCTGTCTGTCTGTCTCTATCTATCTATCTATCTATCCATCATACCATTTTTTTCTAATGATCTATGTTGTATTCTGCCTCTAGTTCATTTCAGCTTACAATCTAATAAAGTCAACTGAACCATGTTGTGAGGTGACTGAACAAAAGCCAGACTTCAACAGATATAATTATGCAAATACAACTGCAGATGCAATGCATACACATAAAATAAACATACTGTAAGAAGGATACCTACCTAAGTAAGTAATTATGTTAAACAAATAGCCACTTATACAGCAGGCATATTTTCCCTTTAAGGATAATATTCTTTTTTTGAAAGGGGAACAGAAAACTAGTATATTGGACAGGCCAATTTGTCTACAATTCTTTATCAGCAGTAACAAAAACTCCTTGTTTCTAGGTTTACATACAGAAAATTGGTCTATATACATGCACATGTATATAAATAAGGATCATTAGCTTTACGTGGAGATACAACCCCCTGGTGCTTTGCACTATGTTCAACACATCTCTAGCAACCAAGGATCTTAGCCTAGTGGATTAACTGAACTGATTAAAATATACATTTGTTAAAATATGTAATGTAAGAACTGATAATTAACAACTTCCAATTAACTACTGTTCTTGCATTGGGAAAGACACCAGCGCTGATCATGGTTTTTGTAATTCTCATTAACCCCAGTGAAAGATGGAAATGTGGGACATATATATAGAGAGTAAAGAGGAGTAATTATTGTGAAAATCAACTGCAACATGGGGAATAAACCAAATCCCACTGAGTTAATTGGCGCTTTTAACACTTCTGTGCTAGAGAGGTCTCCATGAATGAGCTGGAGACCTCTTTAGCATTCAAGGGATTTAACTCGTCATTTAACCCTTTGAGTGCCACAGAGTTATCTAATGCACTTCACTGTAGCACTCTGGATACCTCTTTGGCACTCAAAAGGTTAAACCAGTGGGAATCTGGGGAGTTTCTATTTGTCCCCTGTGCTGCAGCTGGTTTGCCCCAGAAGTGCTCCTATTTTCTTTTCTGTATATGGCCCATAGATTGCATTTTGGGAAGATGATCTGCAGATTTCACAGTTTAGTTGCCAAGAATATTCCAATAATGATTAAAAAATGCTAAAACACGTCACTCACTGTCCATTATATTAACCCCTTTAAGTCAAGGCTCTGGAGATAGATCTAGCACCCAAGAGGTTAAAAAAACTATCCCTGTCTATGTAATAGGTTCAGGGCAGTAAGGGGTAACTAGCGGTTGCGTTCTTAATAGAAATAGGCTGATGTATTAACCCTCTGGGTGCCAGTGCAATGCACTAGATACCTATCTGGCACTCAAAAGGTTCAGCTGGGCAAACTAACCAAACTGTTAGGGGGAAAAACAAATTCCCATTTATTTAAATGGAAATTTCAACCCCTTGAATGCTAGAGAAGTCTAAAACACATTGCTTTGCATTCAAGGGGTAAAAATTCCCATTTATATCAATCAGAATTTGGGGAAGTTTTAGTAATTGCTCTGATTCTTCATGGTACATTACCCTCAAAAGCAGTGCAAAAGAAGGATATGACTGCACTCCAGTTATCCAAGGTAACAAATGCCATAGAAACCAAATGTATTTTCACCTTTGTTAAACATCTGAGGACCATATTCGAAATACACTGGATACCCCTTGAAGTGTTAATTATGAACATTCATTTTGCTCAAGTTTGTGCCAAATGACTTTACTACATAGACCTTATGATGTTATCTATTGTAATGTTTCCGTAAATATAGACACTCAAGGATAATCTTAATATCAACTATTTTATTTAACTCATTCCATCTACTCAACCTCCAACTGCCCGTCTTCAGCTCCCCTCCTCCACTTCCTGCTTCCCACCCCTTTTTCTTAAAGGGAGAGACTTTGCTGAATGTTACACCCCCCCTTTTTTTTAATTAGACATAAGACAAACAGAAACAATTATATTTACTGAAACTTGAATATTTCAACATGACAACTTTTTAAAGTCTGATTATGTTATGACTATATTTCCTCAATTAGTCTTGATGGGGCTTTTCTTTCCCTCACAGGATAGTGTCTTGAATAGTTGTGAATATCCTTTTAATTATCTGTGTCCTTTTGAGAATGAGTATTGTCAATTGCAGACTCGTTTGACTGAGAGGGTTCATCAATATTTTCTGTAGGAATGACTTTGAAGTGTGAGGTATTCCTGGTTATGGAATGTCCATCACGTTCTGCTGTAACCACACTTCCTTTCTTGGCTGTTACATAGTATTCTGCTGGGTCATAGAGTGAAGTAGTCTTATTATGTGGCTTAGGATAGTTGGGCATGACGTCTCCCGTCCGCATACTGTTTCAGTTTTTCCTTGTCCTTTACATCTGTTGACCTTACAGTGACTTTGTTGGGTAATGCATGACTAGCAACATCAGGGATCCTTATGTGAGGATTTCTGTTGAACAATAGTTGCTCTGGGGCAGCATTGGTTGTTGAATGTGGTACACTTCTCAGGGGTGTGGAAATTTTAAAAAAAAATACTTGTCCAAGGGACTAAAATGGGAGCCTAATCTACTTGTCCCTCATGACAATCTACTTGTCCTGATATACAACAATTATTTCAGTATAGCCACCAAAATACACCCTGCCCACCCTGTGTTCACCTCCACACCCTGCCCATCCTGTGCCCACCTCCACACCCTGTGTCCACACCCTGTGTCCACCTTCACACCCTGTGTCCACCTCCACACCCTGCCCATCGTGTGTCCACCTCCACACCCTGTGTCCACACCATGTGTCCACCTCCACACCCTGCCCACACTATGTCCACCCCCACACCATGCCCATCCTGTGTCCACCTTCACACCCTGCCCATTGTGTGTCCACCTCCACACACTGCCCATCCTGTGTCCACCTCCACACCCTGTGTCCACCTCCAAACCCTGCCAACACTGTGTCCACCTCCACACCCTGCCATCCTGTGTCCACAACCACACCCTGTGTCCACCTCCACACCCTGTGTCCAAACCATGTGTCCACCTCCACACCGTGTTCACATCATGTGTCCATCTCCACACCCTGTGTCCACCTCCATCCCCTCCCCATCCTGTGTCCACCTCCACACCCTGTGTCCACTTCCACACTGTATCCACACCATGTGTCCACCTCCACACCCTGCCCATCCTGTGTCACGTCCATACTGTGTCCACCTTGCCCACAATGGCACTCAGACCAGTGCTTACCTCCAATGAAGCCTCCTACACCTCAGGTCAGTGAAGTGCTGCCGCCGGCCTCCCTCTCAGCATCTGAGCCAGGAGGACCTTAGTGATGTTGGTGCCAGAAAGCTGCAGGAGAACTGGCTTGGTGTACTCTGTTCAACTATGTGCCAAGCATTTTTATTGGCCCAACAAGACGCAACATCACTTCACACACGCGCAGTTCACAACAGCTTCCCTCCATTGAGTCAATAGACTCAATGAAGGGAGCTGTAGGCTCTGAGATTCAGAGAGGACTGCAGGACACTTAGGGCAGCAGCACAGGGGAGCCCTGGCGATGCTATTTATTTAAAAAAAAAAAAAAAAAACATTTTGCAGCTTCACCTTCGGTCCAGCTCTGCTTGCCCGAAACAGGTCTAAACAGGATTAAAAATGTACCTGCCCAGCGCCCGGAACTACATGTCGCAGGCATCGGGTGATATAAATTCCACATCCCTGACTTCTGTAGTTGCACAAAAATTTTTTGTATAGTGCTTGTTTCAGTGATATGTGCTCCAAATGAGCTGTTTTCACACTCTTCCCCAAAGTGTGCATGAATCTTCCCACAATTCCATTTGCTTGTGACCTGCAGACTGTTATTTCCAATATATTCAGAGAATTGTACAAATGTGTGTCAATTAAAGGGAAGCCCATTATGTTTTGACAACTCGTGGAATGCTGAGAAGATGTTGTCTAATTCTGGTATGATACTAGAAGCTGAAGTTGATGAAATAAATGCAATAGCTGGATATCTGGAATATTCATTAATTACCACCAGAATGTATTGACCATTAGGTAGTGGGCCATAGATATCAACCGCCAATTCTTCCCATACTGTTGTAGAAGTTGATATAGAAGTAACAAGCTGACATGTAGAGCAATGTGTTATTAAATTGTCTACCAACTGATCCATGCCTGGAAACCATACCTTTTCCCGAAGAAGTTTCTTCGTACCAACAATTCCCAAATGGCCTTCATGAGCTATCTGTATTACTGATTGACACACGATCTTAGGGACAACTAGCTTGGTGCCTCTTAGAAAGATGTTTTTCTGTGATAGCACAAAGTGTCTTGTCATTTGTAGTTGCTGTGACAAATTGATCAGCTGAAAGTGCTTTTGGTATCCCATGAGTTGCAATCAAATTGATATAATCTTCAGTGGACCAATGAGTAGTTTGTTCCACTTCAGAAGGATGTCTTGAAATGTAGCCAGTCGGATTTATTGTATTTTCCAGGTCTGTGACTAACTTTATAATTATAGCCTTGTAGTCGCAGGCCCCATTGTTCAATTCTCAATGGCATTTTGGCTTGTGAATTTCCAGAAAAGGTAAGCAGAGCTTGATGATCTGTTACAATAGTGAACGGCACTCCATAAAGAAACAACTGAAAGTGTTCACATCCCATCCTTGTCGCCAATTGTAATGTTTCCGTAAATATAGACACTCAAGGATAATCTTAATATCAACTCTTTTATTTAACTCATTCCATCTCCTCAGACAACCTCTAACTGCCTGTCTTCAGCTCCCCTCCTCCACTTCCTGCTTCCTGCTTCCCGCCCCTTTTTCTTAAAGGGAGAGAGACAGTTTGCTGTCTGTTACATCTATCACTATAACATTACCAGAGGGGTGCCCAACGCCTTTTGAAGCAATGTGTTGGACATCCCTGTGACACTCAAGGGGTTAGATATGCTTTGGCCGTATTTATTCTTTTAATCATATATATAAATGCAAACATGAAGAAGCATGTCCCACAGTTACTCAAGGCAAACAGTGTGTGTGTTTGGTGGTGGTGGGGCAGTGGTGTTGCTAAGTATTGTTAGGAGGGCTTAAGGCTCCAGATACCATGCTGAAAGCCCTGGACATGGTGCTAATTTCTGTACTAGTAATTGTGCAGTTGGACTACATAGTGCAATAATAATAATAAATTTGTTTGGTCTAATCCCCAAGTCTTTTGGGAAACAGTTAACTCCCCTCATGGGGGGGGGGGGGAGGGAGAGGGGAGTATGTTTAACAATTTGAATCCCAGACAGGTGTTGAAAACATTCCTTCAGAATATAATGGGCACCACTCTTGCATTCAAAGGAATATAGCATGAAAAACAAAAAATGTAACTGGATAATTCAGCCAATTACCTAACTAATTTGTGTCTTTTTTATGTCTTTTTAATTTCACTTTTCATCTATAGCTAGCCAATACATATCTTTATAATTCATTACATCATGAACTTGTTTATACTGATAATGTATATTTAAGCCTTTGGATCCTAGATATGTCTCCAAAGTGTTGGGGTTCACGATTAGTCAAAATATAGACTCTTAGGTTAGGTATTCAGCAAGCTAAAAAGGTTCAATTCTAAGGCAAACAAACTGCACCACAGGGGACAAATTAAAATTCCCCAAATTGACCTAAATGGTAACTTTAACCTCTTGAATGCAAGCAACGTCTCCAAAGCATTTCTTTGCAAACCAAATGCACTAGATGTGACACTTATGGGAACTGATTGCTGGGAATCAACTGTCTGAATGCCAGAGAGTTATACAACAAAGAGTAATGCAATGCATTGGATAACTCTCTGGAATTTAAAGGGTTAAGGGCCATATTTGGTAAGATGAAGAGGTGCAACTCAGGATCAAGTCAACTACACCATAGGGAACAAATAAATATGACCCTTCATTCCCAGCACTATGTACCCATTCTTGCTTTTGGTTCTTTTACCATAACAGACCTTTTGGCAATCATATTAACCACCTGAGTGCCTGCTATGCAATGCTTTGAACACCATTATGGTACTCAAAGGGTTAAAACATTTCAGATAACCATTTGCTTGACATGAAAGTCAATGGATCACCACTTCTGTTGATGATGACAAAGGGAAATATGTGCCTTACCTAGATTTTTAACCCTTTGAGTGCAAAGCAATGTGTTGCATACCCCTCTGGCACTCAAAGGGTTATAACAGTTATTGGTTACAGTCCTTGTTGAAATGGAACATTACATAACCTGTCTTACAATACAAACGGCAGCAACAACGTTCTTATTTCGCTGGTCATTGTGAACACACCTTGAGGCTGATTTACTATGAATTGGAATCGTTCTTAAGCGAACTAAAGGCAACTCATAACTCGTTTAAATTAATGGCAATAGTCAGAATAATTATTTCTCCAGTATGGTGTCATTGGTTAGCACCCATTCTTCTTAACACTTTGATTGCTTTGCAATGCTTTGGAGACGCTCTTGCAATCAAATGTTTAACCCTTTCAGTGCGTTCCGTACCCTTCTGACACTGAAAGGGTTAATGCGTCATCTTCCTTGTTTTGAGTATTACGCAAAATCTGCTAAAATCATGAAGCTGGCATATAGGTATCCAAAGCTTGTGAAAAGGTTGATATCAAAACGTGCACGATAACTCAGCAATAGGTGAACAGAATTCACTCCCTAAAACTGCCTCATGCTCCCAGGTACAGCGGGCTTACCATTGTACCATGCTTTTTGGGCACATCTCAGGATTAACACTTGGTGTAATGCTTTTGGAGCATTAACCACATGTGTACCTGCAAAGAAAGGGGTTACACACCCCTCTGGTACAAAATATATATATATATAATGATTCTTGAATTAAACATATGGACAGTGGAGATAATGAAACTTGTAAATAAATAAAAACAACAAAAAGTTGATTATTTTAAAACATAAAGTATCTATCTGTCTAATGTTGAGATAACATAACTCATATGACTTATTCTTGGCTGAAAGTGACCCTGTTTATTTGGTCACCGTTTCGGTCCTGTCCTAAACCTTCATCAGGAGATTCGGTAGAAACCCTTGCATCGTCAGAAGGGTGTCCGATACTCACCCCTCTGGTACCCAAAGGGTTTACAAAGAACTTGGATTAAACTTGGATAAAACATGGATACCATATATTGCAATGGAGAAATTGCAACTGTACGAAAACAATAATCAAATGATGACATAATAAAAAGTAGATATCTGTATCAGTTAGAAAGCATGCGTTTTATTGTATATATTATGTCACACAAACACGCAGATATTAGGATCAGAGGCGAGCGCAACGCATTGTTTTGTAACACGTTACTCACCCCTCTGGTCCTTCAAGGGTTAATTAAAAAAATAAATTTTATATATATATATATATATATATAATACTGTAATATTATATATATATATATATATATATATATATATATATATATATATATATATATATATAATACTGTATCTCTCTTTACTTACTTTGCCCTTCAAATTTCCGTATGATGGTTCCCAAAAATGTATTTTGAGGCGCAACATGACCCCTTCTTACAGGCATTTTGGAAGTGAGTGAATTCAGTTTCTTAACTGTACACAATGCTTTCCCAGGGTCTCCTCTCCTGCTACAGCCACAGCCACTGAGCGATCTCCTCTTGTGCACAAATCATCCTTCTCTTCTGAACAATGAAGCCCCCCACCCAGGGATACAGGACGGTGGGGGATCCCGCAGCACCCCCTTGGATCATGCAGGTGCTGCGCCCCCCTGAAGCAGGGACTGTGAGGGTATATGTCCTTCCCCTCCTCACCTCGCAGCCTCAGGCACAGCTTGTGATGTTATGAGAAGAGGAGGAGAGGTGGGTTGGGGGGAGTGTCAGCTCCAGCGCAGCCTCTTTAAGAGGCTCCCATGGCAGCGGGAAGAGCGTGTCTAAGGGAAATACTCTTAACCCTTTGAGTGCCAGAGGGGTGCCACACGCATCGCGCCTTATTGCACTACAAGAAATATAGAGAACCAACAGCACAACAGGGGGCACAAGGAACCATCGCACATAAGGGACACTGGGAACCATCTGCACAGTAGGATACACAGGGTACAAACTGCATCATAAGGAACACAGAGAGCCAACTACACAGTCGGGGACACAGGGAACCAACTTCACCATAAGGGACATGGAGAATCAACTGCATCACAGGAAACATATGGATCCAACTGCACCTCGGGAAACACAGGTAACCATCTGCCCCATAGGGCCAAACAGAGAAGCAACTGCACCGCAAGGGACATATGGAACCATCTGCATAATATGGACCCATCTGCACCATAAGGGACAAAGGGAACCAACTGCACCATAGGATAAATAGGGGTCCAACTGCACCATAGGGAACTAAGGGAACCATTTGTACCATTGTGGAAAATAGAGAAACCTCTGAACCACAGGACACATGGGGGACCTTCTGCACCATAGGGAATTAATAACAATTCCTATTAAGTTAAATGTAACTTTAACCCCTTGGAGTCTCAGCTAGTAGGTAAAAGGGTAAATGACCCATTTAAGTAAATGGGGTTCTGATTTGCCTCACATTTGCTCTGGTGCATTTAGTCCTTAAAATAGGGGTGAGGTGGGGAGCCTCAGACCATCCAGTGGTTGTGGACTAAAATTTCCATTATTTGGGGATGATGGGAGTTGTAGTCCACAGCATCTACAGGGCCTCAGACAGCCCATCACTATAAGGGAACAATTCAAATTTCCCTGAAAATTCCCATTGATTTAAATTAGGGATTTAAACCTTGAATAGAAGAGACGTCTTCAACATATTGTTTGGCAATGCAGTGGAGATTTCTTTAGCATTCAATGAGTTAAACTCCCTTTTAGACCCTCTTTTGCTCTTGTGCATATAGACCATAACCCTTTGCGTGCCATATGGTGCCCAATACATTGCATTGAACTCAAAGGGTTAAAGTAATATACACAAATGAAAGTAGAGCAATACTGGGGAAAGTCAACTAAAAAAAGTCCCAAAATTCCTATTTATTTATGCATCAAATCCCCCAAACTCCCATTGAATTAAGTGGGGTTTTTAATCCTTAGACTGCTAGAAAGCTGTCCAATGAATTGAGAAGCAATTTAATCTTTCGAGCACCAGAGAGGTGTCCAACGACACCTCTCTGGCACTCAAAGGTATACAAAAGTTGGACAATTTTGTTTTCCCTTACAGCACTGTTGGTTTGCCGCAGAATTGTTGCTGTTTTTTTAAAGAGACATTTCCAGTATCTGCAGAATCTATCCACAGGCACTGCCCCCTTCCTCACCCCCAGCTATCCAGGACAGCAGCTGACAGATCTCATTCTTAGCATTTGGAGCTGTCAGCAGCCAGGAGGGAGGGCGGTTGTGTGGGTGAGATTTTGGAAGTAAAATAAAAACATAGATTTACTGTACACACATACAGAGGTCATGGACAGATAGGGAGTATTTTATATAGGGTACTTTGTCCTTGGTGTATGTGGTTTTTTATTTGCTTCACAGAAGATCTTGACGTGTATGTGTTTATAGAGCAGTTTGTACAGCTCCAAGGAATGTGTTGCTGCTTTATAATAATAATAAATTAATATTAATAATATATTTTTGCATTTGATCACTATTCTGTAGCTGGACATATATATTTTACTATCATGAGAATATTTACATGGATATAAAGGGTCATAAGTGAAATTACTACTAATACGTTTTTGTGTTAAACTAACGAACAGCCCCTTATTCCTATAGGTGCATGTTTCCTTTAAAGGGTTAGTAATGTTTCACAGTAAAAGCAGCTCCAATTAATCTTCATAGTATTTGGGACGTAGAGAGCATTATTTCAATACTGTCAGAGTTGTAGGTCAAGAGTAATTGAATGATAAAGTATCCCCCTCCCTCACCGTTTACTGAAGTAACACTGCTCACCTCAGAGCAGCAAGACTGTCCATTTGGATCGCAGAGAGGGACCATCTTCAGTGAGCATAAGGACAAAACTGAAAAACCTGTCAAGAGGGGCAGGGCTTTCCTTATGCTCACAGTAAGAAGATTGTCCCTTGCAGTGAGCTGTCTGGTCCCAGGACCAGATTCCACATCTGAGGGGTAAAAAAGGGGTGGGAGGGGGATATTTTTTTTATCATTCAATTACTCCTGAACTACAGATCTGAAAGTACTGAAATAACACTACACATGACCCAAATACTATGAAGATTAATTGGAGCTGCTGTTTTTGTGAAACATTACTATCCCTTTAAACACTGCAGGAGAGGGATATATGATTCCATGCTAAAGCAGTCACCAAAATCGGTTTTATAGTCCTACTCCAACCTATCACCATATTACTAAGCTATTGTACAAAAAATTCTCCCCATGATTCTGCTTGCACCAAGGGGAGGATGTTTGTGGGGTAGTGTAAGGCCATTGCAGTGCATTTCTTTGTTCTCTATTTTGTTTAATGTGAAGTAATAATAAGGTGCTGTGTATATTAGGGTAACTTTATGCATTTTCATGTGTATGCTATTGGGGTGGTTTCACACTTCACTTTTGCCAGTCTTATGATGACAAAGAGTGAGCCAGTATGCGTACACCTTATATTGCATACCTGGAGTGCAGGGGCAGGAGATGGAGGCCAGTGGCAGTGGAACTGCACTGGCTCAATCATACATTCCTCCCATTATATGTCTGAAGTTGCTGCATGGATGAGAAACTCACTTGTGCACTTTGCTTGTGGTGCTAGAATATGCTAGGGAAGGTTTGTCTCCCAAGCTGTAAATCCCATCATTCCCAACCGGCCAAAGATTCACAATGTGTTTGTGTCCTCTCTAGTATTTAAGGGGTTTAAGTCAGTACGAATTTTCTCTTGTTCCCTATGGTGCATTCTGATGCTCCAAAACTTCTTATCAATCAACCTTACTGTTGGACTAAGACGTAGCAAGCTGTGGTACCTTGTGACATGAGTTTGAATAACTGCCAGTGTGAACAAAACAATATAATTGGAAAAAATTCTGCATTTCATTCATCTACTACTAACGATGCTCTAAAGTCACCCTTGTGAACAGAGCCTTAAAAATCATTTTGTGTATATACATATATATACTGTATATATTTGTTTGGCTTGGAGGCTTGTTGAGAAGGTCTTCCTCCTGCAATTAATCGACAATGGTTGAAGATGATGAAGATTATATATATATATATATATATATAGATATATATAGATATATATAGATATTTGTGGCATTTGTTGACTTTCAATGTTTCTATTCCCAAAAGAACATTTTTATTAAAAAAGGAAAGAAAAAAAAACACTCTAAGGGATTGAACCATTGACACTTGTAGTGATTTAGATCAACTCTATTAGATTGGAAGGAGGCAAGCAGGCTGGTGGGGTTGTCAGAAGATTATTATTATAAGAAAAATAATTGATAGGCTATTTATTGGGACACATTCTAATTAAATCTGCAATACTTTTTACTTATTTATGTATCTTATCAATAGGAATTCATAAGGCTGAAATATACGAAAAAAGAGCTAGAATTGTACTATTGGGACATGTAAAAATTCCAGACATGGTTGGATTAAATATTGATTTTCACTCATTAAATGCTAGAGAGGTCTTAAGTGGTTAAAATACCCATTGAATGCAATGCAGATTTTTATTTGCTCCCTAGGGTGCTGTTGTTTTGCCCCAGAACTGCTCGTTACCCTTAGTACATTTGCCTCACTGAGGTCGATATACTGAGAAAAGTGGGGCAAACCTGGAATAAACTTCCTACTGAGTGACAGAGTGGTATCCAAGGTATTGCCAAACAATGCTTTAGATACCTTTCTGGCACTCAGTGGGTTTATTAAACCACTGAATGTTAGAGAAATCTCCAGATTGCATTGAAGGGGTAAAAGAGCCATTTATCTCTATGGAGATATCTATTTATCCGTGATATTGCAGTTGGTTTGCCCCAGAATTTCTTGGACTATTCTGCCTCACCGTGGGTTGGATATATGAAATCTCCAGTGTAGCCCCACTAATGTTAGTATCTAACACCAGAGACTACATTCATGGGTATGCACTACATTGAACACACTCTTCCAGCATCTAACGTTAACCCACTGAGTCCCAGAGATGTATTCAACACATTGCACTCTGATGAGTCAGATATCTCTCCAGTACTCAAAGGGTTAAATGCCAACAAGCCTCATACATATCTGGGAACCTCTTCCACTTGAGTCTCAAGAGAGGGATCATGTACTGCTACCTGAGGTTAGAAAATGGCACAATTTCATAAAGTTTGTGGGGCTTAAATGGGTGGGAGGGGCCTATGAACACTGTACATGAGAAGTGGGCGGGACTTGGGCAGAACAGGGTGGGAAGGAAGAGAAGAGGGTGGAAACTGGGAGGAACAGGATGGGAAGGAGGAGAAGTGGGTAAAGTTTCATAGTAAACTCACCACTATCAGAGAATCAGCCTCTGTCCCTGGCGATGTGGTTATTAACTTTAACCCTTTGAGTGCCAGAGGGTACGCAACGCATTGCAGAGAAATGCGTTGCGTACCTCGCTGGCACTCAAAGGGTTAAAAACCAAAGTCTCTGGAGGGTTCACAGGTATGGTCCCATACCACCAGCTTCATAGAATGCTAAAGGAAATAGCCTTCATATAAAGCAAAAGGAAATAGCGTATACTAAAGAAATTTCAGTTATACCTTGCTTAGTACATTGATCTAAAAATGCCCACAGAGTGCCCCTTGTCCTCCCTTTTGTGTAGGCCACAATAAGAGGAGGATTTTGTGTGTACCTAGCTTAGTAAATTGATGAGATGCATGCTTATTGCTTAGAGGCAGAATGTGGTCCCATCTCATGTTATTGTGTGGATTTGCATGATGCATTTCTCTCTTTGTCTTGCAGTATAGACATATTTTGTGGGTACTCATTAATACTGCTACAGCTAGACACTTTGTAAAACTGTATTTTCATTAGCCAAGTCTAGCAGATGTAAAATTATATTAACCATATGAGTTCCAGAGAAGTGAAAACTCAAAATATTGGAAAAGAATCAGCAAAAATGATTACTTGGCTTTAAGACAATAAGAGGCATATAACTAAATCAAGGCCAATCTTTGATTTTCTTCTGCTATTACATACACATTTCCATGCTGTAAAAGGAATTCCCTCTTGAGTCTGAGTCCTCATTTTAAAGGGATAAATGCATTATAATCGCACTGAATGTTTTTATTTTAATGAATCATGTTTATGTTAGTATTTAATATCTTCCCTGCAATCACTATCTTGCAACAGAGAATTTTTAATTTCTTGGGATAATATATTTTGCAAAATTATAAAGCACGGTGGGTCTTAAAGGCAAAAAAGATCAATTATGGAGCAAACCAACTGCTCCATAGGGGGAAAAGAAAAATTCCCCAAATGACTAAAGATTTAAATGGGGCATTTAACCCCTTAAATGCTAGTGACATATCCAATGATTTGCTTTGCCACTGAGCTGTATACCTATCTAGCATATGAGAGGTTAAACCCCTCATTTAAAGTGGAACTACCACCCTATATAAAGTCCCCCACAATAATTAGGCATATGGCGATTAGCTTCTTAACAGTGCTATTATCGGGCACAAGTACCCGCTTCTGAATTGATCCTTCTTCTTCTGAGACCAGTGGCCAGGCTTGCATGCAGACATCTTGGCATAGAGACATCTCTGTGCGCCTGTGCTGTCTGTCCCGGCATCCTCTAGGAGGCATTGCATTGTACCTGAAAGGGATAGTAATACTTAAAATGTAAAAAAAAAATATGTTGTAGGTTTTATACCCCTGAGTAAAACAAGAAAACTATCACCCTATATAAATTCCCCCCACAATAATTAGACATATTATCAGGCGCAAGTACCACAATCTGAAGAAATCCTTCTTTTTCTGAGACTGATGGGCAGGCTTCTTGCTTCAGAGCCGTCTGCATGCCTGCACCGTCAGTCCCTTCCGGTACCTTAAAGGGATAGTAATACTTAAAATGTAAAAAAAAAAAAATATATATATATATATATATATATATATATTGTAGGGTTTATCCCCCTGAGTAAAACAAGAGTACTCCCACTGCTGAAATGTGTTTTATTCAAAAGTTATTACAGCTCAAAGTTGAATTTTGGAGGTGCAATATCACAGTGGCCTGAAACTGTACAGTGGCGCTGTTGCTACACCATCCTATGGAGATTTATGGTCCCGGGACCAGAGTTGTCCATAGGATTGTGTAGCAACAGTGCCACTGTTCAATTTCAGGCCACTGTGATATTGCACCTAAAAATTCAAATTTGAAAATTAATAGCTTTTGAATGAAACACCTTTCAGCAGTGGGAGTACTCTTGTTTTACTCAGGGGGATAATCCCTACAACATATATATATTTTTTTTTTACATTTTAAGTATTACTATCCCTTTAAGGTACCGGAAGGGACTGACGGTGCAGGCGCGCAGACGGCTCTGAAGCAAGAAGCCTGCCCATCAGTCTCAGAAAAAGAAGGATTCCTTCAGATCGTGGTACTTGCGCCTGATAATATGTCTAATCATTGTGGGGGGAATTTATATAAGGTGATAGTTCTGCTTTAAATCACTGAAAATTAATATTTGTCCCCTATGATGCTATTAGTTTAATTAAAATTGTGTCACTTTGCCTTTACACATAAACAACTTTATGCACAAAAGAAAAGATGTGTAATTCTGGGGCAGGCAAAGTGTAACACAGGGGGAGAAATAAAATTTCCCCAATTTTAATTGACTTAAAAAGGATTGATTAACCCCTTAAATGCTAGTAGGCAATGCAGTAGATACCTTTCTACCACTTTGAAAGGAATATTTACCCCCCCATGGTACAGTTGGTTTGCTCCACAATTGCTCCGCTTCCCATTTGTGCTTGAGGCTCCAGGCCCATTGACTCTCACCTATAGTGCCACTCTCATGAATTCATTTATGCCAATGACAAGATATGTCTTTCAAGTCATACCTTAGATCATTAGTATGACATACGTCTCTTTTAAGAATAAAATTCAGTCCCAAAATAGCTGCTCCGTACATGTATAATAAATACATGTTTCATGAATGTTTCAAAGAAAAATCTATTTCAAAAATACCATTATTTTTCATTTTTAACACATCTGTATTTTTTATGTCAGCCCCACAACTGCATCTCCTTTATCTTAACCCTTTTAGTGGCAGAGAGGTGTCCAGCGCACTGCCTTGCAATGCTTTGGGTACCTCTCTGACACTCAAAGGGTTAATGGATACTGTAGGTATCTATGATTTAACACCAGAAGAGTAACCAGTGCACTGTGGAGGAATGCTTTGCACACCCCTCTGCCACTTAGTGAATTAAAGGGATAGTGATACTTAACCCTTTGAGTGCCAGAGGGGTACGGAACGCAATGCGTTTCGTACTCCTCTGGCACTCAAAGGGTTAAAATGTAAACAAAAATATGTTATAGGGGTTATCCCTCCTGAGTAAACGAAGGGTACTCTCACTGTTGAAAGGTGTGTTTTTTTTTAAAAGTTAATGTAAACTTGATGTTTTTAGGTCTCACAGTGGCCTGAAATTGTACAGTGGCGCTGTTGCTACACCATCCTATGGACAGCTCTGGTTAGTTGACTATAACTCTCCAAAGGATGGTGTAGCAACAGCGCCACTGTACAGTTTCAGACCACTGTGATACTGCACCTAAAAAAAATTAAAGTTTGAGCTGTAATAACTTTTGAATAAAATACCTTTCAGGAAGACAACTATTCTAACAACAAAGTGAGTGCGTAGTCTAGAAAACGCAAGCCTTATCTACACCCTCATTCTGTTTTAACTCTTTAAGAGGCAGAGAGCTGTGTTATGCTCTGCAAGTACCTCTGGCACTCAGCTGGTTAAATACACAGACACAAGGATTGCTATGAAATGCAATGTGTAATGTCCTGGCTTCTAAATAATAGTAAACAAAATACATGTTCTGCCAGTTCACGCAGACACACATGGAAGAATGTACAAAACACCAGATTGGCTCATTTCCTATGCTTGGATGTAGGATTAGAAATCATTTGACTGCACTCCTGACAATGTATTAGTGCATATGATCACTTTGCATATGTCTGCACAAATACTTTGACATCAGCAAGACTTTCATCTGAGCATGTACAGAATGCCTCATCTTTAACGTAAGCAGAGAAATGAACTCACGGTGATATCAGTTTCTTTGTATATGTCATTAAAGGGACAGTAATGTTCCATAAAAACGTGTTATAGTTTTGTAGAGAAGGAAAAAAATAAGCTTAATGGCACAAACCCTATCTCTCAAACCACTATGGTTTGAGAGAAATAGGCATTGAAAGTTTCCCCTCTCTCCCCTTCTCCTGATGTCCTCTGTAAAGCTGACAGCAGGAGTTTCTAGAGGAGGCTCTGCAGCAGAACGGTGTGAGGGTTAGGGTTTGCTCCATTAAGCTTATTTTTTCCTCCTCTACAAAACTATAACAAGTATTTATGGGACACTACTGCCCCTTTAAATAAAGTGAAATAAGTGAAAAGTAACAACGCAATCACAAACACCCATACAGTCCTCCACTTTCATCCCCTTAGCACAAGCAGTTAAAGGAATAATTTTGGATTTAGATATCACAGTACATAGGAGAAGCACAAAAGATCTGGTTCCAGTGTCATATTTTATCACAAAATATTTTACTAAATTCCTAATACAATGTTGCAGATGTTCATGTATCTATTATATATTTTTTTAATTTTTCAAACCTTTAAATGCTTGAATCTTGTCCAACACATTCGAGAGCAATGCTCTGCACACCCTGCTGGCATGCAAATGGTTAAGCTTTTAGTTGTTATTCAGGAACATCTCAAAATGAGAGGCTGTAGATTCGTCAATCATCTGTGACAAGCTACAGTGCAGGAAAGCTGTCATTCAGCACTGGAGAAGCCAGTCTATTTAACTAGAACCATGGACAGCTCCTCAATTCAGCAGCATTCAGTCCTGTTCTATATATTGCAACTGCTTCTTTGTACCTTCTCTATTCCTTACAGAGGAGATTTTCTAGTAAAATAATCCTGCTGTGCCGAACTGTATTTGCATAAATAGATTGCCAATTTAATTTTATGATGACAGATCCTACATTGATTTAAAAAAAAAAAAAAAAAAAAAAAAAAAAAAAAAGGATATGTGGTCTCCCAAAATCTGTCATACAGGGATTTTTTTTAACCTTAGGAATAACACAACATCACTGTGTGTGAGTATTCAGTCCTATATGTAACTGCTTGTTTTATATTAATGTGCTGCCAGCTAAGAAAATTAACTTCACACATGAAGACACTGTAAATTTACTCTGACCTCCTCTACCATTTAAGGAACAGGAAGCTATTTAATGCAATCCAAATTAAAGGTGCAGTAAACTTTTTATGGAAAATAAAAATGTGTGTGTGTGTGTGTGTGTGTGTGTGTTTTCCTACTAAGTTAAACAAGGTAACTCCCACTGATGGCAGATTTCCATTCAAAAGTTATTACAGATCAAACTGTTAGAAGCAACTAGAGTTGAAGAGTTATTTTTATAATGGACTAGATGGGAGAACTAGAGTCACTGACTTTAGCTCTTCATAGTAAGTCATAGTAATAGCACCACCTGGAGTTGACCAGGAGAGGTGATTGCAATTTAATGAAGAAAAGGCAAGTTTGAGCTATTCTAACTTACAGCTCCATAAATTCCGACTGATATAAATGGGACATTTAAACCCTTCAATACTAGAGAGGTCTCACCACATTGCACACAAGGGGTTAAAAGCCACACTTAAATTAATGGTAAATGTATCTGTCCCCATGATGCAGTTGGTTTGCTCTGCATTTATTTGTGTATATGACCCTGTGAGTGCCAGGTTGGTGTGCAATGAGCTGAACACCTCCCTGGTACTAAAAGGGTCACATTAATTAAAAAAAGAGAGAAGGTATAAAAGAAGGAAGGGTCAGATGATATACTGTAATGATCTCTCCTGGCAGATAAACAAAGGCCGGCTCTTTAAATGCACACTCTAATCTCAGTGCTCAGACACAATCCTGCTGTTGTACAGGGTCCCAGAGGTATAGGGTTGTGCTGACATTCTATCCCTTCCCTGCTTTAGCTGATTGTACAAGAAAGGCTTATTGGCAGCTAGTGCCTGGTATGCCCTACCCTTGAGTGCTCTTCATTATATCCATTAAGTCCTGAGAGGGGTGTCTCTCCCACTGGCTAATTAACATTAGCTTTTGTTTCCAGCCACCTCACACAACAGCTAGATTGCATTGTGGCACATAATGTAAAATACCATTTAATGTGCAGTGTTTGATATCAGAAAAAAGTGATCAATTGCTCTTGTGACTGCAAACATTTAACAGACAGGAAGGACTTATGATGGATTGAACTCCTACCATGTTTGTTTATAACAATGCTCCAAATGAAAACAGGCCTCAGAAGCAGAGGGTACTTATAACACATAATATTTTCTCTCTCTTTCCCTTTCTTTCTCTTTTCCATACCCTTCAACACACACACACACACACACACACACATATATATATACATGCATGCACACATGCACAAACACCTTATCCCATGGAGAAGACCAGGAGTTATAGCTTGCAGATTCATTAGCCATGGGAAGAGAACATGTACGGTTGTATGTGTATATGCAGTGTGCATGTGTCCATGGTGTGTGTGTGTGGTATAATGGTATGTGTGTGTTTATGCAAATGCAGTATGTAAGTGTGCTTAGCTGTGCGTGTTTGTGGTGTATGTAGGTGTGCATATATGCATGTGTATGTGCATATGTGCAACAGTTTGTGCTGTGCTGTGATGGGGGTGTGTGTATGTGTGTTTGGCCTGTGGGTTGTGTGTGGGTGAGTGTCCATTGTGTGTGCATATGAGTGTGAGTGTGATGTGTGTTTTTTGGTTTGGTGTGGTGTACGTGTGTGGTTGTGCTGTGTATTTATGATGCACATGTGTGTATTTGTGGTATGGTATATTTGTGTGTGTGAGTGATTTTTAGTTCGTTGTATGTGTTTTTGATGTGCTGTGGTGTGCATATATGCATTTGTAGTGTACGTGTATGTCTGTGTGTCTTTTGTAGAGTTGAGTGTGTGGGTGTTGTTTTTTACTTGGTATGATGTGTGTGTGTGTGTGTTTGTAATTTGCTGTGGTGTGTGTATTTGTGGTGTACATGTGTGAATTTGTGCGTATGTGCAGGGGAGGGCTGGCAACTTGTGGCCTGGAGGGCAACTACAATCAAGTGGCTTGATTTTACTATCGTCCCAGCCTACTGTCCCAGCCCACCCCCTTTTGTTAATATTCAAATTGCCATTAACCCTTTGAGTGCCAGAGGGGTATGCCACGCATTGCTTTGCAATGCGTGGCATACCCCTCTTTCACTCAAAGGGATGGTGTTGTGAACTAAGGCAAACAATAGCACAAAGCTTACATTTGAAATTGGGTTACACTGGTGCATCTACAGAGTTTACAATTTAAAGGGATAGTAATGTTTCACAAAAACAGCAGCTCCAATTAATCTTCATAGTATTTAAGCCACAGAGAGAGTTATTTCAATAGTCAGAGTTGTAGTTCAAGCGTAATTGAATGATAAAGTATCCCCATCCCGTCCCTTTTACCTAGTGTAACACTGCTGTCCTCAGATGTGGAATCTGGTTGTAAGACCAGACAGATAACAGCAAGGGACAATCTTCTTATTGTGAGAACAATAAAAACCTTACCCCACTCCTTTGACAGGTTTTTCAACTTTTTCCCTTATCTTAATTTAAGATTGTCCCTCTCTGCAGTCTACCTGGACACCTCCCAGCTGTTCTGAGGTGAGCAGTGTTATATCATTGAAAGGGGCGGGAGGGGGATATTTTATCATTCAATTACTCTTGAAGTACAACTCTGAATTGAAATAACACTCTCCAAGGCCCAAATACTATGATGATTAATTAGAGCTTCTTTTATTATGACACATTACTATCCCTTTAAGTAAAGCTGTACTAGTGATACCATATAACTTACTAGAGAAATGGGTTATTCCACTTGTATAGCTCCAATTGGATTATAGCTCCATCTCAGTTGTAAGCTCTGTGGTATCACTAGTGTAGCTACATTTGCAGCAACAAGCGGGAGTGGCCCATCAGCCCAGACATATGACTGACCCAGGGGGCAATTGCCCCCCAGACCAGCCCTCCCCTGCTTATGTGTGAGTGATATTTGGTTTGATGTACATGTGTGTTTGTGATATGCTGTGGTGTGTGTGTATATGTTTGTGGTGTATGTGTGTGAGTGATTTTTGGTTTGGTGTATGTGCGTGTGTGTTTGTGGAGTACATGTATGTGTTTGTGTGTATTTGTGGTGTAGGCATGAGTGTTTTGTGGCTTGGTGTGATGTATGCGTGCACACACTTAGATAACAGGTCTTCTGCATCGGTTCACACACTGTAAGATATGCACAGGCAGCACTGGCAGGTCTTCCTTGAAGAAAATATAAATTCTTTATTGACTCCACATTATGTTAATGTAACATTTCTTTCTTCGGGGAGTACTGACTGAGAAAGGTGGTGCTCATCTACGCTTGAAAGTGATGGATGATTGGCGAATGGTGATAAGGAGGGTATTCTGAAATCGAGGGGCAGCCAGTGAAAAAGCTTGTAGCTGAGAGATGGCTAGAGTTGTGTAGGGAGAGGACAGAAGAACCCTTGGGAAGACCATAGGGTACAGGAAGGGTTGTAGCGGGAGATAAGTGCAGAAATGTAAGAGGGTGCTGAAGAACAGAGAGACTTACAGGAGAGGAGGAGAATCTTGTAAGTAATACAATACTTTATAGTTAGCCAGTTGAGGGATTTTAGGAGGAGATGAGAGAGATCATATGTGTACATCACTTTAGTCTGATCACATGCTTTAATCTTCTCTCTGACTTCACCCTCTGAGTACTAGAAGGGAGAATAAGTTGTTCACCCCTCTGGTACACAAAGAGTGAAGTTAGAGATAGGATTATAATGTAGGTGTAACGGTTTTTAGGACACTCAGACCAGTATGTGAAATAAAACACAATTTATTCAAAGTAACAATAATGCAAATGTTCGCCCTCTAGTGGCGGTTAAAATAAACACACAGTGAAGACTGATAGGTTACAAGTGTAATTGCACAATAAGATGACATGTACAAATACTATGAATAGAATGGAATATCACCCCAAAGAGTTAAGAACTTGATAAACAGTCAGTCTCAGATGTGGAGGTTTGGCACGCCCTGGGTGTTATAAGGATGGGCTGGTAGACAAAGTTCACCATGTACTGGAGACGTGACTGCCTAGCCAAAGTGTTCGAGTAATAAGCAGAACGGGGATCCAACTAGCCCCCTCGGGCGTACCTACTGGATCTGCTTCTGCGAGTGCAAGTGAGAATAGCCCCCACGGGCGTAACGGAAACCGGCCTGCAATGCAAGAGCTACTAAGCCTCCTCAGACTTAACCGGATACCGGTATGCTAGAGCCAATAGCCCCCACGGGCGTATATACCGGATCTGCTAGCGCTGAAGCCTACTCTCTGCCGCCACTCTGCTTAACGGATATCGCCCAGTAACCGACAATAGGGGACAGCCCTTGGAGCCCAACCGGCCCACAATACGTGACTACTCTGCAACGGAATGGATAGAGTCGCCGACGGTGAGCGGCCAACTCAGCAGACATAGCACCGAGAAAGAGGCTCTGTTCTGGGAATAGAGAGAGTGAGAGCAAGGCAGCACTGCTAGGGTTAATAAGCATGTTTACCCGAGGCTTCAGCAAAACAACGAGGCTCTGCAGGATGAGGGAGGCACACTGAGGCACACACAGCTCTGCAAGGGTAGTGGTACACTGCACAGATAATAGGCAACACCAGGCAAGGCGGTCACACGGTGACTGGCAACAGCAGATGAGAATGTCGCGATGGCGACAACTGGAACGCAGGTCACTGGAACAGGCTGGAAGTCGATCTTCGGAGCAGGAAGTCAGCCGGGCTGGGTCGGAGCACGCAGGAGGTAGTCATACAAGCCGGGTCATACACAAACAGGAACGTCAGTCAAGCCGGGTCAGGATCCAAAGGTGGTACGCAGTCAGGCCGGGTCATACACAAACAGGAACACTGGAGAATAGTCAGGACAAGCCGATTCGGTACACAGAAATCCGGAACACAGGAACACAGCAACAGCACTACTGGCTCAGAAACACCACGAAAGGGCATCTGACAGGTGTCTGGGCCAGGCATAAGAAGGTCACCAGGGGCGGGCCAAACTGGCTCAGCAAATCAGAGTGATCCACAAGAAAGAGTGACAAGAATCACAGGCACTGTGATAGTACCCCCCTCTCAAAGACCCCCTCTCCCTGCCGGAGGTCTGGGTTTCAAAGGATATTTAGAGTGAAAGCTGCGCACCAGTCTAGGCGCATGGAGGTCCCCTTGATTAACCCATGAACGTTCCTCAGGGCCATAGCCCTTCCAGTGGACCAAATATTGCAACTTTCCTCTAAATCTCCTAGAGTCAATAATACTCTGGACCTCATACTCCTCTTGGCCCTGGACGTCCACCAGCCCAGGAATCACTGGCGTAGTAGTATAACGATTACACACCAAAGGTTTCAGAAGCGACACATGGAACACATTATGAATATGCATTGAGGGCGGAAGTTCCAGTGCATAAGAAACCGGATTAATCTTGCGGATAATCTTAAAGGGACCAATGAACCGAGGAGCCAGTTTGTTGGAGGGCACTTGCAAATTGAGGTTTCTGGATGACAGCCATACCCTGTCCCCAACTTGAAATGAGACCATTGGGAGATGTCTGCGATTAGCGTGCCGCTGATGACGCCTAAATGACTGACTGAGGGACCTCTGAACCTGTGCCCAAGTGGAACGAAGTTGTGCCAAATGCTCGTCCAGAGCAGGAATCTGTTGTGCCTGAAATGAGTCCGGGAGCAGACATGGCTGGAACCCATAATTAACGAGAAATGGAGAGCTCCCGGACGATGAATTAACTGCACAATTCCTGGCAAATTCTGCAACAGGTCAGCCCAATTATCATGATGATCGGTGACAAAGCAACGCAGGAACTGCTCCAGTCCCTGATTGGCACGCTCAGCGGCCCCATTTGTCTGGGGATGGTAGGCGGAGGAGAAGGACAATTGGATGCCCATCTGGCCACAAAATGCCCTCCAAAACCTGGATACGAACTGGCTCCCACGATCGGAGACAATCACTCTGGGTACTCCGTGCAGGCGGAACACCTCTCTGGCAAAGACTACATCCAATTCCTGGGCCGATGGAAGGCCAGTCAGAGGCCCAAAATGTACCATTTTAGAGAATCTATCGACCACCATAAGAATAAACGTATAACCCCTAGAGGCAGGTAATTCTCCCAAGAAGTCAATGGATATATGCGACCAAGGACGGTCTCCGTTGGGCACTGGTTGAAGTAAGCCCACGGGGAGATGTCTAGGGGTCTTGGCACGGGCACAATTGGTACAGGCTGCTGTAAAAGCGGAGCAATCGGCTCTCAGTGTGGGCCACCAAAATAATTGTGAAAGAGACCATACGAGTTGGTCCCTACCGATATGCCCAGCTGCTTTAGAAGCATGATATGTTTCCAACAGACGGGTACGGAATGGCTCATCCACGAAACACTTCCCCACTGGGGTCTCAGGAGGTGCCCTAGATTGTGATGCCAAAATCACCTCCCCCAGAGGCGAGGTTATGGTGGTACGAATAGTGGCCAGAATACGATCTGGCTGAATGATAGGTACAGGTTCCTCCTCCCTCTCAGTGTCAGATGCGAACTGACGTGACAACGCATCAGCCTTAATATTCTTAGAGCCTGGAAGATAGGACACTAGAAAATTAAATCGAGACAATAAAAGTACCCACCTAGCTTGTCGAGAGGACAATCTTTTGGCTTTGGAGAGATAAGTTAAATTCTTATGATCAGTCAGGATTAGTACTGGAGTATGAGTACCTTCCAAAAGGTGACGCCACTCCTTCAAGGCTAGGATAATGGCCAACAGTTCCCTGTCGCCAATCTCGTAATGGCTCTGAGTAGTGTTGAGCGAGCATGCTCGGCCGATGCTCGGATCGGCTCGAGCATCGCTCTGCTCGGCACATGGCGGTACTCGTACGAGTACCGCATGTGCTCGCCCGCCATGTTCGGGTCTACTCCCCGCACGTTTTGCGGCTGCTGCGCAGCCAATAAACGTGCAGGGAGGCTCTGACATCAGTGTAATGCCAGCAGCCATGTTGGCTGCTGGCATTACACTGATTGGCTGGCCAGAACCCGTGGTCTGGTGCTGTATAGCACCTGACCAGCGAGTTCGGCTCAGTCTTAGCCAGGGAGAGATGAGGATAGGAAGGGAAAGTCAGTGTAGGGAGAAGACAAGCAAATTTGTTAAAAAAAAGAACCAAAAGTCCTTTTTAGGACTACTGTGTGTGGGGGCAGCAGTTTATTTTGTGTGGGGGGAAAAAAACAACAAAAAAAATTTCATATATTCTGTTTAGTGTGCAAAGTTGCAGATTAGAGCACATTCTGTTTAGTGTGCAAAGTTGCAGATTAGAGCACATTCTGTTTAGTGTGCAAAGTTGCAGATTAGAGCACATTCTGTTTAGTGTGCAAAGTTGCAGATTAGAGCACATTCTGTTAAGTCTTCAAACTAAAATATCAAAGTCACATATTCCATTCAGTGTGCGTCACCGCAGTTTAGCAGCACATTCTGTGTACTCTGCACAGTTGCAGAATAGGAAGAAATACTGTTAAGTCTTCAAACTAAAATATCAAAGTCACATATTCCATTCAGTGTGCTTCGCCGCAGTTTAGCAGCATATTCTGTGTACTCTGCACAGTTGCAGAATAGGAAGAAATACTGTTAAGTCTTCAAACTAAAATATCAAAGTCACATATTCCATTCAGTGTGCGTCACCGCAGTTTAGCAGCACATTCTGTGTATTCTGCACAGTTGCAGAATAGGAAGAAATACTGTTAAGTCTTCAAACTAAAATATCAAAGTCACATATTCCATTCAGTGTGCTTCGCCGCAGTTTAGCAGCATATTCTGTGTACTCTGCACAGTTGCAGAATAGGAAGAAATACTGTTAAGTCTTCAAACTAAAATATCAAAGTCACATATTCCATTCAGTGTGCTTCGCCGCAGTTTAGCAGCATATTCTGTGTACTCTGCACAGTTGCAGAATAGGAAGAAATACTGTTAAGTCTTCAAACTAAAATATCAAAGTCACATATTCCATTCAGTGTGCTTCGCCGCAGTTTAGCAGCATATTCTGTGTACTGTGCACAGTTGCAGAATAGGAAGAAATACTGTTAAGTCTTCAAACTAAAATATCAAAGTCACATATTCCATTCAGTGTGCTTCGCCGCAGTTTAGCAGCATATTCTGTGTACTCTGCACAGTTGCAGAATAGGAAGAAATACTGTTAAGTCTTCAAACTAAAATATCAAAGTCACATATTCCATTCAGTGTGCGTCACCGCAGTTTAGCAGCACATTCTGTGTACTCTGCACAGTTGCAGAATAGGAAGAAATACTGTTAAGTCTTCAAACTAAAATATCAAAGTCACATATTCCATTCAGTGTGCTTCGCCGCAGTTTAGCAGCATATTCTGTGTACTCTGCACAGTTGCAGAATAGGAAGAAATACTGTTAAGTCTTCAAACTAAAATATCAAAGTCACATATTCCATTCAGTGTGCGTCACCGCAGTTTAGCAGCACATTCTGTGTACTCTGCACAGTTGCAGAATAGGAAGAAATACTGTTAAGTCTTCAAACTAAAATATCAAAGTCACATATTCCATTCAGTGTGCTTCGCCGCAGTTTAGCAGCATATTCTGTGTACTCTGCACAGTTGCAGAATAGGAAGAAATACTGTTAAGTCTTCAAACTAAAATATCAAAGTCACATATTCCATTCAGTGTGCTTCGCCGCAGTTTAGCAGCATATTCTGTGTACTCTGCACAGTTGCAGAATAGGAAGAAATACTGTTAAGTCTTCAAACTAAAATATCAAAGTCACATATTCCATTCAGTGTGCTTCGCCGCAGTTTAGCAGCATATTCTGTGTACTGTGCACAGTTGCAGAATAGGAAGAAATACTGTTAAGTCTTCAAACTAAAATATCAAAGTCACATATTCCATTCAGTGTGCTTCGCCGCAGTTTAGCAGCATATTCTGTGTACTCTGCACAGTTGCAGAATAGGAAGAAATACTGTTAAGTCTTCAAACTAAAATATCAAAGTCACATATTCCATTCAGTGTGCGTCACCGCAGTTTAGCAGCACATTCTGTGTACTCTGCACAGTTGCAGAATAGGAAGAAATACTGTTAAGTCTTCAAACTAAAATATCAAAGTCACATATTCCATTCAGTGTGCGTCACCGCAGTTTAGCAGCACATTCTGTGTACTCTGCACAGTTGCAGAATAGGAAGAAATACTGTTAAGTCTTCAAACTAAAATATCAAAGTCACATATTCCATTCAGTGTGCTTCGCCGCAGTTTAGCAGCATATTCTGTGTACTCTGCACACTTGCAGAATAGGAAGAAATACTGTTAAGTCTTCAAACTAAAATATCAAAGTCACATATTCCATTTAGTGTGCTTCGCCGCAGTTTAGCAGCATATTCTGTGTACTGTGCACAGTTGCAGAATAGGAAGAAATACTGTTAAGTCTTCAAACTAAAATATCAAAGTCACATATTCCATTCAGTGTGCTTCGCCGCAGTTTAGCAGCATATTCTGTGTACTCTGCACAGTTGCAGAATAGGAAGAAATACTGTTAAGTCTTCAAACTAAAATATCAAAGTCACATATTCCGTGTAAGATGAAGAAGGCGGGTAAAAAGGGACGGGGAAGTGGACGTGAGCCTGATAGTTCAGGGCGCGGGTCAGGACGCGGAGAAACTGTGCCTGGTGCCAGAGCACAAGAAAGAAAGACATCCACCATACCTAGCTTCATGTCTCATTTTACAGGGCGTCGCAGGACATCACTCTCGAGGTCCGACCACTGCGAACAGGTGGTCGGTTGGATGTCAGCTGATACTGCTTCCAGTCGGTTAAGCACCACCCTGTCTTCCACCAAGTCCACTCTCAGTAGCCAAGAGTCTGGTCAACATAATCCTCACTCTGATCATCCTTCCTCCCACCATAGACGGTCTGGTCAAAGAAGTGATCCCACACTGGGATATAGTGAGGAGCTCGTCTCATCACCAATCCTTCATTTGACCCTCTCTCCAAGCACGCTTGCAGAGGAACATGACATCTTATGCCCTGATTCACAACCTCTAGAGGGTACCCAATCACAAGAAGATGACAGATGTGAACGGCATTTAAGGTCAAAGGAAGTAGTGGATGATGATGATGATGAGACACAGTTGCCATTAAATCAACCACTATTACTGTCTCAAGACCTTGTTGAGGAGGATGTTATACAGTTGTCAATGACTGAGTATGTGGTGGGATCAGAGTGAGGAGGATGATCAGAGTGAGGAAGTGGAGGAGGACTTGGTGGACGATGAGGTGACTGACCCCACCTGGGAAGGTATAGAGCCGAGCGATGACAGCAGTCCTGAGGGTGAGCCATCTGCAGCACCGCAACAGGCTGGAAGAGGCAGTGGTGTGGCTACAGAAAGAAGGCGGACCGCACCAAACCGGCCCGCAAATGTTCCACGGAGCACCCCCTTGCGTAAATCTACCTTGCCAAGGGGTAGGTGTTCCGCGGTATGGCGTTTTTTTAAGGAAAGTGCGGACGACAAAAGAATTGTAGTTTGCAACCTGTGCCACACCAGAATGAGCCGAGGCATGAACACTAGAAACCTCACCACCACCAGCATGATCCGACACATGGCATCCAAGCATCCAAGCACCGTAATAAGTGGGAGGAACGCCTGGATCGCCCATCTGTGTCTGCAGGCCACACCACTGCCTCCTCTTCCCCTGTTTTCGGTGCCGGCCAATCGCCTGTCGAAGGCGCAGGCCCGCATACCTCCCGCCCTGCACCTGTACCATCTGAAGCACCATCAGCGACCACATCCACTTCCCTGTCCCAGCACAGCGTCCAAATGTCGTTACCCCAGGCATTTGAGCGCAAGCGAAAATACCCAGCCACCCACCCACAGGCCATAGCACTAACCTCACACCTTTCCAAATTACTGGCCATCGAAATGCTTCCATTTAGGCTTGTGGAGACTGAGTCCTTCCGCAGCCTGATGGCAGCAGCTGTCCCTCGGTACGCGGTCCCCAGCCGCCACTACTTTTCCCGGTGTGCCATCCCCGCATTACACCACCATGTGTCCCGTAACATCACCCGTTCCCTGACCAACGCAGTTACTGGGAAGGTCCACTTAACGACTGACACATGGACAAGTGCTTGTGGCCAGGGACGCTACATTTCCCTGACGGCACACTGGGTGAATGTCGTGGAGGCTGGGAGCGACTCGGACCCTGGGATGGCACGGGTGCTACCCACGCCGAGGATTGCGGGCCCTACCTCCATCAGGGTTTCCGCCAGCACCTACGTTATTGGCTCCTCCTCCGTTTCCACCTCCGAATTCTCTGCACGCAGCGCCACTCCCCCATCAGCCGGTAGCTGGAAGCAGTGTAGCACTGCAGTGGGGAAGCGTCAACAGGCCGTGCTGAAGCTGATCTGCCTTGGGGACAAACAGCACACGGCCTCAGAGCTGTTGCAGGGGATTAGTCACCAGACCGAGCAGTGGCTCTCGCCACTCAACCTGCAACCAGGCATGGTTGTGTGTGATAATGGGCGTAACTTGGTGGCGGCTTTGGAGCTCGGCAAGCTCACACACGTACCATGCCTAGCGCATGTATTTAATTTAGTGGTTCAGCGATTTCTAAAAACCTACCCCAATGTGCATGATCTCTTGACCAAGGTGCGCCGCGTGTGTGCACATTTCCGTAAGTCATCTACAGCTTCAGCCGGCCTGTTGAAGCTGCAGCAGCGCTTACAATTGCCAGCTCACCGGCTGCTGTGTGACGTGAGCACGCGCTGGAACTCCACCTTCCACATGTTGGCCCGGCTTTGTGAGCAGCACAGGGCAGTAGTGGAGTACCAGCTGTTACACGGTCGTCGCCTCTCCGTTCAACTTCCTGTAATCAGAAGTGAGGAGTGGGAATGGATGTCAGACCTCTGTGAGGTTTTACGCAATTTTGAGGAATCTACACTGATGGTGAGCGGCGATAACGCTATTATCAGTGTAACCATCCCACTTCTGTGTCTACTGAAACGCTCGCTGCTCACAATTAAAACTGACGCTTTGCATGTGGAAGAGGTGGAAATGCGGGAGGAAGAGCTTACACAAGGTGATAGCCAGAGCACCCTCACTTCGTCTTCTCAGCGACAATTGGAGGAGGCGGAGGAGGAGGAGGAGGAGGAGGAAGACACGGTTGCCTCCGCTACAGAGGGTAGCCATGGGACTTTAGTTCCATCTCTTCAGCGTGGGTGGACAGAAGAGGAGGAAGAGGATGAGGAGATTGAGAGTCATCCTCCTGGTGAGGACAGCGAAATCTTGCCTGTTGGTACTCTGGCACACATGGCTGACTTTATGTTAGGCTGCCTTTCCCGTGACCCACGCGTTGTACGCATTTTAGACAACACGGATTACTGGGTGTTCACCCTTCTGGACCCCCGCTACAAAGAGAATTTCTCATCTCTCATTCCTCCGGTGGAGAGGACAAGCAAAATGGTGCAATACCAGAAGGTTCTTGTTGAAAAATTGCTCCAAAATTTTCCATCTGACAACGCTGGCGGCAGAGTACGTGCTACCTTGGCCAACCGAGAAGGGGAGAAAAGGGGAGCACACAGCAGTTCCGACAAAGGCAGGGCAACACTCTCCAAGGCGTGGGACACCTTCATGACACCCCGCCAGCACCCTCACCCTGATGCGCAGCCTAGTGTCACAAGGAGGGAAAAGTTTTGGAAGATGGTGAAGGAGTACGTAGCAGACCGTGTCAGCGTCCTCAATGATCCCTCTGTGCCTTACAACTACTGGGTGTCCAAGCTGGACACCTGGTATGAACTGGCACTCTACGCCTTGGAGGTGCTGGCCTGCCCTGCCGCCAGCGTTCTGTCTGAGCGGGTATTTAGTGCTGCTGGTGGCATCATAACAGATAAGCGTATCCGCCTTTCCACCGACAATGCTGATAGGTTGACACTTATAAAAATGAACAAGGCCTGGATTTCCCCTGACTTCTCCACTCCACTGGAGGAAAGCCCCGGGGGAACATAAACTCACTTTATATATGTTATTTACAATGATGGGAATACTCTGTATTCCCATTCACCCCTTCCACCCAAAAAACGGGTATATGGTTGACTCTTAATCTTCTCATCCTCCTCCTCCTCTTCCATATGCCCTGTGATATAATTTTTATATAGGGCCAGCTCATCAGCGGGCCCTGTTTGACAATTTTTATATAGGTCAGCTCACCAGCGGGCCTTCTCATATAATGTTTTATTGGGTCAGCTCTCTAGCGGGCCCTCTCATATAATGTTTCATAGCGTCAGCTCACTAGCGGGCCTTCGCATATAATGTTTAGAATGGTCAGCTCCGCAGCAGACCCTCACCCATAATGTTTTAGATGGTCGGCTCAGCGCACGTTTCCCTCTTAATCATGGCCCCAGTTCAGAAAAATCGAGGACATTTTTGGGAGAATTTGCCTTTGCGCACGTTTCCCTCTTAATCATGGCCTCAGTTCAGAAAAATCGAGGAAATTTTTGGGAGAATTTGCCTCTGCGCACGTTTCCCTCTTAATCATGGCCCCAGTTCTGAAAAATCGATGAAATTTTTTGCAGAATTTGCAGATGATATACAAGTAAATATACAGCAAATACTGTTTGGTAACAATTTTTCGCCTAAAGTCGTTTTTATTTTCCTTTTTGTGTGTTTTACGGTCAGTCTGTAAAAATGGCGTACTACGGGCGAAAGATCGTTCCCAGCAGCGATGTTGGAGTCCAAGATGCATCCAGACATCCTCCCTATGCTGTCCCTGAACCATTTCTGTGGTGTTTCCATCCTTTTCTGCCCTTTTCCTATGGACCAGGCACCCTCCCCTCATCAGAGCAGGGGGTGCCTGGTGTAATGCTCGAGTCCTCCCATTGACTTCAATGGGGCTCGGGTGCTCGGCCGAGCACTCGAGCCTCCGGGGGTGCTCGGTCAGAGCACCCGAACACCCGAGCATTGGGGTGCTTGCTCATCACTAGCTCTGAGCACTAGACAATTTCTTTGAGAAAAAGCCGCAAGGCCTCAAGGTGCCACCTCCCACAGGGCGTTGGGAGAGTACTGCCCCAACCCCAACTTCAGAGGCGTCAACCTCCAATGTAAATGGCAGGGAGGGATTAGGGTGGGACAGCACTGGAGCAGACGCAAAGGCAGATTTCAGGGTAACAAACGCGTTTTCAGCTGCCTCAGACCACTGAGAGGGAGAAGCGCCCTTATGAGTCAAATCTGATAATGGTTTTACAATCGTGGAAAAGTTCTGGATGAACTTCCTATAATAGTTAGCAAAACCTAAGAATCGTTGAATGGCTTTTAACCCCTTAGGACGAGGCCATTGCAGGACTGCTGCCAACTTCTCCTGATCCATGGCAATGCCATTTTTGGAGATTACGAACCCCAGGAATGGTACTTGAGATGTATGGAATTCGCACTTCTCTAGTTTACAGAATAACTTGTGCTTTCGAAGTCGGAGCAAGACTTCTGAGACATCCTTAATGTGTTGGGAGAGGTTGGCAGAGTGAATTAATATATCATCTAGATATACTACCACACAGGACTGGAGCAGGTCACGTAACATATCATTAATAAATTCCTGAAACACTGCAGGTCATTGCATAAGCCGAATGGCATCACCAGATATTCATAATGTCCTGTTCTGGTATTAAACGCCGTTTTCCACTCGTCACCTTCTTTAATTCTGACCAGATTATAGGCGGCTCGCAAGTCAAGTTTAGTAAAAATCGAAGCGCCCTTTAATCTGTCAAATAATTCCGTAATAAGTGGAATAGGATAGGCGTTCTTAGGCATCAGCTTATTCAGCCCTCGGTAGTCAATACATGGCCTGAGTTCACCACTTTTCTTTTTCACAAAGAAAAATCCGGCACCAGCCGGGGACGTAGATTTACGAATGATTCCCCTCTCAAGGGCATCCGCAATATAATCCTCCATAGCCCTATTTTCCTCACATGACAGTGGGTAAGTGCGTCCCCTGGGGGGCACCGCACCTGGAGGCAAATCAATGGCGCAATCATATGGCCTATGCTCAGGCAATTCGCTGGCCTCTCCTTTGCTAAATACGTCACTGAATTGCCCATATTCAGTTGGCACAGCAGGAGAGGTACACATAATTTTGACAGGTAAAGAGAGAATTCTTGTTACAGTACTCAGACCAAAATAACTGCATGGTGCGGGGAACAAATAATCTGGAACCGTATCTGTTCCCTGTGACAAGTCCCCACAGTCATTGTCACTGGAATTGTCTCAAACGTAATGAATGCAAGCTCCAGGGGTCTGCCATCAATGGCCTCGATTGCCACAGGAGAATCCTTTTTGCATAATGGAATGCCGTGCAAGTCGGCAAAGGACTGGTCCATGAAGTACCCGGCTGCCCCGGAGTCCACCAATGCCAGGACCTCGATTACCCTGTCTGCCCAAGCGAATACCACCTGGATGGTGGGTTTAGTGGTGCTAGAATCTAGGGACTGCTCTACACCACCTAGGGCCTGTCCCCCAAGGTACCCTAGGTGCGTTCGTTTCCCGGCCGTACTGGACAATTGCGTAATAGATGCCCTGGTTTGCCACAATATAGGCATAAGCCTTGTCTCCTGCGATACAATTTCTCCTCCTTAGTGAGCTTAGTGAACCCTAATTGCATAGGTTCAGTACTATCGGCTGGTCGTTCAGGAAGAACGGGTGGTGTGGGTGGGTTAAGGAAACTGGCCTGGCCATAGTTTTTTGATTTAGCCCTTTTAGCCAACCGTCTCTCACGGATGCGGGAGTCTATTAGCATGACATAGTCGATGTATTCATCCAGATTGCTGGGTACATCACGAGTGGCTATCTCATCCTTAATCTGTTCTGAGAGACCCTGGGTAAAGGCAGCAAGTAAGGCCTCATTGTTCCAGCCCACCTCTGCTGCCAGGGTCCGAAACTCGATAGCATAATCGCCCAATGTGCGTTCGCCCTGCTGAATTTCCATCAGCCTTTTGGCAGCAGAAGCAGCCCTGCCAGGAACCTCAAACACTCGTCTGAACTTCATCACGAATTCCCTAAAGTTCAGTGTGCAGGGTCTGGCATTCTCCCACAACAGATTCGCCCATGCCAAAGCTTTGCCCGTCAACAGAGATATCATAAAAACGACCTTACTACAGTCGTTAGGAAATGCCTGGGGTGCCAATTCCAAAAATATCTCCAACTGATTAATGAATCCCCTGCATAGGGAGGGTTCGCCATCATATCTTAACGGTAACGGCGCCGCTGCCGTTAACCCTCTAGAATTAGCTGAGGGGACTACAGGCGGATTCTCCGGTGTCAGAACTGGGGGGACCACCGAATTAGGACTGGACTTGTCCAAGTGTACCGTACGTTCGAGTAACGTCTGTAGAGCCAGTGCCAATTGGTCCAGGCGCTGCTCATGGACATCCATTCTCCAGTGGATGTTCTGTGTATTACTTTCACCCGTACCTTCTGAGGTCATGGCCCTTTCGTACTGTAACGGTTTTTAGGACACTCAGACCAGTATGTGAAATAAAACACAATTTATTCAAAGTAACAATAATGCAAATGTTCGCCCTCTAGTGGCGGTTAAAATAAACACACAGTGAAGACTGATAGGTTACAAGTGTAAATGCACAATAAGATGACATGTACAAATACTATGAATAGAATGGAATATCACCCCAAAGGGTTAAGAACTTGATAAACAGTCAGTCTCAGATGTGGAGGTTTGGCACGCCCTGGGTGTTATAAGGATGCGCTGGTAGACAAAGTTCACCATGTACTGGAGACTAGTGATGAGCGAGCACCCCAATGCTCGGATGTTCGGGTGCTCTGACCGAGCACCCCCTGAGGCTCGAGTGCTCGGCCGAGCATCCGAGCCCCATTGAAGTCAATGGGAGGACTCGAGCATTACACCAGGCACCCCCTGCTCTGATGAGGGGAGGGTGCCTGGTCCATAGGAAAAGGGCAGAAAAAGATGGAAACACTACAGAAATGGTTCAGGGACAGCATAGGGAGGATGTCTGGATGCACCTTGGACTCCAACATCGCTGCTGGGAACGATCTTTCGCCCGTAGTACGCCATTTTTACAGACTGACCATAAAACACACAAAAAGGAAAATAAAAACGACTTTAGGCGAAAAATTGTTACCAAACAATATTTGCTGTATATTTACTTGTATATCATCTGCAAATTCTCCCAAAAATTTCCTTGATTTTCAGAACTGAGGCCATGATTAAGAGGGAAACGTGCGCAGAGGCAAATTCTCCCAAAAATTTCCTTGATTTTCAGAACTGAGGCCATGATTAAGAGGGAAACGTGCGCTGAGCTGACCATCTAAAACATTATGGGTGAGGGTCTGCTGCAGAGCTGACCATCCTAAACATTATATGCGAAGGCCCGCTAGTGAGCTGACGCTATAAAACATTATATGAGAGGGCCCGCTAGAGAGCTGACCCAATAAAACATTATATGAGAAGGCCCGCTGGTGAGCTGACCTATATAAAAATTGGCAAACAGGGCCCGCTGGTGAGCTGGCCCTATATAAAAATTATATCACAGGGCCCGCTGGTGAGCTGGCCCTATATAAAAATTATATCCCAGGGCACGCTGGTGAGCTGGCCCTATATAAAAATTATATCCCAGGGCATATGGAAGAGGAGGAGGAGGATGAGAAGATTAAGAGTCAACCATATACCCGTTTTTTGGGTGGAAGGGGTGAATGGGAATACAGAGTATTCCCATCATTGTAAATAACATATATAAAGTGAGTTTATGTTCCCCCGGGGCTTTCCTCCAGTGGAGTGGAGAAGTCAGGGGAAATCCAGGCCTTGTTCATTTTTATAAGTGTCAACCTATCAGCATTGTCGGTGGAAAGGCGGATACGCTTATCTGTTATGATGCCACCAGCAGCACTAAATACCCGCTCAGACAGAACGCTGGCGGCAGGGCAGGCCAGCACCTCCAAGGCGTAGAGTGCCAGTTCATACCACGTGTCCAGCTTGGACACCCAGTAGTTGTAAGGCACAGAGGGATCATTGAGGACGCTGACACGGTCTGCTACGTACTCCTTCACCATCTTCCAAAACTTTTCCCTCCTTGTGACACTAGGCTGCGCATCAGGGTGAGGGTGCTGCCGGGGTGTCATGAAGGTGTCCCACGCCTTGGAGAGTGTTGCCCTGCCTTTCTCGGAACTGCTGTGTGCTCCCCTTTTCTCCCCTTCTCGGTTGGCCAAGGTAGCACGTACTCTGCCGCCAGCGTTGTCAGATGGAAAATTTTGGAGCAATTTTTCAACAAGAACCTTCTGGTATTGCACCATTTTGCTTGTCCTCTCCACCGGAGGAATGAGAGATGAGAAATTCTCTTTGTAGCGGGGGTCCAGAAGGGTGAACACCCAGTAATCCGTGTTGTCTAAAATGCGTACAACGCGTGGGTCACGGGAAAGGCAGCCTAACATAAAGTCAGCCATGTGTGCCAGAGTACCAACAGTCAAGATTTCGCTGTCCTCACCAGGAGGCTGACTCTCAATATCCTCATCCTCTTCCTCCTCTTCTGCCCACCCACGCTGAAGAGATGGAACTAAAGTTCCATGGCTACCCTCTGTAGCGGAGGCAACCGTGTCTTCCTCCTCCTCCTCCTCCTCCTCCTCCGCCTCCTCCAATTGTCGCTGAGAAGACGAAGTGAGGGTGCTCTGGCTATCACCTTGTGTAAGCTCTTCCTCCCCCATTTCCACCTCTTCCACATGCAAAGCGTCGGTTTTAATTGTGAGCAGCGAGCGTTTCAGTAGACACAGAAGTGGGATGGTTACACTGATAATAGCGTTATCGCCGCTCACCATCTGTGTCGATTCCTCAAAATTGCGTAAAACCTCGCAGAGGTCTGACATCCATTCCCACTCCTCACTTCTGATTACAGGAAGTTGAACGGAGAGGCGACGACCGTGTAACAGCTGGTACTCCACTACTGCCCTCTGCTGCTCACAAAGCCGGGCCAACATGTGGAAGGTGGAGTTCCAGCGCGTGCTCACGTCACACAGCAGCCGGTGAGCTGGCAATTGTAAGCGCTGCTGCAGCTTCAACAGGCCGGCCGAAGCTGTTGATGACTTACGGAAATGTGCACACACGCGGCGCACCTTGGTCAAGAGATCATGCACATTGGGGTAGGTTTTTAGAAATCGCTGCACCACTAAATTAAATACATGCGCTAGGCATGGTACGTGTGTGAGCTTGCCGAGCTCCAAAGCCGCCACCAAGTTACGCCCATTATCACACACAACCATGCCTGCTTGCAGGTTGAGTGGCGAGAGCCACTGCTCGGTCTGGTGACTAATCCCCTGCAACAGCTCTGAGGCCGTGTGCTGTTTGTCCCCAAGGCAGATCAGCTTCAGCACGGCCTGTTGACGCTTCCCCACTGCAGTGCTACACTGCTTCCAGCTACTGGCTGATGGGGGAGTGGCGGTGTGTGTAGAGAATTCGGAGGTGGAAACGGAGGAGGAGGAGCCAATAACGTAGGTGCTGGTGGAAACCCTGATGGAGGTAGGGCCCGCAATCCTCGGCGTGGGTAGCACCCGTGCCATCCCAGGGTCCGAGTCGCTCCCAGCCTCCACGACATTCACCCAGTGTGCCGTCAGGGAAATGTAGCGTCCCTGGCCACAAGCACTTGTCCATGTGTCAGTCGTTAAGTGGACCTTCCCAGTAACTGCGTTGGTCAGGGCACGGGTGATGTTACGGGACACATGGTGGTGTAATGCGGGGATGGCACACCGGGAAAAGTAGTGGCGGCTGGGGACCGCGTACCGAGGGACAGCTGCTGCCATCAGGCTGCGGAAGGACTCAGTGTCCACAAGCCTAAATGGCAGCATTTCGATGGCCAGTAATTTTGAAAGGTGTGAGGTTAGTGCTATGGCCTGTGGGTGGGTGGCTGGGTACTTTCTCTTGCGCTCAAATGCCTGGGGTAACGACATTTGGACGCTGTGCTGGGACAGGGAAGTGGATGTGGTCGCTGATGGTGCTTCAGATGGTACAGGTGCAGGGCGGGAGGTATGCGGGCCTGCGCCTTCGACAGGCGATTGGCCGGCACCGAAAACAGGGGAAGAGGAGGCAGTGGTGTGGCCTGCAGACACAGGTGGGCGATCCAGGCGTTCCTCCCACTTACTACGGTGCTTGGATGCCATGTGTCGGATCATGCTGGTGGTGGTGAGGTTTCTAGTGTTCATGCCTCGGCTCATTCTGGTGTGGCACAGGTTGCAAACTACAATTCTTTTGTCGTCCGCACTTTCCTTAAAAAAACGCCATACCGCGGAACACCTACCCTTTGGCAAGGTAGATTTACGCAAGGGGGTGCTCCGTGGAACATTTGCGGGCCGGTTTGGTGCGGTCCGCCTTCTTTCTGTAGCCACACCACTGCCTCTTCCAGCCTGTTGCGGTGCTGCAGATGGCTCACCCTCAGGACTGCTGTCATCGCTCGGCTCTACACCTTCCCAGGTGGGGTCAGTCACCTCATCGTCCACCAAGTCCTCCTCCACTTCCTCACTCTGATCATCCTCCTCAAGTCTTGATCCCACCACATACTCAGTCATTGACAACTGTATAACATTCTCCTCAACAAGGTCTTGAGACGGAAATAGTGGTTGATTTAATGGCAACTGTGTCTCATCATCATCATCATCATCATCCACTACTTCCTTTGACCTTAAATGCCGTTCACATCTGTCATCTTCTTGTGATTGGGTAGCCTCTAGAGGTTGTGAATCAGGGCACAAGATGTCATGTTCCTCTGCAAGCGTGCTTGGAGAGAGGGTCAAATGAAGGATTGGTGATGAGACGAGCTCATCACTATATCCCAGTGTGGGATCACTTCTTTGACCAGACCGTGTATGGTGGGAGGAAGGATGATCAGAGTGAGGATTATGTTGACCAGACTCTTGGCTACTGAGAGTGGACTTGGTGGAAGACAGGGTGGTGCTTAACCGACTGGAAGCAGTATCAGCTGTCATCCAACCGACCACCTGTTCGCACTGGTCGGACCTCGAGAGTGATGTCCTGCGACGCCCTGTGAAATCAGACATGAAGCTAGGTATGGTGGATGTCTTTCTTTCTTGTGCTCTGGCACCAGGCACAGTTTCTCCGCGTCCTGACCCGCGCCCTGAACTTTCAGGATCACGTCCACTTCCCCGTCCCTTTTTACCCGCCTTCTTCATCTTACACAGAATATGTGACTTTAATATTTGAGTTTGAAAACTTAACAGTATTTCTTATAATTCTGCAACTGTACAGAGTACACAGAATAGGCTGTTAAACGGCGTTGAAACACACTGAATGGAATATGTGACTTTGATATTTTAGTTTGAAGACTTAACAGTATTTCTTCCTATTCTGCAACTCTGCACAGTACACAGAATAGGCTGTTAAACGGCGTTGAAACACACTGAATGGAATATGTGACTTTAATATTTGAGTTTGAAAACTTAACAGTATTTCTTATAATTCTGCAACTGTACAGAGTACACAGAATAGGCTGTTAAACGGCGTTGAAACACACTGAATGGAATATGTGACTTTAATATTTGAGTTTGAAAACTTAACAGTATTTCTTATAATTCTGCAACTGTACAGAGTACACAGAATAGGCTGTTAAACGGCGTTGAAACACACTGAATGGAATATGTGACTTTAATATTTGAGTTTGAAAACTTAACAGTATTTCTTATAATTCTGCAACTCTGCAGAGTACACAGAATAGGCTGTTAAACGGCGGTGAAAGACACTGAATGGAATATGTGACTTTAATATTTGAGTTTGAAAACTTAACAGTATTTCTTTATTTCTTATAATTCTGCAACTCTGCAGAGTACACAGAATAGGCTGTTAAACGGCGGTGAAAGACACTGAATGGAATATGTGACTTTAATATTTGAGTTTGAAAACTTAACAGTATTTCTTATAATTCTGGAACTGTACAGAGTACACAGAATAGGCTGTTAAACGGCGGTGAAAGACACTGAATGGAATATGTGACTTTAATATTTGAGTTTGAAAACTTAACAGTATTTCTTATAATTCTGCAACTGTACAGAGTACACAGAATAGGCTGTTAAACGGCGGTGAAAGACACTGAATGGAATATGTGACTTTAATATTTGAGTTTGAAAACTTAACAGTATTTCTTATAATTCTGCAACTGTACAGAGTACACAGAATAGGCTGTTAAACGGCGTTGAAACACACTGAATGGAATATGTGACTTTAATATTTGAGTTTGAAAACTTAACAGTATTTCTTATAATTCTGCAACTCTGCAGAGTACACAGAATAGGCTGTTAAACGGCGGTGAAAGACACTGAATGGAATATGTGACTTTAATATTTGAGTTTGAAAACTTAACAGTATTTCTTTATTTCTTATAATTCTGCAACTCTGCAGAGTACACAGAATAGGCTGTTAAACGGCGGTGAAAGACACTGAATGGAATATGTGACTTTAATATTTGAGTTTGAAAACTTAACAGTATTTCTTATAATTCTGCAACTGTACAGAGTACACAGAATAGGCTGTTAAACGGCGGTGAAAGACACTGAATGGAATATGTGACTTTAATATTTGAGTTTGAAAACTTAACAGTATTTCTTATAATTTTGCAACTCTGCAGAGTACACAGAATAGGCTGTTAAACGGCGGTGAAAGACACTGAATGGAATATGTGACTTTGATATTTTAGTTTGAAAACTTAACAGTATTTCTTATAATTCTGCAACTGTACAGAGTACACAGAATAGGCTGTTAAACGGCGGTGAAAGACACTGAATGGAATATGTGACTTTAATATTTGAGTTTGAAAACTTAACAGTATTTCTTATAATTTTGCAACTCTGCAGAGTACACAGAATAGGCTGTTAAACGGCGGTGAAAGACACTGAATGGAATATGTGACTTTGATATTTTAGTTTGAAGACTTAACAGTATTTCTTCCTATTCTGCAACTCTGCACAGTACACAGAATGTGCTGCTACACTGCGGCGAAGCACACTGAATGGAATATGTGACTTTGATATTTTAGTTTGAAGACTTAACAGTATTTCTTCCTATTCTGCAACTCTGCACAGTACACAGAATGTGCTGCTACACTGCGGCGAAGCACACTGAATGGAATATGTGACTTTGATATTTTAGTTTGAAGACTTAACAGTATTTCTTCCTATTCTGCAACTCTGCACAGTACACAGAATGTGCTGCTACACTGCGGCGAAGCACACTGAATGGAATATGTGACTTTGATATTTTAGTTTGAAGACTTAACAGTATTTCTTCCTATTCTGCAACTCTGCACAGTACACAGAATGTGCTGCTACACTGCGGCGAAGCACACTGAATGGAATATGTGACTTTGATATTTTAGTTTGAAGACTTAACAGTATTTCTTCCTATTCTGCAACTCTGCACAGTACACAGAATGTGCTGCTACACTGCGGCGAAGCACACTGAATGGAATATGTGACTTTGATATTTTAGTTTGAAGACTTAACAGTATTTCTTCCTATTCTGCAACTCTGCACAGTACTCAGAATGTGCTGCTAAACTGCGGCGACGCACACTGAATGGAATACGTGACTTTGATATTTTAGTTTGAAGACTAAACAGAATGTGCTCTAATCTGCAACTTTGCACACTAAACAGAATGTGCTCTAATCTGCAACTTTGCACACTAAACAGAATGTGCTCTAATCTGCAACTGTGCACACTAAACAGAATGTGCTCTAATCTGCAACTTTGCACACTAAACAGAATATATATATTTTTTTTTTTGTTTTTTTGTTTTTTTCCCCCCACACCAAATAACCTGCTGCCCCCACACACAGTAGTCCTAAAAAGGACTTTTGGTTCTTTTTTTTTCACAATTTTTGTTTTTTTCCTCCCTACACTGCCTTTCCCTTCCTATCCTCAGCTCTCCCTGGCTCAGACTGAGCCGAACTCGCTGGTCAGGTGCTATACAGCACCTGACCACGGGTTCTGGCCAGCCAATCAGTGTAATGCCAGCAGCCAACATGGCTGCTGGCATTACACCGATGTCAGAGCCTCCCTGCACGTTTATTGGCTGCGCAGCAGCCGCAAAACGTGCGGGGAGGAGACCCGAACATGGCGGGCGAGCACATGCGGTACTCGTACGAGTACCGACATGTGCCGAGCAGAGCGATGCTCGAGCCGATCCGAGCATCGGCCGAGCATGCTCGCTCAACACTACTGGAGACGTGACTGCCTAGCCAAAGTGTTCGAGTAATAAGCAGAACGGGGATCCAACTAGCCCCCTCGGGCGTACCTACTGGATCTGCTTCTGCGAGTGCAAGTGAGAATAGCCCCCACGGGCGTAACGGAAACCGGCCTGCAATGCAAGAGCTACTAAGCCTCCTCAGACTTAACCGGATACCGGTATGCTAGAGCCAATAGCCCCCACGGGCATGTATACCGGATCTGCTAGCGCTGAAGCCTACTCTCTGCCGCCACTCTCTTAACGGATATCGCCCAGTAACCGACAATAGGGGAGAGCCCTTGGAGCCCAACCGGCCCACAATACGTGACTACTCTGCAACGGAATGGATAGAGTCGCCGACGGTGAGCGGCCAACTCAGCAGACGTAGCACCGAGAAAGAGGCTCTGTTCTGGGAATAGAGAGAGTGAGAGCAAGGCAGCACTGCTAGGGTTAATAAGCACGTTTACCCGAGGCTTCAGCAAAACAACGAGGCTCTGCAGGATGAGGGAGGCACGCTGAGGCACACACAGCTCTGCAAGGGTAGCGGTACACTGCACAGATAATAGGCAACACCAGGCAAGGCGGTCACACGGTGACTGGCAACAGCAGATGAGAATGTCGCAATGGCGACAACTGGAACGCAGGTCACTGGAACAGGCTGGAAGTCAATCTTCGGAGCAGGAAGTCAGCCGGGCTGGGTCGGAGCACGCAGGAGGTAGTCATACAAGCCGGGTCATACACAAACAGGAACGTCAGCCAAGCCGGGTCAGGATCCAAAGGTGGTACGCAGTCAGGCCGGGTCATACACAAACAAGAACACTGGAGAATAGTCAGGACAAGCCGATTCGGTACACAGAAATCCTGAACACAGGAACACAGCAACAGCACTACTGGCTCAGAAACACACGAAAGGGCATCTGACAGGTGTCTGGGCCAGGCATAAGAAGGTCACCAGGGGCGGGCCAAACTGGCTCAGCAAATCAGAGTGATCCACAAGAAAGAGTGACAAGAATCACAGGCACTGTGATAGTAGGGCACATATTTAAAGTTAGGGTGTGGGACACTATGAACATAAACTCATGAAACGTGCAGGGATGGTTTTACTTCCCAGGTGCCACTAGGCAAGGCACCTTAGCTCCACCCATGGCCACACTCCCAGTCTTCAAATGACCCCAAGAGCTGCCACATCCACTGTTTCCTGGAACAGAAAATACGTTTTGCTTATATCAAGCAAGGACACAACAAAAAAGCTTTAGAGATCTCCAGTGCATCTCCCACGCATCCAAGAGGTTAAATAATATCCTGTAAAGGCATATAAAACTCATAAAGGGACAATTCAGAATGTGGGTGTGGCCAGCACAGCTTAGGCGCCCCTCAAAATTTGGCTCTCTAGGCAGTTGCCTACTCTGTCTATTTTGAAATCCGGCCCTGGAAAAATGTATTTTATTTTATTTTATCCATACTCTTGGGGGCATCCTATATAATAATTCACTAGGATGTTTGTCAGAAGCTGTTATGCACAGTAGAGACTGCCGAGCGCACAGAATGCTGGGAGTTCTGTGCTGGGAGCATTCTGTGCTTTCAGGCAGTCTCTACAGTGCATGACTGTGTCGGCAGCAGGACGCAGAGCAGGACCGGTCTCTTAACGCTTTGAGTGCCAGAGGGGTACGCAACGCATTGCAAAGCAATGCATTGTGTACCCCTCTGGCACTCAAAGGGTTAACATCACCCGGACCTTGGCCCGTGTACACGGGCTTTTACACTGTTATTTCATAATGTGAGATAATCTACCTAATGTGATTAACTCTCCAGTTATTCTAAGGAGACTATGCACTAAGATGGCTCAAGTAGAAGAAATCTTAGTGCAGAGGCTCCATAGACTGACATAACAACTGGAAAATGTCCCCAGTCAGAGTTGTCTCCCATTTATCAACCTCTTTATCACACTTTCTCCCCCCTGGAGTCATTCTGGGAGAAACCAGCTGTCCCTTTGACAGCAGATACAAATTTGCCGAAGAATTTTACAAAAGAGCTTTTAACCTGTTTTTGTTAGCAGTTTCTCCAAAGCACTGCTTTGCAATGCATTTGAGACCTCTCTTATATTGAAGGGGTTAATGGTTATCTTCATTTGTTCCCTATGGTGCAGTTAGTTTGCCCAAGAATTGTTATATTTCTTATTACACACTAGCCTCTCTCTATTTCTCTTTTGACAAGTGCGTACAAATAGACATTAGTCCAAAAATAAGTTCAATGGCTTGCTTTTCTGCACTGTGCCTTACTAATGCCTATGTACAAAAAGGTTTAACCCTTTCAGTGCAAGAGGGGTACGCAACGCACTGAAAGAGTTAAGTGGAAGAATGGTCACTTTGAACTGACTGCACTAAAGGTGTGTGTGGGGGGGTGCGGGTAGTGTGGAGTTGCAAAACATTTCATTACACTTTCTCAGCAGCTTAATCCTATATAATAATTTGCTAAGATTTGTCAGAAGCCGTAATGAGCAGTAGAAATGGCTGTGTGCACTTTAGTCATGCGCAGTACAGACTGCCCGCGCCGTGGCTGTTATAGAGCAGGGATCTCCGAATTCAGACCAGAGTTGCACAGAGAGAGCTTCAATCTGAATTCAGAGAGCTTTGCTCTGTATCAGCCGCGGAGTGGCCACTCTCTACTGCTCTTGCCTACAGAGGTGGAACTGTGGCCCCTGTAAACGGGCCTTTCAACTTGTATGTAGATAATGTAGCAAATATTAGTGAAATAAGCAGAAGGTCAAACAAGGGCATATTCTGAAAAAAAAGTTGAAGGATATATTCCAATAGGACTTTAAGAAGTTATATAAGTACAGTATATAAAAGACAACTATACATCATCAATGCCAAGAGAAATAATCTTGGGGGGGGGTGCAGTGATTTGCAAATAAATGCATTGCAATCCCCTGTGGAACTTAGAGAGTTAATTACTGGTGTTGCCTAGGCAAAATACAATACTAAAACAAATGTATGTTGGGTGTATGGCTTAACCCTTTGAATGCCAGAGGGGTGAGCAATGTAAAAGCCACATCTAGGATAAGTGCACCCTTCAATGAATGAACCCTGTCACCGGGTTCATTCTTAGAAAGCAGCCCTGCGCTCTGATCATTGAATCAGTCACCCGGTTTGACCCCGGTGACTAATTCAATGATTACAGCGCAGGCTCCACTTACCTAGAATGGACCCCGTGACAGGGTTCATTCATTCTTCAAGCCCTTGATGCTGCATGCAGCTGTAAAGCCAGGAGCATTAAGAAGGCAGTAAATGCCTTTGGGGTCACCCCATGGATCATCTATCCTTTTGGATAGATGATTCATGGTAGGGGGCTATCAGGAGGGGTCCTGGTGCCCCCCTTTGAGGTCTGATCAATTACTGTAATCATAAAAGCAGCATATAACCTATGTTTCACATAGGTTGTTTGCCGCTTGATGTAATAAAAGGGCAATTATCGGCCTCATGTTAGGGGGTGTCATGCCTTCCTACCTCTCTGGTATGCAAAGGGTTAAGTGTGGAATAAAGGACACGTTTGTCGACTAACTGACTCAGGCAGTTCCTGAGGTGAAGTTGGATGGAGTTAGTATATCGAATATATGCAATATATGTCGACATACTAAGGGGAGGGATGTCGAAGGGGGGGGGGACATGGTGTAGTGCTTGATGTACTAGTTTTGTTTATTGTAACCCTTTGATTGCCACAGGGGTGAGCAATGCACATCCCTATGGCATTCAATGCTGTCCATGGTGCTGAAAGCCTTCTCTGTATTCCCCTACTGACTAGGTAGGAAAGCACAGAAAATGCTGTTCAGAATTGTCATAGCTCTTCCTGCTGTTACTCCATAGGAAAGTACAGGGGAGATTCCAGCTAAGACAGCCTGAGTTAGGTGAATTGGAGACTATGAACTTCGGCTGAAGAGGCTGCTATCAGACTTTACTGAATTATTCGAAGTGTCACATTATCATATCAACACACCCTCTTGCATGCAAATGTATCTGATTATGCTTCATTTCCATATGGAAATAAGCAATTGTCAATACGAAGAATAAAAATTCATAGACATGGTGAAGTCATGTCGGATGAATGTCGATGTGGGTATATTTTTGTCGGAGTGGTGGTAATGTCGTAGACACTTTGTGAATACTGAGGATGTGCTTACGAGGATTATTCATGAATCTTTCATGAAGCTTTACTACCCTTCCTTTACCACCAACTCATGATCTGACAATTTTTCATAATAATGACTATTTTAACATTGCACCCTTAGAGACTTTAGAGCGTTGCCTCTCCTTTTTTGTTCTCGACAATTATAGTGGGAGGAACCTACCCATTTGAGGTTCAGCACTACCAAAGTGTTGCATAATTCACATATTTGGATTATAATCTAATGTTTACAAGGATTTCTACACTGGTTTTAGTAGCACTCTTTCTTTTTGGTATTTTTTTAATAAGATGCTAAAGTGAAATATAGCATATTTAAGTGAATATAACCCCAGTTAATTTTTAGGTGTTAGTGTTCCTTTAAAGGGATAGTAATGTTTCATAATAAAAGCAGCTCTAATTAATAATCATAATATTTGGACTTTGGAGAGTGTTATTTCAATTCTGTCAGAGTTTTAGTTCAAGAGTAATTCAATGACAAAGTATCCCCTCCTGCCCCTTTTACTGATGTAACACTGCTCAGACAGAGCAGAAGGGAGGTGCCCAGGTAGATTGCAGAGAGGGACAATCTTCAATTAAGATAAGGGAAAAACCTGAAAAACTTGTCAAGGGGGGCAGGGCTTTCATTGTTCTCATAGGTGGAAGATTGTCCCCTTCTGTTATCTGTCTGGTCTATGGATTGCATTCCACATCTGAGAAGAGATGGCTTACACTAGGTAAAAGGGGAGGGAGGGGAAACTTTGCTTGTGAATATCTCTCAAACCATAAAGGTTTGAAACATAAGACTTATATCGTTCTTCATGATTTTTTAATGCCTACAAAATACAATCAAGATTAAACAAAGTATTACTATCCCTTTAAAGTGGAACTTTCATAGTCATAATATTGCCCCCCAATACATTATTAATATAGCGATAGGCAAAGGAATATTTGTATTATGTTGAATAAATCCACCTTCTTCGACAGGTATCCAGGGCACAGAGATTACAAGAGAAGCTTTGTGTGCCTGCGCAGGCAGCAACTTCCTTTACCCTGAGGTAACCAACAAACGTCACCCCAATCCGGGCAGTGCACAGGACAGACAGCTCAGACTCAGAGGCAACTTTCCTCTAAGATGTCTGCTCTATTGTCAGGTGGATGCCTGACGAAGAAGGTGGATTACTTCAATAACGTGGATTTATTTGGCATAAGACAACTATTACTTTGCCTATCGCTATATTCGTAAGGTATTGGGGGGCAATATTATGAAGCTGAAAGTTCTGCTTTAAACAGGAACTGAACCAGTTGGAATATGTAGCTCTTAATTCATACAACCCAGCTGTCATTATTACTTCTAGACTGTCCAAAGTTGTGGATGAAGTCCAGGGTGTATATGCCCTAAGGAGTGATAAAGAGGAGATAAAGCAGAGATGACTTCTCCAGTGATATCACTTCTCTGATTCCTATGTTATTCTATAGAGCCTATGCACCAAGATCTCCAAAGTTGGTGAAATCTTAGTACATTGGTTCCGTAGAATAACAAAGGAACTGGAGAAGTGATATCATTGTAGAGGTCATCTCCTCTTTATCATGCTTTAGTGCATGGCCCACAAGTTGTCCTAACTAGTGTTGAGCGAGCACCCCGATGCTCGGGTGCTCGGGTACTCTGACCGAGCACCCCCTGAGGCTCGAGTGCTCGGCCGAGCCCCATTGAATTGAATGGGGCGACACGAGCATTACACCAGGCACCCCCTGCTCTGATGAGGGGAGGGTGCCTGGTCAATGCCCCCCTTCATCTCCACAATGTCCCCCTTCATCTCCTCTATGCCCCTCTTCCACAATGTCCCCCTTCATCTCCGCTATGCCCCTCTTCCACAATGTCCCCCTTCATCTCCGCTATGCCCGTCTTCCACAATGTCCCCCTTCATCTCCGCTATGCCCGTCTTCCACAATGTCCCCCTTCATCTCCGCTATGCCCGTCTTCCACAATGTCCCCCTTCATCTCCGCTATGCCCGTCTTCCACAATGTCCCCCTTCATCTCCGCTATGCCCCTCTTCCACAATGTCCCCCTTCATCTCCGCTATGCCCCCTTCATCTCCGCAATGCCCCCTTCATCTCCGCAATGCCCCCTACCTCCAGTCCCTGGTGGTCCAGCGGAGCGTCTTCAGATCTGTGCCTCCTTCGGCACAGATCCCCGCCACCCGAACATGCCGGGCGAGCACATGGTGGTGCTCGTACGAGTACCGCCATGTGCCGAGCAGAGCGATGCTCGAGCCGATCCAAGCATCGGCCGAGCATGCTCGCTCAACACTAGTCCTAACTACTTAAGCAGTAGGGTGAATGTACAGAATTGATTCTGTGTGAAACTATGCAATAAAACTGATCTTTTAGTCCCTATGTCATCCTAAAGTCTTATTACTAAGCTAAGTACAGGGGAGGGCTGGCCTGGGGGGCAAGGGCGCAACTTCCCCCCAGGCTGGTCATGAATACGGGCCAGTGGGTCACTGCCTCACTCAATTTCCCATTTGCTGCTGTAAATAAACAGAATTTAAGGAGCTACATATACATGAGTATTGTAGCTCCATTTCAATTGTAAGCTCTGTGGTATCACTAGTGTAGATCCATTTCAGTTGTCATCTCTGTGATATCAATTGTGTACTACCATTTCAGTTAAAAGCTCTGAGGTATCACTTGACTTAGTCCATAACATTAATCCCAGCTATAACATTAACAAAAGGGCTTGGGCTGAGACATTGGGCTGGAGCGGTAATAGAAATAGGCCACTTAATTGTACTTGCCCCCCAGGCCAAAAGTTGCCAGCCCTCCCCTGGCTAACTACTCCAGAAATTTTCCACTGAATGCAAGTTGTTCCAAGGGGAGGACAATGGTCAGTCTGTGGGCGTTTCAGAGCCTTTAGTTCCAATTTGCCTTGTTTAATCCTATGCAGTAAACAAGTTGTAGATGAAATGGTGATATTTTCTTACTCCAGATCCATGCATATGCTATAGTGAAAACAGAAGGGGCTTTCTGGCATTAAAGTCATAACAATCACAGATAAACAATGTAACAGTAATGACAGAAGATGTAATAAGACAGCAATCACCCAATTAAGAACAGTTTATTAAGTGCATTCACTACACATAGCAGAAATGGGGGTAGCTGGTAATTCCTTGCTACATGCAAGCCAATAGCTTTTTGTGCCACTCCTACACTTTGTCAAGGCATTCACCTATATTAAACACCTTGTCAAAGTGCTGGAGTGGCAGAAAACAGCTCTTGGCTTGCATGTAATGAGGAATTGCCAATTACCTCCATGTCTGCTATGTAACTGCAGTGAATGCACTTAATAAACAAGCTTGTAATTGGTGATTTCTGGCTTATTATCACTTTATCATTACTGTTATGTTGTTTACTTGCTCCATGATTGGTATGGCCAAAGCATACAGAGAGGAAGGTATGTTTGCTGGGTGTGGTCTTGAGAGTTTGAAACAGCATAACACATGCTCTCTTGTTGGAGATTTACTGCAAAACCTCTTGAGACACTTTAGTTCTTTATGGCTGTGTAGCCAGTCACTAACATTTGTTGGTGAAACTAGCAGTACCAGAGATTGTCCAGTAGGATGTCCTATAGTGTTTATAAACTGTAATACCTACCTCCTAGCAGAGCCATTCGTATCAAAGGCTAAATCCAGTGAGGTTACATTTGTGAATCCACGCATTTGCACCCACTGCCCATGCTGCTATCCACAGTGAGTAGAAATTAGGACATGGAGGAAGCATTACTGTTGTACATGGTTGCAATTCTGATTGACAGAGGCCAGTCAAACAGAGGCCACACATACCAGGCAATAGAGTAAAGCCCTCTGGTTGAATGGAGCAAAACAGAGTGGGATTTACATATAGGTGCTGATTTCAAGCTGTTACAATTAACTGTGTGACTAACACTCAGATCTTACAGTGTATATGACAACTGACCACAGAGTTTACACATAACTTGCAAGTTCAGCATGTTCAGCTTCTGTGTTTATTGTAGGCTCCATGGTTCACTCTAACTTCACTGTGCATTTTATTTTTATTTTTGTTTATTTCTATGGGTGAGTTTCATATTGACTACATACCTCCAACAGGAAAGATGATCCTTCAGAGGTTCCTATCTATAGAAAAGACCCACAGAGTGGGTAATAAACATAAAATATTGATCTCAGAGCTTGCATAGAGGAAATTTAATAACAGAGTATCACAGTCTACCACATTGGCGTGAGCCTGGTGGTGTGTCAGGCGGCATGTTGGCAGCTACTTCCTCATTACTCAGCATGGACAGGCACTGACCTGGATGCCTGTTTATGGGCCTCTGCTATTTTCCCTTATTGGGTTCCGCCTCCTTCTGCTCCTTTATATACCTTCCTATGCCTGGGAGCCATTGCCCTTACGTGGTGTTTCTGATATCTTCTGATTGCTCTGTTGTGATCCATGCCTTTCTGAGTATTCGCTAAGTGTATGTCCCGGCTTGTCTGACTATCTGATCCATGCTGACCTCTGGTTCTGTCTGTTTCGCTCCATGTATGACCCCGGCTTGTCTGACTACCCGCTACCGTGCTGACCACTGGTTCTGTCTGAGGATTCTCTCCGTGTATGACCCCGACTTGTCTGACTACCTGCTACCATGCTGACCACTGGTTCTGTCTGAGGATCTTCTCCGGGTATGACCCCGGCTTGTATCTACCCGCACCTGCCTGACCTCTGAGTCTGGCTGTGGGTTCGTTCATTGTGTCCCCAGTGTACCTCCCTTAGCCTCTGGCCTCAGACTCACTTCGTGTAGTCCCCATCTGTATTTCTCCATGTAGTCTCCGGTGTACTTCCTCTTGGCTCCTGACACTGTCTGGCTTCATGTGTCCTCAGTGTGTCTGCGATTTGGCTCCGGCCTTTACCTGATTGTGGGATATGGTGTGTCTCCTCTGGCGCAGGTCTCTATTGCTCTGTGTAGTCTCCGTTTGTCAGGTCAGTGGCTCTGGCTACGACCTGTGCCTGTATAGTCCCTGTGTGCCTGACCTGTAGCTGTGACTGTTTACTCACTCCCCGTTGCCTCCACCTCGAGACCTAGAGTAGTCCTATGCTCTGTCTCACTCTGGTATTCTCCTTGAACCTCTGTCTGAGGTCCTTCCACAGAACAGTGCACAGCACAGTGTGCAGCTCCCGGTGGTACCAAGCTTGTCTGGGTCTGGGATTGTGTGGGTTATTATCTACCTTGCTGCATTCTCAGTAAAGGGGTTACATTTTATACTGTGTCTGTCATTATTTGCCTGATTACTATGACACAGAGCATGCAGTCTGTTAGAGAACTTGATGATTGCAAGCTCTGCTATATAGTCTATACTATGTGGATCTATTCTCTAATTGATTGCCAGCTCTTAGAATCCAGTATGCCTATTGCCTAAAAGCACTCTGATTCATCATGATTCTTTAACCCCTTAAGGACCAGTGGTTGAGGGAAGTTACCTTCTCTTATGGACCGATTTGATCCTTGCTGACAAGCTGGCACTCATGACCTCTTGAGTGCACCGGCATGTCAAGCAGGAGTGTGAGAGAGACTGCCCCAGTCTTAAAGCAGTCAGTTTCAGACCCTGTTTTTACTTACAGAGCTTCTGCAGGAACACTGTAGTAAAAAGTATGTGACGTGACAGGACCGTCACAGTCCTTAAGGGTATAATAACCGGTGATGGGCTTGTCACATCACCAGTCCTTAAGTGGTTAATTTATATTCCGTTGATTTTTCCTCCAGTAGATTCTATACTTTAATAGTTCAGTTTACCGATGGTTGCAAGCTCTTTGATTCAGATTGCGTCTTTATTGTAGACATTGTTGGCGTGTTATATATAGTCTGCTCTGATGTTATTGTACACCAGTTGTCTATAAGCTCTGTGATTCAGCCTGTATACTTTGTGTACATTCTGTCAGTCTGTTATTTGGGTTGTAATCTCTGCTGGTTTAATGTTTCTGTTTAACAGTAGCTCTGTATTGTAAATTATATTGGCCAGTTCTCCTTTAGATTTCAAGTTTCAGTGCCAGTTTCAGAATGCAAGATCTGTTGACTATAAACAACATGGTTGCATCAGTGGACTAATAAGCACTATTCTTTCAGTGGTGTGTGGCACTACTTTCTTACATAGAAGTCCTTTGTTAAAAAAGTCTGATATAGGTTTTTTTAATTGTTGTAACATCTGTAGTTGCTTGTATTTACTGATCTCTACTTTCTCTCAAAGGGCTTCAATAATTTGAATGAGAAATTCTATAGATAAAAGTCACTCATGTGGTCCTTTAGAACCATGTAAGCATTTTTAGATAACATAATTGAACTGTTCAGCTATAGACTACAACCACAGATATTAAGAAGAAAATGTATATATAGTAATATTTGATAGCTTTATCATACCTACCAACATTTCAAATGGCCAAAGAGGGACACTTGTTTTAGGTGTGTTGGTGGGGGGTGTGGCTAGTGGTCGGGGCATTACCAAGAATTTTTAGGTTATTCCATGACCTACTGACACCCCATTTTTTAACCGAATGACTGATTTAGAGCAAGACTAGAGTATTTTATTTACACAGACTAATATATAACAACATATAAAGGCGTTTATACAGACATTAATATAAGTTTTATTTCTGTGGAGAAATATGATACACTTCTATACACATCACACAGTCTGATCTCCTAAACACGGGGACATCAGGGTGGGAAAGAGGAACAAAGGGATTTGAGTCTCAAAGGAGGACAATTGGGAGATATGTATGTGTATGCTGCTGTAAACTGAGGGGACACGTTATCTAAAACAGCAAATAATATTCAGGAAAGCTATTCATAGACAGAGGGACATATGCCCAAAAGAAAAGAGACACAATTCTGGGGCAAGCCTACTGCTCACAGGGAGGGAAATCCCATTGACTTAAAAGTGATGACATATCCTTTTAAAATTGGACTTTTTACCTCATTAATGCTAAAGAGGTCTTTGAAGTTACTCCTATGACGCTAATGCACATCTCCAATATGCACAATTGGTCATCTCTTCTGAAGAGTTAACTTAACCCCTTATTTACCAGAGGGGGGAGTCAGGGACCTGTGGCCATGGCATTAAAGTTCTTTTTTACAATGCACTGGGCATGATTCTGTCTAGACACAGCACCTATGACCCAAACTGGTTCAGGGCAAAGCACTGGGGAACCGTATGGAAAGATAGACTTGGAAGTTTTTATTTATTTTTTTTAAAGATGTAACAAAACGTCATTAACCCCTTTGAGTGCCAGAGAGGTACCCAACGCATTGCGTTGGATACCTCTCTGGCACTCATTGGGTTAACCCCTGAGTGCCTGAGGGGTATACAATGCATAATTGCGCACTCCTGACACTCTCCCAGTCGGATTATGAACTGCATGCACCCTGCCCAGCAACTTCTTTCACTGGTCACTGCTCTGCTGGTAGTGGTTACTTACTGGCCCGGTATGCTGAGTGATGGATCGCGCATTGAAGATACCGGCAGCCGGGGCTAAGCTTAGCTATCCTCAGACATCCTGATGGCTTCCAGTGTCATTTGAGGGCAGACAAGGAAGGCAGCACTGACTTAGTGAGGCATCTGGCAGCATGAACACAGCAGAGCTCATTGTGCAAGCATCACTGCCGTGGACAGCTGATAGCCTACTCCCACCCCTTGCATCACAGCACAATGAAATTAACTCAGGTGCTCTGTCTGAATTTTATGGCGTACCAAGAGATACCAGGCAGCAGACGGAGACCAATTTGACCAGGAGCACAAATCTTCTAAGGTGCAGCACCAATGTGTGTTCTTGCTTTGGAATCAGCAGCAGCAGGATTCAGCCTCACACTTCCCAGGGTGGCAGGCGGAGTATGGCGCAATTGCGTGCATGTGCATATTATACAAGTATGGCACGCACGCATGCGCAGTGAATAGGCTGATAACACTACTCAGCTGATCACGCAGCTTGCGTGGTGCCGTGTGTCTTAGGCTGCTGGAGCGTCAGTGGTATGGGCAAAACAGGGAACAGGCCAGGAAAACGGGACACACTACTAGATGGGCGGGACTGCGGGTTTGGACCCTAAAATCGGTACTGTCCTGCATAAATCGGGACAGTTGGCTGGTATGCTTTATGAAGGGCTGCTATTTAGGTAATTTTGTTAGTTAAACAAATTAAGGACAATTTATTTCAAGATCTACAGTTCCCCTTTACCCAGTTAAGTCAGACTTCATGATCATTAAACAGCTCACCCAAGATTGTTTTTTTCTTTGAAACTTTGTCTCTGGTTGCTCTCTGGGACTGATCTTGGCAGTTATTGTTCTATACATCATTAATATTCTGATATTAAAAATATATAGTAATTTGTCAAGCTATGGTTACTTTTATTGTTTTTGAACTACATTTCTTTAGTATAACGCACCCTTCAATGAACTGAATATTTTTCTAGCAACAAGGGATTAAAGCAGATGTGAAATGTTCAGCTCTCCAACTGCTGTTCTCCAACTCCCAGAATCATCAACCACGGAAAAAGGTTATTTTTAGTTAGTTTAAACCAGGAATAAGCAACGTGAAGCCCTCCAACTGCTGCCAGACTGCAAATCCTATCATTACCCTACAACCAACAACTTACGTATTACATTGCCCACCACAGGTATAAAAGGATCTCCTTATTTTGCATTACAAATGCTATTGGAGTTTGCATTCAAATACATTTTTCATTTGTCATTTGTAGATTACCTTAATTTATATACATCCCTATGTCTGTGTGTTGTGTGTGTGTGTGCTGATATATGCATTTTATGGATGCTTGGGGATGATGGGTTTTGTTGTGTTGTCCTCAACAGCTGGAGTGCTGAAGGTTGAATACCCTTTGATTAATTATATGGACTTCTGTGATCACAATGTGATCACATCCAAACAGGATGTACTTTCTTAGCAAAACAGTTACAATAACTCAGGTTACATCTGTACCTGCTGTCAAAATTCAAACATTAATTTATGTGAAGTTTTCTTATACCACCCTGGGTAAAATATTAGGTCCATAAAAGGAATTTGCTTTCAGATATTCGTATTTCCTTCCAGATCATTTCTCAATAAGACACAAATTTATGACATGTCCTTCACATATGGGAGATACAAACTAATGTATCACAGCGTCTTCAGCACTGCACAATGCTTGTCATACATCTTAACCAATCTCTCAAGGTCTACATAAACAATTTCACGTTGGCTTTCTTTCACGTTGTATATGATTATCCCTTTGCTTTTTTCTCATAATAATTTTCCCATGTGCATTTGAATTTTAATGATGACCAGCATGATTAATGTTTGCATTTTTGATATTTCTGCTATACACAGTACCATGAAAAATAAAAAATATATATAATTTCCTATTGAAATTGAATATGCTCTACATAAAAACAAAGATTAAGGCACTTCCGGGGGTGGGACTACTAGCAGTACCCACGTTCTAAGCAAGCTCCTCTACGGCTTCCACCATTTGTTATCTACTGAGCCTGTCCTGGGCTCTTACCCACTCATCACATTTTTGGGAGCCCAAATATAAGTGGGTGGACAAGTTGCGGGGCTCTGGCAATGGCTCTCCAGCACTCTGCACCAGAGTCAGGCTCTGACGAGTGTTCCGCTATAGGCTACATGCGCCATTAGGCACCTGGTCCCAGTGACAGAGCCATCTGCCTTCAACAATGAGCTGTAAAGGTTTGGACTAGGCCCTCCTTGCTGTGGATGTAGTGTGGAGATATTATTGTGGGCAACGCTCCTGTTGACCTGCCGCTTCTTTGGAGATGCTGTGGTGAATGTCTCTGGGTGCCCTGAATCGTGGTGATGTGGAATAATTCGGATTTCTTGGATCCCCCCGCTCATTAAAAGGACCTGAATTCTGAATCCTCTGCCTACTCTGTCTGGTCAACACGAGGGCCATACCATACCTTACATTAGTCTTCTGCACCAGCCAGACTGATTGGGACCTATTTGCCATCTTGGCCTTTAGCAGCCTACAATAAAATTTCCCCTGCTATTTTGCTTTTTAACACATCAGACACCATTTCCGCCTGTGACTGGACTTCTTGCCCTACCTGATGCAGAGCATTTATTTGTTTGTTGGGATACTACAGGGGATGACATCTATGTGAATGTTTGGTCCAGAATCCCCCTTGGACCTTACAATCTCCAGTTGTCTTTGCTGCTGAGCACTTAAAAGCGGCTTGTCTACCTTATGCTCCAGCGCTGATCTCACCCGCTGTTCCTTTGGAGGTGGACTTCATCCCTACTGATCTCTGTGGGTGGTCTGCCAGAAGAGAAGTTCAAGTGCAGCAGATTTGGTGGTGTGGCGAGGGTACTACTTTAACTTCACTACAAGCTCTGGCCCAATACCACATACTCACCACTGATTGTTTTTTCTTAAATACCCATTTCTGGCTTCCCGTGTACCTTGTGTGCCATTCCTGTCTGTTTTTCCTGCTAGACCCCCATATAGCATGCTACACTTGTCTTGTTCTTACTATTGTGGACAAATTCTTAGACATGTCCATGGCCTAAATACTACGATAAAGAGAAAGCTTGTCACTAATCATCTTAAAACTCTGACCCCACATATTGCATTTCTCCAGGAAACGCACTGGAAATCCTCTGAGGGTGCTTGGATCAGAGAATATGGTTCAGCCTCTCACACCTCCAGGTCCAGAGTAGTGGTGATCCTCTTCAGTACTTCCCTCAATTACACCATCCACTCCACTCAGCTGGACGTGGATGGGCATTATATTATTTTGCCCCTAATATGCCATATACTCAATTTTACTGTAAACTGTTTGAATTGCAAAATTCTTATCCAAATTCTCAGATCATTGTAGCTGGTGACTTTAATGCTGTTCTTGACAACTTATTGAACAGACTGGGACCTCCCTTCACCTCACAGCCTTCTGCGCATGAAGATCTCTCTCTCCTATTATACACCTTACACTTAATAGACCCTTGGCGTGTCACTTGCCCGACAAACAAGGATTTTACTCATGTTTCCAGGGCACATGTGATCTCTTCTAGGCTAGACCTCTTTTTGACCTTCCCGGCCCTATTGAATCATATTCAACACTCTACTGTCCATAACATTGTCATCTCTGACCACGCTCCGGTGGAGCTACAACTTAGCCTCCAGACCACTAGGACATACTCGCAGCACTTGTGCTTTCCCCATCATCTTTCTCAAATCGATGCTTTTCGCTTGTTTCTGGATGCTACCTAGGGAAACTACTTTGACGATAATATTGCCCATGTTGATGATCTCCTTCTGTTTTGGGAAAAGTCTAAGGTGGTTCTTTGGGACACATAATTTCGTACACTGACAAGCAAAGGGAGGACTTGGTTGGGAAATTCAGTAGGTTAAACTTGGACTTGGATAAAGCACATCAAGTTCATGCACTAGACCCCATGCTCCTAAAGAAGGTTAATTTGACTGAAGCTAAGGTGCTCTTGGACACCATTCTTTTATCTAAGGCCCAGACCCAGCTATACTATGCCCATAGTCGCTTCTTCAAATGGGAAAATAAAATGGGTAAACTTTTATCACTTATGGCAAAATCACGCAGGACCTGTCATAATATCACCCATCTCAAGTACTCCACAGGTGCGGTGGTCAAATTAATACAATTTTCCAGGACTATTTTGTGGCTCTATATAGATCTACTCCAGACAATTTTGATCTGGGAATGGACCTATTGTGTAGTTCAAATCTTACTATGCTTACCCCAACACAGAGAGAGGTTCTGGATGCTGCCATTATGGACCAAGATGTCCAGGGCATTATTAATACCCCACATCCCGGTGAAAGTCCTGTTCCAGATGGCTTCTATAAGCTGCAGAAACCCCATGTGATCAGACCTCTTTCGAACTTGTATAACATGCTTCTATCTGATTCCCTGGATATCACTAACTTAAACACGGGAAGAACCATACTAATGAATAAACCGAATAAAGATCCTACGGCTATTGGCCCTTACAGGCCAATAATAATTTTAAATCAAGATATCAAAATCTTGGCCAAGATATTTGCCTCTAGATTGCAAACATTCCTACCATCCATCCTGAGTGAACAACAGTTAGGTTTTCTGAAAGTTAGGCATTCGGTGAGGGGTATTAGAACTGCCATTGCAGCCACTGTGGCTTCCCACTTTAGGCAAAATAATTCTTAGAATATTCTTTTTAGTCTTGATTCCAAAAAGACATTTGACCAGGTGGCATGAGTCCATATTTACAGAACGATTAAACATAAACACTGGTCAGACTTTCCTTAACCTGGTGAGACTGTTATACTCTTGTCCTACCACTGTAATTACATCTAATGGCTTAGATTCAGCCCCTATCACTATGGATAAGGGGTGCAACAGGTATGTCCACTCTTCCAGCTGCTATTTAATTTGGTCTTGATCCACTAATTAAGAATATTCTACAATCCCCAGATATTACTGGTGTCTCAATAGGATGAACCTCTGTAAAACTCACTGACTTTGCAGATGATATTCTGTTGTACCTTTCGTACCCTCAAGTTTCTCTCCCCCTCTATTCCATCTTCTAGAAATATATAACCTGGTGACTGGCTTTTACATCAACACCCATAAATCTAAAGACCTTTGCCTGCTTTGCTCTAGGCGGCCCCCCCACGTGTTCCGACCCTGGGTCTACAATGGGAAAAGAGCAGTATTCCTTACTTGGGCACACTTATCCCCAAGGTCCATTCAAGACTGTATAAATTAAATTACAAACCTCTTATCTATAAATTGGTGTGAGAACAGCAGGGATGGAAAGGTTTACACTTAACTTTCCCAGGCAGAGTGACGCTTATCAAAATGATCACCTTTCTCAGACTGCTCTATGTGATTCAGGTCTTGCCATTACACATTACCCCCTTTGATCACTCCACACTACTTACTGCATTTAGAAAATTAATTTGGGGGCCAAACAGTCCCAAATCTCATTACCTATACTTCAACACCAAAAAAATTTAGGGCTTAATCTCCCAAATATTATATCGTAATTCCATTGACTGGATACTTAACATGAGCATACGTGAAGACTCCTACTTGGAGCGACAATATAGTGGGAATTTCTCAGCCTTGCTCCACCTCCCAGTACAGAATCTTCCACCTGACGTGATTCAAAACCTATTACTCTTTTTTACCAAGGCTTGGAAGTGGGTGAGACTTTGCCTGGGGGCACAGTGGCAGTTCTCTCTCTTTCAGTCCTTCTGTGACAAGTGTGAAGCCCCAGGGGCAGATCTTTATCAGTCCTTCTGGAGATGTCCACTTATACAGTCTTTTTGGATGGAGGGTTCACGCTTTTTAGTGGATCTGGGATTTCGGGGTTTGCGGCTTGTGCAGGAGTTGGCCATTCTAGGGATCTACTCCGGTGCAGGACTGGGAACCCTGAAGCTTTTGTGGTTCATGTTGGCTATTGCCTGTAAATCCATCCTTCATCAGTGGATCCACCCTGACCCCCCATCTATGGCTCTTTTCAGGACTAAATTTGCTCACTTTTTTCAGATGGACTGGTTAGACACTATTCATAAAGAACGTGATGTTAAACAAATTTTTGTGACTTGGGGAACAACATAGAATCACTGGAGGAGACTACTAAAAGGAAACTTAAACATACTTTCCAATATACTTCCTGGTATATGCGAAAAGCAGCTTGGAGGGTGGTCGCCTCTCCATATCTAATGGGGAGGTTGATATCTAAGGGAGAATATCAGTATAGTCTGATACTGGATATTTGACCAAGTTTGTTGGGGAGGTGAGACTAGGTACTGACTTGAACTTTGTCCCCTGTTGACCTTGCAACATGGCTTTAGCTCTTCATATTCTACAGGTCTAACTTTAGTCCACTGGAATTATTGTTTAATCATGTTTTCTATAACTGCTTTTCTGCTGCTTAAAAATATGGAAATATCTACTGAGCTGTACTTCCATGTTTATAGTACTTTATATGGTTGTTTTTGTTATGTTCTAAAAAAATTGCAAATAAAAAGATAAAAAAACAAACAAACAAAGATCACTGAGTCAAGGAAAGATTGGGGTGAATATATAGTTGATGCACTTCTGGGTATGCACTACAGCATATGAATGATGCAATATATACCAGGGCACACATTCTGCACTCATTAAGACTTCAATGCCAACAAACCCCTTATTACTGCCCCATGGCATGGGTAGGGAAATGATGTAAAGTTTCACAGTTTCCTTTGTGCCTTGTATGATACATAGCATTATAGATGTAGATGAGTAGGAATGCCATGAAATACTTATAGACTACCCCATTGCCCTACTCTTGACACAAGTAGCATTAAGAAGATAATTTTCAGTGTAAGTAGCCTAGTAAATATACATTAGGGAAGCGTTTGGGATTAAAATTGATTTGAGATCTGATACTGATTACACGTGGAATAGTATTTGTGTATTTGACCCATTGAGGCTAATGTACTAAGATGAACTGGGGGTTATGCACTAAGGTGTGATAAAGAGGTGATAAAGTGGAGATTACTTCTCCATTGAGGCGAGGCGAAAGGCGAGACTGAAGGACACAGCTTGGCATCAGCTGCATCATCTCAAAATCATTAATCGGACTTATTATACTCCTGATGGGATTTGTAAGATGGGCTGGCTTCTGTATAATAACTGTAAAAGGTGTGGTGTTAGAGGGGCAGATTTCATCCACTTATTGTGGAGCTGCAGACCTGTTCAGCAGTACTGGACCAAGGTGACTGAATCCATTTCAACAGTGGTGCACTGGAGAGTCACATGTGATCTGAAAATATGCTTGTTATCTATCTTCCCGGATCAGTTCACGACTCCACAAATGTTGCTTTGGTCAGGGAACTGTTGGTTATGGCGCTAAGGGTGGTGGCACTGGTCTGGTTGTCGGAACAGTCTCCTGGGCATAGTACGTGGTATGGCTTGGTGCAGAGTAACCTTCGCCTTTATAGAAGACTGTATTTGCACAGGGGCACTCCTGAAAAATTTTTCTCTGATTTGGAATGCCTGTGTGTTACAGGAGTAAGTACGTTACAGGAGTAAGTACAGGCTTAGACTTTATATCTCAGAAAGTAAATGTCCTGGGTGGTGATCTATCTCTTGGGGTTGGGGGACGCTCATGGGGCCACAGGGGATTTTGGGGTTATTGGGGGGTTGATTTATTGGGGGTAGAGGTGGAGGATGGGTGGGATGGACAGGGGTTTTCTTTTCTTTTTCTAAAAAGTAGAAAAACATACAGGCTATTAAAAACTGTTCCTGTGATGAATGCTGAGATTAGTTTTTGAATATGATTTATAATTGCTGTACTACATGTATACTGTTGTATGCTTATTTCATTCCTGTACTCAAAAAACACATTAAAAAAAATTGACCCATGTAAATAGAGGGGAGGATCAGACAGCTGTACCAGAGAACATTTTACAACTCCACACCAATTCAAATGGGAATGTTTACCCTTGCATGCAAGAGAAGTGTCCAAATCATTTTTTCACAATGCATTGGAGACCCCCCTAGCAATAAAAAGGATACATTTAAAGCTGCAGAAATTTTGGGGGGGGTTGTATTTTTCCCCCCAAATTGCAGTTGGTTTGCACCATGATTGTTCCAGTTATTGTTAGTACACAGCCATGTGAAAGAAAAAGTATATGGATGAGAGTGTGGCAACTGCAGTTTACATGGATGAGAGTGTGACAGCTGCCTTTTGATGTTGATAAATGTAAAATAATGCCAGCCCCGGATTTACATCTTATGTACCCATAGGTACAGCACCCTCTGACGCCCTTAGCCCCACCAATAACCATGCCCCCTCATTTAGTCACACCCACTTTGTGGCCAACCCCATTTTCAGATTTATTCTTCACAGTAATGTTGTCATTTTCCAGAGGTGGATGAAATGTTATATATAGGGATGGGGTATATACAGCACACGTACAAAAAACATAAGTGACATTTACTAGATATATAGCATATTAAAACTAAACTATTATTAATTAATTTGAAAACAATCTTTGTTATTTGTTCTCCGTGTTTGTGGTGTCATATGAGAGTTTTATCAAAAATACTGCAGCAACTGCAAGACCACAACAGTCATTGTATTTAAAACTCATTAGTAGTAAATGGTTTCTGATACCACCAAAAAAACCTCATTGTGTATAATTTTATAAAGCTCTTGTTATAATGAGGGAAAGCTTTGAATAGGTAAGTAAGTGTATTAGAGACCCAGACAGATAGTAAATTGTAAATAGCGCTACAACTGAGAACAATGATACAGAGCGAATCATGGCTTTTGGATGGCTACATTTTGCTAGGCGTAAGCTAAACAGCGTCTCAACTCTTATTCAGTTTACTATTTTGATTTATCTAAGTCACAAACAGTGTGGTTAGATTACAATAATAGGGACCTGCACCTGCTGCTCCTACCTTGTAAAATGTAGCTGGCGGCCATGCTGCAGTTGTTAACGCTTCTTCAGTTCACACTTCATTTTGTGACCTTCCTGCTTTCACACACATGATGTGACATCACTGCCCTCACTCCCAGAAATTTGGAACCTGGGTGGGTTTGCAAAAGACTGGTATGGTCTGACACATAATGCATGGGACTAGGTGTGAACTAGTGGGCCAGTGGGCAGGCTGGTGTGTGTTAAAAGCCACTGCCAGGTCTCCTTAAAAATCTGGCACCTTAAGCAAGTTACTAGTCTGCTTATTGGTAAATACAGCCCTGAATAATGTACTTGGGATGTAAAAATTAAAAAGTAGACAACAGTATTAATGGTGCTGTGTTGTCAGTGACAACAGAAGAAAGGGACTTGGGAGTAATTATTTCTGACTAGTTGAACAGCCCGTTACACGGGCCACAGTGCATCTGGCAGCCGGTCGCGGGTCTCCCGCGCCTCGGCTGATACAGAGCCTCTGGCAGCCGGTCGCGGGGCAGTCACACGCAGTGTAGACTGCCCGCGCCTCGGCTGATACAGAGCTGGACGCTCCTTCAGAGCGCCCAGCTCTGTATCAGCCGCGGCGCGGGTACTCTCTACTGCGTGTGACTGCCGCACGCGCAGCAGTATCTACTGCGCATGTTGGGCGTTACACACAACTTGGCGAATTATTATATAGGATGACTTAAAGGTAGGCAAGCAATGTTACACAGCAGCAGGGGAATGGGTTGTATAGCTAGAGGCATTAGTAGCAGAAAGCAGGAGGTGGATCTGCCGCTCTTCAGATCTCTGGTTAGGTCTCACCTACAGTAGTATATAGAAGAGAGTTTAGAGAAGGCTACTAAAATGGTGAATTGTTTACAGGATATTGTCCTATATAATAATTTGCTAGGATATTTGTCAGAAGCCGTCATGCACAGTAGAGACTGCCCGAATGCATAGAATGCTGGGAGTTCTGTGCTGGGACCATTCTGTGCTTTCGGGGCACTCTCTACAGCACATCTCAAGAGTGAAGGCAGACACAGAGCAGGACCGGCCTTTTAACCCTTTGAGTGTAGGAGGGGTATGTGCTCCAGCACTCAAAGGGTTAACATCTCCCAGAAATTGGCCCATGTACACAGGCTTTTACACTAGTTTATCATGATAGGCTAAAGGGTCTGAACATGTATAGCTTGAAGGAGAGAAGAGAGAGGTTATATGATAGAAACATTCAAATACATAAAATGATTCAACAAAGTATTGGAGGAAAGTACATTTCAAATGACGAAAAGTGGTTGAAGTCTAAAATTAGACTGACAGAGGTTTAGATGTAATGTAAGAAAGTAATACATCTCTGAGAGGGTGGTAGGTAGATAAGTTAACAATCTACCAGCAGATGTAGTAGAGGTTAATACATTGAGGGAATTAAATCAAGCATGGGACAGACATAACGCTATTCTAAACATAAGTAAAAAAATAGAAGTACAAGCGCTCTTTTCACTTCAGTTGGAAACACAGTCTTATCATATAAAAAGTCTTTTCTTTCTGAGCTGCTGCAGTTCTCAAAAAGACATCACCAATCAGAATCCGTACCACAGTATTCTGCATAGACAAAAAGAAGAGACAGCGCAGACTATCTGTATCGCAATCTAGTTATTCCAAAGGCCACTTGATTAAGTCTCACTTCAATCAATGCACTCACTTGTTATAGAGACTTCCACTGCCTCTCAGTAGATCATGCCTGTACTGATTTGGAACTCATTCCAGGCCAGTAGTCACCCCTAGGCTATGGATGGATCAGATCCAAGTATCTACTTCTTATCAATGTTGTTCCCACTGGAAAACTGTTCATAATCAAAATATAATTTGTAAAGGGAATTACTTTTCACTGATGCCAGGGAACTTTGAGGTGGTAAAGAATAGAGCCCAAAAGCATAAGTGTTAGGAAGCTCAAAATTAGGGTAGCACCAAAAAAGTTCAAATCGAGAGACTAAAATAAATAGATATGTATAATCTTTATTATACAAGAAAGAGTTTTTGTATAAGAACAGGGAATACAAACCACTGTTCTACAGACTGTTAAAAGTACCAAAACTAGGTACAAAAATAAAACTGAGTAAAATTACAATATCAAAATACAGTATAAATAATCACTAAGAAACGCGTTTTGTGACTTGTACCTTAAATGCCACTTTAACAAGAGCAGTAAAGGTATCCAGCCTTGTTCCCTTGCTCAGGCAGTGCCCAAGAGGATTTGTGGCTACCAGTAAGCAAAGGGACAAGTATGGGGGGCTAGGCAGTGTAAATGGAGGTCTATGGCTACCAGTGGGAAAGAGAACAAGACTGTAGGGCAGCTGGTAGCCACAAATTCCCATGGAAGCTGTCTGCCCTGCAACCTTGTGCCTTGGGAGTGCATAAAATGTATGAAATATGATGTAGAGCTTGTGGGATGACTGTGAACTGCTTGTTGTACTTTTTAAACCCTTTGAGCGCCACAGGAATGCACAATGAACATCCTGATGGCACTCAAAGGGTTACAGGAGTGATGTTGTTCATGGTGCTGAAAGGATCCGCTTGTCCGTTGTCCGCTTTTTCCACAGGAAAATCCGCTTTAAACAGAGTGATTAAAATCTTTGCAGTTTTTACCCATTGGACAAAATTGTTTGCAATTTTTTCAATGACTAGAAAGTTTCCACTGAGTGATTTACGTGGTTTTCACCTATTCGCTATAAAAATGTGAGGCATTTGCAGAAGTGGAACACAATAGAAGCAGCTACAGAGAGAGGTAGACGTGCTGTGCTGTTCTGCTGTGATTTTGAGGCAAAATTGAGGCTGAAGAGGCTCATAGTGACTGCTATCTCTATTAGCAGGTTTAAAACTAATAAAAGGAGGAACTGGAAGGACCATTATGTGTCCACTGAGTCTGAGGAGGAGAAGGATGTAAGCAGTACAGAACCAATGCTGTCCAGTCCCCCTAAATCACCCCTAGGGATCTTGGGGAAATTTATGTCAAGGGAGGAAGAAAAGCAGTAGCGAGAGCAGTACAGGTCAGATGCCTGTGCCTGCTGCCAGACGTGCTGCCCCTGCTGCCAGATGTGCTGCCTCTGCTGCCACTAGTGCTGTGCCTGCTGTCAGACATGCTGCCCCTGCTACTGCTACCACCATTGCTGTGCCTGCTGTCAGACATGCTGCCCCTGCTGCCACTAGTGCTGTGCCTGCTGTCAGACGTGCTGCCACTAGTGCTGTGCCTACTGTTAGAGTTGCTGCTCCTGCTGCCACCAGTACTGTGCCTGCTGCCAGCGTGGAACCTGCTGTTACCAGTACTGTGCCTACTGTCAGATATGCTGCCTCTGCTGCCACCAGTACTGTGCCTGCTGCCAGGGCTGAACCTGCTGCTACAAGTGCTGAAACTGCTGCCAGTGTGCCTTGTAATACTCAGGAGGGCACCCTAAGTCACACTTGCCATCCCCAAGCAGTGCCACCAGTGCTAGTCCTACTATTACCAAGAAGGTCCAGCAGCTTGTTAGTGTTAGGAGTGAAGGAGGGGGTAATCAATATCCTCATATTACTAGTGACTGTGAGTGCGAAGACTCAGGGGCTGATCTTGATGTGGTTGGTGCTAGTATCAGTAACAGTAATGGTGAAGCAGCCGGTGGGACTAGTGTTAGGGGAGTGGTAGGGAAGCAATTGAGAGCATCCAGACTAGCTTTCAAGGAAACCTATACCATTCCCCTGGCCCTGAGAGTCCCCTTCCCCCCACGGCATTGTCCAGGTGGAACATGATCCTGAGGAAGCCAGAACTGGTGGTGGGTAGCAGATGCAACAATAATACCACCACCACCAGAAGCACAGATCACCTGCCTGTGCCTGCTGCTAGTGCTGCCAGTCTGCCTTCTTCACGTCACCAAGAAATGGCAAGTGTGACATTAGGGGACCCTCTGTCACATTTATCGGCATCTCCTCCAACAAGCAGTGAGATGTCTGTAATAGAGAAACAGCAGGAAGTAAGGACTAGTGGTGGTGGTGATGATGATGGTGGAGAAGCTTGGGTGGAAGAGACATTAATTACCTTTTTAGCCCAAACTGAGAAGGAAAGGGAGACAGGGATGAGGATGGGCATCACCACCACCACCAGTGAGCTTTTAGAAACTGTGAATCAGCTGGTGTGTTGTGGCACGGCTTTGCACAGTTTTTTAGCCCTTTGAGTGCCAGAGTGCATTAAAAATCAGACCTAGTGGTGGGGCATCAGGACCCCTCCTGATGCCCCCAGCTACTGATCTGCCAGCTGATTCGGCAGGGTGACCAATATTTGCGATGCAGGGGAGCAACAGAGCTCCCCTGCTTCCATTGTACCCGGAGTACCCGCGTAGAAGTTGGCGGGAGAAGGAGTTTCTGGCAGTTTTTTCAGACTGAAGCAGGTTGAGTTCATGGCACACCTTAACCCTTTATGGACCAGGGTGCACAACTCATCAAATGAATGAATTAATATGTTTATTAATATAGTGCCACAAGTGTATGCAGCGCTTTACAATAAAGGGTTTAGACAATACAGGGTTACAAGTGCTTTGCAAAGTGAAACACTGGAAATGAGGTCCCTGCCTGAAAGCTTACAATCTAGAGTGGTAATGGGAGATATACAGAGTTCATAAGGGTCAAGTGCTGGATACAGTGCTGGAGTTCTGGTCAGGATAGGGGACATAAATAAAGTAAATAATTTATAAAGACCCTAAGTTGCACAAAGTGTGTGCTATGTAACATGTTTAACATGCGAATCAATGTGTTCTGCTCCCCTCTGGCCATTAAAGGGTTAATATTACCATGCGCAGAGTGCAGAGACTGATGTCCTTTGGTCCTGCCAACAAATATCATACCTGCATTCATGACCATGACATGCAGGACTATCTTTTAAGCCTTTGAGTGCAAGAGGAGTAAGCAACGCTTTGCAAAACAATGCGTTGCTTACCCCCTGGCACTCAAATGGTTATAAGACTCAAAATTTATAGGGACTTTCTGGCCATCGTAAGATAAGTTGAGGATATTATTAAGAAGTTTTATGTCTCCTTCAACCCATTGAGGACCAGAGGGGTAGACAGTGCACTGGCTCACAATGTAATGCACACCCCTCTGGCATACCTTCCACCATTTCAAATGGCCAAAGAGGGACACTAGTGTTTTAGATAGCATTGCTGGGGAGTGGCTAGTGGGTAGGGAATTGCCGACAATATTTGTTTATTTCATGTAACAAAAATAAATGATTTAGAACAAGACCCACGTATTTTATTTACACAGACTAATTGATAAACACAAATACTGAAGATTAAACAAACATTAATATGAGTTGTATTACTGTGGATCAATGTGATACACTTATATACACACCACACAGTCTGATCTCCTAAACACAGGGACACCAGGGTGATACACTTCTATACACACCACACAGTCTGATCTCCTAAACACAGGGACACCAGGGTGATACACTTATATACACACCACACAGTCTGATCTCCTAAACACAGGGACACCACGGTGATACACTTATATACACACCACACAGTCTGATCTCCTAAACACAGAGACACCAGGGTGATCCACTTATATACACACCACACAGTCTGATCTCCTAAACACAGGGACACCAGGGAGATACACTTATATACATACCCCACAGTCTGATCTCCTAAACACAGGGACACCAGGGTGATACATTTATATACACACCACACAGTCTGATCTCCTAAACACAGGGACACCAGGGTGATACACCACACAGTCTGATCTAAACACAGGCACACCAGGGTGATACACTTATATATACACACCACACAGTCTGATCTCCTAAACACAGGGACACCAGGGTGATACACTTATATATACACACCACACAGTCTGATCTTCTAAACACAGGGACACCATGGTGATACACTTATATACACACCCCACAGTCTGATCTCCTAAACACAGAGACACCAGGGTGATGCACTTATATATACACCACACAGTCTGATCTCCTAAATACAGGGACACCAGGGAGATACACTTATATACACACCACACAGTCTGATCTCGTACACACAGGGACACCAGGGTGATACACTTCTATACACACCATACAGTCTGATCTCCTAAACACAGAGACATCAGGGTGATCCACTTATACACACACCACACAGTCTGATATCCTAAACACAGGGACACCAGGGTGATACGCTTATATACACACCACACAGTCTGATATCCTAAACACAGGGACACCAGGGTGATACACTTATATACACACCACACAGTCTGATCTCCTAAACACAGGGACACCAGGGTGATACACTTATATACACACCACACAATCTGATCTCCTAAACACAGAGACACCAGGGTGATGCACTTATATACACACCACACAGTCTGATTTCCTAAACACAGGGACATCAGTTTGGGAAAGAGGGATTTGGGTCACAAAGAGGGACTGTCCCTCCTAAAAAGGAACACTTAGGAAGTATGCTCTGGTCTGCAAAAATTTTGCTCTTCATCATGCGTTTGATTTGCCTCAGAAATGCTCCAGTTTGTCTTTACAGATAATTCCCAGTATGTTGTCGAAAATGATTACATTATGGTTTTGCTCTGAAGTGAAAATTTATCATGCATAACTTTCACATCCATGGCAAAAAGCTATTTATATACCTGTATACATGACAGAAATAGATACAGCGGTTCTAGATTATATCGCGGAAGTAGGGTCTTCTGAATGATGCAGAAGGAGGTGAGAAAAAAAATAAGTCTCTAACGGTATTTTCCATTTCTGTTGTCATATTTTATAAATAACCTTCACATTTTAGAGTGAATATGCTGATGCAGCACAGGCTCAGTTTCCCTGCAGAAAGACACATGCATTTTTCATTGTTTCCTAGGGAAAATTACTTGTACACATAGAAACATCTTGGTCCTAGTGTTAACCAACATCACATTTTCTATTTAATCTGTTTAAGGTTAAGGATAAACGTATCTGCACAGCACAATTTGTCAGGATGTAATAGAAGGAAGGCGTGAAATTTACATTACAGTAACACATACAACATAAAATATATCTATTATGTTCTATGAATGAAGGAGTGTTTTAGTAGAAGAGGGTGAAGTTAGGTGAAAACACGATTACTGCACAGCAGGCTTTTGAGAAAATATGTTTATTTGTCTGACTCTGTGTCTCAGACACATCCTATAACATAAAGCGGAAGGATGCGTTGCTCACTGTGAGCCGTAACCGCACATGCGCTGTAGAGAGTCTCTACTGTGCATATGTGGTTTCACACACAGGAAGCTTCACTGTGAGCCATCTGGAGCTCCCCGCTAAGGATCAGTGAGTTCGACAAATCTGTACTGTGTATGACTGCAGTCATGTGCAGTAGAGACTCACCGAACGCGCTGCCCTGCTCCGGACAGCTCACTTCATGTCTCTGCTTCCGGCTCCGGGGCAGCAGCCGGAGCGGCTGGGTGTACTTTAGCCCATGTATAAGGGCTTTCATACTAGTATATGATAATCCCTATTGTGCAGTCCTGTGGAATACATTAGCTCTCTCTAAATAAAAGATAATAATAATAACAATAATAATTATTATTATAATAATTATTATTTAGTTATTGAATTCTAACAAAAGAATGATACATAAATAAATATCTACTGGATGTCAGAACAATATCAGCTCTTATACGGATTGGAGAGATTGTGGTAATCCACTTGGGTATGACCATGTTCATAAGATTCCTTCATTACATACACACTCTCCGTCCGCTATTGTTAAAGATTCAGCATGAGGAAGCTTTCTTGGAAGCATGCATGGGAAACTGGAGTACAGTTACTCTGATTTCCTCTGTCGCTTGTTATCCCTTGGTACATGTAGTGTAAACTGGAGAAGTTTTGGCATAGATAGCTTTGTAAATAATTGTTCGGCAGTTACAACACAGGAAAATAGATTGCAGAACCTGTCCTAGCACAGAATCATTTTAGTATCCCCTTCAATAATATACAGTGAGGGAAGAAATTATTTGATCCCCTGCTGATTTTGTATGTTTGCCCACTGACAAAGAAATGATCAGTCTATAATTTTAATGGTAGGTTTATTTGAACAGTGAGAGACAGAATAACAACAAAAAAAATCCTGAAAAATGCATTTCAAAAAAGATATAAATTGATTTGCTTTTTACTGAGTGAAATAAGTGTTTGACCCCTTTGCAAAACATGACTTAGTGCTTGTAACGGTTTTCAGACACTCAGACACGTATGGTTTAGTAAAACGCAGTTTTATTAAGAAAAAACAAGTACAGTAACTCATACAGAAACAGTAGATAATATACTGGTAAGACAGGCAACTGATACAGGAACAGTTAAGCAGACATTGAAACGTATCCAAGGAATAACCCAGAGGGTCTGGACTAGTACAGCAGCAGAGAGATTCTAGTCCAGAAACAGAGAATACCACAGGATGGTAACTGGAATGACTAGGCCAGCAACCAGAACAGCAGGCCCTAGTCGTGAGGAGGACCCCAACGCAATCTCCTTAGAATGCTAGGGAGTCTGTCTGGTGTAGACAGTACAGGAAAGGCAACAGGACTCCTAGTATGCTAGGTATAACAGTGAGACATACGGCGTAGCGAGGCCACAGGATCCCTAGTACGCTACGAAGGTCAGCAAGACTGACTGGAAGCTGAGAGGCAACAAGACACCTAGTACTCTAGGTGGTAAAGCGATACTGACAGTAAGCGGCAAGGCAACCGAACCCCTAGTATGTTAGGTGGTAAAGCGATACTGACAGTAAGCGGCAAGGCAACCGAACCCCTAGTACGCTAGGTAGTAAAGCGATACTGACAGTAAGCGGCAAGGCAACCGAATCAACCCAAGGGACTAAGGCAACCAGCTTGTGACCGGAGTCACATAACCCATGCACCAACCCTAGAACTAGGGTAAGGGACGCTTCGGACCCAGGCCCTAAGACTGCACAGACAGGGAACTACCGAGGTGCCCAGGGAGACAGCAGCCAACCTTGTAGTGATGGAGCAACAAGCTGTGCTGGGTCAAGCATACAACAGGTGCGGGTACCCGAGGAGACTCACCGACACCAGAGTGTCAGGGTCTAAGTAGCACAAGGTGACCGGGAAGTGTCGGATCACTAGGGAGTGAAACCACACAGTGCAGGACTGGCTCTCAAGGAACAGGAACAACGGATAGCCGAGTAGGAACTCAGAGCAGGTAGTCAGCCAAGCCGGGTCACTACACAGAGCAGGATAGTCAGCCCAGCCGGGTCGGTACATGGAGCAGGATAGTCAGCCAAGCCGGGTCGGTACACGGAGCAGGATAGTCAGCTAAGCAGGGTCACAACGGAAGTCAGGAACAGCTATCAAACAGGAGCGTAGTCAGTCTAGCCGGGTCATACACAGGATAACAGGAACCACAGGATCAAACACAAGATACTGGTACACCACGAAAGGGCACCGCCAACGTGATGGCGCCAAGAATATGAAGGCAAGCGATAGGAGGAGTCAGCGAAGATCACCAATAAGAATGCAGTATGGACGGATCAGGAAGTAGCAATGTCGCAAACAGAGGAATCACGGGCATCATGATAGTACTTTGTGGCAAAAGCCTTGTTGGCGATCACAGAGGTCAGACATTTCTTGTAGTTGGCACCAGGTTTGCACACATCTCAGGAGGGATTTTGTCCCACTCCTCTTTCCAGATCCTCTCCAAGTCATTAAGGTTTCGCGGTTGACATTTGGCAACTTGAACCTTCAGCTCCCTCCACAGATTTTCTATGGGATTAAGGTCTGGAGACTGGGTAGGCCACTCCAGGACCTTAATGTGCTTCTTCTTGAGCCACTCCTTTGTTGCCTTGACCATGTGTTTTGGGTCATTTTCATGCTGGAAAACCCATCTATGACCCATTTTCAATACCCTGCCTGAGGGACGGAGGTTCTCACCCAAGATTTAATGGTACATGGCTCTGTCCATTGTTCCTTTGATGTGGTGAAGTTGTCCTGTCCCCTTAGAAGAAAAACACCACTAAAGCATAATGTTTCCACCTCCATGTTTGACAGTGGGGATGGTGTTCTTGGGGTCATAGGCAGCATTCCTCCTCCTCCAAACACAGCGAGTTGAGTTGATGCCAAAGAGCCAGATTTTGGTCTCATCTGACCACAACACTTTCACTCAGTTCTCCTCTGAATCATTCAGATGTTCATTGGCAAACTTCAGATGTTCCTGTACATGTGCGTTCTTGAGCAGGGGGACCTTGCAGGTGGTGCAGGATTTCAGTCCTTCACGGTGTAGTGTGTTACCAGTTGTTTTCTTGGTGACTATGGTCCCAGCTGCCTTGAGATCATTGACAAGATCTTTCCATGTAGTTCTGGGCTGATTCCTCACCATTCTCATGATTATTTAAACCACGAGGTGAGATCTTGCATGGAGCCCTAAACCGAGGGAGATTAACAGTTATTTTGTGTCTCTTCCATTTGTGAATAATTGCACCAACTGTTGTCACCTTCTCACCAAGCTGCTTGGCGATGGTCTTGTAGCCCATTCTAGCCTTGTGTAGGTCTACAGTCTTGTCCCTGACATCCTTGGACAGCTCTTTGGTCTTGGCCATGGTGGAGAGTTTGGAATCTGATTGATTACTTGCTTCTATGGACAGGTGTCTTTTATACAGGTAATAAGCTGAGATTTGAAGCACTCCTAATCTCAACTTGTTACCTGTATAAAAGACACCTGGGAGCCAGAAATCTTGCTGATTGATAGGGGTTCAAATACTTATTTCACTCAGTAAAATGCAAATCAATTTATAACTTTTTTGAAATGCATTTTTCTGGACTTTTTTGTTGTTATTCTGTCTCTCACTGTTCAAATAAACCCACCATTAAAATTATAGACTGATCATTTCTTTGTCAGTGGGCAAACGTACAAAATCAGCAGGGGATCAAATCATTTTTTCCCTCACTGTATATGTTATGTTTTATGGAAGACTATAAAGCTGATGAAGTAAAATAAATTGGAGCAATTCTGGATGAAGTCAACTTCACCATAGTGGACAAAGAAAACTTCAACAAATTCCCATTGATTTAACCCTTAAGGATCAAAAGGGGGAGTAATGCATTGTGGAGCAATATATTGCACACCCATCTGGCTTTCAAGAGATTAAATTGGACTTTAACCCTTTGAGTGCCAGAGGGGTACGCAATGTATTGCTTTGCAAAGCAATGTGTTGCGCACCACTCTGGTACTCAAAGAGTTAACTACTGAAATGTTAAAGGGGTAGGCAATGCACTGCAAAACAAAGCATTGTGAATCACTCTGGCAACCAAAGGGTTAAGCCCCTCAAATGCTAAAGAAATCTCCAACTCTTTGATTCGCTTCTATGTGACCATGTTAAAGTGGGACTCTCATATGTATTAAAGTGCCCCCCAAACAATTTTTCACATAACGATAAGCATAACAATACTTGTACTATCCTTAGTAAGTCTGGCATTATGTAGAAATCCAACTTCTTCGGAGACTCACCACAGATGCGCCTGCGCTGTCCATCTCTGTCTCCTCTAGGATTGGTGAAGGGGAGATACATTGTACCTTAAGGTACAGAAAGGGATGGACAGTGCAGGCACAAGATTCCTCTACATCAGGATGCCTGCAGTGAGTCTCCGAAGAAGTTGGATTTCTAAATAATGCCGGACTTATTTATCGCTATGTGAAAAATTATTTGGGGGGCACTTTAATATGCCTGAAAGTTCTGCTTTAAGGCCAAGGACAAATGTATCTGCACAGCACAGTCAGTATTTAACAGGAGGGAGGTGAGAATTTTATGCTAGAGAAATCCATATAAAAATATACAGTATATGGTGCTTTATAGTAGAATGTGTGTGTTTTAGGTAGTGGGGATCTTAGATGAAAACTCTGTTACTACACAGCAGCTTTTTGAGGAAATTAGAGTAATGTACAAATCTTCCGGCTCATCTCGTTTTCTGTACATAGACATTAGCATACATACCATGTGGCTGTATTTCAGGGTATGTTTAAGCATGGCTGCCAGTAAGGGGGGAGGGGATGGGTTTGTCCCAGGCCCAGATGAGAAGGATGACCTGGACCCTGCATGTAGAATGTCTGTAGTTTGGTTGGGGGCAGAGAATGTGACTGTCTGACTTGGAACCTTTATCTCTACCACATGACTGGCAGGAGACAAAAGAATCTGGGTGGGTGGAGTTAGTGTTCCTTTAATGACAAAGATGGAGAAAATAATGGGCAGACTCAAATAGAGGGTTGTGATACTGATAAGACAGTGCCCACTCATTATTCTTGTCCTGAGCCCCATGATTTCTAATGAAGAACCTATGATTGCTTTAGTGAATACTGGTGCACACACTTCACTATCATTAACCATTTCAGAAGTATCCAATGCATTGCAACACAATGCAATGGGTACCTCTCTGGTGGTCAAATGGTTAATGTTATCAAACCTCTAATGCCTCCCCTGTGCCATGAGTATGAATAATGGACTTATATTACACTGATTTACTCTATGTCTTATTAGTACATAGAGAGAAAGAAGACACAGAGAAACTCCCAAACATGCATACACTTCCTCACTTGGCGCAACTGGCACAAAATGGAGAATTTCCAGCATAGATAGTAGCACCTAATCAGCGGTACACAGAGATTGATTCCATTGTCTATATTATTCCTATTGGTAGATCCCCCTACATTATATCTGTGACATTTTCTGGGAAAAGATGAAGCTGATGTAGTACGGACTGAAGCAAGTCTGGAGCAAACTAACAGCATCACAGGGGACAAATAACATTTCCCCAAGTTCACATTATCTTAAATGATGCTTCAAGCCTCATTACCCCTTTGAGTGCCCTAGTGTTATCCAACACACTGCAATGCTCTGGATGCCTTTCTGGCATCCAAGGATTTAAGTCTGTGGGGATTTCTGTTTCTCCCTGATGATGCTGGTGGTTTCCAGTGTTTGTACTATATTAGTCTCGGTGTGTTTTAGTGGGAGTGAAGTTAAGTGAGAATCCAATTACTGTACTGCAGGAGTCTGAGAAAATATGTTTACGTGTACTTGCCTCTGTGTGTCAGACTCATACGTGATGGGTGTGATTTTATAGATTGGAAAGATGAAAGAAAGATGCAATGTTTTGAATATCTCTCTGACACTCAAAGGGTTAATAAATATAATGTATTACTGAAAAAATTGTCACAACAATACCAGCTCTTATACAGCTTGTGCCAGAGAAGATATTGTGAGTTATACGTGATTTATTTTGTTTCAGGTTTATTAGCCGCTTAGATCAGGGATAGGTAACCTTTGCCATCTATTGGATACTACAGCTCTCGACAGAGAGGTCGCCAACTGACTGCAAAGCAATCAATTGGAGATTTCTTTAGATTTTATTTTGTTCAACAGAAATACATATTTGTTCATTATGGTATGTCAGCTTTGTCACAAAATGGCTTTACTTTGGCCTTTACACCATAAACCCAAGTGTCTTTTCCATTGAATAAATTCCCCATAGGAGAACCATGAGAAAAGCCATGGTGGGTAAAAATTAGAGACGAGTAGAAGGTTCATTTTCCTCCCAGCAGGAATTTCTGAAAGAAAGGTATGATTTTTCTCTTTTGTGTAGAACTTTCTACAGGGAAAAATACCAGGAGAAATGTACCCATGGAAAATTAAGCCTCTTCATTTCAACCGGCATTTCTCTCTGGCACTGTGTTCCCACACTGTGTTCCACCATTCTTATGCTGCATTCCTGACATTCCCACACACACACACATATCATCACATATGCACACATTTATGCACATTATGTACACTGATACTCATACACTGTGCAGATGAGTTCAGAGTAAAGGACATTTTCTAGAAAATTCAGTTCAGAGGCAGAAGGTCCTATGGTGGGAATATCTACTAATCTGTTGTAATTATTACTGGCTGTATGAATATATTTATTGCATGCTACTTCTTCAGTACACTATATTTGGCCCTATTTGCTTATTGTAGTTGGGTTGTTTACTCATACAACTAGCCTTATCTATAGATTTGTGCATGTTAGGGGAGTTCAGCCATTGCCTTCTGTGCTTGATTTGTGCATTGCTAATTGCCTCCAGACATATTGACTACACTTCTATGATATATACCTATCCATTCATGCACTATGGGTGTTTGGGGATTGGATGTAATACAATTGCAATTTAACTGGACTCCAGAGATTCTCTTTAGTCTCATTATATGAGCCGTTAGCACTTTGTTATTATTTTAATGCGTTTTATATGCTTATTTGTAAGTACTGAGGAGCCATTCGTTCGGGGAAATGTCACTGTTTTTGGACACTTTAATATAACATTCAAATATTTAATCAATGAATGCCATTGATTCCTCTGTCTTTCAAGTGGATATTTGTATCCCCATCATATAATTTATAGACTATGTTTAGGAGGAAGGAACACTCTGTATTTTATAGCTGGGAGTAGTGAACCAGCATTGTAGACTTTGGGAACAAGAAGTATTTTGGACCTTCAGCTATTGGAGAGTAAAACTCATATCTTGTAGGTCAGAACAAGTTCATAGCAATATAGATATCTGTTCAAAGAATGTTAGAAATAGTCTAATATCTATGGAACACTTAGCTGGAAACATACAGTTAACTGTTAGAGTGTCTGGCACTTTCTTTTGATATAGACAATGTAGTACACATCTTTTGTAGATAAGTAATGAATTGAGTATCTATCTATCTATCTATCTATCTATCTATCTATCTATCTATCTATCTCTATCGAAAAGGAAAGATGTGGGAGAGAAAGTATCAAAGCAAAGAGATATGAGGATGAAAGAATACAAGTGCCAGGTAGGGAGAAGGGCAAATGAGTAAGCAAAATATTTGAAATTCAGCTACCCTACCACAGTGAAGTGTGGGCTCTACTAGTTAAATCCATAGTATGTCTATGGTAAAGACTATGTACTGCTCAGGGGCATAGTGTATGGGTGTACCTGACATTTCCTGAGGGATTTCTGTTTCAGGGGGTCCAAGATTTGCAGGAATTAATCAGTTTATGGTTAGGAAGGGGTTAGGCTGTTCTAGGTACACAACACATAAATGTTTCTGCTTTTGCCATGAATAGGAAGGGAAAAAAAGTAAGGCTATAACTGGACACAAGAGAATCCCAAATGTTTACATATATTTGGGGCCTCCATTTACAATTTCTTTGAATGCCAGAGGGGTACACAATACATCACAAAACAATGTGTTATGTACCCTTATGACATTCTAAGGTTTTAAACTGCCTTGCTGCTGCTATGAAAATTTATCTTAAATTTGCTTAAAAACTCCCATTGATAATGAGGCTATGGACAATAATAGCTAATACTTAAAAGACGCAATCCATCATAAATTATTTTGATATAGACTAAGATAAATCAGCCACCAAATCCTTCCATCTCTGTGGATTCACTCAGCTTCTGTTCGATACAATTCACTGTCATTTGATTTATCTCACACTTGAGATTTTGGAAGGGAAATGCAATTGGAGATTACATCATCCATCAAAAACTGCCAATGGTAACAAATTAAGGGCTTTATGCAGAACACAAAAGAAGGAGCAAACCAACTATACTATAGGGTGATATAAAGTCTCCCAAATTTCCAAATTGAAGCAATGCTTTGGAGACCTTCTAACATTCAAGGGGGGTCAAACCTACATTTAAATCAATACAAATGTTTATTTGTACCTTATGACACAGTTAGTTTGTCCAACAGTTGCTCCACTTTTCCTTGGGGCATAATCATTGCCAGATCATCCATTGAGGCAACCTGGGCTACTTCTTAGGGCCCATGGTAATATGAGGGGTCTGTTCTGCAAGTGATGAGTCATAGACAAAAGCCCTGCTGTTGTGCAGCTAACATATTGTGTCAAGCAACCTTTTTGTTGTAAGAGACCAGCATTATCCAGTTGCTTCAACTTCCATTAGAGCCAAAATGCCAGTATCTGTCAGCAGCACTCTGTCTCAGAAGCTCTGGAACAAGAGATGTGAGGGCCCACATAGGTACCTTGGCCAGGGCCCTATGTAGCTTTATTCGTCTCTGGGCATAATACCCTAAAGATAGTTTTCCTGAACGTAAAAAAGGTGTGATTCAGAAACAAACCAACCCTACTGTAGGGGAGAAATAAAACTCCCTATTAATTTACTCCCTTGGATTCTAGCATTGTCTCCCACACATAGGAAGTGTTGGCTATTTTCAAACATTCAGTGCTATTGCCTTTAATAACTAGGCAAATGGAAAGAAGAGGCAGGATGTTTCCCATGCAAGGAGGGGGAAGGGAAAGATATTTCACTGTCCACTAGTAGTCACAGACCCACATATACACTGTGACACCCCAGCCTTGTCCTACTCTCCCACTGGTAGTCACAGAACCACACACACACTGTCTAGCAACTCAGCCTTGTTACACTGTTCCATTAATAGAGAATGCACATTTACTGTTTGACATCTCCACCTGTCTGATACCTTAAACTTGTTCAGTGGTAGCTGCAGAACCACACAAGCTCTTTCTGACAACCCAGCTTTGTTCCACTATACACTGGTAGCTGCAGAACCATGCATACACTCTTTGGAACCCCATCTTTGTTTCATTGTCCATTGATAGTAATAGAATCACACATGTCCAGTATGACACCTCAGCTTTGTTCCACTTTACACAGGTAGCCACAGAAAAACAAATACACTGTCTGACATTCTAGATTTGATCCACTGTCCAGTGATAGCCACAGAATCACACATGTACTGTCTGATACTCCAGCTTTCATTCACTGTCCACGGGTAGCCACAGGACCACACATACAATGTCTGATAACACAGCCTTGTTCCAGTCTCCACTGGTAGCTACAGACCCACATGCACTGTATGACAGCCAGCCTTGCTCCACAGTACCACTATGTGAAAAGCAACTTTCAAAGAACCACAAATACACTGTGCACATTAACTCTGTAGTGCCAGCTGGGTGTACAACTACTGCAGTGCACTTCACATTCCACTGGATTTCATAGAGTGTAAGTTATATCTCCAAATCCATTGTAACTCCCACACCTCCAATTATGTACAAAGACACTATTTCCCTTCTCTGCTCCATGTGTACCAGGCAGGAACTCCGTCTATCTATGTCAGGTGGAGATCTCTTTAGATTCTAAACTTTCTGAAGATATCTATCATTTCCTTCATCTCCATAGCTAACAGTCTCCATTGGACAGAATTGTACTGAGTCTCCACCCAGCTCAGAGAAGGGTAATGGAGCAGAGAAGACGAACAGAGCTTTCACACATAATAGAGATATGAGAGGTGCCTGATTTAGCATGTAATTGACATTGTGCATTCACACATACATGTCTGGAATCCAACAGGCAGATGGTATGGCTTGCAGTATAGAAAAAAATAGATATAGGTAATTTGTAATTCTCTTTCAAATAAACTACAATTATTGTAGGGTGACGCGTTCACTTTAAAGTGTGTGCAGAGCAATGCTTCGCAATGCATTGCACACTCTTTTTGACCTTGAAAGGTCAACTAGGCTTATGCACTCTGCCAAATATAGTTGGAAGAAACAGCCAGCAACAGTTCCAGTGATATGCAAGAGGCAATCTCATGAACCAAAGCACAAAGGCAAAATGTATAGGAACCAGTAGTATTTCCTGGAAATAGTATACAAGTGTGGGGAATTATTATTACGAGGTGTTAGTTTTGCTTTAACCTTTTGAATACCAGTGGGGTACACAACTCATTGCAAAGCAATGCCTTGTACACCCCTCTGGTACTCAAAGGGTCATTAAAGTGACATACACAAACCTCAGCAGAGCAATTCTGGGACAATCCAACTGCAAGCAACACATAACAATTCTAAATGATTTAAATGGGATTTTAACCCTTGGAGTGCCAGAGGTGTATCCAATGCATTGTTCTGCATTCCCCTCTGGCACTCAAAAGTTAAACTACTTGGAAAACATCTTGCGATCAAGTGTTTAAAAGGGCCTTTTAAGCAAATGTGGCTTTTGATTTACTCCACTTTTGTCTTTTTAAATATAGCACTTAAGGTCATTTGTACAAAACAAAGTGGAACAATTCAAACCAGAGACGTAGGAACCCCCCCAAATCTAGAGGATAGCATTTTTACCCCATCCCCCAGGTGTGTCACTTTGCCCCCCCAGCCCCTCTGTACCTTCTTTGTAGCATGGCTGAGCAGAGCAGACCGCGGGTAGAGGAGCTTCTGATCCTCTACCCGGTCTTACAGGAAGCCGGGGGTAGACTGGGGTGGAGGATACAGAAGCTCCTCTACCCGCAGTCCACTCTGCTCGGCCACTATACAAGGAGGTGACTGGCAGGAGGGAGTGCTGTGTAGTGTGCTCCACTCCTGCCGGTCACCCAGATCCTGCACGCCCCTGGGGGGATTTCTACATTATCTGTCCCCCGCATGATTTCCTGGGGGGGATGCCTCCCCCCTTTCCCCCGGTTCCTACTCCCCTGAGTCAAAGACAAAGCAACTGAATGAAAGGGAACAAATGACAATTCTATTTGAATTAAAGTGGGATTTTACACCCACCGGGGACCTGTCTAGCAGTGAAGGGGTGCTGTTTATTTGATAGAATGGTTTACTTGTATTGTTGCTGTGCAGTGCATTTTCCATTTTTGTATACAGCAATTTAAGGAATGGTCCATAAGATGTACAGCTTAGTAAAGATAATCCGTAATTATTTTGCTACATTAGAGACCAGCAATTACTTAGTGTCAGAAATGATGAAGGAGCTACTCAGCATATGGTGGGTGGTAGAAATGAAATGTGAAACATTGCGATAGAGACCTCTATAGCATCTAAGAGGCTAAAGTGACAGTAATGCTTTATTTTTTACTTTACATATTCTGCAAATGAATACTATATGAAATTTGATTGCTTATACTTTTTAATAATACATTTTTTCCACTGTTTTATATTGTGAGTACCCTGGTGTCTGGTGTTGGTTTCTGGATCTTTGGATATTACACTATGCACATCACTCTGTTTATTTTGTCTTTGCCAGGAGTGGCCACTACTGGTCCTCAAGAGATAGCAAAAGTACACGTTTATCATGATGACTATGAATGTGCATATGGACACAATCATAGTGACCACACTACTAATTGTGCTACCTGCGCTCCAGCTAGGATATCCTGGACATTCACTATTGCTAGCTCTTGAGGGCCAGAGTTGGCTACGCTTGAACTATGCTAACTGGTGATAGAAAATTGTAGTTTAATCAAATAAATAATCAAATAAATAGAAACAATGATTAAAATGCTCAGTAGGAAAAGCTCTGCAATATATATATATATATATATATATATATATATATATATATATATATATATATACGTGTATATATATATATATATATATATATATATATATATATATATAATTTTTTTTCCCCATAAGGATAAGTATTGTTCCTTTAAATAAACTGTAATTATATATATTTTTTATTCTGACCTTATGGTGTACCTACTTTGCATCATAGTTGTTCCACTTTCTTCATACATCAGCTCCGTAGCTTGCCTGTATTGCCATAGTTAAGTTTCGTGAATAGCAACTAACCTATGGTAATTTTTCTTAATCCCTAACCATTAAAAATGGATCATATTTATAGATAATATTTATATGAGGCAATTACAAAGTGTGAAAAGTGTGAATGTTAACAGAAAATTAAACATCTCTCGAGACTTTTAAAATGTAAAACTGCTACATCGGAAATTGATTGCTATGTGTTCGGCAGAAGAACATTTTACTTAAGTTTATTATCATACCTATGGGGATATTTAAGATAAATTATCATGCAGCTGAAATTGTGTTACATGTAGCATAATAATGTCTAAAACAGACATCAAACTAAATGCATATGCATCTGACATTTCTCAGGTGGATACCCAAAGAGACGTGGTCTTTATGCACAAAGACAAAGTAGAGTTATTCTGGATCGAGCCATCTGCACCATAGGGGACACATGAAAATCTCTCCAAATGCCTATTGATTTAAATTGTATTTTTTAACCCCTTGAATGAACTGTGAAGCATTGCATTGACAACATCTTTCACATTCAAGGAATTAACCCTTTGAGTGCCAGAGAGGTATCCAACCCATTGCAAAGGGTTAAAGGTCCAATTTAAATCAAAGGTAATGTGTATGGGTCCCCTATGATGAAATTCATTTGTTCCATCGAGACAGGTCTGAGAAGGGTCTATAGGGACACAGTTTGCTGGCTGCAAGAGGAAGGGACCTCTTATGTGCATTGAGCTCAAGATGGGCATCATGCGAGTGCAATGATGGTAGCTTCTTTTATTTCCATGGTGTTTTAATAAACTTACTACTCTTATTTTACTTATTTTTGTGTTTCTGCCTACCTTTGTGCTTTTACCATTCCTGTACATTTTGGCTTCATGATCATACCTGGGAACTTTTGAAACAGGGCTACCCAGAGGGTAACCCTGTCAGTGCCCAGGGGGAGGAAAATTACGCGATTCGCGTCATAAAAGGGGCGGGGCTTAGTCACGGGGGGGGGGACAAAAAAAACCCCTACAAAATGTATCTAAGAATGCGGGGATTGGGAGGAACCGGGCGGGACGGAGTGCAAGTGGGCAGAGTTTTTATGTAATCTCTGCCCACCCGGTGATCCAAACATTGCCCCGGAGACCCGGTAATTCAGTCTGAAATCCGGAGTCTCCGGGGCAAAACCGGAGAGTTCCCAGGTATGTTCATGATGGACAACAGCAGCATCTGACAGTTTCACGATCATCAATCCAGCATTTTGTCATTCCCATCATCATCGACCATCATTATCCTCACCATTTTTTTCACATCTTCTGACCATTTGACTTCATGTTTCTCATCTCCATTTAATTTAATCGACAGCTCAGTTGTGTTTTCTACTTGGGACTGAAAGGTAGCTCTGGCTTTATTGACTAGTATATGGAACTCGTTTTTAGTATTGGTTTATTTCACTGATTTCATATCCTTGGACACTTTTGCTTTAGCTTGATATCGTATTTGAGCTGGTTATTTATTTGTTAATTTGTTTCAGGGGAGATGGGGTAGATTTAAAGCAGTGGTTATGCATCTTGTTTTTGACTCAAGACATTCATCGCAATGTATCAGGTACCCTTTTGGCACTCAAAGGATTAGGAAGCAGTCTGGAATTTCCAGGGCACCCCTAACATTTTTGAGGTAACTTTTCAAGGACATATTGAAGGGTGCATAAATATGGAGTTATTCTTATAACTCACATTCAGAATAACAAAATTAAGCATATATTACACAACACATTCCATAAATTTACATTTGAAACTTAATATTCACAGTTTCATCATAGTTGTCAGAGAAAAAATTAGCACCCTCAGCTGTGGTGCGCAGGGCACACGAGTGCCCCAACACCCTGACTGAGAACCACTGACCTAAGGCAAAGTCAGTAATGGGTTGTGGTGTACATGTACCCTGCATTATATGTACTGAGATATGTGAGTGAGATTTATACATGCATACATACATACATACATATAGAGCTTAATAAAATGTCTCATTTGTGATCCTTTAGTGACATTTGTGCAACTTTTTTCCATCAATGTGAAATTGTATGCATATCTTTTACACAGATTAACAGTTTTGAGATTATGCCAGGGAGATGATTGCAGACTGTAAGAACCCGCTCTAGTCAGTCCTCGGAGGAGATAAAGAGTGGATAAAGTGAAGATGACTCCTCCGGTTTATCAATTCTCCAATCCCAATGATATTCTCTATTACCCATGCGCTAAGATTTCTTCAGCTTTGGAGATCTTAGTGCATAGGGTCTATAGAATAACACAGGAACTGGAGAAATGAAAAACTGGAGACGTCATCTCCACTTTATCACCAGCTGCAGTTAGTCCTGCTTACCTATTATCTGCACTCCTGTCTATTTTTCTGGACACATCTGACCATCAGTCAGTCTGTATATACAATTATCTGCTCTACTGTAAATTCTCCTGAACCTGCCTATTTGTAGCAGCAGCATTGGAAGCCCAGTGTGAGACTATAGTGTCTCACTGTTAGCATTCCAGAGCTGTTTTGTCTTGACTGGTTTCTGTTGTGGCCTTGGACTGTTGCCTGCCTTGACCCAATTCTATTAGATTACGACTTTTTCTGTCTGCCTTGACCCAAGCGTATTAAATGATTATTCTTCTGTGTTCTGCATGCATCAACCCAAGCCAGATTACTGACTATTGTATCTTGTTGTCACAGCCCATGACCCAACTATCAATGATCGAGTCCCAGCCCATCCGGAGCCTGGAATTTCACCACTATTGGTTTATGCCACTCCGTAGCCTTGTCCCAATTGATTACAGCTGGTATCAGATCATTTGGGCTTATAAACAGAGGGCTCTCTAGTCCTGGGTCAAACAGCAATAAATCATGTAAGTGGCTAAACTATTTCTAGTTTAGATTCTGTTCTGTTGCACTGTCTGTGATTAGTTATGTCTGATGGAGCCACTTCCAGCTATACTTTCCTCTGTACCGGGACACTGATCCCAGTTGCACTGGTCAGTTATCTGAGCCCCTCTTTCTCTGCACTGTGAGTCAGCATCCTCTCCAGTCAGACAATGTGATGTGGACAAATTAGGGACAAAAAATAAGATGAAATCTGATGCAAAATATTTCAATTTTTAGACACTGTCCTTAACAAAATGTTTTGTTTAACCAAGCAGACAAAGTATGTCATTAAATTTATTTGGCACACTTCGAACAGAGAATGTCTTTTTTAGGAGAAAACACATTTATACTTACGTACAATAAATTCTTATGTGAAAATGTGAAAACAGTGACAGATATATTTTTTTTACCAATTTTTGACATCTCCAACAAGGGAGGAGATTCACTAAGTGGTGAAAAGGAGGTGATAAAGTGGAGATGGCTTTTCCAGTTTATCTCTTCTCCAGTTCCTATGTTATTCTATAGAGCCAATGCACTAAGATCTCCAAAGTTTAATAAATCTTAGTGCATAGGGTCCATAGAATGACATAGGAATTGGAGAATTACCTTAATATAGTTACTGCGTGATAGGTACACAGCACCGGAATCCCTACATAAAACATTTTATTATATAACCTGCTGGCCTATGTTCATAAATGCAGTGGATTACATAAACTAACTTCTAGATTTACTTGTTATATTTTTTTTAAAAACTCTTTATGGAAATCCTGGGTTTGCACTTGTAATTGTTTTGAATAGGGGAAATGATAGGCTGCAGACTATAGCCTCTAGAATTACTGTATTGAACATGACAACCCAAATCTCACAATATGTTAACCCACAGAGTCAAGCCAAAGACTGATGGTGAGAGGAAAATATTAACTTGGATACATGGATAAATGGATGGATGGATAGATAGATAGATAGATAGATAGATAGATAGATAGATAGATAGATAGATAGTAAATTGGACTGAAATAATACATTCCTTATCTATTTTCAGGTACAAATATGCTAATTCTCATTAGTAAATGTCATGTACTTTAGAATGCTTTGATTAACCCCATGAGGACAGAGGGGTGTACAACGCTTTTCAAAGTTATGCTTTGCACATACACCACTCTGGTTCTCAAGGGGTTAAATTAAGTAACCAGTGATGGAGTGCAGTATATTGTTTTTGTTAGCTCAACACAAAACCACAGTGCATACATGGTACTTAATGTTTGTTATGTGAAAACATGGTAACTACAGAGTAAAGATGACTATTCCTTGAAAGAGACAACTGGGGCTAATTAGAAAGAATAAAGGTTTTTCAAGGTCAAAGGTTACAAAACCACATCTCACCTCTCAGTTGTATAGCCTCAGAGCAAGCAGAATTTATGGTCTCATTTTCATTAGATTCATTTTAGTGTGTAGAGGGACAAATAATGTCTTGGTGATCATGTTGGTTAAAAACTCTATTATAAGCACTTTTTGACATACAGTGACTTACAGTAATAAGCTACTTTTTATCTGTTGATTAAAGGGCAACTATCACCTCTTACTGAGTCATATACAGCAGGAGCAGTGTTAGTATAAAGACAGAGTATGTGCTGTGCTATATAAAAAAACAATTCCAAGTCCCCATTTTGGGGGTCAAAAACTGACCCTATTACTGGCAGCCGAGCTGGGCTTCAAATGTCTTCATTGCTACCTATGGAGTCTACAAATACAGACTCTGAAGCTGAACCAAGAGACTTCTAAAGCAATTATCAGTCAAACCAACTGCATCACAGGACCTAAAATTTAAATCAAACAACATTGATTTAAATGGGACTTTTTGTATGGTGCAGTTGGTTTGTCCCAGAATTGCTTTACTTTCTTTTGTGCATATAGCCCCAAGACTTAATTTCATTCAGGGATTCTCCAATAGAGCAGTGGGGTTCAGTTTTCAGATTCCCATGTCTTATGTTGTACAGCTTAGTGGGGGTCTTAGCAGGGCTGCTTATTGGAACTGCTCATTGAAACTGTTTAGTGGGGCTACTTAGTGGAGCTGCTTAGTTGGGCTGATTAACCTCTTAAGGCCCCATGATGTGCTATGGCCGTCACAGGCAAAATTCTGTTAAGGACCCATGAAGGTCCTGGCACATCATGGAATTCAATGGTCCCTGTGTGGGTTCATGTTGTTCAGGGACCCTTGAATCCACTGGGCAAAATAAAAAATGGAGTGTGGTCTTTAACTGCCAGACATGTGGACGGTCATTAAGGGGTTAACAGGATTGCTTAGTGGATCTGCTTAGTGGGGCTGCTTAGTGGTGCTGCTTAGCAGGACTGTTTAGCAGAGCTGCTTAGCGGGTCTGAGTAGTGAGGCTGCTTAATAGGGCTGCTTAGCGGGGCTTCTTAACAGGACTGCTTAGTAGGGTTGTTTAGTGGGGATGCTTAGCGAGGCTGCTTAGAGGGGCTGCTTAGTTGGGCTGTTTAACGGGGCTACTGAGTGGGGCTGCTTAATGCATATACTTAGTTGGGGTGCTTAGTGTGGCTGCTTAGTGGGGATGATTATTGTATCTGCTTAGTAGGGCAGCACTATGTTCATCAGGTCTGCTCTTATGGCAGGAGATCGCCAAAGGGGAATTTTGTGCATTTAATGTACTATGTACTAAAAATTCTCATAGGTTATTTAAATAACAAGTTTTATATACTATAGAAATGTTTTTTTATTGTGCAAAAAAAGTTACCAAACTAGTTATTATTGTAAGAGTAGAGCTAATTATAAAGACCTGTGTTTATTTCTTTCTGGGAGCTCAGCTTTGTGTATCTTTTTACTGCTTGCTACCATACAAGATAAATTTCATATGGATGTTTATAATGCATAATTTTTTTCAAAGCCCCACAATCTCTTGAAAAAAAGATATTCATTTAGCAAGCATTTGTAATGAGTTTATTATGCATTTTTTAAGTGTTTTTTTTGGCTGTTATGTTTATGCATGGTCCTGAGGCAGGAAGTAGAGTTATCAACACAGTGCAGGTTCAACATAGCTTTTACTACACATGAAACACAAAAAAATGCATTATGTTAATACGTGTCCACAGATATCCATCACACACTTCTGACTGTTGATTAATGCACCAACTCACAAAATATTGTAATCAGTGTGTGCTGTGTTTGTTTGTTTTTTTGCACAAAACAAAGTATTTAGTGGCACTTTGGATCAAAAGCTGAGAGAATAATTGTCTCAATTAAAACAAAGTCCAGTTAACCGTAGGGAGGCCTACTGGATTTTCCAATTGAAGACCAGGATACCTAGATACCTAAATTCATACAAAGTGGGTCACATTGTATGACCTTCCCCAATCTCTCTTTTCTTTGTCCTAGCTGCTTATGTCTCACATTTCAGCATTGTGCCCACTGATACTGGATTTTTAGTTATGTTTTGATTTTTTTTTTAATCGTGTGGTTTTTGGTTTATTGCTTCAACCTTGCACAATGAGTGCATTAATGTGATTTTGTTTTGTTGATCTGATTTTTTTAATGTAATCATTTTTCTTGAGGAGATCACTGAGCATGCTACTTTAAGGGGTGCTGTTGCTTTGGTCCACAGTTGTATCATTGTCTTTGGATTATCTTTTTTTTCTCTTTTTTTTTTAGTCTTCTCTCGTTTTGCAGGTCTCTTTTTCATTAATAGGGTTAATCAACCTCTCTCCGTTCTTCTAGTTTGCTGATAGGCTGGTTTTACGACTCAGCACTGTAACAGGTTTCGTCACTTACTTTGATTTTAATGTATATTTATTTGTTTTTTCATGTCTGTTAGTAAATGCTGTTGAAGAGTGAAGCACATTAGACATAGTTGGAGGTCTTGCTCCAGTGTATGTGTTGTTCTGTCCTGCCTCTGTCGTATACATTCCGTCTTAGTGTTTTTAATTTAACAATAAAACTTTGTTTTTATCAAGCCCATTATTCTCTCAGTGTTTGATCCGGAGTTCCACCCAATCCTTCGTTTTGTGCAAATACATCCAGGACTGGAGAACCTGCGAGGGCTGAGCACCTATACACTTTGTTTATGCAATGGTGAGTCCCTTGATTTTTCATCTACTTTGTTGCAGCGCTCATATCTCTCGTTTTATAGCATTGTAGCACCCTTTTCTTTTTTTGACATGTGTGTGTTTTTTTTTCTTGACTTATTTTCTGTGTATTGCTTAGGAAGTAGAATTGATGACAAAAAGCAACTTCAACACAGCTTCAACTACTCATGAAATATAGGAAAAAGAGAGGATGGCAATGTGTGTCCACTGAAATATATTATACACTGCTTCCTGTGCATTAATGCATCAAAGCGTAAAATCTTCAGCAAGCTTTATCGGCCTGCAACAGTTGTTAGCAGGATTACTAGACCTCAAACCCTTGTTCACCTCAGCAAACATGACATCCAGTAAGGACTGAGGATGATATATCTTCAACCAAGGAATAAGGGCATAATTCATAGGGACCATAGTGAGGTAAGTGGGTGGTTATTATTAGGAGGTGTTAATATCCCTTTAAGAATGCATCTAACTATATATATATATATAGTTAGATGCATATATTGTATATATTTACACAATAACAATATTTGTGCTACATTCTAAAAATGAAATACAAAGATATAATACAGCCCTTAAAAAAATCTGCATTTATGATTAAAGACAGTAAAACCTTACTAAAACCACCTTGTATATCCATTGCATTGTTTCTAAATGAATGGAATGCTCTTATTCTCTGGTGATGCTGTCTTCATGGTCTATTTCTGTCCAACACTTGTGGGAAAACATTATGAGATGTCAGCATGTGTGAGCAGAGATAATATTGCTTGTCATGTGCAGATAGGCCCTACTGTGGTATAAACAATAGGCCTTGCCTTTTATCACTCTTTCAGTCTTGCTTAATCTGATGTGCCTCTATGGTTCATCAGAAAAAAAGAGAAAAACTCATTAGTGGACAACCAGTCTAAAGCAGCTAGCATAGCTTTTTATACAGGTGAAACTGACCATAAGACCAGGACTGATTTAAGCCACTGACAGGCCATGAAATAAACAAAGGAAAAACAAATTCTTTGTGGGCCAAGGTATCGCAGAATTTGTATTCAATAAAAAACGTATTTTTTAATAGATGATGCCAAGGGAATGGAAAGAATGACAGAAACTGGATGCTAGTATATCAATCCAAATAAACCACAGTATGTTCAGTCTCCCCTCTTGCCAAGTGTACCAGCCCATCACTTAATCCCCGGTGAACTCTGTGTAGCTTTGAACATGAGGTAACAGCAATCTAATGTAAAACTAGATGTAAATGAAAGCAAACTACACTATACTACACTGTTAAAGAGGTTCAAAATGCATGTATGTATGTATCTTTATTTATATAGAGCCATACATGTACACTGAGCTTTACAGAAACAGTAATAATATAACAATTTAAAAATACAATACAGGGTATAGGGCCGTATGTTTATAGGGATGAAGACAAAAAAATGTTGTATGAAAGACAAAAATAAGTAATTGTATGCATGAATGACATATTTTCTATAGAGTATACAACAAAAAACTAGTAATGTCCGTTGTATACGACACAACTCCAGAATTGATGGGCAAAGGAGCGGGGCAAGGGCGTGGCTAAACTATTCTCCAGTGTCGTATAAAGGAAAAGAAAATTTGTTGTAACTAACGACAAAAAAATTGTCTTACAAAAGACAAAATTTGTACCTTAAGAAAAAAGTGGAGGGAATGTGAAGTTGCGAACGTGAGAATTTAGTAAAGACATTTTTAAAGACATTTTTTTCGTTGGTTAAGAATTTTTTTGTCATTACATACAACAATTTCAGTCAGGACAAACGACATATTTCTCTGATCACAACCAACACTCTATGAAAATATTAATGATTCCATCGACACTGTACTTTGAAAAGTCGTTACAGACGACAAAAGCTATTTCGCTACTTCTTTGAACATATGGCCCAAAATATTATCACAGAAGTATTAGTGGGGGATAAGTGCAACCAGCTGAATCATACACTGACAAGGGGACCCTGCCCTAAGAGCTTAAAATGCAGTCTGTAATACTGACAACATAGAGTGACAGTAGTATGAGGATGATAAGTGCAGGTACAAGGCTTTTACAGGGAAGGACAAAATGATTTTCATGTGAATGTACAAATAGAATGTTGTTACTGAGATTCCTCCTTGAGTAGGTGCCTTTTTAGGAGATGTTTGGAAGTGATGAGTGACAAATGGTAATAGAGGGTGCATTCCTAAGTTGAGAACCAGCCATTAAATTGTTTGCTGCCATCATTCTGTCTCTAAGATGAATGATGGTGAGAAACCCAGTACTGGAAGAGTTAAATAAGCTTTTCTGATAAGAGATGCATTGGAGTAATAGATGGATGATGTAGCCCTGCCCAATTTCAGTTACTCTTTTAACTCTATCAGCATTGGATTGCTCACAGTTGCTCATCTTAGAGAAAAGATTGTTTGCAGTCTAGAGACAGAATTTTGTGGGAAGAAGACAGTAGGAAACTAAGAACTGAATACAGGAGGAGAGGAGAGTTGTAATGAAAGATAACAGCAGAAATGTAAGAGGGTGCAAGAATTAGTTGGGTATAGGAGAAGGATTTCAGGAGGAGGTTAGAGGGATGGTATCTGGGATTAAGAGGTAGTTACAGTGACATCTGCATTAAGATTACATTTAAGTAGAGAAAGATGAGAGGCAGGAAGACTAGAGAGTAGAATGTTGTAGTAATCTAGTGAATGAGAAACTGAATGAGAGTTTTGGCAGTTGACTTACAAGTGCTGTATTTTGACAGGATTTTTTTAAGGAAGAAGCAGCAATATTGGTGACAGCTTCTTTATAGGGAGAAAATGTGAATGTAGAATCCAGTGTAACACCAAGGCATAATGCTTTGTTAATGGAGTGAATGGTAGAAGTGTCGACTGTGATGAAGAAATGGGTCAGGAGAAGGGTCTAGGAAGAAATGCATCAAGTTCTGTCTTATTCATGTTGAGCATCGACAAAACTGACACTCAGGTACTAAAAGTATATATGTGCAAAAAAACGGGCAATGCATAAAAGATATAAAATCTCAACTGAAGTGTTTCATGCTCTGGAGACATCCAACAGACTGTTGTGGGTTGATGTTCAAAAGAAAATGTAGTCTCAAAAGGCATTATGAATGTAATGATTTTATTTTTTCTTTAACCCTTTGAGTGCCAGACAGGTATGTAATGCATTGCAAAGCAATGCGATGCGTACCCCTCTGGCACTCAGCAGGTTCAAACACATTTTTGAAGAGATAAAGACATATTTAGTTAGTATAATGAAAGTTACATTTATAGAAGGAGTCTTAAAAGTGGGAATGGACAAATGTAACATCAAAACAAATCATATGTTTAATAATTTGAGTACTAGAATGGTAGCCAACACATTGATACCTCTCTGTCACTCAAAGGGTTAAAGCAGAACTACCACTTATTTTGAACGCTATGTCAAATAATTCCCCATCTGGCAACTAGCTGCTCAGTAGTGCTAGTCACCAGAATAATTACCTGGCTAAATAGAATGATACCCTGCTCCAGGGCTGACAGGCAGTAGAGAGCGCAGACATCTTTCCATAGTGATGTCTTCGTGCCTGCGCTGTCAGTCCCTTTTGGAGATGAACAGCTCCCAGCAACGCCTCCTAGAGCCAGCTGGGGCTGACAGTGCAAGCATGCAGACGTCACTATGGAAAGATGTCTGCGCTCCATCCTGCCTGTCAGCTTCGGAGCAGGGTATCATTCTCAGTAACCAGGTAATTATTCTGGCGACTAGCACTACTGAGCAGCTAGTCGCCAGATGGGGAATTATTTTAAATAAGGTTTAAAATAGGTGGTAGTTCTGCTTTAAATAATGATATTACTAACTCCTGGTTTAACTCAAAATTACTTCCACAAGAAATGTGGTGTAATACTGGGGTAAACTAACTAACATAGGAGAGAAATAATAGTTGATAAAATTCCGAATAGTTTAGATGGGCATTTAACCCCTTGAATTCTAGAAAGGTCTCCAATGCATTCTGAACACTGTTCGGTCTCCAATTCTTTTGAACATCCCAATGGAAAATAAAGTGACTCTAAATTTGACTTAACCCTTTGTCCACAATAGGAAATTGCACTTTTAAAATTCGGTGGGGATTATTCACTAAGCTGTGATAAAGAGGTGATAAAGTGGAGATGACCTCTCTGGTGATATAACTTCTCCAGTTCCTATGTTATTCTATGGAGTCTATGCACTAAAATCGCTAAAACTTAAGAAATGTTAGTGAATTGGCTCCACAGAATAACTCAAGAATTGGGGAAGTGATATCACTGGAGAAGTCATCTCCACTTTATCTCCTCTATATCCCACCTTAGTGAGTGCCAGAGAGGGATTCATTATATTGCAGTACAATGTGTTTGGCACCACTCTGGTGTTCAAAGGGTTACATATAGATCATAGTTTCTAAACAACCATTTTTTCAACATAGGGCCCTCAGCAGAGATCATTGACAAATACCTTTGGATATTTATCAATGAGCAAATATATTTCCCTTCTGGGTGTAAAAATATGCTACCAATCCCTAGATACACATTCACATTGGAGTACAACATAGGTATATAAATATAGCCACCACATATATTTCTATGGGATCTGCTAGCCTGGTGGATAGAAATGGTGGATTTAGATAGTACACGCTCACTTACAAATGAGTGAGTGCCAGCTGTGAGATGGGCATTAGTAAACAGCAGATTTGAGAACGGCTGGTGAATGCACAATAGAATCAGGGTAATTCCTTGTGTATTCAGCCACATGACATTTGATAAATAGATGCCTTAGCAGGAGTCACACATTGATGAAAATAAATCAAACAAAGTGCACATCTCTTTGACTGCTTACTCCATTATTCACATGAGAACATCCATGAAACCACTTGATTATTTATGAATGATGATGTATATTTCACTGAATGGAGGACACTAATAATAGAATTACTAGGGAATCTCTAAATGTAGGACTGTCCACTTGTGAGAAAGCATAATCATACAGTGTGGCTGATTTACTAAGAAACTCAAGCATTTCTGGGGCAAACTAGCTGTATCATGGGGAGAAAATAAAATTCTCATTGATTTAACACTTTGCATTCCACAGATGAATGCAGCAATGTGTTTTGTACCTTCCTGGCATTCAGAGTGTTAAATGTGACTTTTACTTCTTACTACAGTATTCTGCAGTGCATTGCAAAACAATGTATATGAGATCTCTAGTATTCAGTGAATTAAATGGAAATCAATGGGATTTTGGGAGTTTTTCTTTGTTCTCTATCTTATGGCTGGTTTCGCCTTGAATTGCTGCACTGCTTTGGGCATCAGCCGCACAGTGTTTATGTGTTTGCTTATAGTCATACACAATGATGTTGATGTACAAAGAAGAATCAGAGAAATTTTGCAGCAAACACCAACTGTTCCCTAGGAGACAAATACAAATGCCTCAATTTCCCTTCGATTGTTGCTTTTAAGTCCTTGAACTCTAGAGAAGTCTACAACACAATAGTACTTTGCAAAACTCTAGCATTCAATGGGACAAAAGACTTATTTAAAGTAATAAAGAAACAATACACAGGAGTAATACTCCAACGCAGAATGTTGTCAATGGTGTATCAATCATATGAGATCATAAAGCAATACTCACATTATTTGTTTATAACCAGCTCCAATCTCGTTCAGCCGGGATATATGAGCCAGTGGGGAAATTAAGTGCTGGTCCTATGCACAACAGGACCACACATGATGAAGGTGTTTAGCAGACCTCTGAGGTAACTCACTGGACCGTTTCGGACAACTGTAGTGATAGCAACCCTACAACTGGAAATATCATCTTATCTGCATCTACAATAACGGGTGACACCTTTTCAGCTCTGGAAACTGGATATTTAACCATGTATTCCCCAATTACAATGGAAGATCTGAAGAGACTGTTGTCCAGCTTACCTACAAAAGATGAATTTGAAGTTAATGGTGGATGATCTGAAAACTTCCTTTGCCGCTGATATAAACAATTTACAGTCTTCACTACTTCAATTAACAGAGAAAGTCACCTTCCTCGATGAAGAACGTAATAATACCGCTGATCACATATCTTTTTTGGAACAACAACTTATTGACCAAAGTGACACTATCAATCGTCTCACACTGCGCATAGATGACTTGGATAATAGAGGTAGGAGACATAATATTAGAATCAGGAGCCTACCTGAAACTGTCCCACTTCAGCAATTAAGAGACACCATGAATAATTATTTCTGTAATTTACTTGGTGATCCCCGCATAACTCAAATACAATTTGACAGAATACATTGTGCTTTGAAGCAAACAGATGATGGCAAACCTAGAGATGTAGTGATTTGTTTCACTAATTTTGGCATTAAGGAGAGGATCATTCGAAGAGGAAGAGAGGGTAATCTACCTACCTGCAATGGCACTGCCATACAAATCTTCAATGACCTGTCCCCACACACTCTATAGCTAAGACATCAATTAAAACCAATCACAGACCACCTAAGAAACTGAAATGTAAAATATAAATGGAATTCCCCCTTTGCGCTATCATCCACCTATAATGGCTCCACTGCCACTTTAAAAAGCCCTGAAGGAATTATGGCTTTCTGTAAGTCGTTGGGGATCTCTTTACCTCTGCCAGAACAAAATTCCTCTTCAACCCTGGCAACGCAGACTGGAATGGTTTCCGGAATCCCTGCAAAACAAGAGGAAAGTGATTAGATTAGAACAAACTACTTATCCTACACAATCCACCTCTCCAGCCTGGACCTGCTGACTCCGGACTTATTCACCTTCTTGATCTCTGACATCTCTCAGTCGGAGATATACACAGTTCGCTTTTGGAACTATTCAATTCCTAATTGCCAAATGCAGCTGTAACCTAAACTTCCTGGCTCTTATTCTTTCAATATATTATCATTCCACGGATAACAAATTTGTGGAAATCTTAGTTGAATGTTCCGGTTTAACATTTACTAGTTATGGGATGGTAACGTATATTCATAATTTCCTCATTACTGCCTTAATTCTATCTTCACTGATCTAATTAGCTTTATCTTGTGTTACATGTCTTTATTATTAGAGCTCTTTGAAATACCACATTCTGTAGACTTTATGGAAGCCGCAAGTCATAGATGCTCATTACTGAATGCTTCTATAACACATCACATTTACATATTATTAACTATATAATTTCAGCCTAACTAGAGGAAAACTTAGGTCATGACTGTATTTTATAATTTAGCGCAACACCTCTCTAAGTTTAGTTTCTATACCTTTAATTCTCGATTTACAGCTGATCTCTATAAGCCACACATAAGATGAAACAACTAAGGTTATAAACCACAGTTATTGTGAATAGCTTTCTAATATATACCTTGCATAATTCATCTTACGGTAAATATCAATATTTATTTTGCAAACAAATTGACTCACTGCCTCTAAATGTTAAGAGCTCTTGTTTGAGAGGTGAACATATAGATACGTAGTAATTAGGACGGGCTTAGACTCCTTAACTTAGCGTGTCTCTGAGGATAATTCCTTAACGCCATTTTGCGATGGTTATACACATGCTCTCCTCCAAATAATTCTCATAAAATGGCACTACTTCGTCTCTACCACCTCATGAGCAGATTTATGTTTATATTGTTATTCATGTCTAGATGATTAGATTTTATAAACAATTCCAACATAAGTATTGCATGAGTTTATATTTAAGACACTATTCCTTTATTCCAATGGTTACACAGACTTCTACAACATGGTTTTCATTTCATACATTCTCAATATTTTGCAGAAAAATTGCTAAATATTGGGACAATACTTTACCCTGTGCCTTCCATTTTGTGTAATCTTCTAGCCCTACTATTATATTAATATGTTTGCACGCTTCAATACTTCTTAGTGGGGAGCAACTGGCTACATGGCCACTTGGTTACCTATAACATTTCTTACCATTTCAACCCTGTTAAATAATTATCGGGTTTATTTTTTATGATGTTTAACCCATCTCTTTACTTTCTTGCTTATGGCTCCATTAATCTTCAAGACGCTTGTATAGAGAGAAGAGAGATGGAGAATCTCTATAGTTGTGGAGGGTTAATCATATATATGGAGGTTTTAAGTCACTATTTTACTTCATAGTAACATATGTTTTTCATATTAACTTACAATGATACTCTCCGCCTTTATAATGATGCTCACGTCCATCCCTCTATAAGTTTTTCCCGACTGATTTGAATACAGAAGCATTGTGTTGTATCTTATCTCATTTTATTAATTTATTCTACCTGATTCACTCAATGTGAGTATTAACCACAGCTCAAATTGCAATTGGAGATTAGTTGAGGTGAACCCGACGTGTTGCTGTTTTATCTCCCATCATTCCTAGACCAAACAGGCAATCACTTCAGACTACTTTAGCCACTTCCCTAATGGCCTCTCTTTAGAAAATTAGCCGATCCCCTTTTCATAGGCGCCCTTTTTCTATTACTCTCCTTGACAAATTATCTTTTATTTTTTGTTCCCTGACTCCCCTCTTAGAGACAATTCCAATTAGCTTTTAACGCATACAGCAATGTCTCTAACAATGCACTTAGTAGACGGATCTTGTTAGGGAAATGAAAAGTCCTAAGTGACGTAACCTTTAAATACAGTCAGTGCTTCCAAGTACTGCTTAAGGATGCAATAATGGCCTCTTACTGTATTAGTAACGCTTTCCTTGATGCTGCGCCCATTATTACATTATTGCTTTCCCCCTTTTAAATCTTCTGCGAATAAGACAAATTGGTTGGAGATTGTTTGAGAGGCTATAATTATAGTTAATTTTCTGTATTCTACCTGCTCACATGTTTATATTCTAAATGGTTATACTTTGAGGACACCAAAAAGATTCCTATTAATATAGTAACAATATAAAATTGAGGTAATTAGTTTTAAGATTGCTCTTCTTTCCCAATTACTAAATGCCCATTATTCACCTTGGGCTCCTGTGGAAGTTTTAGCAACGCCGATAATGGGATAAGTTCTTATTTCAGTATGCATATGAGATGAAGGGAACAAACCTCCTCCTCATAATCTTTGTGGTGATCCCTCTGAGACTCATTATTATTTATTTATTTTCCGGGACACCTCCTACACCCCTCAATTTTACAATAGCTGTGTTTACACTATTAACCCCTTAAGGACCATTGACGTGGCAGGACCGTCACGCTGGTCCGGCACTTAAGGACCAGTGACGGTCCTGGCACGTCACGTACTTTTACTCAACGCGCTCCTGTAGGATCAGTCACGTGGGACGGCACGTCAAAGTTTCCTATGTGGTCCTTAAGGGACGGCACGCCCCAGGACCGCTGGTCCTTAAGGGGTTAATCTCCACTCTTCTGTCAACAAAATACCTTATATATGGATGGAATGCTGGTCTACAACTTGTTCATCTCCTGTACACATCGACTAAACATATACCTCTGAGACAGATTCACAACAAACCCACTTAGTTTTTAATGTTTGAAATCATAACTCATCAATATATTGATATACTATCCAGCCATAAATATCTCTAAAAGAACTTCAGAGTTTACAGAGTTATAAATATACATTTTATTATTTAGATTCACACTCTGTCTATAATACATTCCCTACCGTTTTTTAATATACTCAGTTTTTGGACTCTTTATCAAGTTTATTTACTCAACCCTTGGTAACTGTTTCACCCCCCAAAAGCCTTATAGGCACCTGCCAAATTTGATATTAACTTTTTTTTTATCCTAGTAAATTATTACTCTCACTTAATTGGCTTTTTCTTTTTCTCCTACGTATTGAAGATCACCATGTACAGGATCCACTTAACCCTGATTCGTATTTTATTCCCATCTATGGTTTCTTTTTTCTATTTCTTATCCTTCTACTCTTCTTTCTCCCCCTCCTATGTTCCCTCCCCCTCCCCTTCACGCATCTGGTTAGACATCAATTTAGCTTACATTTTTTGACATAAATGTTGAAACTTAAAGTATCTTCCTTAAATGTCAGGGGTCTCAACTCGACTCAGAAAAAGATCCATGATTCTGAACTCTATGGCACACTTAAACTCTGATATTCTTCTCATTCATGAAACACACTTCAAATCTGATAAAGCACCTACTTTCTTGAATAAAACCTTTCCTACTGCATATTTCGCTTCCGCAGAAGAAAAGAAAAGAGGAGTGGGCATACTTATTAGATCTTCTGTTCCTTGGAAATTATTAGAAAGTACACTGAACCCAGATGGCAGATACTTGGTCATTAAAGAACTCTTATACAACAAACTATTCATTATTGCAAATATATATGGCCCAAATACTAAACAGATTTCTTACCTATTAAACCTTTTGGATTCCCTCACTTTGGAAATGGAAGGTAGGATAATTCTGGCTGGAGATCTCAACATAGCACTCAATCCTTTGTTAGACACATCATCATGGAAATCTGCTTTTAAACTTTCGCATCTTAAAAAATTAAGAAATAAATTTGCTGATTTCCAACTTACAGACAATTGGAGAACCTTGAACCCTAAAGAAATAGATTACACCTACTACTCACCTCTCCATTCATCATACAGCAGGATCGACTATATATTTACTTCCCAGTTTCTTCTGCACTCAGTCATTTCGGCCTTAATAGAAAACATTTCCTGGTCCGATCACGATGCTGTATCAATTTGCCTCTCTTCTCCTATAGTCCCTGAAAAACATTTTAATTGGAGATTAAATGACACCCTCCTTCAAGACGAAGTGGTTGTTAGATACATAAATAAGGAGTTGGAACGGTACTTCCAACAGAATTTAACTGGAGGCATGTCAGACACTGTAGTATGGGAAGCACATAAATGTGTAATTCGTGGCATCCTAATCAAAGCTGGAGCTTTCAAAAAGTGACAGAAATGGATAAAATAGATGAAGCTATATCCAAACTTAAAACTTTGACCCATAAGAAATCCAGATCACCTGCACTTTTAGCAGAAATAGACAGCATTAAAATGGATATCAATAACTGACTCAGACAAAACTCCATAAAAATCTCACATGTGGTTGAAATACCACAGGTTCTTTTCTAATAACAAATGTGGCCGGGCTCTAGCCAGACTCATTCAATGAAAGAGACTACAAACTACTGTGCACCAACTACAAATTTCGAACGGCTCTTTTCAGAAAACATTTCCTCAAATAGCTAATTCCTTTAAAGATTATTATAGCAAACTTTACAATATTTCCACTCACTCTCCCCCCCTAATTAATAACAAGACCACACTAACTACCTCCTTTCTATCTAGAGCGAAAGTACCTAAACTCACCACCCATCAATCTGAAGCCCTAGAAACCCCTTTCTCAGAAAAAGAGATTTAAAACTAATTAAATATTGTGTCCCCCGGCAAAAGTCCTGGCCCTGACGGATTTTCAATTCAATACTACCGTAAATTTAAAGACGTACTCATTCCTCATATGATACAGACCTTTAATGCAATCCTCCTTGGTCAAAAATTTCTATCGTCAGTCTCTAGAAGCACATATTGTGGTGATACACAAAAAGGGGAAAGACCCCTCAAACTGTGCGAACTACAGACCTATTTCCCTTTTAAGCACTGATATAAAGATATTCGCTAAGGTGTTGGCAAACAGATTGAAACACTTCCTTAATTTCAGCAGATCAATGCGGCTTCATCCTGGGTAGAGAGACTTGACACAACACATCCTTAGCGGTTAGCTTCACTATTTCTAACGGCACTAAGCAAGGATGTCCACTCTCCCCCACCATCTTCATCATCACTATGGAGCCCCTTCTAAACCTCGTTAGAATGTCCCAAACCATTTCTGGATTACAGGTTGGTAAACATATCTATAAATGCACTGCCTATGCAGACGACATTTTATTTTTCCTCTCAAATCCTGAATTATCTCTTCCTTCTCTGATTTTAGTTTTAGAAGAATATTGCACGGTTTCCCAAGCCCTAATCAACTACAACAAATCTGAATTATTGAATATAAATCTACCTACCCACAGATTCTCCAATTTGAATAAAAACTTCAAGTTTAAACTTTGCTTATCTTCTCTAAAATATTTAGGAATTCTCCTTTCTCCCAAGACAGAAAAATTGTCTGGATTAAATTATTCCTCTTAGTGGTTCCATTGCCTCTGAGCTTAAATACTGGAACAAACTCCCCATTTCATGGTTTGGTCGCTCAAACATAATAAAAATGAATGTTTTACCAAAAGTCCTTTACTTGCTTAACGCTCTACTGATCGCCTTTCCAATTCACTCCCTTCAGAATTTGCAGTCATATATGTTTTCTTTCATCTGGCAAAATAAGAAACCCAGATTGCAAAGCAAAATCTTATCCATGCCAAACTCCAGAGGAGGAATAGGCTTTCCAAACATTTTTTTATATTACAAAACAGCGGCTGTAGCAAAATTCTTTGACTTATCATGCCCTACTCAGCCCAGATGGGTAGATTCTCTGTGCACATCAGTTGGAGACTACGACCCTCTGCAAATCGCTCTTTCCCCTTGCAGAACTCGGAAATCTTGTTACAAATTCCGTATAATACTAGATCACCTTTATAATCAATGGCAGGTATTGAGTGACACATATCATCTGATACCTTTCCCTTCTCCATTAATATCAGTTGTGGGAAATCCCACCTTTCCAGTGGATACCTCCCATCCCTTTTATAAGAATTTAAAAAAAAGCCTCCCTGGATACTCTTGGTTCTTTATCATCAGAAACAGGATTTATTTCTCTTTCCACTCTACTACAGACTCTTGCCATAGACAAAATCCCTTGGTGGGTTTAACTGCAGTTAAAACATTGGTATAACAAGATTATGTCAAACTCTACTTCCCACAGATAATGGACAATTTTGGAAAATGCTCTAAGTAAGAGAGTGGATGATCTAAAACCACTTTCTTTTTGTCATAAGCTCACATTTCGAAGCACTCTGATTGTTAAGTTCTATTTTTTGTGAAATTGGGAGAAGGAGTTAGATCAGGTTTTAGATACGTCTGAATGGCTCTATATTTTGTCTCTCCTTAAAAAATCATCCAAAGATATTAAAACACAAGAAATGAATTATAAGTTACTAACAAGATGGTATTTGACGCCTAAAAAGATTGCACAATCTATTAAAAATTCTTCCTCCCTTTGCTGGAGATGTAATTCTGAAATTGTTTCAATGCTACATATATGGTGGACTTTCCCATTGATTTTAGGATTTTGCTCATAAATAGCGAAATTAATTCTTTGTATAATATATCTCTTCCTTTCGAACCAATAATCTTTTTCTTCCACTACACTTGTCATATCACAGGATTTTCCACACCTAAAAAATGGGTTTGTATTCAAACACTTTTTTATGCTGGTAAGCACTTAATCCCACTATATTGGAAACAGACTAATATCCCTTCTCAACAAAACTGGATCGAGAAAGTAAATGAATATGTTACTATGGAATATTACTGTGCTATAAATGACCATACACATATAAATATGTAGTAGCACAACTATGTATATAACTGTCGGTTTACCTATAAATTATATAATATAGGGTGCTCATGATCCAAAAATTACTTATATAAACAAAAAAAGAATATAGACCTAAGCCAAAAAGAATAAATAAGAGCACAACAACCTGTATAAATAATATACCAAAAAAAAATAAAAAAAATTACAAAATTTATTATATAATATAAAAATGAGCGCTGAAGCATCGCAATCTACATCACAAACCACAGCAAATAACACACAGGTAATTAATTACTAATTCCTCACCTACATAGTGTATTAAAATAGTACAAACATCAAATAGACCACATATAAAAAAAAGGAGCTAAAGTCTGGCGCCAGACAAAAATAAGAATCGCCTAACATCCAAGACAGTACTGCTGAATCAATACTTGTATAGATGGAAAATTGATGAAATTGACACAAAATGGAGATGAAATGAAATGATGACGAATATACACATATTCTCTCTTGATGTCACATAGTGATCCCATATATCTTTTCCCTTTGATTGGGTTAGTGTAATTCATCCATACACAATGTTTACACATAGGACATATGGAGTGATGACATATAATGTATACACGGATGGAATCACAAATTTGTACTACAAGTAGCAACCGAGTCTGGCTATTGTAATCGTGATGGCAGGTCAATCAATTAGGGCATATACGTCTCACCCATCTTCGCTCTTGACTCAAGCTATTCTTTGATACCTCCACACTTTCTTAATGTATGCCACTCACAGGTCGTAAAATCCTCTTACTGAAACACATCCATCGTCATGTATCGATTGTCACTCCGCCCCGGTGATTCATACAACAGTATACAATCTCCAGATTCCCAGTGTCATGTTCATCAGTACATAAGCTCCATGCATCCGAATCAACGCGTTTCACCCTATTACCAGGGCTTCCTCAAGACTAGCGAATCACATATATTAAAATGCATATGACAGAAGCAGTGTTTTGAAAATACTGCTTCTGTCACATATTTCTCTCTCCCTCCTACTCAGACACAAATCTGAGGAGAAGAGAGACAGAGAGATTATTACAGTGTTCCAGTCAGCACTCCAGTTGCTACTTTGTAAAAAAAAACCGAAAAAGTTTTCTTTTTGATCACTGTTAATATAATGATCAATAGATCCCCCCCTTTGATCACTCTTTTTAGTGATCAAGTGCCACAGGTCAGCTTCTGCTGATCTGTGGTATTTTTTTGCCCCCCATTGAAATCCCTTTTTTTTTTTTTTTTTTAAATAAAAATTGATTTTTATATTTTTTTTATTTTTTTTATATTTAATTAGTTTAGTAGTTTGGTTAAGTAATTTTAGTGGGGCTAGGTAGGTTTAGAGTGTACGTGGGTTAGGGTAAGTTTTAGTGTTGAATTTAGGTCAGATTTAGGTTTAGGAAATTATTTTTTTTTTTTTAATAAAAATTCAACTTATTAAAATATTTAGGCTTTTTAGATAGTTTAGATAGGTGCGTTTAGTGGGGCTAGGTAGGTTTAGAGTGTACGTGGCTTAGGGTAAGGTTTAGGGTTAGAGTTAGGCACAGAAGAAAAATACAAAAAAAAAAAAAAAAAAAAAAAAAAAAAATATATATATATATATATATATATATATATATATATATGTAGTTTTATTGTAGGAATAGTGACTGTGTGGGTTAAGTTAGGTAGGGTTAGGGTTGACGTGGGTTAGGGCAAGGTTTAGGGTTAGAGTTAGGCACAGAAGTAAAAAAACAAAACAAATAAACAAAATATATACTTTTATTGTAGGAATAGTGACTGGGTTAAGTTAGGCAGGATTAGGGTTCACATGGGTTAGGGTAAGGTTTAGGGTGGTTTAGAGTTAGAGTTAGGCACAGAAAAAAACAAACCCCCAAAAAACAAAAAAAAAATATATATTATTTATGTAGGAATAGGGACTTGCTGGGGTTAGGTATTCATTTAGCAATTTAATTTGGTTATTTATAAAGCTTGGGTGGGTGGGTAGCTATTTAGAAAAAATTAGGGTAGGTAAGTTAAGTTAGATGTTATTTAGGAAAAATTAGGGTAGGTTAAGTTAAAAGATGCAGCACATATATTCTGTAGAAGAAGCGTATGCCGTTTTGGCTTCCAATTCAGAAGCCAAGGATACTGCCTCTGATTTTGACATCTCCCAGTTCACAGTTAGCAACAGTGATAGCGCTAGCGATCATGCTGTGCCATCTATTAAGAAGAGGCATACTGCCCCAAGAGCTGCCCCAGAAGCAGCCCCAAGACATGACTCAGAAGCAGGCCCAAGACACCCCCCCAAGAGCTTCCCCAAGACATGCCCCAGAAACAACCCCAAGACATGCCCCAAAAGCAGGCCCAAGACATACCACAAGAGATGCCTCAAGAGCTGCCCCAGAAGCATCCCCAAGACATGCCCCAAAAGCAGGCCCAAGACATATCCCAAGACATACCCTAAGAGCTGGCCCGAGAGCTGCCCCAAGACATGCTCAAAGACCTGCCACAAGGCCTGCCCCTCATCCAGAGCCAAGGGAATGGGTACCAGCAGTGGGATTAAGTCCAGAAATACCCAATTTCACAGGCAGCCCAGAAATAAATATAGATTTGGCCGGTGTTAACCAGGAGCAGTTTTTTAATTTATATTTGGGGGAAGACATTTTGGGGGAGATTGTAGCGCAAACAAATATTTATGCAGCCCAGTACATTTCAGCCAATCCCACAAGCTATGCTTCAGAGCAGCAATCATGGTACCCCCACAGATGTTGCTGAATTCAGGAAATTCTGGGCCCTAACTATGGCTATGGGGATTATTAAAAAGCCAATCATCAGGTCATACTGGAGTAAAAATCCTGTATGTGTTACCCCATTTTCGGCCAAACAATGAGCAGGATATGCGATGAAATGTTTTTGCGCTTCATGCATTTCAACAATAACACCCTGTGCCTCCCCAAAGATCACCCCCAGTATGACAGGCTGTATAAAATTTGCAAAAAAAATTTTCAGAAAGCTATACCCCCAAAGACAAATATCTGTTGATGAATCCTTAATGAAATACAAGGGAAAGTTGGGTTTTAAACAATATATCCCCTCCAAGAGCTCCAAGTTTGACGTAAAGGTTTATAAGTTGATCGAAAGCACCACAGGATGCACTTATGCTTTTCACATTTATGAGGGCAAGGACAGTAAACTTGATCCTCCTGGTTGCCCTGATTATCTGGGAACCAACGGCAAAATTGTTTGGGATCTCATTTCTCCCCTATTAAATAAAGGACACCAGTTATATGTAGATAACTATTACACAAGCCCCCTTTTATTTAAATCACTTTTTTATTTTGACACAGTGGCCTTTGGCATTGTTAGGAGAAGTTGTAAAGAGATGCCCAAACAAATGATAAACTGCAGGCTACGAAAGGGAACGTCCTTAGCTTTGTGCCAAGAGGAGCTGCTGGCAGTCAAGTTTAAAGACAAAAAGGACATGTACTTGCTGACAACTATGCATGACGAGGGAACTGTGCCAATCTCAGGAAACCAGTCTGCATCAGAGACTACAATAAACACATGGTGGGGGGGGTGTTGATCTTTGTGATCAGCTCATGCAGCCTTACCTCAGCATGAGGAAATCTACGGTCTGGTATAAGAAGTTTGCCATTTTCATGTTGCAGACTGCTGTTTTTAATTCATATGTCATTTTTAAATTGGCAAACCCCAGTCCAAAAAATCACATTTTTGCAGTTCCAAATGCATGTCATTTCCTGTTTTTTGTTTGAAGGGGCAACAGCAATTTTACAGCAGAGACCCAGTTTAGGACACTATGCATTTAAAATCCCCCCAACCCCCCCCAAAAGAGTAAACCACAGAAATGCTGCAGTGTGTGCTACCCCAATGGCAAATGGACAGAAACCACCTTCTACTGTCCTGATTGTTCTACAAAACCTGGGGTCTGCATTGGTGACTGCTTCAAGCAGTATCATGTGCAATACAGTAATTTTGTAATTTAATTATTTGGCCACAATTTCCCCCTGAAATATCCTGTTTTTTTTTATCCAAAGCACACCCCTCCTTAGATCTAACACTATGAAAATATAATGGAAACAACCTTGTTTTTTCCATGTCTGAAAATGGAAATGTGCTTGTTCTCAAATGAACCCAGTAAATCCCTCAAACCCTGACAAACCTATGCATATGAAAAAGCAACTGAACAATAATCAATGCATTTTTTTAAATGTTCACCTATCCTGTGCTTGAAATCCACATCAAAATTAAAATCTAACTGTGAAAAACGTGGATTTTTTTCATTTAAATAACGTTTTACAAGGGATTGGTGGTAAAATGGCTGATAGAAAAATTTGAAAACATGCCTAAAATCCTGGGTTATCTACTTTTCAAAACTATACACTTCTGGGGGCAAACCTTAAAGTGGGGCATTGTTACACAGCCCCAAATGAGACATTTCATCAGTGACGCAAGCTGTGAAAATTCAAAGTGTGAAACTGGAAACGCGTATGTTCCAGTTTGGGCCCCATAGCTCCCCCAAACCTTTAGAAACCTATACATATGGGGTAATTCTGTACTCAGAAGAAGGAGATGAACACTATACATTGCATTTTTAAAAATCTTCACCTATCCTGTGCTTGAAATTCACATCAAAATTGAAATCTAAGTGTGAAAAACACTGAATTTTTTACTTACATCAAGTTTACGAAAGATTCGTGGTAAAATGGCTGTGTAAAAAATTTGATAACATACATAAAATGAAAGCCTGGGGTGTCTTCTTTCCAAAAATATATACTTTTGGGGGGAAATCTTAAAATGGAGCACTGTTACACAGCCCCAAATGAGACATGGCACCAGTCAAGCAAACTGTGAAAATTCGATGTTTGTCCAAATGTTGGCCTGTAGCTCCCCCAAACCTTGAGAAACCTATGCATATGGAATATTGCCTTACTAAGAAGAATGAGCTGAACACTAAACAATGCATTTTTAAAAATCTTCACTTATTCTGTGCTTGAAATTCACATCAACATTGAAACCTAAAAACGCTGAATTTGTTACTTACATCAAGTTTATGAGGGATTGGTGGTAAAATGGCTACTTAAAAAATTTGAAAACATGCCTAAAATGAAATCCTGGGGTGTCTACTTTCCAAAAATATACACTTTTGGGGGGAAATTTTAAAATGGAGCACTGTTACACAGCTCCAAATGAGACATGGCACCAGTCAAAGTGTGAACATTTTGATGTTTGTTGAAAAGTTGGCCTGCAGCTCCCCCAAACCTTGAGAAACCTATGCATATATGGTATTGCTGTACTCAGAAGAAGGAGCTGAACACTAAACAATGCATTTTTAAAAATCTTCACCTATCCTGTGCTTGGAATTCACATCAACATTGAAACCTAATTGTGAAAAATGCTGACTTTTTTACTTACATCAAGTTTTACAAAAGATTTGTGGAAAATGGCTCTGTCAAAAATTTGAAAACATACATACAATGAAAGCCTGGGGTGTCCAAACCTTGAGAAACCTATGCATATGGGGTAATGCCGTATTCAGAAAAAGGAGCTGAACACTAAACAATGCATTTTTAAAAATCTTCACCTATCCTGTGCTTGATATCAACAGTAATATTGAAATGTAAGTGTGAAAACTCCAAAAAAAATAAATATTACCACTGGAACATATTTCTGGAAAAATAGCTGCATAAAAACCTCCAAAATTCCACTGATTATTTACCTTATTTTGTCTACTTTTCAAAAACATATACCTTTGTGGGACAGTTTTGGGTTCTGGCACTGTAAACTAAGCTATGATGCTCACATGCCAATTGTTGAAAAATTACAGGTTGGGAATAATGGTGTCCATCTTGTAATATTTACCTTGTAAATGTGAAAAAGGGATTGAAATACTAGGCATATGTGGTATTCTCATATTCAAGAGAAGCAAATGATTATATTTAGGAGTATTTTTTATTTTTTTCCTCTTTTTTTCTATTTTAATCAAATTAAATGATGAGGTATTCATATAATTGCGGTATCAAAAGAAAGCCTACTTGTGCTTAAAAAAACAGTATATAATTTGTGTGGGTATATTAAAGGAATTAAAGAGAAAATATGGTTGAACAAAGACATAGTAAAAAAAGTCAAAATTGCTCCGTTCCTTAAGTAAAATCCACCTCAGATTTGCTGGTCCTTAAGGGGTTAAAATACTCCTAACATGTTTTGTGGTGCCATGGAACTTTTCATCAGAGAAAAAAAAAAAAAAAAAAATAAAAAATAAAATAATAAAAAAATATATATATATCCTCTGATGAAGTGGTCAGTGGCACTATAAAACATGTTAGGAGTATTTTTTACTCCTAACTTCTGATTATCTGGCTTCTGTGTGTGTGTGGTGCCTTTGTGAGGAGGACCAGAGCTTAAATTCCTCATTGGCTCATATACCAGTTGAATGAGATGGAAGCTGGTTGTAGACAAATAATGTGAGTATTGGTTTATGATCTCATATGATTGATACACCATTGAGAGTATTCTCTGTTGGGGCTCACCTCTGGTGTATTGTTTCTTTGTGCCATTTTCCAGTGAACCGGTTTTGATAATCTGGTTGGAGTGATCAAGCATGCTGATATTCAGCGATCTGTGGGGGAACAGATGAATATGAGTAACAATTCTTTCATTATCATATCCACCTTTGTATATCAACTTTACTACACTATAAGACTCTCTCCCTTGTTTTTGTTTTCCTTTTATTTAACCCCTTAAAGACCCATGATGGTCCTGAACCGTCAAGGGTTGTTATACCCTTAAGGACCCATTATGGTCCTGGACTGTCATGGAATTCTGGGCTCCCCGCGTGGCTGCACACCGTTCAGGGAGTCCGGAAACCGATTCCGGAAAAAAAAAAGGTCCCTGGCTTTTAAGTGACCGCACCGTGCGTGCACGGCCGGTCCTTAAGGGGTTAAATGGATAGTAATATTTTAAAATAAAAGCAGCTACAATAAACCCATTAAGGACTGGCCGCCCGCATACGTGGCTGGCACTTAAGGACCACGGATCTTTTTTTTTTTTAATCCGGTTTCAGGATCCTTGATCGGCTTGCAGCCACACGGGGAGCCTGGAATTCCATGACCGTCCTGGCACATCATGGGTTGTTAACGCAAAACAACCCATGACGTGCCATGACCGTCAAGGGTCGTTAAGGATTAATCTTCATAGTATTTGAATGATAAAGTATCCCCCTCCCACCCCTTTTACTGATGTAACACTGCTCACCTCAACAGAAAGGTGTTGTCCAAGTGGATTGCAGAGAGGGACAATCTTCAATTAGCATAAGGGAAAAACCTGTCAAGGGGGGCAGGGTTATCACTGTTCTCACAGTAAGATGATTGTCCCTTGCTGTGAGCTGTCCAGTCTTAAAGGGATAGTAAACTCGAGAAAAAAGTATAGGCGAATTGATAGGTACAATTAAAAAATACTTACCGCCCTCATTCCCATCTCTCAAACCATTATGGTTTGAGAGATATAATTAAATAAAGACCTCGACTCCCTCCCCTTTCTGCCTGACGAGTAGACCATACCGATGATGTAATTATAGTTATATATCTCAATAACAGGGCTCCTGAAGAGCCGCCATCTGGTCCCGAAAGCAGGAACTCATGACTTCTGCTATACAGCGGACACATGAAAAGTAGGAGGGAGCGGAGACCTTTATTTTATTATATCTGTCAAAATATAACAGTTTAAGAGATGGGAATGAGGGCAGTATTTTTTTATTGTACCTATCAATTCGCCTATACTTTACTACCCTTTTAAGACCAGATTCCACATCTGAGGGGAGGTGGCTTACACTAGGTAAAAGGGGCGGGAGGGGGAAACTTTATCATTTAATTACTCTTGAACTACAACTCTGACAGTATCAAAATAACACTCTCCATGGACCAAATACTATGAAGATTAATTGAAGCTGCTTTTATTTTGAAACATTACTATCCTTTTAAAGAACTGGTTATTTTTATTTCTCATCTATAGAGCAGTTGGTTTGCCCAAGAACTGTTCAAGATACAGGGAGATAAGGTGTCTTTATTAGTTACAAGGAGCTGACAGAGGAATTGGACCATGTTTTCCCCACTTCACAGTGTCTTGACTTCAGAGTCAGTCAATTAATGTAATCAGCAGAGCCACTCAAATACTAAGATTGATAATAAACAAACACGCAAAGACAAGCACTTGGAAATACACGCATAACTCCATGTGCATTTTTCCATTTATGTATAGATAATTTTCTACTTTGATTGCTAAAGAGGTTGCTTTCCTCATCTTTCATTTACATCGTTTTAATCCTTTGAGTGCCAGAGGGGTACACAACGCATTGCATAGCAATGAGTGGCACACCCCTCTAGCACTCAAAGGGTTACAATCTCCTACAAAAATAATTTTTTTTTTCTTTCCTAAAATGTGATCTATTTCACAGCATTTGATTAAATGTGCTTCACGTTATCTCTATCCTTATTTGTACAAAGATTATTATGAAATGTACCAGTCCTAATAAAAAGTGTGTTATTTTAGCTTCAACATAAAATGATGGGGACCAACTTTATATGAGTTTTAGTCCAACTACAACTGTAGAACATTGCTTGTTCTGAACTATTTACAATCATACAATAACACACACAACACACTACTGCCAGCCTTCTTTTAATTTATTTATTCATATCTTCTTTCAATTTTTTAAGTATTGTGTTATTTTTTTATGCTAAACTAGTGTAAAAGCCCATGTACACAGGCCAAGGTCCGGGTAATGTTAACCCTTTGAGTGCCAGAGGGGTACTCAATGCATTTCTTTGCCTCACTCACGCAATGCAATCATGCGCAGTAGAGACTGCCCAAATGCGGGCAGTCTCTACTGCGCATGACTGCATCGTGACAAACATCCTAGCAAATTATTATATAGGATGTTTTACTTTCTTCATGGGGAAAAGGGCCGTAAATTTTTTACTCTCTCATATAATTAAATAAATCAGACAAATATATCAAGGAGAGTTAGGGAGTTTAAAGAGATTTTAGGCATAATTAGTTCAAACATATTGTAACTCCAGGAGGAGGTTATGCACTAAGGTATAATAAAGACTCGATAAAGAGGAGATAACTTATCGATTTCCTAACTTCCTCTCCAGTTCCATTGTTATTCTATGGTGTGTGTGTGCACTAATATATCTCCAACTTGAATAAAAGTAAGAGACAAGGGAGCAGACCCTCTAAGGGCCGTATGTTCTAAGAAGTAGCGAAATAGCTTTTGTCGTTTGTAACGACATTTCAAGGTATGATGTTGTTGGGCTCAGTAATATTTTCAGGGAGTGTTGGTTGTGATCGGAAAAATATCACGTTTATCAAATTTTAATACATTTCTCACTTGAGTTAGACAATGATTTATGCCTTTTTTTAAATTTAATAAGGCCTAGATTACATTTAAGTTGATAAGTGTTATCAACTGTTTTATCTGAATCCCACTGAAGTCTATGGAGAGTTTTGTAGGTAAAACCATTGCAAGTATATGGAATCCAAGCCTAAGTGAGCCAAGAATGGCTGATGCTATTGCTATGTTCACAGAATAATTTAGGAGAATTGAAAGAACAATGTACAAAGTGAAATGATATGGATGATATAGTAAGGAGCAAAGGAAAATAAAAGTTTAGTGCCAATGAATGATTGATTGACCAATATTGATTCACGACAGTTCTATGATAAATATTATTTTCAAATGGTTTCAGTTTTGGAAACAAAGGAGCAACTTACTTTAACTGAAATTTTGGATTCCAGGTCACATTGTATATCCTAGAAATAAATCCATTGAATGGTATATACAGTATAAGTACTCCAGGTGTAATATGTACCAATATGCAGTCTTACTTGAGACTCCTAAATTTGGTATCCTTTTAAAATGTGATATGCTATGGTGAGAACAACTAAACAACAACTACACTGTATTATTAATATTAATTAATATATTTTTAATATTTTGCCATATTAAAAGTGCAATTCACCCCCTTGATGGCGTAATCCACTTCATATATATCATATGTCAGGACCACAATGCTGGATGAAGGCATTGTGAAACCAGAGTAAGATGACAAGGTGAAAGATCAAAGTCTTGTACTGCAGCCATTAATATTAATGCATGAGACACTAAGTGGAGCTGTTCAGCCAGTACTCCGGTGCATTGCAAGACCTCAACTGACTTAATATTCCCTCATGCTAGCGTTATAAGTCAGAAGGGCAGTGGAAGTACACATATGAAGTGAAGCAAGGTATTTTTCTGTTGATACGATGCTTACGCCCGCAACATGAGAATCTTGCCCTTTTCGCGTAGGCGATATTCTCATGTCATGCTTTTCTTCCCAGCGACATGGTTAATGCATCGTTTAGTTCGCACAATAGTTTGTGACATTTTGACAGTGAACCCCTACTTTCACTGGCTTGTATAGATGAAATCTGATGAACGATGGTCTAATGGTATGATGATAAGATGAAGTGTAATGGATGAAGTCAATACAGATGAAGGTGCAATGAATGCAGATGAAAGTACTGATGGATACAAATGGTAGAGGATTCATTATAGGTCAGACTCCATTCATTCACAAGCCTTTGTTCAAGTGAGAAAAGAGTATAATGTCACTCAGATCTGTGCTGTTGTTATAATCCCAATGTCCTCTAATGAATCTGGATATGTAAAACAAATGACAAAAAGTAAAACAGTGCACAAGAGGATCTAAGTGTAGAAATACTAGCACAGATTTATTAGAGACTAAAATAAAATAAAGTAAAACTAACATAAACTTGGTGCACCATGATAAGTTAAAAGAACATATTAAGATGGCAAAAAAGATGAAGAACGATTCTTAAATTCCATTTTTAAAATACTGAAAAAGAAGTAAAAGAACAAATCTTTACAGGTGTATGTCTCATGAGTAGATCAGTAACAAGTATTCTTTGCATATGTCCCTCATTAAGTATGACCTCCTCATGTCTGCTCTCACTTCGATAACTCCTATTTTTTATTTCTCAGTGGTAGACTACATCATCCGTCTCAGTCGATGTATTTCTTGTGCATTCATGACTCCTTTTTTTCTCCTTTTTATTTGTATAGTAATATCAGATGATGAGTAGATCAGTGTATTTCAGGGATATAATTATCCCTTTGTCAGGATCAAAACAAAATACAAAAAGAGGACTGAGAATATGGCAGGCCTCTATTTATAGATCATGCTCCAATCAGACAGTGAGAAATCTGAGTTAATGAAATAATACTTAATATTAAGCTACTGAATAATATAATAAACTATAATGAACTAAGAATCAATGCATCTACAGGTAAGCAATAAAGGGTGACAGATGTAACATACATATGAGTCTATTAATTCATCATTGGTTGCTCCTCCGTAATACACTCGGCATATAAGAATAAAACTTGAGTTAGAAACCAAGATTGAAATAAAGTAAAATCTAATTCTCTATGAGTCAATGGGGCTAAATGTTTGATTTTAGCATGTTTATTTATGCCCAAGGAGCAGTCCATCTGTGGTTGGAGAGGGATATTAAAATCCTCTAACAGGATACCTTCAGCAAATGAGGAAGGGAATATAAAGTATTATAAATCATGGTGTGTTTACTTGAATTTGGAGCGCGGACACACTCAAAAGGTATATAAAGAGTTATATAAGGTCTTTTAAAAATATATATCTCCTATACATGTGTCATGTTATTTGTTTAATAAAGCTGTTTGATGTTTTTTAATTATCAGACTGGTGTGGTGAAATTAACTATGATAGCACTGAATCATTTCTATTTTATTCCATGCCTTTGTTATGAGTTCTAAATCCATGTTTAAGGGGAGATATTTGTGAGGAAAATGGAGATAATGGGGAGTCCTTACTGTATTGTTAAAGCTACAAAAAAAAAAAAAAGGTGTGTGTGGGGGGTACATGCTGCAAACCATCAACTATTGATGGGAATGTTGAGGCCCAACTGTTATTGCAAATGAAAACAGCTGTACATCCTGGGCAAACTGTAATTATGGAAGATTTTAACCATCCATATATAAACTGGAGAGATGAGACCTGTCAGAGTGCTAAGGAGACACAGGTTTGTAAGCATGCTTAAGGATAGCTACATATCAGAAACGGTTGAAGTGCCAACAAGTGTTAACAATATCTTGGACCTAGTGATAACAAATAACAGGAGCACGGTGCACACGGAGCACAACATGGTTTCAGCTGACATCAATTTGATGGAGCAAAACTGTATAGTTTCAACCAAAGCTCTTAATTTTAATAGGCTAACTTCAAAATGTTAACAGAATCAATGCAACACATAGACTGGGATAAATTATTTAGAGCAGAAAATATTGAAGATAAATGGTTTGAATTTAAATTTAGGTTGCAGAAATATATTCTGCATAATATAGTCTTGGGAACAATAGTAAAAGAAGTAGGACACAGCCAATGTGGTTAATTGTAAAAAAAGGGATGACAAGGGAAAAAAAGGCATTTAAACTATTTAAGTCTAGAAACAGAGTGCAAAAAAGATTACAAAAACAGATAATGAAATTCAAATTGCAAAGGAGAGCAATACTAATCCAAACATATTTTTCAAGTATATAAATAACATTAATCTTAAGAAGGAATGCAATGGTCTGTTCAAAAAATGAGATGGATGAGTTGATTAGGGAGGATAAGGCAAAGGCTGATGTTCTGATTAATAAATTATTTTTAGCGATATATACCAGGGAGCAAGAAATAGTAGAAGAGCCTCAACAAATAACAAGTAAAATAAATATATAATGGATGGGGGATACTTATATTGCTAGTGCAGGAGCTGAACATACACCTATGTTCAGCCCTCCCCCCCACTAGGTGGGTCAAAAACAGTAATAAATTAACCAAGTAAACTCACAGAGCTTAAGCAGTCAACAGGATATCCACATCCAGCCTCAGATTCAAAGAGCCATGTGTTTATCATATCTAGATTGTGTAATTAAAATATATAAAAAATAATATAATCATACAATAATAACACTGGTGTTTAAAAAATATATTGAAGAAAAATAAAACAGGCCTCTGTAATTCAGTCAATATATGAAAATACACCTATAAAATATTATATCTAATTTCTAAATAAGTGTATCATACAAATGATTATTGTGGGGCTTCAAAGGAGATAGATACTCTAAGAGGTCTCACTAAGTATTAGCCTGAAATGTAAAAACAAATAAATAAAATCAACAGTAAGTGTGAGGCTTTAAAGAAAATATACATTTCAAATAGTCTCACAAAATAGTTAACATATGCAACAGGACATACCATTTACCACCCCAAGAACGGCTCCATTTCTCTATCAGGTATTTTGTATATGTTTTTTATATTTAATATATATATATATTTTTTTTTATAATGTATATATTTGTTTTTTATTGTTTGTGGCTATATGTAGCCAAGCGTATATGTCTTTATAAGGGACAGTTTTATATTTTGGACATGCAGGCTGGGTTAATTATAGATGACCATGATATATATATACTGCCTTTATATAAAAAGTGAGGGAATATCTGAAGGTGACATTTATTACTTATGGTAAACGCTATGTTTTCTATTCTTCAGTGAATTCACTGTTTTTTTCTAGCGCTATATTATTCCGGTTGTTTTCATAATATTCAGTATATTAGTAACTTCATTATATTTCTGAATATGTTTTATTAAAATTGAATATGTTATATACACAATAATACTAGCTCTTTCCTTAATATTTCCTATTGTTTCTTGTATTTCTGTATTAAATCTGTGATTCAACACAGAGAAAAGCATAACTGATGTTTCAACAATTTCTATGATGTCATTAACTTTGAGGAAGCTTACAAAACCATCAACAAGATTATGGTGAGCAAAAATGACAAAAACCCATCTACCATATATAGTACAGTGCTTATATAACACACATTTACACATATGGAACACATCAAAATGACTTGTATCTAGTAAGGAATATCTAGTTTTACATTATTTCTACTGAAGACCCAGAATTCCTTGCAGCAGAAAATGAGAGCAGATAGTGCAGCCATTTTAATTTTATTTCAAACCTATATAAATATGGATCTGTTACCTTATGCTTAGGTGAAATTTGAAATCTATCCCCCACCCTCTAGCCACTGTCTTATTTTTGTCACGGTTTGTTACGACTCTCAGACACAAAGTTAGGTAAAAACACAACTTTATTGAAAAAATAATTAAAATGATCCCTTAGGATTCCAACACGTACATACAACATTTAATAATAGAAATAGCATAGATAATATAGGCTTTACCGGTCTTGCCAATATACCGGGCAAGACAGCCTGCGAATATAGGAACAGTAGGCTCTAGCGGCCTTGCCAATACCGGGTAAGGCAACCTTCTGATGGAATAATGTACCAGGTTCTACCGGCCTTACCAATATACCGGGCAAGGCAGCCCAAGGAACTATAAATAGGCTTTACCAGCCTTGCCAATACCGGGTAAGGCAACCTTCTGATGGAATAATGTACCAGGTTCTACCGGCCTTACCAATATACCAGGCAAGGCAGCCCAAGGACTTATACATAGGCTCTACCGGCCTTGGCAATACCGGGTAAGGCAACCTTCTGATGGAATAATGTACCAGGTTCTACCGGCCTTACCAATATACTGGGCAAGACAGCCCAAGGAACTATACATATAGGCACACCAACCAAGAGTATGACCTAAGGTATTATTGGAGCAAACCAGCGACCGCACACTGGGACCAACAACGGATTGTATAGCCGCAAGGCTTCTGGAGCAAACCAGCATCTGCACACTGGAACCAACAACTGATTGTATAGCCGCAATGCTTCTGGAGCAAACCAGCGTCCGCACACTGGGACCAACAACTGATAGTATAGCCGCAAGGCTTCTGGAGCAAACCAGCGTCCGCACGCTGGGACCAACAACAGATTTGTATAGCCGCTAGGCTTGGAGGATAACCCAACGTCCGCACGCTGGGACTAACAACAGCTTGGCATAGCTGCAAGGCTTCTGGAGCAAACCAGCGTCCGCACGCTGGGACCAACAAGTGATTTGTATAGCCGCAAGGCTTGGAGCAAACCAGCGTCCGCACGCTGGGACCAACAAGTGATTTGTATAGCCGCAAGGCTTGGAGCAAACCAGCGTCCGCACGCTGAAACCCACAAGTGATTGTACAGCCGCAAAGCTGGAGGATAACCCAATGTCCGCACGCTGGGACTGCAAATGTCGCCAAGGCGACCAAGCTAACAAGTGGTCAGGAACACAGCTGACAGGACAAGAGATGGCAGGAACCAGCAGGGAGATCAACCGGTCAGGAAGCGGCAGGGAAAGATCAGCAGGAAACAGCAACCTCAAGGAACTAGGCCGGAACCAACACGGGAACAGCACTGCAGACAGGAGACTCAGGAACAAGATGCAATCTGGAACTCAGGAACACAGCAACAGGCCCAAACGACTACTGGAACAAGGTGAAAGCAAACGTGGTCAGAGACACCACGAAAGGGCAGCCAAGGGGTGCCCAAACCAGGTTTAAATAGGCAGTATGAGGCGGGTCAAAGGCAGACAGCCAATAGGAGCCCCCTAATGGTGACAGGCAAGGAAATGCATCAATCACGGGCACCGTGATAATTTTTCAGTTTGCGTGACTAACTCAGAATTTAATAATGAGTTCCAAACATTGGCCACTTCGCCATCCAAAGTTTCTGTGGTCCCAACTACCCTCTCCTGGGTGCTGAAAGTAGGTTTAATCTGGTCAGTTAGACACACAGTGTCTGGCCGTCACAAAGAGGGAGAGATTTGCTGATGTTTTAAATTTAAAAAAAGGTGATTCATGGAAGTAGAAGGGAATAAACGCATCACACTCCAATTTAGAGATATATGGTACATGTAAATTAAAAAAGTACAAAATGTTAATATAATCTACACTCTATAACAACAGTTCATAATATTTTTATAATATTTCTAGACCTCACATTATTTGGAACAGGGATTGTGATTTTGCAATGCGTGGAAACTGTAGATCTTTGAGTTTCATGTTACTCCTGTTTCCAGACTTCAAGTGGATCATAATTTTAGCTTTGGTCAAGCTCTGCATAGCTGGAATTGCTTTAATTCCTGTTTTAGGGCACCATAGGATACAAATAGTACAGTGTGCAAAGAAGTGACATTGTTATAAACATAATTTGAGAGGACTATATGACATAAACATAATATATTCTGAAAACATTAATATTGTTTTACCAATTAGAGGTTTGCAATGCTAAAATGTCTATTATTTAAATAAATGTAAACATACAATAATTTCAAATATAAAACCTGAAAAATGAAATCGATGAGTAATGTAGATTTTTTTTTAACAGATAATATTACAATATACTGCACTGAATAAACAGCATGCTCACCTGCACCCTTTAATGAAAATAATTAGCGCAATAACTATAAATTTCACATCACAGGCTTATTCTAATTTTGGAGTCTGACCTTTGTCCACAGTTACAAGGCGCTGACATGGGTAACAACTGAACACCTAACAATAACCAACCCTCTTACCTTGCTATGGGCAGAAAATCATATAGGCCTCTATGAATTGAGTCTTGTGTCTTTGCCCAAAAATAACATTGTCAATCATGGATGTGATGTCCATGGAGGCAGACATGAGAGTTGCTAGCAGAATCACATTCACTGTACATGTTAATCTTAAAAAAGCTAATGTACTCTCCCGGCTCCAGGTTAACAAAAAACAAAGAAACAAACAAACAACTGTCATGTCGTCTCCACAGATGTGAAATCAGGACTAATTAGAGGAGTTATTCAATGTAAAAAGGCACAAGAGCAAAATTCTTATGGGACACTGGGATTCTTTGGTAATAGAAAATGATCTTCACTGTCAGATTTGTACATTCACTTTCTGTATGTTGTAAATGTTTGCTTCAGATTTACTAAATGTTTTTCCCTTGATACATAATGTATCTCATAACATTTTGTGCTACTCCCTGCTCATTTAGACTAAATATCTGAGGAATGGGGACTAGAGAATTCCATGATCCCATGCTTAGGTCACAACAAGAAGCTAGGGTCCATAAGCACACAGTGGAACAATTTTAGAGCTATCCAATTGTCACACAGTGGAGAAAAAATCCCTTTGATTTAAATGGGACATTTAATTCCTTGAATGCCAGAGTGGTCTACAACGCATATGCACTAGAGTCTTTTCTAGCATTCAAGGTGTTAAAAAAGCCCAAGTTAAATCAATGATCACCATGAGAATTTTGATTTGTTCCCTATGATGCATTTGGTTTACTCTGGATTCAATGTTTCAACAGCATCTTCTATGCTGTCTACAGCAGCACCTTAGCGCTCTAATGCACGTCCAACAAGAAAAATATAAAAGTTCTGGAGAGCAATCAGTGGATATCAAAGAAAGCAAAGAGTGGATATCAGTGTATAATGAGTGATCTATCATGTAGTTTGCTTTCTTTGATATTCACTGATTGCTCTCAGATGTCCTGCGCTTTTCTCTTTTTCTTGTTAGAAGTGCTGCTGTAGCCATTTAAACTTTGTGAACCACAACAGCCATTCTTTGTCTGTAGTACTAAATAAACTAAAGGTACCAATGCATTTGTTTAGAAGTAAATGTGCCCTGAACAGAAGGGATGGGTAAAAAAGTCTGGTTTGCTTTATGTGGACACTTTTGCAGAAAGCAAAAATTTCTGCCTTTGGGCTGCCATCAATATGATTCCTGTGAGAAATTGTCAATTTCTAATTCCCTCTGTGCTGTGAGGTTTCTCTTTCTCTGTATGTTGTCTATGTGCTCTGAATCAAAATACAATATTACTTTTGCCAGCGTCATTTTACAATATTAACATGCGCAATGATGACATTAAATTGTTATAAACATCATTCACAACATAAAGTTAATTAAATAATGAAAGATTGAATTTATCATGATGGTTGGTAGTGAATATATGATGAAGAGAAAGGAAGACTAGACAGGATAGGAAAATGGTGGTACCATGTTCTATCTGTCTGTCTATCTATCTGTCTATCTGTCTGTCAGTTAGCCAATAAAGGCATCATATTTACTTTACCAGACACGTTATGTGTATGATTCCAACATAACATTGCATTGTTTGTCAATTATTCATCAACTAATTGAAAAGCCCGTTTACACGGGCGACAGTGCCTCCCAGCAACTGGACAGGTCCTGTCTTGTCAGTGGCCGAGCTGCAGTCATGAGCAATACTGACTGTCTGAACGCGCCGCGGCTGATACAGTCCCAGAAAGATGCGCAGTCTGAATTCGGAAAGTGCCCTTCTCTGTATCAGCCACGGCGTGGGCAGTCTCTACTGCGCATGATGGATTCTGACAAACATCCTTAGTGAATTATTATATACTAGTTGAACAGCCCGTTATACGGGCCACAGTCTCACTGCCACACGGTCGCGGGGCAGTCGCGCAATAAAGACTGCCTGCTCCATGACCGCTCCTTCGGAGCATCTGGCTATGTATCAGCTGCAGCGTGGGCAGTCTCTACTGCACATGACTGCAGCAGTGTCTACTACCCATGTCGGCGTTACACACGTTTTAGCGAATTATTATATAGGATGATGATCACAGCACTGGTCACAACTCTTGAAGATGGTGGCAACTGTGCAAATCCCTTCTTTTCCTCCTCCTCTTCAGTGCTGCTTTTACTTCATGTACTGTATGCTTTTCTGTCTTGTATTTTTTCCCACTTCTGCTACATACCCACATGATGTGGGTATGTTAGTCTACCAGCACCACTGCGGCATAGAAGTATCCTGCGGTCATTAACTCTTTGAGTACCAGAGAGGTACTCAATGTATTGCAAAGCAATTTGTTGTGTACCCCTCTGGCACTCAAAGGGTTAACCATATATCCTTTGCTTTGCTGTGTGGTATGCCACATATTGATTCAACAGTCCTTTTGCATTGCGTCAATGGCTGTTGATACTGAAAATAATCTTTACACCAGCAGTGAGTAAAGTAAGGACCTCTCATTTCCCATGTCTGTCATAATTGGCTGGAGGGAATGATGGGAGTTATAGTCTGGCAGCAGCTATAGTGCCTCTGCCATCTTGACTTTATGGTGAGGAAATAATAATATACATGGGGATCTATAGATCCTGGAACCTTATTAAAATTCCATACATCGTTGATCGACAGTATCTTTCTCCTTAAATCTTTGTCTGTAGGTGGTATAATAATGTATGGTGATTTAAACAACCCTATCCTCAAGACTTTTGGGATGTTTTTTGCTACAAATCCTAGGTGTTGAGGTTGAAGAGATGACACCATGGCCCTTAGCTTTGGGGGTAGGGTATAAATCATAATGAAAAGTTTGGACTTTTTTCTTCATAGACCTTCCCCAGAAACAGTCATCCGGTGTCCTTAATGTGTTGTCTTCCAGAGATGTAGCTTTGAAATCCAAATCACAAGTGTCATATTCTCTTGTTATAGAGACACCCCCATTTGGACATACATATTATAGACCAAGGGTATTTTTTTGTGCCAGGAAACAGTAGGTGGGACTAGGAGTGGGGTTATGGAAGGAGAGGGGCTGTGGCCATGGGCAGAACTAAGGGTACCTTGAGTGCCTTGCCTAGGAGCATCTGAGATGCAAATCTGGCCCTGATTGGTGTAGTTTTGTACTTCTGCCACCTCTACAGCATGTTATCTCATATAGTGAGGTGACTACAGCAGGAAATTCAATATTTTTCAAATATTTTACTACATTTAAAGGGGTGGAATTTTTTCCTTTAGAGATGCGTTCTGGAAATATTTGTGCATACCACACTTGGGGTAGAAATGCAAGTGACCCCTCATTTGATGCAATGAGATATCTATTTTCTGAAAATATATGGTTGTATATAGTTATATGGCTGGTTTTAGGGTAGCTTTACCAAGTAATTACTGGAATGTGCAGCTGAAGAAGCCCTTTTGCTCTCTCCATGTTGGTAAAATGATGCATATTCTGTATTTTTGTTCTAGAATGATTCAGGGATTTTCTAAATAATTAAAATGTTCATAAATGTTTTTGATGTATAGTGTGTAATAAGTAATTTTTAACTTTTTTATTTTTAATTATTCTTTATTTCTTATATATATATATATATATATATATATATATATATAAATCAATATACATAACAAGCACATTTACATTTTACTTTTGTCAGCTTACAATATATATTATATAATATAAATTATCCAGCCGATCCAACAAAAATACATCCTATAACTCATATTCTGAAGATATTACTTCGTTTCCTAAACAAACATACAATAATTGAAAGAGTACAGTATGTTACTTCCCATCTATACTCAATTTCAATAACGGGGGGGGGGGGGTTGAGATCGTGGAGGCAAAAAATATTTTCACTACACTTTCACAGGTATAATTTCATTATCTCCCATCCCAAATCTACTCACTTCTTACTTTTTCCCTTTATCTCAGCTTATTTATTTTTATTCTCTTTCCCTTCATCTCCTCTCCCTCAAGTATACCTTTCTCCTTCATTCTCTTTCCCAAAACAACGTCTTCCCATTCCCTTCCTTAACATAATTTTCTTTGTAAACATAAATCCCAAGTTTTCTTATACTTGTCCAACGACTCTTGATTTTTATTATAAAAGTACCTTTCCGAGGTGCATTGATGGTCTATTTGAGCTTTGATTTCTGCCCAGCCAGGAACCTCCTACCTCTTCCAATATCTAGCAATACAAAGTTTTTACTTGTTTTTAATTATGATATCATAGCTTATTGCACAATGTAAAAGTTGCTTCACATAAGGCAACATGAAAAAGCTCAACTTGTTCTGAAAAAAACAAAAAGCAAAAACAATATAGAGTTACCTATGGGACTCATACCTACACAGATGGATAACAAAATGCTGAAAATGTGTCTGGCCTACAGGGTCTAAGAAATGGCCTGACCCCTTGTCACTCAAAGTGCCAGAGGGTTGCACAATGCAATACTTTGCAATGAGAGGGTAATAATGAAAACCATGTTCTCTAATGTAAGTCATGTTTGCAACATAGATGTATTTTCCAAGAAATGTTAGTTATAAATCAGTTGTCATTTTGATTACCATAACTTCGTTCTAACGTTGCCTAATATAATGATGTGTAATCTGTCAACATCTCAGTACAAGATGATTCATAATCTAAACTCAATAACAATGAGCAGGTATCCATTACTTCAATTAAGGAAACTCGATCTGGTCTTACTTTCTGGATTTGTATTTGTCTTATGTACACCTGTTCCTCTGTAACTGCAAGAGCACTACAATAGTTACTGAAAGACAAGAACACACAGGTAAGAGGTTATTATACTATTAATCTGAAGTCAGATAATAGGAAATTATGTTTTACACAAGTACCCATCAACATTAAAGGGACATAAACACCTCCTACTAATAAGCTCTCACTTATCTTATTCTGTGTAGAAAAGGTAAATTTGGGTTTATTGTTATTATTAGGTGTTAGTTGTTCATTTAATGCATAGATATCCATTTACACAAAGTAAAAGTGCTGCAATTTTTCCCCATAGGGAACAATAATGTTTACCCAAATTTCCTCTTCATTTAAATGAGAGTGTAACCCCTTGAAGGTTTGAAAGGTCCTTTCCATGTGTTTGTGAGATGTACTTGTTGAGGGCATTATCCATCCATTTTGATGTGCTAGGCAGAACCGGGATTTGTCAGTGAAGATCAGCAGTCTCCAGTCCTGCCTCCAGTGGTATTGGGTTAAGCTGATTATCATTAATGGATCTTGAGTGATGACAGTAGTGTAGGACCTTAGAGTGAATATCTTTTTGTGGAGACCAAGGACGAGATGTTCAGAAAGTGGTGGTAACTGAAATTGTCTGTAATCAGAATAAAACATTTCTTATACCATGATTCGTCAATTCTCAGACATGTTTCCGTTATTTTTTGCATCCAATTCCACCATCTCTGTCAAAGGAAAAAATCCATCTTAAAAAAAGTGGGTGTGGTTTAATCTTCTGTCATAATGTAAGGTATTTTCAGAAAAAATATTCGTTTGCACATCATTTTTTGTCTGATTAACATAATTTTTTCCGATATAATAAAAATGGTCTAAACTTGGAGAAGAAAAATTTAAGTAATAAGAAGCAATTTTTCGATTCAAAGACAAAAAAAAAAAAGTCTTTGTTTCTTTGAAAAATTTCGTTTCAAAGCCAAAATCAAAGACAATTTTTAAGATCAGAATTTTTAACGGCAACGTTCAATGAGACCTTCTTACCGTCATTTTTAATTCTTTAGATTCATTTTCAAACATGACGGATTTACTTCTAAAAATATTGTCCTTGTTTTACCACCAACTCATAATCCAACAAGTTTTTCGTTATGACGACTTTTTGAACATCTCGCCCCAAGTGTAATGCAAGTGACATCAAATGGTTTGGGTAAATGTGACTGCTCCAGTGACTCTATACATGCAAGGCTTTGCAAATGGGTCACACAATACCATCTTCACAAGCTTTTCTTACCCAGTCTCTGACCACTGAGTGTTTGATGTTCATGAACTGAATAAGATCAACAGACCAAGCAATGTTGCACAATACCAACATTATTGTGAACCAGTGCAACAAAGACTTGCATAAACTATCCCACCTTGTAGTGCAATAATCAAGTCCTTCCATGTTTGTCAATTGATTATATTCTTCATGTCATTTACTCTACGCATTTCACAAAGAATCCCACAGCCCAAAATGTGTGTTAAACATCTTCACATTTAACAGGTGGTCTGCTGATGATCTTTATACCCATCTAACCTGATACCCTCATATGACTCATCTCTTTGATTTTGCAATAATTAATGTGTATCAGACAACTCTTTGCTTGGTACAGTTTGTCTAATTATGATTCCCCTTTCCTGGTGTTGCAATTTCAGTGTTAATCAGTGTAACTGAGTGCCAGTACCTCTTAAGTACATCCATTGTAAACTTACACTTCTAATTTTCCATGATCAGCCCAAGCTTGTCTGTCCTAATGCCTGAGCAGAAGCTACCAGAGACAGTCTCTTTCCTATTGGCTGTCAGGAGGGTGGGATATTGCAGCAGTCATTAGTGATCATCAGCTGACTTTCTCTTGCTTACAGCACCAAAACAGAGAGCAGAAATATTATATTGCTGCTACTAAATTGACACTAAAAGAAATTAGAAAAACTGGAAAACACTGGGCTTTAACTGTCTGAGTGCCAGAGGGGTTTGCAAAGCATTGCTTTGCAATGCTTTGGACAGGGCTCAAAATTTCCACTCACCACTAGCCAATGGCGAGTGAAAATTTAGCCCTGGCGAGAAGAAATTCAGCCCTTGTGGGTATGCTATGGCTTGAAGTGGCGAGTAACTTTTCAGTTCTGGCTAGTAGCAAAGGACTTAAAATTTTAAGCCCTGCGTTCTGGCACTCAAAAGGTTATCATATATAGTATTTATTACATATGTTTTATATCAGTTGCCCCATTACAAAACACTCTGTGTGATGCTAATAAAGATAAAAGGAGTTCCAAATAAAAGCCAGTATTTAACCCTTTGAGTGCCAGAGGGGGTACACAACGCATTGCAGAGCAATGTGTTTTGTACCCCTCTGGCACTCAAAGGGTTAACCTTGTTAACATGCAGTCCTAGTGTTTTTGACATGAAATAACTAAATATGACAGGCACTGGATTAGACTAATGACCTCAAATGAATTGTAGATAAACAATGGAAGGAATCATATTTCAAATGACAGACAGTAAAAGATCAAGAATGTGAAAGCAGGGTCAACAGTGTTTTTTTTTGTTAGTGCTAGCACAGTAAGGGCATTCTGTTTATAGTCTAGTCTACTGGGCTATTATTTATGACAGAGAGCGCAGGCAGCTTTCCAAATACAGTGGAAATCTGGTTAGTGAATACAAAGCACAGCTGACACTTGGAAATATATGTCAATAAAATGATGCTCTCTTGATTTATCTTTACATATCAGAGAAATGAATACTGGAGGAGTGATTATAAATATATTTACAAGCTGTGTTCTATTAACCCTTTGCGTGCCAGGAAGGTATCTAGTACATTTCAACTGAAAAGGTTAACCCTTTGAGTGCCGAGGGGTACGGAACGCAATGCAAAGCAATGCGTTCCGTACCTCTCTGGCACTCAAAAGGCTAATGTAACCCTTGACTAATGATTGCATCGGGCTGTGGTTAAGAGCCAGTGTGCCGTGGCACTTTGGTGTGCAGCGGACATCAGCTTAAGGTGCCCCTTCTTTTTTTTTATAAAGACTATGACAAAAAAATGTGAATACTGATTTTCAGTAGTATATTTATGAAAATGTTTATGCACAGCATGTGTTTCTTTTGTTATTCTAATTGAGAAACCTAAAAATAACTTTACATTTCTATATTTCTACGCTTCGTTGCTCCTTGACAATTGATCTAGAACATTTTAGGGGTGCCCTGGAAACTACAGACTGTGTGTTAGGGGTGCCCTGATAAAAAAAAGGTTTGAGAACCACCATTATAGGGATTTACAGAAGCACTAAACGTTTATTGTATATGAAATATGTAATAGGGCTTTTAATGCTGAGTGACGGTTCTCCCACTGTTTGATTTATCATTCCAAATTTATTACAACCCTTTTTTTTAATAAACATCAGGGGATGAAAGTCACTAAGCAGAGATAAAGAGGTGATAAAGTGGATATGACTTCTCTAGTTTATCAGTTCTCCAGTTCATATGTTATTATATGGAGCCAGTGCACTAAGATCTCCAAAGGTGAAGAAATCTTAGTGAACAGGCTCCAAAGAATAACATAGGAATTGGAAAAATTATAAACTGGAGAAGTCATCTTCACTTTATCGCCTCTTTATCACCACTTAGTGAATCTCCAACCAGTATTCTTTTCTGGTTGTGACAATGCTGTTATTTTGACTTATGGGGAGCCATGGTCTGTGACTCTTGGGGAGAGATGCACTAAAGCATGATAAAGAGGTGATAAAACGGACATGACTTCTCCAGGAATATCCCTACTCCAGTTACTATGTTATTCTATAGATCCTATGCGCTAATATCTCCAAAGGTGGAGAAATCTTAGTGCATGGGCTCCATAGAATAACATAGGAACTGGAGAAGTGAAATTAAGGACACGTATGGGGAGATTCACCAAGAGTTACTAAAGAGGTGATAAAGTGGAGATGGCTTCTCCAACTCCAGCTCTAGTTCATATGTTATTCTATGGAGCCTATTCACTAGAATCTGCAAAGTTGAAGTCATCTTAGTAAAGAGTCTCCACAGAATAACATAGGAATTGGAGAAGTGATAAGATGGAGAAATCATCTCCACTTTATCACCTCTTTAGCACCGCTTAATGAATCTTCCCCAATATCTCCACTTTATTACCTCTTTATCACGGCTTAGTGCATCTCCCCCATGGTCTCCCATAGAGTGCATTACATAAAAATGTTATGTTTTAGATACTACTTGGCTCTGTTAATTAAAAAAACAACAACTATATGTTTACACTGTAATACCTTTTGAAAGAAAAAGCCCCCAACTACCTCCATTGTTTCATTCAGCAAGAACAGCCCTATAATGTATAATTGTATCATAATAAAGGCATACTACTCCTTTAATACATGTTTTATTCATGTATTGTACTATTATCTAATAGGTTAGGTCACATCTTTTATAGGTGTGGGCTGAGGGTGCTTACCACTGTACCAGAGCCTTGTTCTATAAATATAGGTTGGGTAATTAATTTAGAATTGCTGTTAAGAATGAGAAAGACTTATTACTGAAACTGACGTACTGAGAAGAGCTGGAGCAATTCTGAAGCCATAACTCAACAAAGGCACATCAATATATAAGCTAGTACAGACTTAAAGTTTTAGGTATGTGGCAGCACTCCAGCATCTAATGAACAATGAAGCATGGAAAATCACACACAGACTTACTAAAAGATTCTCAGCTCATTTATTTATGGAGTTTGCAAGGACACAAAGTTTTGGTGGGCTATCACCTCCCTTCACCAGATGTAACAAAGCTGATGTATTTGAATAATCAAAAACCATAGAGATCAATTAAGAGATCCTTGATAACCATAGTGCAAAAGTAATTGTGATATATATTTTTTATGAAAAGATTTTACCAGGAAGATTACATAAAGAAGATTTTTCATTTTCAAGTACGTACTTTGTACTCACTTAATCTACATCTGAAGGGTGAAAGGGTGAGTTGACCTTGGCGAATCTAGAACCTGTGAACCTGAGGTCTGACCATATTCTACAGCTGGTACATTAACCTATGGAGCTATGTCACCAGCATATTAAACCATTCATCACTTTTGAATTATTATTACAATAATATGGATCATGATGATCCCTTATTTAGAACTCTGTGGTCCTTGATTACGTATGTACAGCAGCCTTGCATTCACCTTTTGTTATACCTGATGAGGGGAGATTGATAGCCTCCAAAACAATGTGTCCTTGCAACTGCCATAAATGAATGAGCTGAGGCACTTTAAGTAAGTCTGTGTGAGAATGTCTATGGTTCAGTTCTGAAGAAAATCAACGCACCATGGGGACAAGTGTCAATTCCTCAAATTCAAATTGATACTTTTAACCCATTGAATTCTAGAAAGATCTAAATCTAATTGAATTAAAATGCATTGTACATCTCTTTGGCATTTAAGGAGTTAAAATACTCATTTAAATCAATGAAAATTCAGATTAAAACAACAAATGAATGTCACAGAACATGAATTATCAGAATAATAAGCAACACATTCCGTTCTTTCAAACCCATCCATTCGTTCATTTGTTCATTCATACACTTACACTACATGTTACACAAGTAAATCACTTACCTTGATGTCGGAGGTCCTGAAGTGTCCTTGACCCCCCTGGCCTTTCAGCATCTTCTTTCACACCAATATCACAATTAAAATAAAACTATAATACCCTGCCGTGACAGTTGTCGCAGTGTGAGCTAAACATGAAAAGGAATTGGTTTTTAAATGTTTAAATTATTTGCCATGCTCCCATTGGCTGGGAAGTGTGGCTATGCAGGGCACATAATGTGCTCTTTATTCAAACTTTCCCACGTGGCTCCAAATGGTACAAAATGCAGCCCCCCAGATGTTGAGTGGTATCTACATTTGAGTATATCACTCCAGTCCTGTACGAGCTGCATTGTTTACCAGTGGTCTTCTGTGGTACAAGTTAGTCATAAGCCACAAGCCTTTGCATGGTATTAGGCCTTGAAGTCTCAGCTCAAGTGTAGAGTGAGCATTGACTACAGCCTGTGGTCCTCAGGGGGAGAACAATTAGGCCATTCCACTTTAAGTAGTACAGCATTCTCAAGTGCATTTCTTTCTATACATTGAAATCCCTACCACTGGGACCCAGGTGCTCTCCTCATTCCTTATCCTTTCTCAACCACTGTATTTCACTACACCTTAACGGGATAGTATTGCTTCACAATAAAAGCAGCTCCTATTAATCTTCATAGTATGTGTTCATGGATAGTGTTGTTTCAATATTATCAGAGTTGTAGTTCAAGAGTAATTTAATAATAAATTATCCCCCTCTGCCCTCTTTTACTGATGTAACACTGCTCACTGCAGAGCAGCAAGATTGTCCAGATGAATCTCAGAGAGGGACAATCTTCAATTAGCATAAGGGAAAAACCTGTCAAGGGGGCAGGGTTTTCCTTATGTTAACAGTAAGAAGATTGTCCCTTGCTGTGAGCTGTCTGGTCTCAAGACCAGATTTCACATCTGAGGGGAGGTGGCTTACACTAGGTAAAAGGGGCGGGAGGAGAACATTTTATCATTCAATTACTCTTGAATTACAACTCTGACAGTATTGAAATAACACTCTCTATGGTGCAAATACTGTGAAGATTAATTGTAGCTGCTATTTTTGTGAAACATTACTATATCCTTTAAGTGGGGGCTGTAATTTACTATGAATAAAAATGATGATATTATGATTATCTCATAGACAATAGTTTAAATAAAGAGATGGTTGACCGCAATATAGATGAATTTAAAAAAAATGGAGGCACTTCTTGCTTAATATGTTCTTGGAAAATAATTGTGATCCCTTCACCAGTCACACCAAGTGGATGTCTACTCACAAAGACAGTGGCTGGAATCAACACATATATGTTGTCTAGGGTTTCAGAAAGAAGGGTATGCAGACTGCCCCAACAACAGTATAAAAAACAACAACCAGAAGGGGCGCAATCCTCAAATTTGATATATAAATCACATTTGAGATAATACCCACGGGATATGTGCCACCGGCTAATCTTGTTAAAGCCTGTAATGATAGCATGCAGGGATTAACTATCTGCCCTGCTCAGAGTTCCACCTCCAGTGAATAAAAAATATATATATAAAGTCCACTTGTCCAAATATATAAAAAAGTTTAATAATAAAATATAAACATTTACAATGTAGATATAAACATTTACAATCTAGATATTTAAAATGTACAACATTATATTCTTTCAAAGCTGTGGTATCAGGCTGCTTCTCTCATCTCACCCAAAGGATGATCGCATAGGCATCCAAAAAAGAAAAAACATAGAGGGCACCAATCATGCCTCATCACTTTAATTAAATAAAATATTCTGTGTGATGTCAGGCACTCATGTGGTTAAAGGGTCAAGGCAACGTAAGCCATACTCCAACAAAGTAGGCATCTAGAGATATTCAGACAGACTCTGCTCAGGCTCTCTCAGGCTGAAGAAAATCCTCTCGTACCAGCAGGATAATTAAAAAGTGTGTTTATTGACATAAAATATAATTAAAATAATTATGCATTTTGCAATACTGTTTATTTATCGAGATCATGATGTAACTGAGTGGTAAAGAAAGTAACATCATCTGATCTGAACTATAGTTTAAATACAACACCTGTAATAACCATTGGTTGATGACTGCCATGTCCAATCTTAACTGAAAAATACTCTCCACATCTATAAACTGGCTTAATGCCTGTAATTATAGAACTACACAAACCACATTATATGTATATATATATAAATACCCATACTACTATCTAATAATATCACTAATTGATCACAAAAATTGCAGCAATGAAAGGTGTCCTATATATACCAAAAGGTGTTTAATGCTCTAATACTGATATAAACATTAATTAATGGTAAATTTATACGACACAGCATTATATAAGAATTATGACTTAGCATTCAGAATAATTGGAGAATTGGCAGCCAACCATTACAATAAGGTCTGTCATTATACCCAAAAAATATAAAAACTAATATATAAATATATACTACACTATTATAACACAAATATAACAAAAATAAATAAACTGATTGATGAAATTAATGTCAAAGAAACAGCAACATAACATTCAGTTTGAATCACAATTGCATTTTGGTGGTTTGTGTAATTCCAAAATGACAGGCATTAAGCCTGTTTATAGATATAGAAAGTATTTTTGGGTAAGATTGGACATGGCAGCCATCAATCAATGGGGAGTAGAGGCAGGGGTATTTTAATTATAGCTTGGACAATGTTACTTCCTTAATCAGTAACATGATCTTGATAAAGCAACAGTGTTACAAAGTCATAGATAATTTTTATCATATTTTATGTGAATAAACACACTTTGTAATTATCTTGCTGGTACAAGAGGAATTTCTTCATTCTGAAAAGCCTCAGCAGAGAACGGCTTAATATCTCTGCTTGAAGAACAAAGATTCAGCAGCTCTTACTTCTAGACTGTATGGGTACAATACATACACATCTCAAGGTGTTGTGTCTTTGACAAAGTGATCATGACCTGTCACCTTGACACATGTAAAAGGGTAATCTTCACCACATTTACATGTAATATCCAGATAGACAACAGGATTGGATTGCTGGTATGGGTGCAATATGAGAGCTTCTCTATGGGCTCCCAAAGCTATAGTCACTCACCACACAGGATTGTTTTTGACTGAATATCTCTGCTTGCCTGCTTTTGTTGGAGTACGGCATATGTCACCTTCTACCATTTAACCAAGTGAGTGCATGACTGTTATCATTATATTTTATCTACTTACGGTGATAAGTCAAGATTGGTGCCCTCGATGTTTTTCATTTTGATAGGTGAATTTGAAAGCTCTATTGTGTTACAATGTGATAGCTCCATAAAGTAAAATGGTTTGAATACTAAATCTACTGTCTGATATCAAAGATAATCCATCTTTTTTTGTGAGTCATTATTTCCTTATGCTGGATGACTGCGGAAGGTAAAAGTATAATTTTCCATAGAAAGGTTCATCAGTTCTTAAAATCTACTTACTGGGGATGTCAGCATTTGCCTAAGTTATTACATCAAAATGAGGAGATCACATGGCCCAGATTTGTTTTATTTTCTGTCATGCTATATGTCTAATTCTTTACAATGCTTTTCACACCCCTCTGGTTCTTAAAAGGTTAAAATGTTATAGTAACATTGGCAACAATTTGGACCTAGTTCAAAAACAACATTAATAAGTTTATAGCAAACCGCATCTACTTGCATTACTTTCTAAAGCCCAGAGGTAAGAAACAAAATCTTCTGGCAAGGAAGTGCTGACCTCAGAAGGCCAAATGTCTGACTTATGAAGAATTATATCTAAGCAGAGATGAGTGGTTATAAGTATTTAGTATTTAGCCATTAATTTCTACAAGGTCAAAGAAAAAGTAAACACTGGGAGATATGTATAAAAGGTAAAACTGAGCTATTTAGGGGCACACAAACTGCATCGTAGGCAACAGGTATGGGTGAATAATAATCCCTTCTTAATCTTATTATTGACAAAAAATGCTAATGCTTCCCTCTACAAAATGTGCCTTTTTCTTTGGTTCAAGTGATAACAACATCTTCAGTCAGTCCTGGATATGACAGACATGACAGTGGCTAGCACAACCATAAGACCTTAGACTCTGCTCACTGCACATTATAATATTAAATGTCCTTAACCCTTTGAGTGCCAGCGGGGATACGCAACACAGAATATATCAGCAGAAAGGATATTTTTGTTGTGTCTTTTTTCAACCTAATTTACTATGTTACTATGTTATGTTGCTATGTTAAACAGGAGACTGGTAGAGTAAAAATGATACCTTTATTGACTAACTTGCTAACGGACAAAGAGATGTCAGTGACTTTAGCTTAATATCTGTGACTGATATCTCCTTATCACCTCGTCATGTAAGTGTCCCAACACAGGATTATATGTAGGTGAGAAAGGACAAACTCTAAGGAAACAGATAAATTGTCATAGAACCAATTTGAACAAGAAGAGAGGAACCCCATTGTTTGGACATTTTTGCTAAACTGTTTACAGCATCAAAAATCTCAGGGTCACTGTACTGATGGGGAAATTTCAGACACAGAGACACAGAAAGATCTGGGATTATAAATTGATGGCCAAGTTTAACAATCTGAACTGTGGCCTGAGCCATGACAAGGAATTTATTTCACATAACTCAACATAATAAACATATTTTGGCCCTTTGACTGCTAGAGGAATGTGTAATGAATTGCAAAGTGGTGCATTTTGCACCCCTTTCTGGCCCTCAGAGGTTTAACTCATACATGCCACATACTTTTGCTGCATGTCACAAACTCTCTACAGACTAAATTTACTAGAGGTATTAACACATCAAAAAGTATATAATGTTGTACCACTTGGCCAGCTACAAAGAGATGCCTCTACTGGAGTCTAAGAATAATTTACACAAACACTGGGGATAAGAATTTCACCTCAAGTGGAATTCTAATTAACTAGGAACTTGCATGAATGTACAATTTATGTCATGTATTTTGTATTCAGCCTTCATTCTAAACATTCTTGATGAAGATACCCAAGTTGTCTTGAAAGATTACATTCTAAAGATACTCAGTTAGCCTTTAAAGGTATCCCTTTTACTCTACCAGTCTCCTGTTTTTTCTATTGCTAAGACTGTACCACCTTTTACAAGTGTTATACAAGTATACTTTCAAAACCACTTGGGCTTTTATATATATGAATAATTCACCCAGGTGCTAGTACAGAGCTGAATATGAAACATACATAAGAACAGCACTCAAATGTATTTTTAAGTGTAACAGCGCTTCCTAGTAACTACCCTTAGTGTAACAGCATATAACTGCTAAAAAACAAAACAAATGCATGTCCAATATAGACTCTTTAATTTATAAGCTGATTTTTCCCCTGAGTTCCAAAAACAAGGTTAGGTTTAGGATACTGGTGTGTATAAGGGATGGAGGCTGTTGTAAGGATTGGTATTAGAGTTAGATGCTGGTGCCAAGAGTGAGGATTAATTGTTGAGAGCAGTGATATAGAAATAGAGGTACAATCAATAATTTGATTAGTAGTGTGCTCTGCACCCTTCTGACAATCAAATGCTTTCTTAAAACTATCATTAGGGCTTAAGGTAATGATTTAGGAATATTGGAAGGGAATGTAAGAAGGTGAATTCAGCACACACTGTTCCTCTATATTAGTTATAACATACAACATTAAGGTTTGTTGCATGGCTTGCATTATTATAATTATTTACACAATTGTGTATATTCACATGTACGTCTGTCTGTTTTTCTGTTTCTCTTTCTTTTTGACCCACTAAGTGGCGATGTGTTCAAAGCACTTCTACTTTTTGATATAGACACACATCACCATATGCACTAAAATTTAGCCCCTCAATGAATGGCCACACGTTGCACGGCTGGCAGTTAAGGACCACGGGGAATTTTCTTTTTTGTGAAATGGAATTAGGGGTCCCCAAGAGGCGTGTAGCCATTTGCAGACCCCTGAATTCCATGATGTGTCAGGAGTGCCACTGGTCCTTAAGTGCAGAACCACTGTGACAGTCTGGCATGTCATGTGTCCTTAAGGGGTTAAGGATGCATGGGGAGGGGAGGAGAAGGTCCCCATTAGCATACAGGATTGTTGAACTGCTGTCGATGTGGAGGGAATGCCCTCCCTCACACAGCACCAGCATTATGGCAGTCCTGAAGTCTGAGAGCATTCTCTCTGCTTCTCCACTTGTTCAGCAGAGGAGTGGAGAGAATCCTTTTAACACTACAAAAAGCATCACTCCCTTAAACCTTTGAGTACCATAGTGATGTGCAATACTCACCCCTGTGGCACTCAAAGAGTTAAAAATGTACACCAAGCAGTACCTAATCATCCCCTCCACTCTGTATCATATTTCATACTTATACATGTTGTACACTCCCAAAGGAACAAGTCTGGGGATCAGTCAGGGTCCATGGGGATTTGTGGCTACCAGCTGCCCCCCAGCTTTGTTCCCTTTCCCAGTGGTAGCCAATAAGGATGGGTGAAAGTTGTCACCGTGTTCCCACGAGAAATTCTGTGAAACCACATTATTGTTCGCTTTTTTGTGAGAAATTCCGCTTTTCAAACAGCTAGTAAAATTTCCGAATTTTTCGCCCATTGGGCAAATTTCCCTGCCAATTTTTTAGTTCCTATAAAGTTACCGCCTTTACGTTGTTTTTGCTTTTTCACTATAAAAACATGGCGTATTTGGGGAAGTCAGACACAATAGAAGCATCTACAGAGGGAGATAGAAGTTCTGTGCTGTTCTGCTGTTATTTACAAGCACCACACACAATCTTTTAAACTTATGGCTAGGTGGAAAATGTCTTAATGTGATTGGGATTGCTATCTCACCTTGACATCAATCAATGAAAATAATTTGTTTTCCTGGGAGAGACCTGATCCAAGGCATAACAGCTGGTTTTATTTTGAATATGTTTTAATTTCACATAATTTTGTTAGAAGAGCAATGCATGCTGGGACAATTCTGGGGCAAACCGTTTCCTACAGAGTTGACAAATACAAATTCCTTTGATTTAACTGTGACTTTTAACCCTCTGAATGCTCAAGAAGTTTCCAGTACCGTATGGATAAAGACATTTTGGGAACCTCTCTATCATTCATGGGATTAGAAGTTAACAGTCAAAGTATTGGCATGTAGAGAATTTTACGTGTTTCTTGCGGTGCAGCTGGTTTGCTTCAGAATTTCTGGGATAAATTCAATAACTCTTGCTCTGTGGCATGGCCCTTGAACAACCAAAATATGGTGATTCTGTCCAGGTTGTTACCATATTTAACAAGGTGTTTCTTACAGGTTGAATAATCATAGCATCTAACTTCTAAAAATACAAAACAAAATTCGTAGATTTTCCTAATTTAGTAACGGAAAATCAGGATTTTAATAAAGACACAGAGGCGAGTATTATGCAATAACTCCATCTTTACTAACTCAGCAGCAAAGTTTGAATGGTTTAAAGCGGAACTTTCAGATAACAGCCAGTCACAGTGCATTCATTAAATGCATGGCGACTAGCTTGAAAATATATGTCTTACCAAGAAAAAATACTTGGGTCTAGAGGAATCTGTCCCGTTTCGGGACTGATGGGCAGTAGTGATGATCGAGCACCCCGATGCTCGGGTGTCACGGTTTATTATGACTCTCAGACACAAGTTTTAGGTAAAAAATCAATTTTATTGAAATAATAAATTGATAACTTAGGATGGCAATAACATACATATATATATATATACAGAATATAGCACAGACAGAAGGCAGACTCTACCGGTCCTGTCAATATACCGGACAGGACAGTCTTTAGGCTCTACCGGCCTTGCCAATACCGGGTAAGGCAACCTGCAGATGGAATAGCCTAACGGTTCTACCGGCCTTACCAAATTACCGGGCAAGGCAGCCTCAATAGATACACAATGTAGGCTCTACCGGCCCTGCCAATACCGGGTAAGGCAACCTCAGATGGAATGTGGCAAAAGGTTCTACCGGCCTTACCAATACCGGGCAGGGCAGCCCAGAGATAGTAGCAGCAGTCAGATGAAACTGGCAAATTAGCAGAATCGTTAAGCAGCAAGGCTTTGGAGCAAACCAGCGTCCGCATGCTGGGAACAACACTGAATAGTATAGCCATTAGGCTTTGCGAGCAAACCAGTGACCGCACACTGGAGTAACAAGTGAGTAGTATAGCCGCAAGGCTTAGGAGCAAACCAGCGTCCGCACGCTGGGACCAACACAGAATTGTATAGCCGATAGGCTTTGGAGCAAACCAGTGACCGCACACTGGTGTAACAAGCGAGCTTGTATAGCCGCAAGGCTAGGAGCAAACCAGCGTCCGCACGCTGGGACAAACACAGATTTGTATAGATGATAGGCTTTGGAGCAAACCAGTGACCGCACACTGGTGCAACAAGCGAGCTTGTATAGCCGCAAGGCTTAGGAGCAAACCAGCGTCCGCACGCTGGGACCAACACAGATTTGTATAGCTGATAGGCTTTGGAGCAAACCAGTGACCGCACACTGGTGTAACAAGCGAGCTTGTATAGCCGCAAGGCTAGGAGCAAACCAGCGTCCGCACGCTGGGACAAACACAGATTTGTATAGATGATAGGCTTTGGAGCAAACCAGTGACCGCACACTGGTGTAACAAGCGAGCTTGTATAGCCGCAAGGCTTAGGAGCAAACCAGCGTCCGCACGCTGGGACCAACACAGATTTGTATAGCTGATAGGCTTTGGAGCAAACCAGTGACCGCACACTGGTGTAACAAGCGAGCTTGTATAGCCGCAAGGCTTAGGAGCAAACCAGCATCCGCACGCTGGGACCAACACAGATTTGTATAGCTGATAGGCTTTGGAGCAAACCAGTGACCGCACACTGGTGTAACAAGCGAGTTTGTATAGCCGCAAGGCTTAGGAGCAAACCAGCGTCCGCACGCTGGGACCAACACGGAATTGTAGCAATGTCACCAACGCGACCAGGCAGAAGGTCGCCAGGATACTGAAGACAGGTGATGAGATGAAAGGAACCAGCAACCATCAGTCAGGTCAGGAAACAGCAGAGGAGAAGTTCAGCAGTAACTGCAACACCAGAGACTAGGCCGGAACCAGGACTGGAGTAACTCAGCATCCAGGAAACACTGGAACAGTAGAGATCAGGAACTCAGGAACACAGGAGATCAGGAACTCAGGAACACTGGAACAGAGGCCCAGCTATCACTAGCATAGTGATAGCAAGAAGGTCAGAAACAACACGAAAGGGCACTCAAAGGGTGCCCAATCCAGGTTTAAATAGGCAATAAGAGGCGGGCTATCTGCAGACAGCCAATAGCAGCCCCCTAGTGGTGACAGACAAGGAACTGCAGCAAATCACGGGCACCGTGATATCGGGTGTTCGGGTGCTCTGGCCAAGCGCCCCCGGAGGCTCGAGTGCTCGGCCGAGCACCCGAGCCCCATTGAAGTCAATGGGAGGACTCGAGCAGTACACCAGGCACCCCCTGCTCTGATGAGGGGAGGGTGCCTGGTTCATAGGAAAAGGTAAGAAAATGATGGAAACACCACAGAAATGGTTCAGGGACAGCATAGGGAGGATGTCTGGATGCATCTTGGACTCCAACGTCGCTGCTGGGAACGATGTTTCGCCCGTAGTACGCCATTTTTACAGACTGACCGTAAAACACACAAAAAAGGAAGATAAAAACGATTTTAGGCGAAAAATTGTTACTAAACAGTATTTGCTGTATATTTACTTGAACTATCAGGATCACGTCCACTTCCCCGTCCCTTTTTACCCGCCTTCTTCATATTAAACGGAATATATGCCGGTAATCTGCGGCTAGGCACACGAAACAGAATGTGACGCTAATCTGCGGCTAGGCACACTAAACAATATGTGATGCTAATCTGCGGCTAGGCACACTAAACAATATGTGACGTTAATCTGCGGCTAGGCACACTAAACAATATGTGACACTAATCTGCGGCTAGGCACACTAAACAATATGTGACGCTAATCTGCGGCTAGGCACACGAAACAGAATGTGACGCTAATCTGCGGCTAGGCACACGAAACAGAATGTGACGCTAATCTTCGGCTAGGCACAGTGAACGGAATATGTGACGTTAATTTGTGAATTTGCACACTAAACAGAATGTGACAATAATCTATGGCTAGGCACACGTTTAAAATGGCCCTTTTTGTCGCTGCGTTGTAAAATCATTGGCCCTGTGTACCTAACAGAATATGTCAGCTTGTCACTGCACTGTGAAATATTTGTCCCTGTGCACCTAGTACAATGTCACCTTAGAACATGTCCCCCCCACAAAAAAATGAAATTCTGCCACCCCCAAAAAAAATTAAATGCTGCCCCCACACACAACAGTCCTAAAAAGGACTTTTGGGTCTTGAAAGAGTTTCAACAATTTTATTCTCCCTACACTGACTTCCTGTGCATCTAGTATTATATGTCACCTTAAAAATATCCCCCCCACAAAAAAAAGGAAATTGTGCCCCCCCAAACAAAATATAAATGCTGCCCCCACACACAACAGTCCTAAAAAGGACTTTTGGGTCTTGAAAGAGTTTCAACAATTTTATTCTCCCTACACTGACTTTCCCTGCCTAAGCGCATCTCTCCCTGGCTAAGAATGAGCCGAACTCGCACGTCGGGTGCTATACAGCACCCGATCACGGGTTCTGGCCAGCCAATCAGTGTAATGCCAGCAGCCAACATGGCTGCTGGCATTACACTGATGTCAGAGCCTCCCCGCACGTTTATTGGCTGTGCAGCAGCCGCGAAACGTGCGGGGAGGAGACCCGAACATGGCGGGCGAGCACATGCGGTACTCGTACGAGTACCGCCATGTGCTGAGCAGAGCGATGCTCGAGCCGAACCGAGCTTCGGCCGAGCATGCTCGCTCATCACTAATGGGCAGGTTAGTGTGGTCTGTGAGCCTGCGCTGTCAGTCCCTTCTTGTGACCATATGGTGCAAAACAGTCTACTCTATGGAGACCGGGACTGACGGCGCATGCGCACAGACAAGATATCTGTGCTCTAGCCTCAGTTCCAGTTTCCAAATGGACGGATTCCATTAGACACAAGCATTTTTTTTTTTGTAAGACATACATTTTCAAGCTAGTCGCCATGCATTTAATGAATGCATGGAGACTTGCCATTATCAGAAAGTTCCACTTTAAAGGAACAAAGCAACATAATAGTAGTCAACCCCACCCTTTAAACATATGCATCCAATCAGGACTCCCTCAGGTATATAAATTTAAGAACAGGTAACACTATTTCCTCTTTCTTTGGTGTACGAAATTAACAGGGCAAGTTCAATTATGAAAACTCAAAGAACTGGTTCTCAATATTCTGTAAACTGGAAATTTCTCAGAAGTAGGCTTTCAACCGTAGAATCTTTCAGCCTGAGTGAGATAAAGGAAAACAAAAGAAAGGGGAGGGTTAAAAAATTGTGGGGGGGAGATAATACTTTCCTCCGTGTGTTTATTAAAATCCTGATTTTCCGTCACTAAATTAGGAAAATCTATGAATTTTAAGGCCATACAAGGAGGCTCCTATTATGCAAGTTTAAAGCTGTTGAATAATGTTTGAAGATACATGTTTAATAGGTTTAAAATAATGAGTCTTAAAGGTGGATTCCCTGGACCAGTCTGCCGCTTTAAGCATATCCTGGAGGCAACCTCCAAGTAAATAGGATTTGGAAGCCATAGCTCCTCGAGAAGAGTGTGCTTCAAACAAAGTAATGTCAATGCCAGCAGCTTGCATGATCCAGCAAGTACATCTCGCTAAAGTAGCTGAGGAAAATGGTAAATAAGGCTTTATAAAAGAAATTAATAACTAAGAATCGTTAGGTCTAATTTTAGCAGTAACAGACTCATTAACCTTAAGACATGAAACCACACACAGTTGGGGATGTTGAGGGAAACTGGGATAAAAAATTTCTCTAGTAGAAGATTTGGTGCGTCTGAAAATCAGAAAATGTACTCTTTCAGGTTCGTACAACCAGTTGGAAATGTCTAAAGTGTGTATGTCCGAAACTCTACGAAAAGAAATTAGAGAAAGATGTATAGTAAGTTTTGCAGAGAGTTGTTTGAGTGCTAATTCTGCGTTAGGTGGCCATGAATCTAACAAAGTGAGAACTGAATTGCCATCCCATAGATTGGAGTATTTAGCTTTAGGAGGTCTAGATATTTTGATACCTTTCATAAGCTTACAAACCACAGGGTGCTGGCCAGAGGGAATACCGTCAGTGTATTCGTGAAAAGCTGAGATAGAGGACCTATAACAATTAATGGTCCTGTAAGCTTTCCGTAGTGGGAAACACATCAATAGTAAATTAAGAATAGAATTTAGACTGGAAGAAACGGGATCCAAAGCCCATTCTAGGCACCAACGTGTCCAAACATTCCAGCATGAGTTTTAACATGCTTTGGTCCCTGGAGCCCAAGCTTCAGAAATGAGGAAGCGAGCCGACTCCGAAAGTTCGTTGATAATTCCTGAATTCCAGAAATTCAACACGCTAACAGATGAAGCTGATTCCGAAGTAGAAGGTTGCGCGGGTTCCTGGATGGGGCCTGCAGTAACATCGTAAATGGGGATAGGTAACGTGGTACATCTATGGATATCTCCAGAAGTGGAGGAAACCACGGTTGTGCAGTCCAGAAAGGAGTGGTCAAGACTATGGTGGTTTTCTTTTTTCTGACCTGAAGACTCATCTTGGGAATCATGATGAATGGAGAGAGCATAACACCCTTGTGGAGGCCAAGTCTGAAGAAAGCCATCCAGAGCTAAAGCTTCTAGGTTCGGTCTTCAGCTGAAGAAATTTGGTACCTGGGTGTTTAATATGGATGCAAAAAGGTCCAGTGTTAAGGGTCCCCAGATTGAATCTAACTGAGCAAAGATATTTTTATGTAACATCCAATCCCTCAAGTCTGCCAGGTGTCTCGCGTTCCAATCTGCTACCGTATTGGAAAGTCCAGGTAAGTATTCTGCTGTTAACGATATATTCCTGTCTAGGCAAAAGTGCCAAAGTTCTTTCACCAAAATAGCCAGGGTTTTGGGTTTCATGCCTACTAGATGGTTTATGTATCTTGCTGCTGATATATTGTCCATCTTTAAGAGTATACAGCAGTTTGAAGTTTCTTTCGTAAAGCTCTTGATTGCGAAAGATCCCACTAAGAGCTCTAAACAACTGATATGCATGTCCCTTTCCGCGACGGACCAATTCCCTCCTGTGGTGAGGTGACCACATCTCGCTCCACAGCCAAAATTGCTGGCATCCGACTTGATAATGACATCCGGAGACTGTAGAGGTTTCTTCAACACTCAGACACAGTGGTTTAGGATAAAACACAGTTTTATTGAAAACACAAATAATCAAGTACCCTTCACAGGCCTTGTTGTACCTCAGCAGAAACATACAGAGATAATACAAGTATTTGATGCATATGCCTACACAGGTCCAGTATAATAGGAAGCAAGAGAGGTCTTATACTGACACAGGTCAGGCAGGAAAGGGTGACTACCCAGAGCAGCAGTACAGCATGAGTTAAAGTCCCAAAAGGTGTAATCAGTAGTGATGAGCGAGCGTGCTCGGCCGATGCTCGGATTGGCTTGAGCATCGCTCTGCTCGGCACATGGCGGTACTCGTCGAGTACCGCCATGTGCTCGCCCGCCATGTTCGGATGGCGGGGATCTGTGCCGGAAGAGGCACAGATCCGAAGACGCTCCGCTGGACCACCAGGGACTGGAGGTACGGGGGCATTGCGGAGATGAAGGGGGCATTGCGGAGATGAAGGGGGACATTGTGGAAGAGGGGCATAGACTCTATGCCCCTCTTCCACAATGTCCCCCTTCATCTCCGCTATGCCCGTCTTCCACAATGTGCCCCTTCATCTCCGCTATGCCCCTCTTCCACAATGTGCCCCTTCATCTCCGCTATGCCCCTCTTCCACAATGTCCCCCTTCATCTCCTCTATGGCATAGAGGAGATGAAGGGGGACATTGTGGAAGAGGGGCATAGCGGAGATGAAGGGGCACATTGTGGAAGAGGGGCATAGCGGAGATGAAGGGGCACATTGTGGAAGACGGGCATAGCGGAGCTGAAGGGGGACATTGCGGAGCTGAAGGGGGCATTCGGAGATGAAGGGGGCATAGCGGAGATGAAGGGGGCATTGACCAGGCACCCTCCCCTCATCAGAGCAGGGGGTGCCTGGTGTCGCCCCATTCATTTCAATGGGGCTCGGGTGCTCGGCCGAGCACTCGAGCCTCAGGGGGTGCTCGGTCAGAGCACCCGAGCACCCGAGCATCGGGGTGCTCGCTCAACACTAGTAATCAGTCTCTGTGTAGAGAAGTCTGTGGTGAGTTCTCTTAGTAATGCCCAGTATGATGGAATAGCAACGAGTAGGAGACTGCAGTGCCAGAATGGAGACTAGAGCACTTGTAATCTGCCAGAGCAGAGCTGAGACTAAAACCCACTGGCATGGTAGTAACGGAGGCAACAATGATACTCCGCAAGAGCCAAATGGGAGTACAGCCAATGGCACACTGCTGTAGCAGTAACGGAGGTGACAATGATACTCTGCAGGAGCTTAACGGATGGTCTGGCCTATGGCACACTGCCGTAGCAGTAACGGAGGCAACACAGAGTTCTGCAAGAGTAACGGAAAGCTCATCCAATGGCACACTGCCGCAGCAGTAACGGAGGCAACACAGAAGCTCTGCAAGTGTTAACGGAGGGCTCAGCCAATGGCACACTGCCGTAGCAGTAACGGAGGCAACACGGAGGCTCTGCAAGAGTTAACAGAAGGCTCAGCCAATGGCACACTACCGCAGCAGTAACGGAGGCAACGGAGGCTCAGCAAGGGTTAACGGAGGACTCAGCCTATGACACACTGCCGTAGCAGTAACGGAGGCAACACTGATACTCTGCAAGGCAGGACTCAGGTACAGCGGAAGTCAGAATGTCGCCCAAGCGACACAGCAATGCAGGAACAGGAAAGCGGGGTCGAATCACCGAGCAGAAACTTCAAACAAGCCGGATCAGGTCACGGAGCAGGAACGTCAGCCGGGCTGGGTCGAGTCACGGAGCAGGAACGTCAGACAAGCCGGATCAGGTCACTGAGCAGGAACATCAGCCAAGCCGGGTCGAATCACGGAGCAGGAGACAAGAAGCAGAGTAGTCAAATGGGTCAAGTCGGTACACAGGAATATAAGCAACTCAAGTAGGCACTGGTACTGGAACACCACGAAAAGGCACAGGATAGGTGCCAGAGCCCAGTATATAAAGGCCATGTTGGGCGGGCCAAACATAGCTCAACCAATAGGAGCGCATCACAGCAGAGACTGACATAGAGCAGCACAGAGAGCATGGGCACCATGATAGAGACATTCCGTTCCACGCCTCCACATGATTTAGCCACCATAGTAGCTCTTCTCTTGCTTCTATAGATAGAGGAATCAGACCGGAATAACCAAGACCTTTGCGGAGGTAAGATATTTTCAATCTTTGAAGAGCCCGGTAATGAGGAGGGGCCGGGAAGATAGCCTGAATTGAGGCTGATAATAGGCTCACTATTCTTGCAATCACTCTCAAAGAAATAAGATCCTTCGTCAGGATGGACTTTATCTCCCTGCGGATATTCTTTAATTTTGTACACGGTAAGAGTAGTGTGGATTCTATTTAATTTGTCACGAACCCTAAAAACTCGATATTTTGGGTTGGGATCGTCACCGGCTTCTTCCAATTTATGAGAAAACCGAAGTCTGTTAGTGTTTGAACTGCAAGATGAAGATGGTTCGCAAGAATCAAAGGGTCTTGGGACATGATTAACATATTGTCTAGATAAATAATCATGCGTATCCCTCTGCCTCCTTAGATAAGAAACCACTGGCTCCATGATTTTTGTGAAGCAACATGGGGCCAACGATAAACCGAAGGGGAGACACGTGAATTGCCATAGGACCCCTTTCCAGAGGAATTGTAGGAGATGTTGTTGTAGATATGTAATAGGAATAGTCAGGTAAGTGTCTTTAGGTGTAATTTGACCATCCAATCTGCTGGTAACAGAAGGTCTCTGAGACAGTGAATACCTTCCATTTTGAAATGTCTGTAAAGAATTAATTTGTTTAGTTCTCTTAGATTTATGACGGGGTGGACTCCCACATCTTTTTTGTTTACTAAAAAGATATTGCTTATAAACCCAGGTTCCTTGGTTGGGGCTGGAATAATAGCTCCTTTTTTCTGAAGTTCCAGAATCTCCAAATCTACTAGATGAGAATCCTCTTTTGAAAATTGGATAGAAATTGGGATTTTCAGTTGTTGTGGATGGGTATGGAATTCTATTTGATGCCCTTGAATTGTTTGGAGTATCCATTGGTCCGAGGAAATTTAAGACCAGGCCTGGGAAAAATGGGTGAGTCTGCCACCCACTCTTCCCCTTGAGAAAAGGGTAGGAATGATACTTACCTGAGATAGGTCTGGAACGAGTTATGGTTCTGGAAGGTTTCGCCCACTAAACTCTGCCTCGTGGTGGGTAGAATGGAGGAGGGGGTCTGGTCTCCTGAGAATATGATCCCCGTCCATAATATGTTGGGTCTTTAGGGTTCCCAAATTGACTTCTCGAGGGACCCGAGGGCCGGCCGGGAAAGCGACCCGGTCCTGACAAAAACCCTCCTGTTAAAGATCTTTTTAATACCAGATTCGGCAGTAAAAGTATTAACAAATTTACCCAAATTTTTAATAAATGATTTGCCAAAGAGTAATCTATTGGCGTCTGGTCCTGCCTCAGTAGAGGCCACGTCTGAAAGTTTGGGGTCGATATAAAGTAAGATCACTCTTCGTCTTTCAGTTGACAATGCCTTGTTGGCATTGCCCAACAAACAAATGGTTCTCTGTATCCATCCCCTGAGGGTAAGAAGATCCACCTGGGAGTTATGAGACAGAGCTTCCTCTGTCATGTTCAAGATTTTAGCCAGGGGTCCTATGATGTCAAGCAACTTATCCTGGCATTGTTCGAGCGATCTCTCTACGCCCTTGCGAGGATCACTACCTGACTTGGCAATATATTTTGACATCTGAGGGTCCATCATAGGGGTTTCACATGTCTTACTGATAGACGGTCTGGGGCACTCAGACCACAGTTTGTTCCTTGCCTTTGGGTCTAAGGCTTTCCTAATCCATAAATTAATATATTTTGCAACGTGGTCCTTTGGGACCCATTCAGAAGACCTCGGGTGCTTGATGGCCCATGGATCGAATAAAGGTTTTCCCTGTTCATCTAATATGATTTTATCTTGAACATCATCATCTTTATCAATATTAACCTCTTCAGAGGTAAATTCCTGATTGGAGGAATGAAAGGATAGTTCCTCTGATTCCAAATCAGAATCATCCAAAGAGGAAGTCAGGCAAAATGAGTCAGGTTTAGATCTGACTTTATTTCTTTTACTCGGATTGATATCCTCCAGAGTAGAGGTTCTGTGCTGTGGTATTGAGCCACGTTTCAAATTACCAGATTTAACAGGTATTTCAGGGTGAGAGTTTGCAGCTTCTCTTTCAGGGTCACAATGTTTGACTTTTATTTTCCTCTTTTGCCCAATCTGTGACTGATTGTCTCCTTCAGGAGAATAATCTGAAGTATGTTTAGCCCCAACAGACTGTGATTTTCTATTTACAGGGTTACCAACATTTTGTTGTAATACATCAGCTAATGACTTAGCCAATGTTTCTGTAACTTGAGTCATACAGGATGAAATGGCATTTGTAACAGTTTTATTCATGGTTTTATCCATTATAGCTTGAAAATGCTCAACATTATGTTTAGAATGCAATGCCATCTCTTCTTGAGAGTCAGACTGAATGGAAATATTGTCTTCTAAGAAATGAAATGGTATTTTATGCCCCTTTAAGGGTGTAGTGGGAGACACAAGTTACTTGAAAGACATGCTATAGTCATGTATTATAACTGAGAAAAAGTTTTATGTGAAAAAAAACATTTTGTGAGGAGAAAATTTAATAGAACAGTATTTGTATATAAAATGAAATAAACACAAGTTTATAATTATATAATAAATGTACATGAATTATGACTAGAATAAACCCAATACTAATTCCTTCTTTCCACAAATTCGTAAATTATGTGCAAGAGGGACAGCAGGTGGTGTCTGGCATCCAAGAAGGTAGATGCGAAGTGCGCACGTATGAGAAAGCGAAACCGCGCATGTGCTGTAGAACCAGGAAGTAAGATGCGACTGTCCTGAAACAAGATGTCCACTGGTTACAGAGCCGAAGCTCGCAACCAAGCGGCCGATAGACAAGAACGCACCAACCAGTACAGTAAGGGAAGGGTAAAGTGAAGCCAGAGGCAACCGGAGAGTGAAGGGAAAAGTATAAAAATGAAAATTCGGGTAAAATGTTATAGCTCCTAGTGGAACTCAGAGCTAACTAGGAAATCATAGCAGGCAGCTAAAATGCAGTAAAAAGGACAAAGTAGAAAGTCAATAGGACAATGAAGGGACTAGAGTTTTAAGTCCAAAAATGGAGACAGGGACATCTGAAAAGATGAGCAAAAAATAATAAAGCTGAATAACAATGAATTAGGGGAATACTAACTATAAAATATATATAATATAAATGTATTTTAGAGCATATATTATTAATTTAATAACTTAATACATAAGCCACCTATAATGAACTACTTATCTGCTTGGGCAGCAAAGAAAGAGGAAATGGTGCTACCTGTTCTTACTATTATACATCTGAGGGAGTCCTGATTGGATGCATATGTTTAAAGGGTTGTGTTGACTACTATCATGTTGCTTTGTTTCTTTAAACCATTCAAACTTTGCTGCTGAGTTAGATGGAGTTATTGCGTAATAGGAGCCTCTGTGTATTGTCTTAAAATTAATATCCACTAGAGATCCTTGTTTATTGCATCTGATTTAGGGTTGGTATTTGAGTCAGATACTGGTGCTAAGGGTCAGGATTAATTGTTAAGACCAATGTTTACATTTCAGAGCTAGAGATAACATTTTGATTATCTGTATACAGTGCACCCAACTAAATTCTCAAAAAAATATTAATAGGATCTTAGTTAACAATTTAAGCATTTTGCAAAGCACATTAAGTAGTTGAATTTAGCTAGGTCAGCAATTTTTTTACAGCTTAAATTCACATACCTTCTTTAAAGGTCAAACCATCTATGTTTCACAAGTACTGTCTACAATCGTTTAAACTTATAGCTAGGTTGAAAATGTGTTAATGGGAATGCTGTCTCACCTTGACATCAATCGATGACAATTATTCGGTTTGCCTGCCTGAGACCTGATCTAAAGCACAAGAGCTGGATATCTTTTAACCCAATGAATGCTAGAGGTATCTTTCATGTCTTATGAATAAAGGTATTTGAGAACCTATCATCCATGAGTTTAAAAGTTAACAGTTAAATGGATAGGTATTTGAACATTTTTATGTATCCACTCTGCTGCAGTGGATAACTGGGATAACTGCAATAAAACTTACTCTGTGGCATGTCCCATGAACAACAAATACATGGCGATACTGTCCAGGTTGCAATTTTTATTTTTAAGAAGCAGTTTCTTATAGCTTCAATAAACACGCACATGAGTGATAAAAACAAAACAAAATGCATGTCAAGTTCCAAAACAAGGTTAGGGTTGGAGTACTGATATGAAAGTGGCGTAACAATGGGGGTCACAGGGGTTGCACCTGCGACAAAGCCTGTCACTCCAGGACCCCCTGCCGCCCGCAACTAGCAACAAGATGAGGTCCGTGCAGCCTTTTCTGCACTCTAGTAATGCAGAGCGCCGGGAGACGACATCATCTCCCGGCACTCTGCATTACTGAAGAGACGATGAGCGGGAGCTTAAGCTGTAGAGAGGTCTCCTGCCATGCCTCTGGACCACCAGGGAGGTAGGAGCTTGGAGGCAATGTAGAGATTGGAGGCAATGAGGGAGCAATGTGGAGATTGGGGGAAATGGGGGAGTAATGTGGAGTTTGGGGGCAATGGGAGGTCAATGTGGAGATTGGGGAAAGGGGGGAAGCAATTTGGAGATTGGGACATTGGGGATAATTGGGGAGCAATGTGGAGAATGGGGCAATGGGGGATAAATGTGGAGTTTGGGGGCAATGGGGGATCAATATGAAGACTGGGGGCAATGTGGTCAGGGGGGGCATGGCAATTTCTGCACCAGGGCCCGGTGGCTTCTAGTTATGCCTCTGCTGAAATGTATAAGGGTTGGAGGCTGATGTCATGATTAGTTATTCGAGTTAGATGCTGGTGTTAGGCTGAGAATTAATTCTGATTAAGAGTTAAGAACCAAAGAATGCGACAAGGGCACACAGAGACTGAACAAAATTAATTGTTTTGTTCTAAAGTAGGATAGACTTTCAGTTGCTGCTCGCGTTGTATTGTTCACTCCATTTGCCTTTGCAGAAAATAAATTTCAATGGTCCTCTCTTGCTGTTCTCACCAACAGATCACCCAGCTATAAAAGACCAAGCAAATTTACTCCAAAGATGAAAAACATCACAAATCCATATTTAAATGTCTATCAATTCAAGACTCATATCAGTATAATACAGATGAGGCCCCACAGGCACATGAAGAGCAAGGCCCCATAGACAGCAAGGGTCAATTACTAGGATACCCTTTCACTTTGGGGACTAGAAAGCAATGTGTGACACACACTGAGATGGAACAAAATTATGTGTTTTGTTCTTTGGAAAGGCAGCCTCCTAGGTGCTGCTCAAGTGTGTCTGGAATTGTACTGTTTCCCTCATATAGAGCTGATCTGTTTGTGGGCAGAACCAGTCTGATATGGGTATGGACATTTTCTCTCTGCAGTGGCACATGGTAGTGAAAAACATGACTTCAATAGCACCTGAGAGGCCACTGTACCTTAGAATAAAACAATTTTATTTGGTCTTAGTGTGTGTTCATTACACTCTTCATTTTTTAGGTTTAGAATTACATATTAAGAGGTAGAAGTAATCCTTTGATTACCAGTGTGCTGGGCATCCCTCTGACATTCAACTGGTTCCTTAAAACTATTATTCCTGGGCAAACTGAATGGTCAGGCATTCAAGGACCGGGGAGACAGACATGCTCAGGTGGCAATTTGTGAGCAGCTTATACTTTAATTGTGCTGGCCGGTGGCGGCCCGACAAAGCATATGGATCTAGCGTGTGGCAATTTTTCAGTTTTCCACCCAAATGATCTATTGGTTTCCACTAACTTCCAGGTCCTGTATTCTAGTTTTACAATTGGATGTGACATCCAGTTGTACAAAGGCTTCTCCACAGTGCAGTGGCAGTCAGATAGTTGCCTATATCAACAACCTATCTGCATTAAAACCAACTGTCATAATTCTCAATATTGTTCTGTGCTAGTTTGGTATCCGTTGCTTTTGAAAGCAGTTACAGTGAGCCTTGTCCTCACTAATCAATTCACCTGCCTCAGTCTAATGAGGACCAATATCAACCCTAATCTGTTTGTTATTAATATATTTGTAGAATTGTTTAGGATTTTTCTTTCTCTCTTTTCCAATACTTCTGTCATTTTCAATTTTATCTAGCCTAAGTGCTTGTTTCCACATTTTATTACATTCTGTATAGTTTTTAAATGATGAATCTGACCCATCTGACTTAAACACTTTAAAACTTAGAAGATTACATCCCACGGAATATCCTTTAAAACTGCTTTTAGTTTTGTAAAATTAGCGTTTTTAAAACTGAATGTTTTGGGTAAACCCTTGCTATTGGGTTTCTCATGGCAAATTTCAAAGAATTCCATATTGTGGTCAATACTGCCTAAATGTTTGTTTACCTGTATACTGTTTATCATGTCAGAATTGTTTGAGAGCACTAGGACAAGCAAGGCCTCTTTTCTGGTTGGCTCCTCTACTAGTTGGGACACACAATTGTCATTAATAATACTTAAAACACGTTGTTCTGCTGTAAGTAATATTTCTCCAGTCAATTGCAGAATAATTGAAATCTCCCATTATGATTACATTTTCTGACCTAAAAGCCTTTTCCATATTCAAGTAACAGTTGGGCTTCCACTAACTCCCCAATATTAGGTGGATTATAGCAAATCTCCATTAATATCTTTTTATGATGTGTGTACTTCAACCCACAGGGCCTCTACATTCTCACTGAAGGGAATAGGCTTCTCTATGATTCCTTATCTAAAGGGTAACTGTACCATTTATTAAAATAAACTAGAAAGATTAAAAACAGTGGCTGAACAATATTTAAAAAATACATAGAATAAAACATCAATGAAATATCATTTGACTTTACCAAGGGTGTGAATACTGTTCTACCACTGAAAGATCACCTATGTATATAGTTGTATAATCTGAGAGCTAATGAAATCTAAGAAAACTAAGAAAAAGGCATTATTGCTGTGCATTAAAAAAATTTTAAATGGGTGTTTAGAAATCCAGTATGGTGGATGCTTTATAAAAAATATGGAAAACCACTATAATTGTGGTTAAATTAACACACATCAATAATGCCAGCGACAGGTGCTAATAAAACAAATGGTGCCAGTCAAACACAAAATAATATTGGTATAAACTATCTTCTAGAATGGACCATGCCTATAATGGATTTCCAGTGTAAGATGTATAAATAATATACAGAAATAGATACAATATCGACAATAGCATCAGTGCTCTTTATAACAGATTACCCTATATACATTACGGAATCATTCAGTGGTTTAACAGTATTTACACCCTTGGCATAGCCAGCTCTTATTACCTTGATGTATTACTCTTTAGATTTATATATTATTCTGCTGCTGTTGTTTTTAATCTTTTCTAGTTTCTTTTTTTATAAATGGTACACTTACCCTTTAGATAATTAACATAACTTTGTAATTAACCTTACAATTCAAATGAATTTGGAGCACAATAATAAGGAAGAGGCACTCAGCTTATGTGTAACACAAGGGGACTAAGCCCTATTTATTGAGGTGCTATTACCAACAAAGTCCCATAATGTTTCAGGGGTGTTTAACCTCCTTTCATCCCATGTTGTAGTGAGGCAAGACTAGATATCCCCCAAAACATAATTATACTTTGTTGGTAATAGTACCTTAATAAATGGGACTTAGCTCCCATTTGTTTCATGTAAGATGAGATCCTCTTTCTCGTTATTGTGCTGTTTGGATAAAAAAGCATGCTTTCAGACACTCTGGAAGTGATCACATTGCTGAATAAGTAAGAATATTGGTGTGAGTGCTCTTCAATCTTCTTGTTGCACCCTCAAATTGCTAATCATTGAAAGGTCTAAAGGGGCAGTAGAGGGTTACTGATTAAGTAATTGTACATTGGCCCATTAAAAAAACTGACATGCATACATAAATAAATATAAGGAGAGGGTATAACTTTGATGAAAATGACCCCCATAGTTTGCTGATATTTTTTTCTATGACTTTAAAAGCCAGTTTGCCAAGTGCAGATACTTCACAATGTGTAATCTAATATCTCAGTGTTAAGATCAATAATACATAATTTTAATCTTAATTAACTAGTAATGGAGATGTAAATAAATACATGATGTAAGAATCTAAATTACTCAACCAAGAGTTACTTCCAGACCCAGTTTACATATAATAGATGAATTTCTGACCTTTTGTTAATGTGTCCAAAAGTATGAGAGCACTATCTGAGCCCATCAATTATTTAAAACAAGAACAAATAAAATATAAAATCTCTATTATCTAAACAAAGCATTCGCTAGGGAATTAATTTACTAACAAGGGTTTCTGTGAATTTTTATGTCAATAGATTTGAGCCCAACTTTAATAATTTAATAGAATAATACGTGTTGCGTACCTCTCTGGCACTCAAAGGGTTAATGTAGTAACAACTGGAACAAAATGATACCATAGCTCACTGTTTAACCCTTTGAATGCTAGAGATCAATTTCCAATGCCTTATGGATAAAGGCTTTTGAAAACCTACCATTCAGGGCTTTAACCCCTTCAGTGCCAGAGGCTTGGGCCATTTCCTGTACCCTGCAGGCCAGACACTTTTTCAGCATTTTTGCTATCCTTCTGTTTAGGCTTGATTTCCTCTGGGGATTTTTAGTTAAATATGGAAAACTATATATTGTTTTTTTCAGAACTAATTGAGCTTTCTTGTGGTACCTTACATGAAGAGAATTTTACATCGTGCAAAAAGCTATGATGTCATAATGACAAAAAAAAGTGAAAATTTACTCATTTTGCTAAAATCACATACTATGTATCAAAAACATTTACATTGATTGAAAAAGTTTCAATTATTTGAAAAAGCCCCGAGTCCCCCGAGTAAAAAAATACCAAATTTGTATAGTTTTACCTACGTCCATGGCTAGCGTAGAGCCCTAATCACCAGCAGCGCAAAATGACATTTTCATCTTTATAAACTAATATGCACATTCTATGGTTTTTGTGGTAAAGCTACCCTAAAACAGTGGAATAACTATATAAAACTATATATTTCTGGAAAGCAGACAACCTGCTTCATCTAATGAGGGGTGACTTGCCTTGTTACCCCAAGCCTGGTATGCACAAATACCTCCAGAAGATGGCGCTAATGAAAAAAAAAGGCATTTTCTTACATTTCTGCCCCTTCAAATGTACTAAAATTTGTGAAAACCATGGCATTTCTAACTGTATTCATTAGCTAGTGCTCTTAGGAGAAAAATGACACCTCATTGGTATGAGTTCACCTACCTCAGGGGGCGCTAGAAGTGCAAAACGACACCTACTACAACCTCAAATTTTTCTAACATTTTCTCAAACATTACTTGTCTGTACACAAATGGTTATAACAACTACAGAAGTGAAGAAAGGGTACACAAACCATACCATTTTGAAAAGAAGACACCCTGCCGCATCTAATGATGGGTGACTTGCCTTGTTACCCCAAGACTGGAGTGCACAAATGCCTCCAGAAGGTGGCGCTAAAGAAAAAAAAAGACATTTTCTTACTAGTGTTGAGCGAGCGTGCTCGGCCGATGCTCGGATCGGCTCGAGCATCGCTCTGCTCGGCACATGGCGGTACTCGTACGAGTACCGCCATGTGCTCGCCCGACAAGCTCGGGTGAAGAGGATCTGTGCCGGAAGAGGCACAGATCCGAAGAAGCTCCGCTGGACCACCAGGGAATGGAGGTACGGGGGCATTGCGGAGATGAAGGGGGCATTGCGGACATGAAGGGGGACATTGTGGAAGAGGGGCATAGACTCTATGCCCCTCTTCCACAATGTCCCCCTTCATCTCCGCTATGCCCGTCTTACACAATGTCCCCCTTCATGTCCGCTATGCCCCTCTTCCACAATGTCCCCCTTCATCTCCTCTATGCCATAGAGGAGATGAAGGGGGACATTGTGGAAGAGGGGCATAGCGGAGATGAAGGGGGACATTGTGGAAGAGGGGCATAGAGTCTATGCCCCTCTTCCACAATGTCCCCCTTCATCTCCGCTATGCCCCTCTTCCACAATGTCCCCCTTCATCTCCTCTATGGCATAGAGGAGATGAAGGGGGACATTGTGGAAGAGGGGCATAGCGGACATGAAGGGGGACATTGACCAGGCACCCTCCGCTCATCAGAGCAGGGGGTGCCTGGTTTGATGCTCGAGTGCTCCCATTGTATTCAATGGGGCTCGGGTGCTCGGCCGAGCACTCGAGCAGCAGGGGGTGCTCGGTCAGAGCACCCGAGCACCCGAGCATCACGGTGCTCGCTCATCACTATTTCTTACATTTCTGCCCCTTCAAATGTACTGAAATTTGTGAAAACCATGGCATTTCCAACTGTATTCATTAGCTAGTGCTCTTAGGAGAAAAATGACACCTCATTGGTATGAGTTCACCTACCTCAGGGGGCGCTAGAAGTGCAAAACGACACCTACTACAACCTCAAATTTTTCTAACATTTTCTCAAACATTACTTGTCTGTACACAAATGGTTATAACAACTACAGAAGTGAAGAAAGGGTACACAAACCATACCATTTTGAAAAGAAGACACCCTGCCGCATCTAATGATGGGTGACTTGCCTTGTTACCCCAAGACTGGAGTGCACAAATGCCTCCAGAAGGTGGCGCTAAAGAAAAAAAAAGACATTTTCTTACATTTCTGCCCCTTCAAATGTACTGAAATTTGTGAAAACCATGGCATTTCCAACTGTATTCATTAGCTAGTGCTCTTAGGAGAAAAATGACACCTCATTGGTATGAGTTCACCTACCTCAGGGGGCGCTAGAAGTGCAAAACGACACCTACTACAACCTCAAATTTTTCTAACATTTTCTCAAACATTACTTGTCTGTACACAAATGGTTATAACAACTACAGAAGTGAAGAAAGGGTACACAAACCATACCATTTTGAAAAGAAGACACCCTGCCGCATCTAATGATGGGTGACTTGCCTTGTTACCCCAAGACTGGAGTGCACAAATGCCTCCAGAAGGTGGCGCTAAAGAAAAAAAAAGACATTTTCTTACATTTCTGCCCCTTCAAATGTACTGAAATTTGTGAAAACCATGGCATTTCCAACTGTATTCATTAGCTAGTGCTCTTAGGAGAAAAATGACACCTCATTGGTATGAGTTCACCTACCTCAGGGGGCGATAGAAGTGCAAAACGACACCTACTACAACCTCAAATTTTTCTAACATTTTCTCAAACATTACTTGTCTGTACACAAATGGTTATAACAACTACAGAAGTGAAGAAAGGGTATACAAACCATACCATTTTGAAAATAAGACACCCTGTCGCATCTAATGATGGGTGACTTGCCTTGTTACCCCAAGCCTGGAGTGCACAAATGCCTCCAGAAGGTGGCACTAATGAAAAAAAAAGGCATTTTCTTACATTTCTGCCCCTTCAAATGTACTGAAATTTGTGAAAACCATGGCATTTCCAACTGTATTCATTAGCTAGTGCTCTTAGGAGAAAAATGACACCTCATTGGTATGAGTTCACCTACCACAGGGGACGCTAGAACTGCAAAACGACACCTACTACAACCTCAAATTTTTCTAACATTTTCTCAAACATTACTTGTCTGTACACAAATGGTTATAACAACTACAGAAGTGAAGAAAGGGTACACAAACCATACCATTTTGAAAAGAAGACAACCTGCCGCATCTAATGATGGGTGACTTGCCTTGTTACCCCAAGACTGGAGTGCACAAATGCCTCCAGAAGGTGGCGTTAATGAAAAAAAAAGGCATTTTCTTACATTTCTGCCCCTTCAAATATACTGAAATTTGTGAAAACCATGGCATTTCCAACTGTATTCATTAGCTAGTGCTCTTAGGAAAAAAATGACACCCCACTGGTATGAGTTCACCTACCTCAGGGGGCGCTACAAGTACAAAACTACACCTATTGCAACCTCTAATTTTTCTAACATTTTCTCAAACATTACTTGTCTGTACACAAATGCTTATAACAACTACATAAGTGAAGAAAGGGTACACAAACCATACCATTTTGAAAAGAAGACACCCTGCCGCATCTAATGATGGGTGACGTGCCTTGTTACCCCAAGCCTGGAGTGCACAAATGACTCCAGAAGGTGGCGCTAATGAAGAAAAAAGACATTTTCTTACATTTCTGCCCCTTCAAATGTGCTGAAATCTGTGAAAACCATGTAATTTCCAAATGTATTCATTAGCTAGTGCTCTTTGGAGAAAATTGACACCTCATTGGTATGAGTCGACCTACCTTAGGGGTGCCAGAACCACATAAATACACCTACCTGTTTGCTTCCTCGAAAATGGCTGCTTGTACTAAAATGTTCATAACTGTTAGCGACATGAAGGAAATATATAAAAGGTATACCATTTTGGAAAGTAGACATTCACCCACATCACAGGAGGGGTCACTTGCCTTTCTACCCCCTGGCTGAAGTGCTCAATTATTTCCAAAAGGTGGCGCTATAGGAATAAATACATGTTTTTTTTACATTTCCACCACTTCAAAGATACCAAAATCTTTGAAAACCATAACATTTCCTACTGTATTCAGTACCTTCTACCAACATGAGAAAAATGTTACCCCATTTGTGTGGGATAACATGCAATATGTGGGTGGTAGGAACACTTACCTAAACCTGACACTTTTGTTTTTGAAATTATCTGCCTGCACGAAAAGTGTCATAACCATTATAGATATGCAGGAAAGGTAGAGAAACCATACCATTTTGTAAAGAGGATAACCTGCCGCATCTAATGAGGGGCCACTTGCCTTCTTACCCCAAACCTGTTGTGCCCAAATGCTTCCAGAAGGTGGCACTATAGGAAAAAAATTGCATTTTTTACATTTCTGCCCCTTTAAATGTATGGATCTCTGTGAAAACCATGCAATTTTCAACTGCATTCACTAGCTAGTGCTCTTAGGAGTCAAATGACACCCCATTGGTGTGAGTTGACCTACCGTAGGGGGTGCTAGAAGTGCAAAATGACACCTACAACAACCTCTGATTTTTCTAATATTTTCTCAAATAATACTTTCCTGTACAAAAATGGTTATGTCAACTACAGAAGTGAAGAAAGGGTACAGAAACTATGACATTTTGGAAAGAAGATAACCTGCCGCATCTAATGAGCTGTGACTTCCTTTTCTACCCTTAAGTTAGAGTTCACAACTATTTCCAGAATTTGGTGCTACAGAAAAAAAAATTGTTTTTCTTACAAATCAGTCACTTCAAAGATACGGAAATGGTTCAACACCATGGGATTTCCTAGGAGGACCTCCTGCCAGCCTACAAAAAATAGTGCCCCACTGCTGTGGGTTGACATACCATATTGGGTGCCAGGAGCGTGGCTACCAGTGGAACAAGGATGGGGAAGCAAACAGTGTATGTGTGATTCTATTTCTACCAGTGGTCAGTCAGTGTAAGTGAGGACTTGTGTGTGCCAGAGAAACCAGGTCAGGGAAGGGACGAGGGGTCAGGCTGTGTAAGTGGGTATATCTACCAGTGGGCAGCGAGTAAGTGTGGTGGTGGTGATGGTGGGGAGGTAAGTGCATATGGGGGATTTGTGGTTACCAGTGTGCACTGTAAGTCCCATCATGCACTGTTTGATTCCCAGCCTGAATCCAGTGCGTACTGGCACTTGGGTCTACCAGTAGGCAGTGGAATCAGGCTGGGGGGGTCAGACTGGGGGAATGGGACTGCCAGTAGGCTGTGAAACTAGGCTGGTGGGTAGGGTATGTGGTTGGGGGGGATTGGAGGCATTTTGTGTGCATGCCACAGGGGTGTCCTATGCACTGAAAAGCAATGCACTGGACACCCTGTTGCACACAAAGAGTTAATTTTTTTTAGCTGTTATTTTTTTTTTTCATACCTTATTGGGGGGCATCGTACCACTTCTCATGCCCCCCAATGATGTCTGAATAAAAAATAATGGGAAAAAAATGTGTGTGTGTGCCACAGGGGGTCCAGCACATTGTAAACCACTTGTATGGGACCAACCTGTAACACATGCAGGTTTTGTGTTTTTTTTCCCAAAAAAAAAAAAAAAATTATATATATATATATATATATGTAGACCTCATTGGAGGGCATTAGAACTGATGCCCCACAATGAGATCTGAATAAAAAATAATGAGGGGAAAAAAAGAAAAATCCTTTGTCCGACACAGGGGTGTACAATGCATTCCAAAGCAAAGTATTGGACCCCCTGTGGCACGCAGAGGGTTAATTTTTTTTTCTTTTATTATTTGTTATTCATACCTTGTTGGGGGATCAGGTCTACTTCTGATGACCCCCCAACAAGGGCAGAATAAAAAATAAATAAATGTGTGTCACGGGGGGGGGGGGGGTCCAACGCATTGCAAAGCACTGCGTTGGACCCCACTGTGGGGCATACATTGTTTTCCTATTTTTTTTACACCTTGTTGGGGGGCTTCAGGACCCCTGATGTCCCCCAATGAGGTCTAAATAAAGTAAAAATTAAGAAAAAAAACAAAAAAACACTTTGTCTTCCACAGGGGTGTCCAATGCATTGCAAAGTAATGCACTGGACTCCCTGTGGCACACAGAGGGTTAATTTTTTTTTTTCTTTTATTATTTGTTATTCATACCTTGTTGGGGGATCAGGTCTACTTCTGATTACCCCCCAACAAGGGCAGAATAAAAAACAAATAAATGTGTGTGCCACAGGGGGGTCCAATGCATTGCAAAGCACTGCCCCCCCCCCATGGGGCACGTATTGTTTTACTTTTTTTTTTTTTTTTTTTTTTTTACACCTTGTTGGGGGGCTTCAGGACCCCTGATGCCCCCCAATGAGGTCTAAATAAACTAAAAATTAAGAAAAGAAAAAAAGAAAAACACTTTGTCTTCCCAGGGGTGTCCAATGCATTGCAAAGCAATGCATTGGACCCCCTGTGGCACACAGAGGGTTAATTTTTTTTTTTTTTTTTACTATTTTTTATTCATAGCTTGTTGGGGGACATCAGGGTCCCCCAACAAGCTTTGAAAAAAAAAGAAACGCAAACCAAAGTCCTGTATGTGCCACAGGAGGGGGGGTCTGCATTTGACCCCCCCCCAGTGGCACACACAGGGTTAATTTTTCTATTTTTTTTTTTTATATATATAGACCTCATTGGGGGTCATCAGGACCTCTCCTGACCCCCCCCCAATGAGGTCTCAGTTAAAAAAAATGTGCTACAGCACAACTGACCCTGTGACTGCCAAAGGGGTCTCCAGCGCATTGCAAAGCAATGCGCTGGACGTCCCCACGGCACTCATAGGGTTAAACATTTATTTTATTTATTTTTTTCTATATCAGACCTCGTGGGGGGACATCAGGACACCTTCTGATGTCCCCCCAGTTATTGATCTCCCAGCCGATTGTGCTGGGAGATCAATCTGGCGACGGCAGGAGAGCAATAGCTCTCCTGCCTTTCACTCCTACCATCGGTAGGAGTGAATGGGACCGTGGAAACTTCCTTAACATCATCGGTGATCATGTCACCGATGACGTTAGGAGGCTTCCCCCGGTCCCGCCCACTCCTACCCGGAAGTTCGGGTAGGAGAGAGCAGGAAGGAGAAGCTCCGCTTCTCCTTCGTAAGTATTGATCTCCCAGCGCGATCGGCTGGGAGATCAATACATGGGGGGACATGAGGAGTGATCCTCATGTCCCCCCAAGAGTGCCAGGCAATTGTTTTTTTTAAATGTGGCCACTGCATGCCGGTTATACCGGCTTATGCAGTGACCGCATTTAAGGTGTACCTTGTACGAGCTTGGCACAGCAGGTACAGCTGTGCGAACTCGTACAATGTACCCACCTGGCACTCTAGGGGTTAAATGTTACCAGTCAAAATATTGACAATTGGAGAATTTTACATATTTATTGTGGTGCAGCTGGTTTGCTCCAGAATTCCTCCAGGTCTTTAAATCACTTAATTTACTGGGATAAATGCAATAAAGCTTGCTGTGGCATGCCCCATGAACAACTAAATGACGGTGATACTATCCAGGTTGTTATTTTTATATTTGAAAAGGGGTTTCTTACAGGTTCAAGAAACACAGAATATGACTGCTAAAACAATAGAAAATGAATGTTCAGTAGAAACCCTTGCTTACTTTATAATCAGATTTTTCACCAATGTTTCAAAAGCAAGGTTAGGGCTGGTATTAGATGCTGGTGCTAAGAATTGGCATTGGCTGTTAAGAACAGTGTTTAAAGGCATAGTAATACTTCGTTTTATCTTTTTTTTATTTTGTAGGCATTAAAAAACATGAAGAACGATATAAGTCTTTATGGTTTGAGAGATATTCACAAGCATAGTTTCCCCTCCCTCCCCTTTTACCAAATGTAAACCATCTCTTCTCAGATGTGGAATGCAGTCCATAGACCAGACAGATAACAGCAGGGGACAATCTTCTTCCTATGAGAACAATGAAAGCCCTGACCCCCTTGACAAGTTTTTCAGGTTTTTCCCTTAATTGAAGATTGTCCCTCTCTGCAGTCTACTTGGGCACCTCCCTTCTGATCTGAAATAACACTCTCCAAAGTCCAAATACTATGATGATTAATTAGAGCTGCTTTTATTATGAAACATTACTATCCCTTTCAATTTTAGAGTTAGAGGTACTGTTTTGTTTACCTATATGCAGTGTTCCCCTATGGTTTCTTACACAAAGATTAATAGCGTGTAGACTAATAGTTTACGTTTATTGTGATATGCTATAAGGAGTTGAATTTAGCTCACTCACAGCCCCCTCCCATTTATCAGCTTGACCGACCTGATCCAACTTTGTATATGTCAAAAGCATATAACCTTGCTAAAAGGCAAATACACTATATTTCACAAGCACTGCCCACAATCTTTTAAAAGTATGGCTAGGTTGTACAGTTTTTCATGGGAATGCAGCCTCACCTTGACAGCAATCAATGACAATTATTTGTTTCTCCTGCCTGAGATCTGATCCGAGGTACAAGAGCTGGTTTTATTTTGAATATCCTTTAATTTCACATAACTTTGTTAGAAAGGCAATGTATGATGGGACAATTATGGGGCAAAGCACTTGGTATTAAGGAGATAAATACAAATTGATGTTGATTTAACTGGTGTTTTAACCTTTTGATTGCTGGAGGTGTCTCCCGTGCCTTATTGATTAAAGGCATTTTAGAACCTGGCTATCATTTATATTTTTTCTTTATATTTCTCTACCTTATTTTTTACAATATTAGCAACTATGTTTCACAAATACCACCTATATTCATTTAAACTTAAAGGGATAGTGATATTTCGTTTTATCTTTATTTTATTTTGTAGGCATTAAAAAAACATGAAGAACAATATAAGTCTTATCTCTCAAACCTTTATGGTTTTAGAGATAGTCACAAGCAAAGTTTCCCCTCCCGCCCCTTTTACCTAGTGTAAGCCATCTCCTCTCAGATGTGGAATCTTGTTGTAAGACCAGACAGATAACGGCAGGGGACAATCTTCTTCCTATGAGAACAATGAAAGCCCTGACCCTCTTGACAAGCTTTTCAGGTTGTTCCCTTATATTAATTGAAGATTGTCCCTCTCTGCAGTCTACCTGGACACCTCACTTCTGATCTGGCTGTACAGTGTTACATCAGTAAAAGGGGCGGGAGGGGATACTTTGTCATTGAATTACTCTTGAACTACAACTCTGACAGAATTGAAATAACAGTCTCCAAAGTCCAAATACTATGATGATTAATTAGAGCTGCTTTTATTATGAAACATTACTATCCCTATAAGGCTAGGTTGAAAATGGGAACACTGGGAACACTGTCTCATCTTGACAACAATTTATGGCAACAATTTGGTTTATTTTGAATATCCTTTATTTTCACATAATTTTGTAAGAAGTGAAATGCATGCTGGAAAATTTTTGGGCCAAACCGTTTGCTCTGTAGGGGACAAATACAAATTAATTTTGATTTGACCCTTTGAATGCTAGGGAAGTTTCCAGGGTCTTATGAATAAATGCAATTGAGAACCTTTAAAAGTTTCAGTTAAAGTATTGGTATTTGGAGAATTTGATGTATCCCTTTAGGTACAGTTGGTTTGCTCAAGAATTTGTCCAGGTCTTTAAATCATCTTTCTCTGTGGTATACTCAATGAAAAACCAAAATATAATAATGCTTTCCATGTTGTTACCATTATATTTAAAGGGATAGTAATATTTCGTTTTATCTTTATTTTATTTTGTAGGCATTAAAAAGACATGAAGAACGATATAAGTCTAATCTCGCAAACCTTTATGGTTTAAGAGATATTCACAAGCAAAGTTCCCCTCCCCGCCCCTTTTACCTAGTGTAAGCCATCTCTTCTCAGATGTGAGTCTGGTTGTATGACAAGACAGATAACAGAAGGGGGCAATTTTCTTTGTATGAAAACAATGAAAGCCCTTCCCCCCTTGACAAGTTTTTCAGCTTTTTCCCTTATCTTAATTGAAGATTGTCCCTCTCTGCAATCTACCTGGGCACCTCCCTTCTGATCTGGCCGAATGGGGGGGGGATTACTTTGCTTGTGAATATCTCTTAAACCATAAAGGTTTGAGAGATAAGATTTACATCGTTCTTCATGTTTTTTTACTGCCTACAAAATAAAATAAAGATAAAACGAAGTATTACTATCCCTTTAACAAGGAGGTTCTTATATATTCAATAAACACAGCATATGACATGGTTAGGGTTAGGGTACTGGAATATATTAGGGTTAGGAGTCTGGTGTTAGATGCTGGGACTAAGTGTGAGGATGAATTGTTAAGATCAGGGTTTGCATTTAAGATTTACAGATTATGATTTAACATTTTGATTACCAGTATACAGTGCACCTATCTGACGCTCAACTGGTTTCTTAAAAAATATTGAATGCTTTTAAGTTATTGAGTTACGCTTATTGTAAGTTAATTCAAGGAGTTGAGTTCATTACATATACTGCTTTTCAGTGTTAGCTATCGTATATATCATATCAGTCAGGTTCTTACACTTGAAATTCACACATTTACATTGAGACACAATGAAACTATGTTTCCTGGACATTCATGGCAGCTCACCAGATGTGTTAGCTCCTCCCCTTTCAGCTGATAGAACAGAGAAGAAGTCATACTAAATTCATACATATAAGAGACCCCCTCCACCTTCCTCTGTTGTTTTTTTCTTTGTCCTCTGAAGCTGATAGGACTTGAGTTATTGGCTCTCTTTTGAGAGTCCTTTTTATTTTGATGCTTACGGGGCATGTGTCTTTTGTCATTTACTAGTTCTCTTACTGTCTCCTTCTGATGCTCTAACTTAACTCTTCCTATCAGAGTTGGTGGGTGGGGTACCCGGTAGCAGCCAGGGTATTCCTTCATAAATCCTCACAGTCACCGATGTAAAAGAGAGTTATAGGAATGTTGTTTCTTTCAGTAACATTTTCACAGATGCTTGCAGCGAGGATATGCAGATGTGGGTTTATCTGAGAAATACTCCGCCCTCTGAGATTTGGATTACCTTGATATATATGCAGGTCTGAGTTTCCTATGCTACCTGCTCTAATGGTTGCCACCAGTACCCAGGAGAATTGAAATTCCTGCGCTCTACTTGCTTTCAGGTATGATTTTGTGTTTGTATCCTCTCTTCTACACCTCTGTTTCTAGTGTAACATGTTTCCTCCTCACTGAGTCTCAGATGGCTAATGAGATGGGTATAGTCCCAGGTGTCTTCATTTTTCAGTTATGTTCATCTTTGAGGGAGCCCTTTTTGAAGCTATCTCTTCCTGACACCAGGTGTTTTCAGAGGAATTTATGTAATTTATGGGAATGTTCAGGCCAAATCAGCATTCTTGGCATCTTGTCTTCCAAATGCTTTATTTTTTCTATCAGTTGGAAAGTTCAGTTTAGGGTATCTCTGGCCCCATCTTCATGTACTAAAGCTGTACACCTAGAGTGTGTCTCTTCAGTACACCCTGTGCTTTCCTGTAATTATATTAATTCCCATATTGTGTTTCATGTCATCAACAAATCACTTGGTTGTGCCGAGAAAAAAATCAGCAAACTATACACCTGAATTTCTTTGCTTTTGTATATTTGTGAATTAACTATAACATATGCTTTAACATACATAGTTTGCCTGTATCCAATGCAGTGGTTTATTGACCCTTTTCAATCAATAAGAAAGCAGGCAAAAGGGTGACTCATAGGTTAATAACTGCTTAAATGAGTATAAGCCAATGTCAATCTTCATCAATTATACTCACATTTTTACACATCAAAGATTGCCGCACTCCAAGCACGTGGAGGATAATAACACTGCCCCCACAAAGATCTCCCAATGGATTGAACGCAGCTCACCTGGATATATCAGCTCTCAGAGAGAGAGTGAGAGATAGAGAGAGATTATGGAGATAACATATAATATGGAATAATAAAGAAAAGGAGATGCTACTATCCCATAGGTCCAGTAATGTACAGAACAAAAAGAAAGGTATTAGAAAATGAAAAAATAAGATGAGCAGTCCAAATCCAATTAGCATTTAATATAGTGAATATACAGATAGCAACATTTATCACATACTCAAGGAACAAAAATTAAATATAAAATCCAGATCCAGAACATAGTAAATGCAGAGAATAAATGGCATAGATTATGGTACCAAAAACATTTTCTGATATAGTGATATGATAGTCTCAATGACTTTTACATTGTGGGTTGATATGTCTGTGTCTAGAAGGTCTTGCAGCACGCTGAAGTGATTAGACAGTGCTAACTCAGTACCTGCTGTTGTAATAGCTGGCTAATGTCGATCTTCAAGTTTGTTGACTTGATAATTTTCTTTCTTTCTTGCAGTCAATTTTTTTTTGGGGGGAGGGTTCTTGCAGTCAATTTTGATTTTTGCTTCTCACTATACTAGCGGCACTTCCAAGTTAAAATAATTTAAGACTGAGCAGTTAGGGAATATTGTTTTATTATTTGCAAGTATGAAATCAATTTCACTTGTATTACCATTAGGGATCTATTTTCTCTGGGCCTTTTTCCTGTAGGTTGAATCTATGAAGTGCAAATTTTGTTCTACAAATTCAATAAGTTGGTTTCCTCTATTGTCTCTTTTTCCAGTTCCACGTGGTCCAAACAATTTTTTTCACAATTTTGGATCTTACCAGTTCCCACATTGAAATCTCCCATTATAAATTTGTAGTGGTAATTGTCCTGTTTGTAGAGGTGTAATAACTCATCATAAAATTCTTCAACTTCATCATCACTGTGATTACTTGAAGGGGCATAAACTTGAATGATCTGAAGAACATGGTGACTGTTTAGTTTGATTGCACAAGAAGTGATTCTTACAGGAATACTTTCTACTTTTGCGACTGAGTCTATCAGTCTTTTTGTTAATCAAGAATCTGATTCCTCCACAATGTTCATCATTGGTTCCTTTATAGTATAACCAGCATCTATCTTCTAATTTGAGTCTCACATAAGCCTATAATGTCCCAACTGATGTTATTTAGTTCTTTTACTAGTTCCTCTAAACGTGAAAACGTACTCAAAGATCGAATGTTAAGCGTTACAAAGTCTAAAGACCAAAGGCAGCCTAATAGAGCCCTGTAATACTTAGCATCCTGTGCCATTGAGCTGGTCTTCACTCTGTCATATGAAGTAGCTCACAAGCCTCTATGGAATGAGGGCCCTTGCTTTTGTTGCAAAGCCATGCTGAGGGAATGGACCATAATCTAAAATGCTGGTCCAGTACAGGTTGGCAGATTTTGGGTCAGTTTAGTCTGGTGTCTTACATTTGATCTATCCAATTTGGGTGACCCTGCCAGGAGTATATGCTCCCGATGGCATAGTTCTCTGCTTCATTGAGACACAAAAAATCCCACCATGATAAGGCTTTCACGTATGGGAGTGAGATATAGATACATAGCTAGATAGCTAGCAAGATAGATAGATAGATAGATAGATAGATAGATAGACAAATATTCCAGTTGAAATATTTTCAAAAACACAGTTTAACAGTGCATATTTCCTGCAGAACTTCACATAACTGGCCTAGAAGTTAAAGGGATAATAATACTTTAATATTACTAATCCCCAAAGTGTAGCTCTTTAAAACATAATTCAATCGTCCCAGGTTCATCTCTCAGACCTTTATGGTTTGAGAGATAACCGAACACAAAGTCCCCCCTCCCTCCCCCTTCCCTGAAGTCAGTGTTGTACTGACTGCAGGGATATCTGGTTTTATTTTGCATCAGGTGGCTCAGCAGCATGTGTAAACATTGCAAATGCAGAAGACCGTTTCAGTGAAATAATTATTTTTTACTAATGCAATCTCAGCTCAGCTGCAGAGCCACAAGCCTGTCGTAAGACAGACTTCCCCTGCAGTCAGTACAACGCTGACTTCAGGGAAGGGGGAGGGAGGGGGGAAGTTTGCGTTCAATTATCTCTCAAACCATGAAGGTTTGAAAGATGACACTGGGGACAATTAAATTATTTTTTAAAGAGCTACACTATGGGGATTAGTAATATTAAAGTATTACTATTGCTTTAAGGAAGACTGTCACTTTGGATGAAATGATTGTGAAACAGTTTTCAAAATCAGCTTTACTTATGTTAGCTTTTTTCTTTATTTCAAACTACAGTTTATGAGGTATTTATGTAGCTTTATTTATTTTGTCTATGCAAATTAGCTACTATTGGCTGGCAGTGAGAGGCAGATGGGATGGGGAGTGATGCAGAATGTTAGTATCTTGATGGCATGCCTGCCAATACTGTGTAATTTACATAAACAGACAAATAAAGCTAAATATCTCATTAGCTATTGTTTTAAGTAAGAAATGGCTACTATAAATAAAGGTGCTTTTGTATGTTCTTTCACAATCACTTATTTCTATCTAAGGGATAGTTTCACTTTAAATTATGTGAAGGCTTGCATTCACTAAGTTTTATAAAATTATGGCAAATAATCCTTTGTTACTTATGGTCTGCATGGGCGCTGTATTTTAAAAACAATGTGAAAATCAAGAAGATAAATATTTCTGCCTAACATTAATTTTCCAGTTATTTAAACACTTTTGATGCCAAAAGCAGTGCACTGTAAGCCTTTCTTGTGCTGAAGGGTTTAAAGGGATAGTAATGTTTCATAATAAAAGCAGCTCTAATTAATCATCATAGTATTTGGACTTTGGAGAGTGTTATTTCAATTCTGTCAGAGTTGTAGTACAAGAGTAATTCAATAACAAAGTATCCCCCTCCCACCCCTTTTACTGATGTAACACTGCTCAGCCAGATCAGAAGGGAGGTGCCCAGGTAGACTGCAGAGAGGGACAATCTTCAATTAAGATAAGGGAAAAACCAGAAAAACTTGTCAAGGGGGGCAGGGCTTTCATTGTTCTCATAGGAAGAAGATTGTCTCCTGCTGTTATCTGTCTGGTCTATGGACTGCATTCCACATCTGAGAAGAGATGGCTTACATTAGGTAAAAGGGGTGGGAGGGGAAACTTTGCTAGTGAATATCTCTCAAACCATAAAGGTTTGAGAGATAAGACTTATATTGTTCTTCATGTTTTTTTTAATGCCAACAAAATAAAATAAAGATAAAGCAAAATATTACTATCCCTTTAAGGCTTCTTGCCTTTACTTAATCTACCCTTCCTAGACTTTCAGACCTTTGGATATATTACAAATCAGTGCACTGAACTCCTCTCTAGAATCTAAGGGGTTCAGTTCTCAGGTATCACCCTGTGTTATACCTTGTGCATTATAGATGCTTTTATTTGGAGATCTAAAAATCAATGAGACCTCTACTAAAATGGTTTATTTTTATCATCTATGCTTTTAAGTTGATATTTACCTATGTTAAGGTCACATTATAAAGTGTTGTCAATATGGAGTTATACCATTAACCAGATGTTAACTGAGGTTAATGCATTGCTAAATACCTTAATGGATCTTAGCCAGTGCTCATTTTCTCAGATAAAAAGCTGCTGTGCTATTTTTTTATTTAGAGAAAATTACTTAAGCTTTAAACCTTAGTTCAGTGGCTCTCAGCCAAGGTGCTGTGGTACTTTGATGTGTCACAAATGTCCATTTAGGATGTCCCTTTTATCTATAAAGACTTTGAAAAAAGTTTGATTGTTGAGTTTCAAACATTTGTTTGATGCAAATTAGCATCCACAATGTGTTTGATATTGCAATTCTTATTGTGAGACCTAAAATAACTATATATTTAGGTATTTCTACCTAAATCATGACTATCATGACTAATAAAATGTTAGGAGTAGGGATGGGCGAAAATTTCTGCCTCAAACTGAAATCGGTGAAAAATGGCACTTTCCCCATGATATTTTCCGCTTTTTTCACCTAGCTCATTCCATTGAAATCAATGGGAACATTGAAATTACACATAACAAAATAAACATTATTTAATTTCCCAATGGCACAGTATAAAAGGGGCATGAGGGTGTGTTGGTGGGGTGTGGGGAAAGAATCAGTTGAACAGAGGATGATTTTTTGGGGGGTTGTTTACTGGGATTGGGGGGAAGTTAATAAAAAATATATCCTGAATAAAATAAAAAAAAAAAACCCGTAAGACATGTTATAAAAGGGGTCTAAGAAGGGTGCCTGTGTTGGTGAATGAATAAATCATTTGAACAGGGAATTTGAGTCAATATCTTTTTTTGATTGCACTAATCAGAGGTGGACAGTTCACCTTACATACTGGCTGGAAGTTGCTTGGGATCTTCACACCTAAATATTTTATGAAGTCCTTGCATATAGGGATTTCAACAGGAAGGTTGATGTTTGCAGCCCCAGATTTACTCTTGTTGATCTGTGAATATGTGTTTAATGCAACATTCAGCTGGGAGAATATCAAGTTTGATTACACCGTGAGTGTAACCACTGGATGAAGCTGGAAGATTTTCAGCTAGTAACAACTCCTCACCCCCAGGAGTTGAGTGATTATCTTTAAACTGGTTTCAGGTTTAATAAGGAGTGGAATGGAACCAGTATTAGCAATGGGTGTAAAAATGCTGCTTACTGATACATTGAGAACAGGATAACTAAACAAACTATGCTGGGTATATGTGACTTGTTAACAGATTAGGAGCATTATGGAGAGTAGCAGCAGGTAGCTTGGTATATAGGGCATAGAAAGGATTAGTCATACAACAAGCCAGTATCAGGGCACAGATGACAGTGAAATAGATAAAAACAAGAAAGAGAAAAGTAGCAGATCTTATTCAGCCAGAAGGCAAGGTCAGGAAGTCTGTCAGAAGACAGGAACACCAGACAACACTGTTGAAGGGAAAAGTACAAGACAGTACAGGAGCAAATACATTAGAATAAGAACTACAACTGCTAGAGGAGAAGCATACAGGACAGAGGATACTGACACCCACATGTAGGTGGTAACAGAGGTCAGAACAACAATAATTCTCATTTTCTGTGTTATGAGGCAAAGGTTGAACTTGATGGATTTTGTATTCCAACCTAATTTACTGTGTTACTATATTACCATGTAGAACATCAGTTTCTTTATACCAATATCTCTGGCATAACATAGATAAAAATAGGCCAATAACCTCCTAAAACTAACAAAACACTATGAATAATATTAATCTGAAAAAAATAAATGAGATATGATGACTATCGAGTATCGATGAGTGTACGTTTTTGCCTCAAGATAGAAACAGGAGAACAATGTGACATTTTACCTAGCAACAAATTTTCCCTCAGGCGTAGTATAAAACGGGTGTCAGGTTCCCACAGCATGTATGTTAGACGGAAAGAGAGCAGCACATTTTTGAGCTAGAGAAGACAGGCTAATAAAGTGGAGTTGAAACTTAGTTTAGGGAGTCTTGTAGACAAGATATTTGTTTTCTCTATTAGGTGAATCTGGGGGCACTCTGGGGGACAAGAAGGGAGATTGACCCCAAATACCTGACAATCTTGTGTGACTGACTGGGAAGACACAAGCAGCTGTGATCTGAGTTTCTTCCTGATATGGCTGTTATCTCTGTGATAGGGGAATATGGAATTATGAGGAGGGATCAAAGGAGAGTTTCCCCAAAATCTTGTATGGAAAGGCACAGGCAGCCATGATTTAAGTACTTTCCTGTTATCCTTTTGTAAGGGGAGTCAGGGGGTGTGAGAAGGGAGCAAATGAGAATTACCCCAAATACCCCATAATTCTGGGTGACTAACTAGAAAGACACAGGCAGCCATTTCCTTCCTGATCTGGTTGTTATCTCTGTGCTCGGGGAGTCTGGGGGTGTGAGAAGGGAGCAAAGGAGAATAACCCCAAATACCACAATATTCTGTGTTATGGACTGTTAAGACACCGGCAGCCATGAACCAAGTTCCTTCCTGACCTGACTGCTACCCCTGTGCTAGGGAAATCTAGAGAAAGAAGCAGTTTAACAGGGAGTGTTTTTTGTTTGTTTGGGATGGGGGTACAGTTAATAAAAACAATGAAATAAAATAAAAGCAAAAAAAAAAAAAAAAAAACACAAACAAAATAAAAATGATAAGTGACAGAGACAGCAATCCTGACGTAAGCTGTGACTGAGGCAGGCTGATACTAGACACAATAGAGTGTTTTGTAGAAGGCCAATGCAAGACATTACAAACAATCAGTATTATTGTGTATTTTACTGTGAAAACACACAGCAGCTGAGTAATGTTCAGCAAATGCACAAGGGGTAAGTGGAGGGTGAATGGATTACGAGCAGTGCAGAGACATGTGAATAAAGTGGTAGTCCAAAAAACTGATAGCAGCCATGGTTGCTGCAACTTGTGCAGTAAATGATGGTGAACCCTCTCCTCCCAAAGAGGATGCAGTTTGTCAAAGTTCTACCAAAAATTCCACAACTACCAATACAGCACAATTATTAAACGGTCTAAAAACACAAAAGACTATAATGAGTCACATTCCAGTGTTGATGGCATAGTGCAAGAAGGTGTAGCAGCTCAACCAACTGCTGCATCTGACAGTGAAACAAACAAGCACAAAAACAGCTGTCCTGAAAGTAGTAGCCAATTTTGTGAAAAGTAAGGGGAAAGTAAAAAGAAATTGTTTGAGACCTGTAAAAACCTAGAGGAATATAAAGTAGTGGGCAAGAAGTGGCGGGTGATGCTGAGGATGACCTATGACTGATGAAGATAAGGTAGATCTAGAATATATACCTTCAGCATCCTCTTCTTCTTCAGATACACATGAAGTTGAGTGTGAGAGACATGCTGATGATGATGACATGGCCAGAACATTAGCTGAAAGGCAAAGGCTGACTCTTCCACAACTGAAAGGGAACACTGAGCCTGTCTATAAACTGCTTGAGAAAACAATTTGAAAGTCTGACCCTGGGCAAGCAAAGATGTAAAAAAATACACAGCCATCCTGTTAGTCATCGTCAGAATTGTCCCCTCTTCCAAATTCAAGTCCCACTCAGCCTCACACACTCCTAGTGTTGAGTAGCCATCAACACAACTCTAGCTATGATTAGTGCATCTGATGTTGTTGTAAGTGCAGCAAATTTAACACCTAGTAATGGTACAGTTGCACCAACATCTAGCTCCCGTAGTAGCAGCAGCCCTCAGGAACCTCACAGGATATGAAATCCACAGTTTGGAGATATTTCACTCAGGATCAAAAAGCCAAGCATGCTGCTATCTGTTGGCTGTGTACTCTTAAACATTCCTGTGTCTCTGGGGTACATAATAGAAGTGTTGTTGATGTGTCAGAGAATGTACCAAGATTTCCTTCTCCTGCTGCAGAGGTGTATAACTCTGAGTTTGTTTTTGGAGATGACAAGAGCCATAGAGTGCCAAAACATACTGCCACCACCTCCATCACCTCCTCAAGTGATGTTGTTAAAGCAATAGTTATACAATTCTTCCACTATGTACTGCCATTCCACATTAAGTAAGTTCTTAGAAAGAGGTCAAAGTATGCATAAAAAATATATAAAAGTATGCCTGTGGAATAGTAAACTTGCCAAAATGTTGGAGGTTGATATGCTACCCTTTTCTTTTGCTGAAATAAGAGGCTTTAAAGAACTGATGTCATTGCTACATCCAGCTGGAAAACCCCAAGCCACAATTATTTTTCAAGTTATTTTACTTCAGCAAGACGTTAGGGTTGTGGGCAGTCAGCCTACTAAAATTTTTTTCAAGGCATATGTTGCTGTAGGACTCAAAGCTTTTACTTTCAGCTATTTATTTCTCCACCATATTGCAGTCATAGAAAACGTAGGCTAAGAATAGCAAAGTTCTAGCAGGATATTTATTGGCAGTGGTACAAAAAGGCAACGTTTTATGTATTTTCATTGGGCATGAATTTTTGCAAAAAAAGCAAGAAATTTTGTTTTTCTGTGAAAATTCCCATGGGAAATTATTCAGACCTTTCGCCCATTTGTGAATTGAAATACACATGATATTTATTCAGACATGGAAGGAGAGGGATTAAACTTTACAGGAGGAGAGGTCGAAGGTGAATAGTAAATTTTTTTTATGCCATGATAAAATAACAATTGAAGTAAGCCTATCCCCTTAGGGGGTATTCAAGATACTTTCAACCACACTGACATTGATTTAAATATTCATTGATTCTCTCAATGTCTTCTTAACTTTCTTAATTATGTAAGATGTGTTCATATTACCACATCATCTACTAGGCACATTATATTACTTTTATTTGATTAGTACCAATAGTTTTATTCTACAGTATCATTTTACAATCATCTCACAACCACTATAATCAGGCATTTTCACTTTGTATCACATTGTTACCATTCCACCATCTCATGGATATTGTTTGGTTTCATTCCTACCCTTTTATGTTTATTGTCCATTTTGTATTTTGAATTTTTTGGGAGTTACCTTTATTTTGTATAGTGTATCCTGGTCATATAACCTCATTATAGTTTAGTCCAACTCCTATGTCCTATGCTAGCCTATTGTTTGAACTGAGGATTTGTAACTCAGACTTAGGCTTCAACAAATATCAGGAGACTGGTATCCTTTTGAATTGTTGCACACTTACAAAAGGGTGCATTAAATGTTGCATTGTTGAAAAGGGCACATTGAAAATGGAACATTACAAATGTTGCATGGTTATAAATGTCGCATTGTTGAAAACGGCACATTGAAATTGGTGCATTACAAATGTTGCATGGACGAAAATGTTGCATGGTTGAAATGGGCGTCATTCTGATGTAGCAGGCTTAAGTGTCGAGACATCAGAATGATGCCCGCATAAGTGTCGAGTGCCATTCGCATTGCTACCACTTCTGCACTTATGAATGAATATACTACAGCATCCATGACTCCCCATCCATTATCTGGCATACACTTGCATACAATGACTCCCCACCCATTACCTTGTATAAATGCTACCACTTATGCGCCTATGAGACTGCAGATATAAACAAAATATAATCAACCCACTGAATGCCACTGGGTATGAACAGAACATAATAGGTAGAGGACATACGCCTCCCACCAGCAAAAAAAGGGAGTTTTTTTTTATCTTGCTGGAGATGCTCATTATTTTGTCTGATATTAGGAATATGTCCTCCAATGGTGTTCTTTGATTTTGTTGGCAAGTGGGTGGGATCTTTATTTTATGTATTTGTGTCTATGGATGTGTCTCTATGGCTTATGATTCAGTGGATAACGATGTGAAAAAAATCAATCTTTGTCCATTTTCTCCACTGCATTGCAGTTTGGGGATAAAAGCCCCATTTAAATCAATGGTTATTTGTTCCAGAATTCTCTAGTCCTTACTAAATCTGTCTAACTGTGTTAACTCTTTGTTCGCTAGAGGGGTTTCCAATTAAATTTTTAAGCATCCAAGTAATTAAGGGCTCGATCCAAATGTTGGCATGTGCAGAAAAAACTGGCGACTGTTGTTTTGTAAGTCAAGTATGCGATACAAATGTTCCTACAAGTAAGAAATAACAGCAGTTTTGAAAACACAACGCTCATCGCCAAAATATCAAAATAGCGCCCATTGAGGACAATGTAAAAGCTAACCCCTGAGCCATTCAAATGTTTGAGTTAGGGATAATGTGAGTTAAACTGCAACATTTTCTGCCAGAAATCTAACACCCATTTTTTTAGCCATACACCACAAAACTCAGAGTAAAAACCACCATCGAGAAAATCAAAACAGAGAAGCAGGTCATTCAAGTATAGAACCCAAGTATACAGAGGTCAAATAATAACCCCTGCAATGTCTAGCAAATACAACAACAAGGCCTAGACCAGTGGTTCACAATCCTTCCATCCAAGGCACCCCTAATATGCAATCTTGATGTTCCAAGGCACCCCTAATATGCAATCTGGATGTTCCAGGGCACCCCTTGAAGTTAGAAAGGGTTCAGTGAAAGGAACAATGAATGGATGGATACCTATTTATCAGTAGGTCTCACAGTGGGAATGACAATAAGGAGATAAGATTGTTTAGAATAACCACTAGAAACAAACATCAGAGAATATATGTCTTTAAAGCAGTTGTAATCTGTATGGGAATAGTCAGGCACCCCGAGCTCTCGCTCATAGCACACTAAAGAGCCACGGCACATTGGTTGTGAAACACTGGCCTAAACCATACAAACAATTCACAGACAAACAACAAGAACCCAGCAACCCCACAGGGACAAGGGGAACACAAAGCAGCACAACACAAGCCATCCCAACACACCTTTGAACACCAGAGGTTAACACACAACACAACATGCACACCTGTCATTCCAAGACAAATCAAGCTCGCCTATGTAACCTCAGCAGTCAATGGAGACAAAACACACACCTGACAGGTACATACTAATTAAAAATAATCACACCACTAACCATAGACACACCAGCAAACAATTACCTGGATAACACACACCTTACCATTAGTCCATTATGACCACATGACTGTTCATGGACAACACCTTACTGCTGTTTCAAAGTGACAGCCCACCCTTCTCAGATGTAGTGTGAGAGAGTGGCTGACAGAGACACAGACCAACAGCAGTATGTACACATACTCGTACCTGAGATGACAGCGTGAGGTTTGAGAGGGCTAGGGCTCACCATCCTCCTCCAAGCACCCCTGTCCAACAGCCGTCACCTTCTACAACTGTTGATGCTCCAGCTGAAGAGCCATCCCCACCTGGAGGACCGCACCTCCCAGCAGCACCTCAGCTGCCACAACAGGGCACCCCCCAGCTTCCACAGGGACCTGTGGAGCAGCAGAGGGATGGTAGACCACTGGCAAGGCCTAGGATATACCACACAAGGGTCACACTGCTGGGAATGACAGATGAAGAAGTCAGAGACCGCTACAGACCGACATCAGAGAGCATTATAAACCTATATGAGGTCATAAAGGATGACATAGACCCTGTTTACAGTGCAAACTGTGCCCTAACAGGATTGCAGAAACTGATGTGTGCCATTCATTTTATGGCAAGTGGATCATTCCAATCCATAGAAGAAGACATGTCTGGCATGTCCCAGTCCACCTGCTCCAGGGCACTGACCCAGGTGTTAACAGCACTCAAGAGGAAGGCAAGTGCCTACGTTCCCTTACCCACAAGAGACATGGAGTGGGCACAGGTTAAACAGGCCTTCTACGCTAGAGGTGGAATACCCAGGGTCATGGGTGCCATTGACTGCACACACGGTCGAATAAGAGCCCCTGCACAAGAGCCACATCTATACATCAACGGGAAGAGTTATCACTCGATAAATGTCCAGATTGTGTGTGATGCCGGGATGAAGATCACTAACATCTGTGCTAAATTTCCTGGGAGTATCCTCACCAACTCCTCTGTACACAGGGATTTCGAGAACAGGACACATACAGGAGGATGGCTGTTGGTTGAGTCAACAGAGAACACACACCACCACATCTACAGGTGCACGCACATGACGCATGTACACACACACCTCAGTATGTGCATGACATACAAGGTGGGGGAGATCCACTAAGCGGTGATGAAGAGGTGATGAAGTGCAGATGACTCCACCTCGTCATCATGTCTCCACTTCCTATGTAATGCCATGGAGCTTATGTGACCAGATCCCTTCAACTGTGGACATCCCTGTGCATAGGCTCCATAGAATAACATGAAAACTGGAGAAGTGATGGACCAGAGAAGTCATCTCCCTCACATCACCACTTCATCACTGCTTTGTGAATATCCCCCATGAATGCATCATCCATGTAACATGTGATTCTCATAACACCATGTTACTACTCATCTACAGGTGATGCTGGCTATGGGTGCAATTCTTTGCTTCTCATGCCAATTGCTAATCCCCACACACCTGCTGAGGAGCACTACAATGAGGCACATGTCCGGACCAAGAATGTCATTGAGTGCACCTTTGGGCAGCTCAAATCCAGGTTCCATTGCCTGGATCACCATGGGGGCGCTCTGCAATATTCACCTGGTAAAGTATGTGATATAATCCAGGCAGGTGCCCTATTACACAACATTGCTGTGGACACATGTCTTGTAGAGGATGTTGAACCACACCAGCCTATGGAGGTCCCTGTTCCCATTTACGGAGGGGAGGATATGTTGAGTGGGACGCAGTTGCGAACCAGGCTCATCAGGGACTACTTCACCTGTGAGTACTATGCATGTGTGACATTGGTTGTGCTTGTGGAATGCATGCAAACACACGCAAACCAACAATAATTATCTGTTCCACTCCACAGGATGACCCAACAGCACAGTCCTAGCATGTCAATGACTTCCTCCTTCAACCTGGGATTAAAGGTAAACCATATTGTTCATGTACATCACATACTGAGTTGTACTGATGGAAAACTACATTTACCAAGTTGAACATAGCCATGACACTTGTAGAACCCTTTGAGTCACAGAGGGATACCCAATGCAATGACATGCAATGGATGCCACTCAGGAATACCATGTGTTAACCCCTTGAGTGCTATGGGGCACACAAAACATTTCAAGGCAATCAGTTGTGTACCCCTATGGCACTCAAATGGTTCAGGGGATAATGGGCTTGACTTATCTAGCATGTGAGCAATGCCTAATGGAGCTGAATGGGGATGGTTGTTGTGTGTGGTGTTGGCTAAAGTATGGCAGTAACGATCCGTGAGTCAGGTTGCAATGCCTGCCATGCTGACTTGTTTGTGTGTATAGCACAATGAATATTCCACTCCATTACTTGCCAATGTGTTGTCCAGGTGTCATAATCATATGAGGTGTTCATCAAGGGGATGGCAAGCAGACATATGTATGTGTGTGACGCGGACCCTGAGCACACACGCACCTCATCAGTATGTATATCGAGAACCATGAAAAAGCTCCCCTGTTTCATGGGTCTTGGTTTACACAATGATGTGTGTGCCCACTGACAAATACATATGTCTACTTGCCATCCCCTTGACACAAAACCCATAAGGTCATGATGGCTAGACAACACCTTGACAAGCAAGGGATTGTTCATTCCATGTCACATAACAAAGCTTTACCCATGGAGTGCCAGCAAGGTCTCCAACGTATTGCTGAGCAATGTGTTGTGTACACCTCTGGCACTCAAGGGTATGATGATGTTACAGCAATAGTATGACTGTTGTGTTCATAGTGCACCTTCAAATCTTGTTTTCACTCTCTGCAGGCATCCATGACATGACCCCTCATGGTCCAGAGGTTTGTTCCGGTGACATGTTGACTCCACGTCCATGAGGATCATCTGTTAGTGTTGATGTCACTAAAACATATAATCATATATGACTATCTTGGGTCATTGATAACCTCTCCCTCATCAGGGTTTTAAAGGGACAATAATACTTACAATGTTTTAAAATCTATGTAGTAGGGTTTATCCCCCTGAGTAAAACAAGGGAACTCCCACTGCTGAAAGGTGTTTGATACCAAAGTTATTCCAGCTCAAAGTTTAAATTCATAGCTCAAATATCACATTGGCCTGAAAGTGTCAAATGGAGCTGTTGCTACACCATCATATGGACAGCTCTGGTCCCTGCACCATGAATCTCCATAGGATGGTGTAGCAACAGCACCACTTTACAGTTTCAGGCCACTGTGATATTTCATCTTTAAAATTCAAGTTTGAGCTGCAGTAACTTGTGAATGAAACCCCTTTCAGCAGTGGGAGTTCTCTTGTTTTACTCAGAGGGATGAATCCTACGACATATGTCTTTAAACATTCTAAGCATTACTATCCCCTTACTTGTGATCATGTTGTTGATCTGTTTATCTATCTAATGTGTTCATGCTGATCAAGTTCAAATCACATCATGGAACAACATCCTGATGTTGTTTGGCTTTGATATGTGGTCTGTGAGTTGAACTTGAACAAACGTTTCTATATGTGATGTGTGTGCTCACCCCTGCTGTAAAGGCTTGTGTCGCCATCCATTGTGCATAGCTTTGCAATGAATTGGAGACAACTGTAACACAGTGTATGTTGTGTGTGCCCCTTCCCATAGTTCAATATCCCATGCCCAGGGTAGTTGTGCATGAGTTGTGTTCACTGTATAGCTATGCAATGCATTGGAGACAACTCTGCCACTAACCGGGTCTGATAAAAACAAACAGACATGGACATGTGTAGAAGCAACAAGTGCCCATTTTTTTGGTCAACAATGGACTCCTATTTTTTTTGGGGGGGGGGCTTTGGGCAGGGCTGCAGGGGTGGCCTCCTGCACTCTATGCCGTGAGGCCCTAGTGGGTCTGGAGGCTGTGGATGGTGGTGGTGAAGTGCTGGCAGGGGTAGTGGCACTGGAACTGGCACTGGAGGTCTGGGCCTGGCATAGGGTCTCCAGCCTGTTCCGTTCCTACATCTCAACTACCACCTGGCCCATCACATCTGACATGCGGTTAGTGTAGGTGACCAGGTGGTTAGTCAGGGAGAGCTGCTGGGCCTCTATTGTTCTCATGCTGGCCAGGATGTGTGCTATGTGCTGCTCCAGCTTGTTGAGGGACCGCTCGCACCTCCGGGCTACCCGTAGCTGCCTCCTCTGTAGTGCCACACACTCCTGATCCAAGACCACTGTATTGCCAGGAGTGTGTGGTGTGGAGGGAGAATGGGACAGTGGTAGGGATGCCCTCTGGCTATTCTGTGGCTCCACCACAGGCGGTAGGGGAGATGGTGTGGAGCCACATGCTCCGCTGTGGAGGGAACATGGAGACATTAGTGGTTCATCCCCCGATGAACCACCCCTGGTGATATCACACCCTCTGACTGAGTGGCTGGCACGGATGGTGGAGGTGTTGTTGTGGGTTGGGGTGGTGATGGTGGGGTGAACACCTCCAGGGCCTGTGGGCATTGTGGCTGGCCTATTAGGCCCACGTGTTCGTAGTCCATCTGCTACTGCTGCTGCTGCTGGTGTGGTGGATGTGGTGGTGGCTGCACCCTGGAGGTGGTGGGCTCCTCAGTGGAGGTTTCTCCCGAGTCCTCCTTATGGGATGGCATGTATGCTGTGTGGGGAAATAACATGATGTAATTAGTTATGTGAGCTATGACAGGAGTGCTGCAAGACTGTTACATTGACAAGTGAAGTGATGAGTAGCAGGATGGTATCCATTGCATTGCTTTGCAATGCATTGGTTATCATCCTGACACACAACGGTGAGCTTGACATGATCCCATACATTGATTCTACTAACCTACAGTGGGGTAGCTTTGGTCATCATGTGTATCCTGAATGGTTAAGATGGCAAGGCATTTCTCCTCGCTATCCCCAATCATCAGAATCCATGTGGTGAAGAAAACTGAAGCATCACACCTTGAGTGACACTAACCCATTGCATGTCCAGCACCTAGGCCTCAAAAGCAAACACACTATGAACACATAAATGCACCAGTGATGACCAATGACTATGGAGTACAACCAATGATATCAGCAACATTAACAGACACAGCAAGCACACCAACAAACATACACTGTGGAAACCAGCAACCCAATCAGCTGGAGAACACATCAAAACAGACCCCAGGACAGCTAGAATCCATACACACAGACAAAGGTGTGTCAGTTATTTTGGGTCTAGATATAGTTTATTTGACTAAACTTGATACTTTGGGGTACTGTGGTTGGCTGGGGCACTAGGCAACATCGGACGTTTTGCTTGTTTCTTTTATTGGGACGTTTTTCACGTTATTTATCATGTGTTTTGCAACAGAGATGAGGTCAGATTTTTGGCAACTCCAATTTTGTAGTTTTCGTGTGTTCTATAGGCCGTCGAATGTTAACCTTTCTGGGTAAGGAAGATTTTAATCTGTCGTTACCCAGTCTTGGTTAACTCGTGACGGCATTTTTTTCCTTCACGTTGGTTTTAACTCCAACATTTGGATCGAGCCCTAAATTGTTTGAATGTTAGAGTTCCACTGGATTTTATGAGAGAATAAAGTCTTCTGCCAAAGCACAATGTAATGATGAGTACCATGCCATATTATAATTCGCTATAATGTTTGTCAGAAGCTGTCATGCGCAGTAGAGACTGCGAGTGTTTGTTCAGTCTCTACTGCGCATGATTGCATCGCGTAAGTGAGGCAACGCAAGACTGCATCGCGTGGAGCAGTGAAGTAGCGTCCGCTTAACCCTTTGCAATGCATTGCATACCCCTCTGGTATGCAAAGGGTTAACATTACCCGGTCCTTGGCCCGTGTACACAGGCTTTTACACTAGTTGCACTATAATGTTACAGTTTTGGTGTCAGGAATCTCATTCTTGCAATATATTTAGAAACTGAAGCATATGGTGTTGATTCATGCTGGAATTAGATTTTACAAGGTTCTAGATTTAGAAGGCATTTGTTAGATAAAGGTTGACAATCCCTGCTAATCCATGGAATTTGTCACAGCATAAATCACAGAAAGTTAGCATTGTTGGAGAAGGGGAAGAATATTAAAACCTGATCAATTTTACTGTGCTCAAAAGCCATCATTTTCCTTTAAGATGACAATTTAGTCAATATTTTACATAGTATTTTAAATGCATTATTCCACAAACATTTCTAATTATTAATAACATACACACCTATCTCTTTATGTATCTATGTATCAATCTATCTAATATATATGTCTATCTATCTATCTATCTATCTATCTATCTATCTATCTATCTATCTAATATATATTTCTTATCTATCTATCTATCTATCTATCTATCTATCTATCTATCTATCTAATATATATTTCTTATCTATCTATCTATCTATCTATCTATCTATCTATCTATCTATTTATCTATCTAATATATATTTCCTATTTATCTATCTATCTCTATCTATCTATCTATCTATCTATCTATCTATCTATCTATCTATCTATCTATCTATCTATCTATCTATCTATCTATCTATACTCAAGGGTATGGCACACCTGAGTTTTTTTTTTATATATTTTATACCTAATTAACTATTACACATGAACTATTAGGCCAGTAAGACCTAATCCCCTGCCTGTTAGAACCGTTTAATTCAAGAACAGATGTCCATTAAATATCAGTATTGACATTGACTTAATAAATAAATTAATCCAGATTTTTCAATTGCTAACAGGCTATAATTCACCATTACTGTGAATAAAAAAATAATAACGTGGCCCTCACACTTATGGCTTTGTGATCATATGTCCCATGACTGAAAAAACTTGGACACTCCTGATATATATATACAATAGTAGAATGTTTGGCACTCATATAACATAGTGTCTTTATTCCTATGTCCTGTATATGCAATCAACAACATAAACAATAGAAAATTATGCACTCACAGGTCTTTGTTGTTTTGGTTTGCTATTTGTCAAGCCAAATAAACATGTTATCAGTATCTATTATATAGAAAGAAAAATAAACTCAACACTTGAATCAGGATACATGGAAGTCTCAAAAGTCCTAGACAAACCAACTCAACCGGTGTAGTGGGTCATACTGGAAGTGACTCATGCACTTTGTTCACTTCCCTCCTTCAATCACCCCATGCATTAAAATACAAAACATTATTTTTCAATGAATCACCCTCCTACCAATTTCAGCTTTTATAGATACGGATCATGTTCTATTGTTGAAGAGGGGGGCGATCGATCTAGTCTATTACTCCACAAAGAATGTTTCTGAATTCATGAACTGAATACACAATACTCTATTATGTTCCATGAAACTAATTTATTATAGTATTTTTACCAGATAGATACTCCTCCTGCTTTAGTGGTGGCTGACACCTGTGAGCCAGTTCATACAGACAATGAACCATGTGGTGATTCACTTATTTTTTCTATATATAACAAATTAACAAATTTATTTGGCTTGACAAAGGTCCCAGGGAGAAGGCCAAATGATTGCTGCTGCTGAACATGTGATTGTTTTGTGTTGGAGTGCATATTTTTTCTTTTGTTTAATGAATATATATATATATATATATATATATATATATATATATATATATATATATCTTACAGTATACAATACTTATTCTCTCCACTGAGTAGAACATAGCAAAGCATTTGTTATAGGCACTTCAGTAGCAAATAGCTTAAAGTGGTGGCTGATAGCATTGTTTCACTCAATAACAATCATCTGGTGGTGACAAATGCCTTGTAATAAGATAATGGAGTGTGCTTCACAGACTTTTAAACTATCAGTACAAAATAAGAATAAAAATATATTATAAAAAAACATGTTTATAAAAACTGAAAGAAAGGTAAGACATGCAAATATGTCTGTCTGGAAAAAAGATTTTTAATTTGATAAAGACAAATGGCTCTTTTGTACATAGCTGCGCCAGTGAGGTACAAAATTACCCAGAGGCATTCATGTTCATTTTATGCTTTGCTTTTAAATGTATAGTAGTACTTAAACTGTAAAAAATATGTGTTGTAGGGTTTATCCCCCTGAGCAAAACAAGGGTACTCCCACTGCTGAGAGATATTTTATTAAAAAAATTATAATAGCTCAAACTTGAATTTTTTAGGTGCAATATCACAGTGACATTTACAGTGGTGCTGTTGCTACACCATCCTATGGACTACTCTGGTCTGTAGACCATAAATCTCCATAGGATGATCTAGCAACAGAGTCACTGTAATTTTTCAGGCCACTGTGATATTGCACCTAAAAAATTCAAGTTTGAGCTGTTATAATTTTTTAATAAAATATCTCTCAGCAGTGGGAGTACCCTTGTTTTATTCAGGGACATAAACCCTACAACATATACATTTTTACATCTTAAGTATTACTAGCCCTTTAAGCATATTGCATGCTCCTTGCTGATAGCTTAATCTTCTAATTCCCTGTGTTTAGATTTTGTCCTTAAACTTTGATATTTTAACCTCCAGCCATTCTAAGGATAAATGTCCCTTGATTAAAGTAAGTTTCTCACCGATATTTTACCCAACAACCACATTAGGTTTCAGTATGATCTTCATGTAACTGTTGCTCAACATACTTTGAGTATAGAGTTTCTAGTGGTGTAATGCTCCAAAATTGCTGCACTTTTCTTTATCATATCGTCCATGGTGTTAGCCTAGTTTTTAGGCTTATCTCTGGTGCCAGTAAGTTATATAGGATTACATCAATTCTTCTTAAAACATTTACAGATTCAACTATGTCATTTTTTTCCTAATCCGACATGCTTGCTGTATTTTAAGATATACAAATCTGAACACCTGAAGCATCAAAAGTTTTCATCCCTTGAGGACCAGAAGGGTGTGTGACACATTGCTTCTCAACATGCCATGCACCCTTTGGTCCACAAGGGGCTAATATAATATTGGGATCTTCTCATGTAGAATTTCATACTATTGGTATTGGTTTATGCATTTTGGATCTTATCAGTTATGTCCTAAAATGATTTTACAATGAATCTGTCACTTTTAATCCATTTGCACATTTGATACTAGTTGAACAGCCCGTGTATACGGGCCCCAGTGCCAGGCAGCAACGGTCACGGTGCAGTCATGCTCAGTAGAGACTGCCTGCGCCATTACTGATAATGGAGCAGGGCGCTCCGAATTCAGACCATAGTCCTATGGTCTGAATTCTGAGCGCCCCGCTCCATTATCAGACGCGGCACAGGCAGTCTCTAATGCGCATGACTGCAGCGCTCACAGCCGTCTGTACTGTGCATGGCAACTTCTGACAAACATACATTAGCGAATTATTATATAGGATGTGTTAGTTATTCTTTAAGTGTCCCTAAATGGGTGAGGTAATATAGGGCTAAGAAGTGCCTCCATTATGTGAGTTAATTAGCATAATGTAAAATCAAAAACAAGTTTTCTAGTTTGAGTATGCTGAGTTACTCTAGATTCTGATTTGACTGTTGATCCCTTATATATACATTGTTTTCTTTCTTTATTCTTCCTTATCCCTTCCCTTCCTCCCTTCTCTTTCTCCTGTCAGCTTTCCCTCCCTAACCTCCCCATGTCCCCTTTTGCCCATCTTCTCTTCTTTCCCTCATTTGTGTTTTTTTTTTGTTTTGTTTTTTACTAAGAAGTGGTGTATACTATTTTTTGTTAATTATAGCATTGATATTGTCTGGATATAATAATACCTGCAAGTGTTAGAACCAGTGGGAAAGATCCTTTTCTTACTTATATACGTCTTATACAGTGTTTGTTAATAATCTCCATGCGCTTTTGTTCCTCCCACTGCTTCCTGTTTCTTTCCATAGATACAAGTAGATAAAGGAAATATCCCACCCACTTGGTGACAAGAAACGAATAACACCATTGGTAGAACATGTATTCCTCCCACCAGCCAAAATAGGGAACGTTTTTCTTATCTTGTTGGAGATAATTTGTTTGGTGGTAGGAATATGTCCTCTTTCAATGGTGTTATTTGGCTTTGTCACCAAGTGGGTAGAATCTTCCTTTTATATACTTGTATCTTTGGCTGTGTCTCTGTGACTTATGATTAAGAGTGGATCATAATGTTAAAAGAGTAAAACCTTGTCTATTTGCATGTTGTGGTTAAAAGCCCTATTTAAATTAATGGCATTTTTACTTGTGTCCTGCCACTATGCAGTAGATGGTTTGTTCCAGATTTGCTCTAGTTATTCTTAGTGAACCAGTCTCACTATGTTAATTCCTTGTTTGCTAGAGGTGTTTCCAGTGCATTATGAAGCATCCAAGTCATTAAACAGTTTGATTGTTAGGGTTCCACTGGGGTTTTATGAAAGAATGGTGTTCTGCCAAAGCACAATGTCTGCATACTACTACAATATAATGTTACAATGTTGGTGTCTGGAATGTCATACTTAGAAACTGAAGCTGATGCTATTGATTCATGCTGGAATTAGCTTTTACAAGATACTAGATTTAGAAGACATTTGTCAGATAAAGGCTGACAATCCCTGCTAATCCAAGGAATATGTCACAACATAAATCCCAAAAATATAGCATTGTTGAAGAGAGGGAAGTATATTAAGCATTTCATAAGTTATACTGTGCCTCAGAAGCCAACACTTTCCACTGACAATTTAGTTCATTCTTCACATAGCATTTTAAATGCATTATTCTACAAAAATTGCTATTTATTAATCAATCTTTTATTGTTTTGTTTAGTATTACATCTGACGGTAATATAATAGATTGGTTTATTTGCACACAATCTATATTATTCTCTAAAAATGCCAGTTCGAATACCCTCTTAATGCTGTTGAGTAGGAAGGTCCTACTTGTGGACCAAAATCTTTATCACTTATATATTTATATATATTGCTCTTGGGGCACAGCCAATCATTTACAGGGGTATTGTATGGGCCCTACACTTGCCCCTGAAATATACATTGTATATATTGTATTATTACAGGGTGGAACACTAGGTCTCAAACAAAAATTGCTAAGGTGGCATTTTTTGGTTTCAAGTGAAATCTCTAAGGAAACCTTAAAATGAAACCTGTTAACCCCTTGGATACTAGAGAGGTCTCCAATGCATTGCAAGACCTCACTGGCATCTAAAGGGTTAATGTGCCAATATTAAATTTATTTGAATGCTGGTTAGTGTGTGACCTCTAAAATCCAAGTGTCAATATGAAATGCATCTGAATGCTAGCTGATACTGGTAATTTGTGTGAAAGTATTTTACAAGGAAGAATACATTGAGATGGTCTATTGTTTTCAAGTATGTCCTGGACTCATTTTATCTACCTCAGAAGAGTGAAAGACTGAGCTGACTTTGCCGGGACTAGAACCTGTGACCTTGCAGCTTGAACAGATTCTTCTCAGATGGTAACTTTATGGGTGGCCAATTATTCTATTGTAGATTTAGGATATATTTGCCTCTCCAGATGTTGGGGACTCCCATCATCCTCAAGCAGCTATTGGCTTGTTAGGGATGATGGGTGCTGTGATCTCCATCAGCTGGAGTGCCAGATGCTGTCTAATCCACAGCCTATTTTATAGCTCCGGCACTCCAACATATTATAAAAACATGCCCAATCAACAAAGAAATGATATAGCACTGCTGTAGCCTTGTCCTCTGGAACATTATAACACTCAGATTACATTGTAGAAATTTAAAAACTAGCTGTTGGCTGGTTGGGGATGATGGGTATTGTAGTTTCTAATAGCTGCAGAGCCAGATGTTTCCTTGTCCATGCCCTATTCTATAGCTCAAACACTCCAACATATCCAAAAGAAAAAAAAATTCCCGCATCAACAAAGATATGAGACAGCACTGCTGTAGCCTTTTCATCTGGAACATTACACTCAGAATTACATCATGTCTAAATTTAGATGCTGTTCCATCCTCACATTTTACAATGTAATCTGAAAACACACATTTAGCAAGGTAAATAAGTGTGTTTATTAGAAAGCATCTTGTTGGCCAAATGCTTTTTTATGTAAAGGCTTTGCTATATTCTCTGATCAGCTTGAGCAGTTCATGAGAAGGACATGCAAGCAATTTCATGCTAATAAGAAGAGACAGGTGCAAGCCACAGTGTATTCCTGCTGTGTTCCTTGTTTTTTCTGCTTAGGCCAGATATTTTTTTCTCTCTGCTAGAAAAGAGAAACACCAGTTTTTTAAAAAAGCAAGATTCCCCATTCATACATACACATGCATGCTTTAAAAGAGAAGTAACATCTAATAATAACTCCACTCATATCTTACTATGACTGGAAAATTCTAATGGCTCCCTATGAATTTTGACATTGTGCCTTAGATCATGAGACCTTTAATCTATTCTGGATTTCATATCCATGGAGGCAGACCACTGGACACAACAGTGCCAAGTGTACACGGTAATCTTAATGCTTTACAGACCGTAATGGTGTACTTCTCAATAAGTTATGCACCTCTCTGTTCATTAAAGTGCTAAGTCAGCTCATGAGTTCTTTTGAAGAAACTGTCGAAATTGTCATGTATGTCTTGGTCATAAGACTCAGATGTACATTTTGGCATTGTTGGGCCTCATCGGTGAGGTACAGCTGATCCATCTAGGCACTTGTGAGAAAGGGGTCCACATCTGGATTCCCTTAGGGTGATGAAACCTAAGAGTAATTTCCATATAGAGAGAAGAAGTCAGAGATGCCCAACTAGGCTCATGAGCTTGCAAGGGTATGCAAAGAGCTCGCTAGGAGAATGTCCTGCACCCAGCGTGCAATCTGTTTTAGCTCACACAGAGAAGAAATATTCTGAAACATATCATACAGGTCTTGCCACAATAACAGTCAGTCAGTTCCTCTCTGAACTAGGAAAACAGCTCACCCCATATGTACATTTTGGCCTTGTTGGGCCTCGTTGGTGATGTGCATCTGATCCCTCTAGTATGCAGATTCAGTCTGTGTGTGGGGTTCTATGGCTACCATTGCACTGGGACAAATCAGGGACTCCTGGGGGGGGGTCAACATTTTTCATTCTCTGCCTACCAGTGCAGCTGGTAAGGCTGGGAGGTCATTATGTGTGTTTCTATGGCTACCAGTGCAATGGGATAAGGCTGGGTAGTCAGTATGTGTGGTTCTATGTTACCACTGGACTTGACTGGGATCATGAACAGTTGTTCACACTTTTTCCTTTTGGGGATAAAACATTTCACCCATCCTTAATAAAAAAATTATGAATTTCTATTAGGTCCTGGTGGTGCAGTTAGTATGCCCTAGCATTGCTATGTTCTTCTTTGTATATCAGTCTGCTGTACATAGTGAATCAAGTATTTTTTTTTACCTAAACCTCTAAAATATACAATCTTCTCTTTGATAACCACTACAATGGTGGCATATTTTCTCCAGTACAGGATATTTGTTCTCCACAGAGGAATTTACATAAAATGGCAGATTGGGCAAACAAATGGAATCCGACATTTAATGTGGGAAAGTGTAAAGTCATTAATTTGGGAAGAAAAAATCCAGTTGCTAATTGTCTGGCATTTTGTGGCTGGACTATCATTTTGGCAGGATCTGTACGAAATGTTTCAGAATATTTCTTCTCTGTGTATGGCACTTGTGAGCTAAAAGAGATCACACCCTGGACGCAGGACATAGTCCTAGTGAGCTCTTTGCATACCCTTGCAAGCTCATGAGCCTAATTGAGCATCTCTGACTTTTGCTCTCTGCATGCTATGGGAATATTTTGTGATTGTAGGAAAATGACAATGTTCTCCCTGGAAATGAAAATTGGGGTTAGCAAAAAGGAGGACATTTTATGGATTATCAATGTGCTGGAAATGTTTGCAGGAGAAGTGGGAAATTGTGTTTTATTTTATTCATCTCCATATTAATTAATCGTTGGGTTGATAGTGTAGGGGATGCCTGGCTGTGCATGCGTGTGTATGTTTTTACTTCTTTTCTATTTTTCTACAGTGGTTTTAACATGCATTGGGGACTCAAAGTCTATGTTTGATAGGCACAGAATTAATCAAAGAATCTGCATCCCTTTAAGGAATGGTAACAGCCACCTCATATAATAGAATCACATATGCTATCTTCTGTTTCATTGATTTCTGTGGGTGCTCATCTAGCAAACATCCTGGCAGTAGTTTGTCACAGTCAGGTAATAAAATATCAAATCACTGTGGCTATTGTTCATTTTCTAAGGGCCCTACTACAACTGAGCCCCTGGGTGGTTGTGTAAATCACAAACATCTGCACAGATGTGTGACATCAAAGCCTTACTCTGCACTCACGGGAAATTCCCCCCATCCCATAAAATCCCCATATAAGCCCAATGACAGTGAATTTATCAACATGGGGTTTCTATTGGGAGGGCAGGAATTGCCATGAAAACTGACTATGGTGTTCATGTGACTCATCTGTGCAGATTTCCATGATCTGCAGAGCAAACTGGGAGAAAATAGGTAATGCTATGGCCTATGGAAACTATGTTATTGACCCTTACTACCCATTTAAACATTACAAATCAGCTTACCCATCTCATTCTTGAAAGGTGCAGTATTCTTGTTGTTTTCGCAGTGTGTTCATTGAGATTCAACTGACAACTCTTGTCTTATTTGTAAATAGAATTTTTCCTAAGTTAGTGCTTTGGTGCAGCCTTGAATGGCCGTGACGTTTTCAAATGTGAAGATATCATGATGTCTCCCAAGACACCATACACACTCAAATGGTTAAGGCACATTTATCTTTAAATGCATGTTATTCATAAGATTACAAATACCAGTCCAATTTTAGCCTCACTGGAACACATATCAATGTAAAATTTAATACCGTTCACTTTTCATCTAAATTTGATTTTTTTTATTCAGTACATTTGATGTAATAACTTTCTTCAAGATCTGCCGGGGGGATTCATCAAGGTACGGGTAAAACAGTATATTTAATATGCTGCCCTTCTCAAGCATTTCACTATGCAGTTGAGTCATTCATGGCTTGAAGAATCCCCCTTTTATCTTGATACATTTACCCCAAGTTTTCTATTTCATTTATATTCCTTGTAGTATTATATTTTTACAGTTCATATTAGTAGTTCATCTGAAATTCTGCATGGGGCTTGATTTTTTCCAGCTAAAATATATTAAACAGTTACACCTAGATTACATTGCAGTAGATAAGAGTTATCACAGGTTTTATCTTTCAGACTGGTATTGAAATTATCCTATATTATAATTAGCTAAGGATGTTTGTCAGAAGCCGTCATGCTCAGTAGAGATGGTTGCCCATGCTGCAGTCATGCACTGTACAGATTGCCATGGCTGATACGGAGCGGGGTGCTCCAAATTCAGACTGGAGTCCTCTCTACACACCGGAGCTCCCCGCTTCATATCAGCCATGGTGCGGGCAGTCAGTACTGCGCATGACTGCAACGCCACCAGTGTTGGCTTGTGTACACGGGATTTAAAACTAGTAATATTATAATACGCATGATACAGATATATACTGCAATGGAATCCAGGCCTTAATTAATATTATAATCACATTACTGTATCTGTATGTGCTTTTACATTTGTCCACCTTCCACCTGCTTTATTTGAGGATGAGAAAAAGTCTTGAAGAAAATTAATTATATACATCAGGTAGGCACTAGTTACTCTTTGATATATACATATTTATCTTTCTTCATGTGTTTTATTCTCTCTATTGTGATATATTTATACTGTGCATTCTCATAAAATTATTTTTTTCACCCCTTAGAATTCCAGACACAGTTAGGTTAAAGAGCAAAATATTCTCTCTCCAGACAACCAAATGTGTGAGGTTATTTGCATGCACACATTTTGAAACCACAATCACTCAGGCAATCACTGCTTATAAAGAGTTCTTTAGATTCATTTCCTGATTCTGATCTCAATTAATTCATGCTTTTCCTGCAATGTTTAGATGATAAAAGGCAAAGAGCAGGGGTGCCTAAATTGGGTCCTCAATTGACCCTATCAGGCATGGTGTTTAGTTTAATTCTGCTTCAGCAAAATAAGCAGTTACAGGAACAGATATAATAACCTTAGTAATTGCAGCACTGATAAATGTTCCCTTTTGAGATCTCAACTTTCCTGTCTGGAACTGATACTTCGAAGGCTTGTATATAAAGACAGCAATGTCAAGGTGGCAGTGTGCATGCCATCCAAAAACATATTGAATTGCATTCTGGGTGAATGTTATTCACAATACAGCATGAGTCAACTCTTCATTGACTAGAGATGATTGCAGGGAAGTTGCAGCATAGAGTGTGTGCACTATGACTTTTAGGGCCAGTGTGTAACCATTCACACAAGTATGAAATCATTACTATGCACAACAAAACATGCAATCTTTGTAGGCTGCATGTGTGAGTCAACCAGTCATGTCACTAGACTAACACTATAGATAATATAATTGATTGCTTTGATTTTTGGTGTTTTGCAAGTCACTAAAGATTTTTTAAAAAACATGTGTTTAAGTGTTTCCTACATTATTGTACCCAGCATGATGAAAGAAAAAAAATGCAGCCTTGTGTATCAATTATCGGCTGATAGAAGTTCCTGTGTTAGGCTGAACATCATGTGAACAAAGCAGATTTTCCAGGGCACACATAAGTTTCCACACACACACACACACACAGACCCACTCATGCAAAAGTTCCAAACAAGGGTAGATATGAAAACACAGGATATATAAGAAAATTCTTGTTGAAAAAATTAGATTTTTTTAAAGGTGTTAAAATTTAATTCATTTCCGAATATGATGCTTAGCAGTTTAAAAAAGGTGAAATATTTATTTTATTATTTTGTAAATTCCCACAAATGAACCCTTTCAATGCTAGAGGCTTGAGAAATTTTTTGTAAACTGCTGACCAGACACATTTTCATCATTTTTACTATCCATCTGTTTATGTACGATTTCTATTGGTAGCATTTTAGTCATATATATGGAATACTATATTTTTTTTTAGAACATATTCAGCTTAATCAAAGCACCCCACAAAAGCTATATTTTGTATCATGTGACAAACTATGATTTTATAAATATTTTTTTTTCTAAAAAGTAGTGATTTTGAGGCTATTGCAAACTATATATCAAAAACATTTTTGTTAGTAGTTTAAATTTAAATTATTATTAAAAGCCTTGAACCGCCTGAGAAAAAATAGCAAATAAGTAAAATTTCAACTTCATGAAATAAAATTTGCACTCCTTTGGTTGTATGGTAAAACTGCCCTAAAACAGTTCAGTAACTACATCAAATAATATGTTTCATGAAAGTAGAAAGTAGCTGGGGTGGGGGGTATGTTTGGGTTCCAACACATTGCAAAGTAATGCATTGGATACCCCTCTGGAATTAAATGTATTGAGTTTTAGTGCCAGAGATGTATCCATTTCAATGCATTTGATACCTGCATATCCCTCAAAGGGTTAAATTCAGAGTTTCTGGAGGGGGGGTCAACAGGACCGTCCAGATACCCCCTCAACTACAGATCTCCAAGCCGATTTGGCCGGGGGATCAATGGAGGTGACGTGGGGGAGCAACCCTATCCTATCCAAACGACTTGGTAGATATCATTGAAAGCCTACACCTGAGACATGATACGGAAGGGATTCCCCAATCCTTCCCACTCCCACTTGGAAGTTCACATAGGATAGAAGTAGGGCATCAGTGGGAGTACCCTTATCTTACTCAATAGGAAAATCCCTACAATATATATTTTTTCATAAAAAGGTTTACTGCTCCTTTAAGTGAAGTATATATTTTAATTGTTTTCCTGTTAAGCAAAACATGGGTCCTACTACTACCTAATGTGCTCTGTTATGTACATTTGCTCTATTGAGACCCATATACTTCTTCATGGAATCCTGGGGATCAATGGAACACAGTTTGAGAACCTTTAGCTTAAAGCATAATCATTTGTATTAAAGCAAAGTAATTTTTTTATTTAACAAAGGAAGTGTTTGCTACTTATATTTTGGAAAAAAAATACAGGGACCATTTTAAACTTTTTTTATATCCAAATATAGGAGTTGTCCAGAAGATGGTAATTTTAAGCCACTGTTGAATCACCATCTAACTTAAAGGTAAGTTTTCCCATGCTGCTTCATACATTGAGAATCTTGCATTGGATGCCCCAGAACAGTGGGGACTGGGAGATTTGAAGTGTTAAACTTTAGGATAGCAATCAGAGTTTAGTACTGTGGGGTTCCTATGATGCTGAATCTCTCGTGCCCCCCCCCCTCAGAAAAAAAAAACACCCCGAACCAAACAAAAAACACTAGTATCAAATAAATGCAACACAAAAAAGCTATCTCTAGAAAATACTGTACTCTAACTTGCTTGTACTGAATGCTTATTCCTCCTGATGAATATGACTCTCTGTATGAATCATTTATATATCAATCATAAAGGGCACATGACTCCATTAATTATACAAATGCTTACTGTCCACATATAAATGATGCAGAGTCTTCCAAATCTTGCAATGGTTTAACTCTTTGGGTGCCAGGCATGCAGAGAGTTAAATTACTCTTTATGTTACTTTGTCCTGGCAAATCTAATGAATCCTCCCATCAAAAAGAAAAAAAAATGGCTACAAATGGCGCTTGTAAATGAATGTACAGTATATACCAAATGAAGGCATAGTGCAAACAAAACACATAATTTAACCCTTTGAAGACCAGAAAGGTATGCAATACATTGTTTTGCAGTTTGTTGTATGCTACGCTGGTCTTTAACCCTTTGAGTGCCAGAGGGATATGCAACAAATTGCTCTGCAATAGGCTGACCAGACCTCACCTTTAACCGGGGACGCATAGGAGAAATGCATGCTGCAGGACTGCATTGATTTCAGTGAAGTACTGCAAAATGGCTATTTCCTATGTGTCCCCGGTTAAAGGTGAGATCTGGTCAGCCTACTCTGCAATGCACTCAAAGGGTTAAAGGTTCTGGGCCGAATTTCCAATTGGCAGACGAGGCAACTGACTGGACCTCCAAATTTTGTGAGCGCCTCAGCTGTGTGGGCCTGGCCAGCACAATTTAATGTCTCTGCAACAGTTTTATATCACATGACAAGCTTTTATTTAAACCTTTGCATACTAGAGAGCACTTCAACACACTGAAGTTTTTTGTCACTCTTGCTTGTCATAGTCCAAGGATATTTTCTGTGCTTGGAAATAGTGGATGGGACTGGGGGTGGAGCTAAGGGCACCTAGTGTACCTTGGCTAGGGGAGCCTAGGATAAGTTTGGCCCTGCAAAGGGTTACTAAATTGTATTCTGCCCTAATTACCTTCAGCTATCTCATAGAGAGTCACAGAGGCCTTGTGACCAAGATAAAAGTATACTTGTATTTTTTAATTAAAGGGACCCTGCAGTTTTTCCTATTTTTTCACCTAACTCATTGCATTGAAATCAATGGGAAGACTGAATTTACACCCAGTACAGCAAATTTTAGTTTAGTTTATTTCCCACAGGCATGGTATAAAAGGGGTCTGAGGGTCCCTGTGTTGGTGGAGTCTGGGGAAAGAAACAGATGAACAGGGCGCTTTTCTTAGGGGGTTGATGACTGGGATAGGATGGACAGTTAATAAAAAAAATACAATTAAAAGTAAAATAAGAAAGTGAGACAGGGACCCGCTGACATAAGCTGTGACTGGGACAGACTGATACTTGAAGTGGTAGAGGATGATTTATAGTACTTAAATTTGTTGTTAGAGGCCCAAGCTTTGAGGAACAATTGATTTGTAGGAAATAGACTGGTTAGGCACAAGCCCTATGGAAACATAGATTTGTAGGGCTTACATTAGTTTGGCACAAGCCATGAGGAAACATTGATTTGTAGAATTTATATTTGTTTTTAGATACCCAAACCCTGAGAAAACATCGATGTGTAGGACTTAGACTTGTTTGGCACAAGCCCTGAGTGTCAACAGGTCATTTTATGGTGGCCAGTAGCCATTGGCAAATGTGACAGTGTCATTGTTGCATTTGCGACTGCTGTTCTTGCTGCTGCTATTGAGTTGTTTAAGCAGTAGGATGATTAGGCAGCTCCAAAGGAATGGGATCAACACCAGTGATATGGGTGATGATGATCATGGATCCACTTGCCACTAGCTCCAGTGATGCATCTGAAGAAGTAGCAGCATCACAACTAGCCCCCATCACCTCAGGAAAATGTTGAGAAAATATGTTGACCAATAATGGTTCTCCTCTTGCAATTCCTTCAAAATTATTGATTTGTTGGAATACTAATTTTCCCTTGACACTACAGCAGGAATGAAATGTGCCTTTTATCAGCAACTGCAGTGTACACAGTGTATGTAGAAAATAGGGAAAGTACTGGGAACAATGGACACATCTGCAATCACATCATATAACTGGCACAATTGAAAAGCAATTACCTTTATTCTTAGGTCCACAATGTCAAACCTGTAATCCCACAGATGCCAAGTACTGCTGTTGTTACTGTGCCCCTTTGTACTCTCCGTTAAGAACATGTAACAACTTGTAGAATTAATAATAATGATGAATCCTCCCATCACTAGCTTAGCATATTCTGTGCAATGGAATCTCCTCAGATGCTGCTTGATTCCATGCTATTATACTGTACCACATTGCCATGTGTGGTCAGTGCACCACATAATGTTGAATGGGTGAACATGAACTGCCACATCCTCACATCTATAGAATTACCATCAGCTAGTGGGGGAGGTAACAATGACAGAGGTGGATTACCAGAAGATGTTGCAATGTCTTCCTGCTTCCAGACCCAAGTGCAAAAAGCTGATGATGAGTCAGGTGTTTTGCTCGCCATTGAACTTTCAGGCTCAGGCTATGTTTCTCTTCTTTCTCTCTCAGCCCAGATGGAGAAGAATGGACACAATACATAATACGACACAATCTTTAGAACAAGCAGGCTTCAGGAGCAGATTCCGTACAATGGACCATATCAAGACAGTGCAACAAGTTATAGAGCAGTATAATGAATACAACCTTCCATTATGCATAGCTTTAAAGGAATAGTAATGGACCATTTTAACTAAACTGAGTATTGTAGATAATAAAAAAATAAAGTAATTGATGCCAGTCCGATCTCTCAAACATTTATAGTTTGAGAGATATACGATTACAAAGTTCCCCCTTCCAGGCCATTTCACAAAAGTCTGCCCTCTAGCTGACAGCAGGAGATTCTGGTCCCGGGACCGACTGGCGGCTCTGCAGCAGATCCGAAATAGTGCGATCTAAAAACAATTGCTTCATTGGAATGGTTTACAAAGTCTGCTTGCAAACCAGGCACACTTTGTAGAATGTTCCAATGAAGCATTTGTTTTTTGATTGCGCTATTTCGGCTCTGCTGAAGAGATATAGGCCGGTCAAATGTCTGGAATCTGCTGTTGTCAGCTAGAGTGCTGACTTCTGTGAAACGGCCTGGAGGGGTGAACTTTGTAATTGTATATATACATAGTCAACAGCTTGTGTGACAGGCGGCTCACAGCACAACAGCTTCAAGCTCAGTTTCAGCTGTGAAAAGAAGACTTCGAGCTTCAGATTTGAATGGTTGAGTGGCAGTAAGAAAGCCATTGCCAATATGGCATAAAAAGAGACTTGTCTGGGCCATGAAGCACCACCAGTTGACTACTGAAGACTGGAAGAAGGTCTTATGGACCAATTAATCAAAATTTGAGATCTTCAGTTCATCAAGTAGGGTTTTTGTACACAGTCGAAGGAGGAGGAAGCGTGATTGTCTGGAGCTCTTTTGCCAGATCCAGAGTCGGTGACTTGCAGATTTTCCTCCAGTTTCCAAGTTCCTTTTGATGGTGTAGGAAGCTGTACTCACTGAAACCTTGGCTTTTTTTGCAATTTCTCTAAAGGAAATACTTACACTTTTAAGGATTATAATGGTCTGTCTGTCTTCCTTTGTTAATTGCCTTTTTTCGCCATTTTGAGAGCAATATACTACTTCCTGCAATACAATACTGTCCAAATATTGCTTAAGAGGGTGTAGTAACACGGTCTGTTCCAACACTGCTTTTATACGGACAGAGGGCTTGTAAGTAATCAACAAAAGTTGGGACACCTGTAAGCATTGTTAGCATGAACTTTCAAGGATTAATTTACTTACATTGCTGCAGAACAACTGTGAGTTGTTAACCCATTACTTCTTCCTGAAAAGGCCTTTTGGAAACTCTGAAATGTAAATTTTTCCAGTTTTTGTTAACCTAAACTTTTATTTTTCACCTCTGGCGGTTTACCGCTTACCTTTGTACCATTTCAGGTTTTTCACTGGACTTGAAGTACACAAATTTCAATAAAAACTGGAAAAATGGGGGTGTTCTAAAACTTTTGACAGGTAGTGTATATCAAATACAATCTTGATAAAACAGTATCACAAAGGAAAATGTGGAAATGCTCCTTTTTCCATGTCATACAATAAACCCAAATCTCTATTTTTAATAATCTGAGACGTTATTGCTTTCACTCATATGACCATTTCTATTTTGACTTTTTTGTAAGGTGCAGCTGGAATCTGTATTTCACTAATACTGGGATGTTTAGTACTTTCTCCTATCTTATCCCCATTATAAGTTCCATTTAAGAATGGATCCTGCTTCATGAACTTTAGCTAGCAGGATAACCCCTATTCAGGATTTGGATGATATCGCACTCTATGAGTGATTCCGTATATCTGTCCCAGGAATTTAAACCATCAGGTATTAATCACATACATCAGGTTTTCCTTCACTTTTGGGTTATTGTAGGTAGAGAATAGTAGGGACCTGAATATTACTGAATATACATAAGGATCAATTATCCTCCCATATCCCTGAATTTGTATTCGTCATAAATGTCAGTGTTAACCTTCTTGCTGTACGTTTTCAGACAATTGACAGTCTTCCATTGCACTAACCAGTTAGTCATTTACATGGCATCCGGACTGGATTCTTGACTCAGGGACTTTCTATTTATTTACAGTTCCTATACACTCTATTTTCCATTATTGTGGAGGGCAATATCTATTTATTACACAATATTTTACTATCAAGCATGAGTTTATTGCTCTTAGTTTACATTTTTTGGTTTTATATATTTTAATAAACTTTAATAAAGTTTATCTTTTATTCCCTATTTTTACTTTGTGATCCTATTTTATCAACATCACATGGGGGTTCTTAAGAGTGCATTTGTAGTGTAATGTCTTTTTTCCCCATCTATGGGGATTAGTTTTTTTGCTAGTTTGTATCTGTTACCATTGCACCACATGGCTGTTTATATATACAGGGCATTCTAACAGATAGTGCAATCTAGATTTTTCTTGTAGAGAAATTAAAGGAGTTGTAAGGAAACATGTAATGTATGTATATATATTTATAACTTGTGGTGCTATGTGACACAGAGACCTGAGAGTGAAAAGCCTTTTCAGGATTCCCCTGCAAGTGATATTACCAATAATATACTCATGCAGCTACTGCTATACTTTATCCATGATATCAACAGTAGCTTCATCCAAATGTTCACTTATGCACTTGATTACTTTCTCTCATAGAATTCACTTGTAGGTTATGGCATTGTAAATTACACACTAAGCTTGTCTGGAGCTTAATGTCAAGATTAGGGGTGGGCGATAGTTGTCGCCATGTTCACGTGGGAAATTTCGCGAAAACCTCGTTATCCGCTTTTTCGTTGGAAAATCTGCTGTAAATCTAGTGGTTAATATTTTTGCATCTTTCGCCCATTGGCCAAAATCTTTCAACATTTTTTTCAATGGCTAAAAAGTTTTCGCCCATTGATTTACATTGTTTTCGCACTTCCACTTCGCACTTCGCTGAAGGCAGACACAATAGAAGCAGCCACAGAGCGAGATAGACGTGCTGTTCTCTTGTGATATTTAGCAAAAATTGAGGCAGGAGAGGCTCATAGTGACTCCTATCACTATGAGCAGCAAAAACAGGAACTGGAAGAACCCTTATTATGCGTCCACTGAGTCTGAGGAGGAGGAGGAAGTGACTAGCAGTACTCAGCCAATGCTGTCCAGCCCCCCTAAATCACCTCAAGGGATCTTGGGGAATTTAATAAGAAGGGAGAGAGAAAAGGGAATGGGAAGGAAGGGAGAAAAGGGAATGGGAAGTAAGGGAGAAAAGGATAGTGAGAGCAGGACAGGTCAGCTGCCTGTGCCTGCTGCAAGACGTGCTGCCCCTGCTGCCAGTGCCACCATTTCTGATCATGCAGCCACTAGTGTTGTACCTGTTACCAGACGTGCTGCCCCTGCTGCCAGTGCTTGTGTTTTGAAATAAATAAATAAATAAAAGAAAAAACTAGTCCTACAAAAAATTAAAACATTTTTGGGGGGTTTGTTTCTAACAAGCCTAAGTCCTACAAATCAATATTTCCTTAGGGCTTGTGCCAAACTAGCTTAAGTCCTACAAATCAATGTTTCCTTAGGGCTTGTGCCAAACAAGCTTAAGTCCTACAAATAAATGTTTTGGGCCTCTAATAATTCTAAGTCCTACAAAGGCCTCTAACAAACAAATCGTCCTGTACAAAATACTCTATCAAGTATCAGTCCACCCCAGTGGCAGCTTATGTCAGGGGGTTCCTGTGTCTGTCACTTTGAATGCAAATGTCTTATTTTATTTTATTGATATATTTTTTTATTAACTGTCCCCCCAATAGCAGTCAAGAACCCCCCCCAAAAACAAATTCCCTGTTCAAATGATTCATTCATTCACCAACACAGGCACCCTCCTCAGACCCCTTTATACCATGTCTTATGATTTGTTTTTTTTTAATTTTATTTAGGATTTATTTTTTATTAACTTCTTTCCCCACACCCCACCAACACAGGCACCCTCATGCCCCTTTTATACTGTGCCTTTGGGAAATAAAATATTATGTGTAATGTGTTGTGTGTAACTTCTATGTTCCCATTGATTTCAATGGACAAAAAAAGCGTAAAAAAGCGGAAAATCTGCACTTTTTGCAGGAAATTTTTTGCCAAGTGGAAAGTGCCATTTTTCACCAGTTTCAGTTTGAGGCGGAAAGTTTATCCCATCCCTAATCAAGATCCTACAAATTAATGTAAATTGTAAATGATCTACTGAACATATCTGGAGTTTAACACCTATATTGCTGTTGAGGTCCTAATGATTCATGTAACTTGTGAATGAAAATGTGGTTATTTTCACCTACTTTATATGTTAGTGTCTTTTGTCTTATTTATGAATTACAGAGGCCAAATGAGATTTCCAAAAGTACTATCTTTTTAATTAGCTTGAACAATTCATAGTGTTTTTTGTTATTAAAGTAAGGATAGCAGGCACAATTAAACAATGTTTCATAACACAATTTTTGTAAGATGGTAGTGGCATCTAGTGGCTTTGTTGGTTAATACATTTACAAATAAAGATCTCCTTAGGAAGACAAATCATTGTCCTTCTTTGATACATTGATCATTGAACCATTATGATTAAGTTATTTTACTAAGCTGGCACTACGTTGAAGCCCTGTTTCTGTAAATTATCGTATTCATTATTTTTATGGGCATTCTGAATATGTTTTGCATGATACCGTATTATGGTATATGGGTACATGGTATCATTTTATCTATATGGTGCATGTTTGTTTCATGCATGACTTGCATGTATAATTTACATGTCTGAGTTTTATACAGTGTGTGTGTGTTAGTATGTCTACTTGTGTGTGTGTGTGTGCATGTGTTTGTGCATGTATTTTGCAAGTAAGACGTTTCAGCCTTTCATGTGAACAAATCTGGACACCTTGCTTAAAAAAAAGCACCCCTAGTATATTATCCTAGCAAGATACTGCAGCTGATCCCTCCTTTTCTCATTACCCCTTCATTGTGGGGTTAAATATAATTAATAAATTGATTATTGAGGTTTTCTGATCCAAATAAAATAATAACTTAACCATATCTAAGAACCATCACCTCTACCCCTAACCCATTTAAATGGGTGATATGGATAAATCATTATATTATTCCTCCAGTCAAGAAATATGCCTGACTTATATGTTGTCTTATCACTTTTAACCCCTTGTATGCAAGTAAAGTCACCAAAGCATTGCAAAGCAATGTGGTAGGCACCTCTCTGGCCTCCAAGAAGCTACTCTACATTAAAATTTGTTTGTAACTATGGTGAGAAGTTGGAGTCATTTTGAAGCCTCATTTAAAGTAGAATTTGAGCCATCTGAAAAATTTAAATTTTTGGTCATAAACCTGAGGTCCTCAGCCAGGAATATTATGATTTGGTTAAGGGATAAGTTTTTACATACGACCATCCCCTCACTCACCAACAACCATCTCCACACACACACACACAAGTTCTCTGATGCCCCATATTAATGTATTCAAAATATAAATAAAAAAGTATAGAAGTATGTCCAAAGATTGGGGTGAGATCCAGGGACGTGCACAGACACTTTGGGGGGCAGGGGCTCAAATGAAAAAAAGGGCACTTCTCATCCAGCGGAAGCATCTCCGTGGCGTGCAAGGCATGTTAAAAGGGCACTTTGGACAAAAAGGGCAGGTGCTCAAGCCCCCCTTGGTGTCTGTGTGTGCACGTGCCTGGTGAGACCACTTCCTCTGCCCTCCTTAAAGATACATATATTAGCCTTGCATATTAAAGAGGCTGGAGTTAGGAGCTGATGGCAGGATGAAGGATGGGCTGATGGCTCTCTAAAGTTGCAGTCTGTACAAAGTGAGAGTTCCCTACTAACTAGGCTTATGGTAGCAGATCAGCAGGGGCAGCAAACAACTTTCCAGCTTTTTTCTTATATCTGTTTTTCAAAAAAAATAACTACTCCAGGGCTCAGGACTCTTAGCCTCCTCATAGTCACCTCTTTTACAAAGTGAACACACTCAGATGCTATTTCTTCATAAAACAAATGTTCTGCTCTCATTTAATGCTTTGGATGCTAATTATTTGCATTAACCTTGCTTGTATATACATATTAGTAACCCATATATCCTCATAAAATATTCCCTCTATTTTAATATTCAAGCAGAAGGGACTGGATAAAGTAAGTATGTGGTAAAGTGTGTATGAGGGGGAAAGTAATCACTGAGTTGTGCCTAGGGTAACAGAGAGCCTAAATACATCACTGAATAGTTATGTCAGTCTAATAAAGCAAAGGTCATACACAGCATAGACAAGATACAAGAGAAGAAATAGACTGGGGTTGAACATAGGTAGAAAAAGACTGGGGGATGGTTAAAAGACTGGGGCAGAAAGAAAGTAAAAAGACTAGGTGGAGAGGAAGAGTGGAAAAAAGACTGTTCAAGGAAGAAGGAGGAAATATTGGGGGAAAGAGGGGGAGATTGGAGGTGAGGAGTATGTGGTGCAGTGATTCCTAGAGGACAGTGGAACAAGGTAGACACATCAGTGTATACATGGTTCCAGCTAGCCAATCATTGGCTAGATGAGGGGTGGTATTACAGTTATGCATGACTCCTCCACCTAGTTGCTGATTGGCCAGGAGTTGAGGTTACTCCAGGGCACATTGTGTGTCCTGGGTAACCTCACATCCCAGCCAATGGGAGCATGGGAAGTAATTTGAACAGGGACTGGCTATATAAAAGACAATCCCTGTTATTTTTTTTTGGTCATACTGGCTCGGGCAATGGCCTTTTATTTATTAGAGGAGGCAGCAGTGATTGTGATGAAAGGGTATTAGGTTTTTTGTTTGTTAATTTGCTTTTATTTGTTCTGCAGGTGTTGAAGGATCAGGGCTTCAAGGTCACTACTTGACCTCTGACATCAAGGTGGGCTGCTTGTAAACATGTAGTGTAAGGGTGTGAATGAAAAATGAATAAATGGAAGTGAACAAAAGAACTGAATGTGCTTTTCATTTTTCTTAAATGTTGCTTTCCATGCCTTTATTTGTGATTTTAATCCAAATGTCATATAACACACAATTTTTGTTAAATTTTGAATTTGTAATACACACATATATAGTTAATTAAATAAATAGCAAAGGAGTTAATATTTTGTTCATTTTTGTGCAATCAGTCAATCAATCAATAAACCAGTCAATAAATAAATAAACCGTTCCATAAATTATTTTGCAGCTGGTTCTGGAATCCCTAGAACTGGCCGTGCACAAGTATGGAAGTGAATGTTGCAGTCATGTGTATTATAACATATATTTGTGTACGTCCTATTTGAATGGACATCAACCAAGATGAAAACTTGCTAGCCAGCTCTTAACAATTGCCTTGCAATAGTATGGGGCAATGTTTGTGTCAATGCAAATCTTTCTGATAGAGTAGTGCATTAATGTATTGCATTAATGGAACAATAACATATCTAATAATAACACTCACACACACAAACACGTGCACCATTTCAAAAAGGGCACAAATCATATTTGCCACTATAAAAAATTCTGTGTGGACTTGTTCTCCAAAATTAATATTTTATTAGTGCTGGATTGCCTGTCTTTGGAGAATAATGCGACTCTCTGTTGCAAAACTCATGAACTCCATTCTCCTCCAACAAGGAAAATAATGTCTGTCTCCATGTGCATGGTATTTAGTACTGATTAAAGATTATGTTTTTTAGGAATGAGCACAAGCAGAATTGATTCACTGTGGCCCTTAGGAGTTTCGGGCCAACACCAAGGACAGGAGCAAAACATTATCATGTTTAACTCCTTGAATGTTAGAGAGGTATCATAGGAATTACCTAGCAATGTCCTGAACTTCTCCAGAAGTGGATAATTAAGTTTTACTGTTATTATTATTTTAGCATTATTCCATAAACCAGGTCATATTTACTGGTCATTCAATACTAGATGAATATCACCCCTAATATCTACTAAAGAGGGACATTTGGGAGGTATGCTGTTATCAGAATAGGCCTTACTCAAGAAGGTAAAGAGGTGAACTTCTGGGCCAAACCATCTGCACCACAGGGGTCAAACATTCCCAAAACTCAATTGCGTTAAAAAGGGCATTTAAGCACTTGAATGCTAGAGAGGGCTCCAAAACATTGGGGAAGATGCACTAAGGAGTGATAAAGAGGTGATAAAATGGAGGTAACTTCTCCAGTGATACCACTTCTCCAATTCCCATGCTAGTCTATGGAGCGTATGCACTAGGATTTCTCCAACATTGGAGATCTTAGTGCATAGGCTCTATAAAATAACATAGAAACTGGAGAAGTGATATCACTGGAGAAGTCATCTCCACTTTATCACCTCCTTATCACATCTTAGTGCATAATCACCATTGTTTCTCAATGCACTGGAAACCTCTTGAGCATTCTAGGGCTTTAAAGGCACACTTAAATCAATGGGAATTTTAATTTGTCTCCTGTGATGCAGTAGTGTTTGTTCCTGAATATGGAACATTATCTTCCTGAATATGGTCCTGTGTCACAGAGTAACTTTGGTTCTAAATAACCCTTTTCATGCCAGAGGGGTGTGCCAGCACATTGGTAAGAGCATCCCCTCTGGCACCCAAAGTGTTAAGGGAGAAGTACTTTTTTTAAAGAAAAATATGTTACAGGGCTATCTTGCTGGGTGAAACACGACCACGGCCACTTCTAAGATATTTTCCATTCAAACTTTTTTAATTACATTAAAGTGATAGTCAACCTCCTTTTTGACTTACATTTTCTGAGGGTACATAACATGTTACATCAAATTGCCTACACTTATTTTTTCATTTTCACATATTTGTTTACCCTTTTATGTTTCTGACAGTGATCTCCCTAAATATCTGTTTCCAGAGATCCTTCTGTTAGGGACTGTGAAAGCAGGCATAATGTTATTATATAAAAGCAGCTGTCAGTGCAGGATTTCCCACTGCAGGGATAATGTTAGATTTTATTACTGTGTCTGATTTCACAGTTCCTGACAGAGAGCTCCCTGGAAACAGATATTCATTGAGCTCACTGTCAGGGACGTAACAGTTTGAAAAAATTGGTGAAGTTTAAAAAAATACTAGCGTGGGCAATTTAACGTTACATACGAAAAGTAAAAAAAAGAGGTTGCCATTAAATTGAGCTGTCCCTATCACAAGCACTGGTCAATGACTCAAACCCTAATAGAAAGTGCACTATAAATAGTATTTGTGACAATGGTTGATGCTGTCTAACAGGGTAAGTTTCTGTTCTGTATATTTTAAAGTCTGAATGAAAAATATCTCAGGAGTGTAAGTAACTTTGCTTACTCAGTAGGAAAAGCTTTATAACATATCTTTTAATCCTTTGAGCGACAGAGTGGTACGGAACGCATTGCAAAGCTTTGGCACACAAAGGGTTAATTAATGTGAAACATATACATCAGTGGGTGGGATCTACAAATATATACAATACCAGAGCAATGCAGCTTTGTGATATATAGCAGGGCTTAAAAGATGAAGTCCTTTGCTACTAGCCAGACCTGAAAAGTTACTTGCCACTGCAAGCCATAACATACCCACCAGGGCTGAATTTCTACTCTCCAGGGCTAAATTTTCACTCGCCATTGGCTAGTGGCGAGTGGAAATTTTGAGCCCTGAATAGCATTCCCATACCTGCGAACTCTGAGGATCTGTCCAGGAGATTGATTGGTTGGTTGATTTTCCCTGCTGGGGCATTTCCAGGGTAACCCTACATACTTTCAGTGTTCTGCCAACTTCCTGCCCATCTGCAATTTTTATTTAAATCTCTGCCTTTCCTCCTCTAAATCCTGCCCTCCTTAATTAAACTATGCCAATATTATGGTGCAAATTGTGCCTAACTTCTTTCTCTGGGTGATGGGGACAAGAACACTCCAAAGCATGAAAATAATTCCTATAATGATATCCCATTTATACTTTAAGCATCAGAGGGATACATGGCATATTGCTTTTTAATACCTCGCAAACGTTGTTGGTCCGTAAAGGGTTATACATAGCACTAAACACTCCTACAGACATGGATTTTGTTGTTCCCAGCAGAACTGGTGTTGTTCTGACAAAAGTCTGCAGATGGCAGCATCCTCAAAGAATTCACTCAGAGCAAATAGCAATGGGGTTTCTACTTGTCTTTTTTTTGTTGTTTGTTTTTTTGACAGACAGAAATATTTATATATTTGTTCTGTTACTAATTCCATGATGATATAGTTCAACAATATCCATTTTACCATTTGAGTCCCAGAGAGGTATGCAGTGCTTGCAATATTTTGTTCACCCAGTTGGCCGTGAAAGGGTTAACCACATTGCTTTTGAAAAGTGGCAGAGCAGGGGTGGCCAACATGAGGCCTTCCAGCTTATACTAGACTACAACTCCCAGCATTCCCTGCCAGCATTTGCTGGTGGAAAATGCTGGGGGTTGTAGTCTGGAAGCAGCTGAGGGCCTCATGTTGGCCACCCCTGTTGTAGAGGGTCTAATGTACTAACAAAAAAATTGAGTAGCTCGGGGTAAAAACAACTATCCTAAAGGATTTTAACCCCTTGAATGCTACAGAGGTCCCTAAGTATTCAAGGGGATAAATTGTCCATTTAACTAATTTAATAAGGGAATCTAGGGAATTGGTATTTGTCCAATGTAGTACACTTTATTGGCCGCAGAATGATTCCAGTTAAAAGTGCCTCAGAGAATTCTTCTTATCATTTATAAAGACAAAAAGACGTGTGACACTGAGAACGATTAAATCTTAAGGGTCTATTTGATAGACTATTGCTATGCCAATTCTGTACAAACTGCTTTTGTGCTTATTTTAATTAGCACATGTAACTGCCCCCTTCTCAAAATGTACACTGTACAGGCAGGCATTTTCTGGGTTTTTGTTATCACTGGTCCTGTATAATAGCTGCTTTTTCTTTCTGCAGCCAAATATTACATTGTCTCACTCAGGACCGGGTGAAACAATGCAATGTTTGGCTGAATGAGCACAAAGCAGCCACTAGACAGGTCTGATGGGATAACTCCCAAGTGTCTCTCTTTACGAGGGACGGTGCATCTCTGAGATTCAAATCCCTCTGTCCCTCTTTTCCATCGTGGTGTCTCTCTTTTTAGGATAACTGATTGTGTGGTGTGTATTTAAAATAGCAATAATACATTTATGCTTCTTTAAAATTCAGTATACCGGTATATGTTTAGAAATGCGTCTGTGTAAATAAAATACTGTGGCCTTGTTTAACCCCTTAAGGACTGGCCATGCGACTGCCAGTTAAGGACCATGGGACATTTTTTCTTTTTCACTGATGGATTCAGGGCTCCCTGCAGCCATGTGGGAACCCCTGAATTCCATGACGTGGCAGGACCATCACTGGTCCTTAAGGGCAGGACAGCTGCGACGTCATTGGTCCTTAAGGGGTTAAAATAATTTATTTAATTACACAAATTACTGTCAATAAGCCCTGAAGTAACATAACCCTTTGATTGCCAGAGGGGTACGCAAACCTCCTGGTAATGCCCCACCCACCAGACAAACCCCTAGCAATGCCGACTAAAACAAAAGTGTCCCTCTTCGGCCTTTTGAAATATTGGGAGGTATGTCACGGAGAACGTCTCACTGAAAAAACATACATTTTGGGGAGCAATTATTTGCACCAGTGCTAATGAATTATTAAATAAAACACAAAAATAATTTGCATAGTGCTGGCATAATGCTAATCTATTAAATAGATCCTTTAGTAGCTATTTTTCAGGATGGTATACACTCAGGTGCTGCTCATTGTGTGCCTAGACAGAATCAGCTGCACCTCACCTCCCTGATGAAGACTATTAAAGGTCAAAATATTTGTCTGGAGTCGTTCTGTTTATCTCTTGCAGAGAAGGTTTGATTGACATCTCTGTGGTGTATTATATGTGGCTGGAACTAGACTGATCTGAATATGAAAATGTATTCTAAGTAATGGTGAAATGGAGTGAAATACATTACTGAGGCTTACCTCAGGGGGGCACCATCCTCAAGAATAAACTAATACGTTTTCTCATTGAGTCACACGTACTAATGAAAAGAGGTGAGATTCTCGTAGCATAGGGAACAATACAATTTCCCATTGATTTAAATTGGGATTTTAACTCAATGTTACAAAGGTCTTCTGTTACTAAGGTATATTTGTTCTCATTTGAGTGTTTGTCACACCTATTTTCTTTTTTTAAATTGGAAGGGTCTCCTAAACACTCTTGATCTTGATGTACCTTTCTAGAATTCAAGGGGTTAAAGATGAATTTAAAACAATGGGAACATTAATTTGTAGACAAAACAAACATTGGCAGAGCGCTCCTCTAAAACTGCAAGAAATGCACTCTCAAAGGAGGAGGCTGACAACCCTACAGATTGTGTTTTGGAACGAAAGCCCCATGGTTCTGATGGACAGTAGCTGAATACTCTATGGGGAGATTCACTAAGGCATGATAAAGAGGTGATAAAGCAGATATGACTCCTCCAGTGATATCACTTCTCCACTTCCTGTATTATTCTGTGGTGCCTATGCACTAACATTTCTGCAGCTTTGGAGATCTTAGTGCATAGGCTCTATAAAATAACATAGGAACTGGAGAAAATCCCCTCTTTATCACGCCTTAGTGCATTACCCACTGTTTTGGTTTAAATGTATATATGACCCATAGGGGACAAACAGAAATTCCTAAATTCTCATGCACTTGAACAGAGCTTTTTAACACCTTAAGGACCCATGACGGTCCTGTTCCATCATGGGTTGTTATACCCTTAATGACCCATGACGGAACTGGACCGTCATGGAATTCCGGGCTCCCCCCGTGGCTGCACGCTGGTCGGGGAGTCCGGAACGCAGCCGCAAAAAAAAAAAAAATGCTCCGTGGTCCTTAACGGACCGCAAGGTGAGTGCGCGGCCCATCGTTAAGGGGTTAACCCCTTAATTTGTAGCATTCAAGGGTTTAATAGGAATTTTAATGCGTCCCCGTGGTTTTCTCCATAATTACTCCAGTTTGCTTTTGTAAATATGAGTCTATATATTTCTTATTCTACAAAAGGGCAGGTTTACAACTTTCAAATAAATCAACTTTGATTTTTAACCCTTTGAGTGCCAGAGGGGTACGCAATGCATTGCAAAGCAATGGTACTCAAAGGGTTAAGGTCTTTAATGAAAATATTTAAAGGGCAGCACCTCACATCTGCATATTAAAATACTCTGGAAAATGGCCCTGACAATGGGCATGTGGGGCCTTATTGTTCAATCCAAAGAGGTACAATTTTGGAGCAAACTAACTGTCCCACAGAGGGAAACTGGACATTTCCATTGATTTAAAAGCGGCTTTTATCTCTTTGAATGCTACCGAGGTCTCAAATGTATTGCAAAGTAATGCTTCAGTGACATCTGTAGCATTCAAGGGGTTAAAAGCCCCATTAAAATCAATGGAAATGTTCAGTAAGTTCATTTCAACCCCACGGTGCAGTTTGTTTTCTACAGATATCACTGCGTGGCGTGATTAACCCCTTAGAGTCCGGTGACGTACCCGGACCGTCAAGCTGGTCCGGCACTTAAGGACCAGTGACGGTCCTGGTACGTCACATACTATTACTCACTGCGCTCCTGCAGGAGCGCGGTGAGTAATACCGGGGACTGAATTTGATCGCTCCAAGACCGGAGCGATCTCTTTCAGTCCCTCAGTTCGGCGTGCCGACCCACGTGATCAGACACGTGGGGCGGCACACCGAAATTCTCTGTCTGGTCCTTAAAGGACCACTCACCCCGCGACCGCTGGTCGTTAAGGGTTAATATAGCACTTGGTACATTTTTGAGGTGTCACAAATGGGTTCACTAATTGTTTCAGTTTACAATCTGTTAAAGCAGTGGTTCTCAAACTGTTTTTGTTTGGGGCACCCCTAACACATAATCTAGAACATTCGGGGCACCCCTGCCATATTTAATGTACTTTATCAAGGGCATAAAAGGGTACAATACATAAATATACAGTTATTATTAGGTTTTATAATCATAATAACAAAACTAAACATATTGTGCAAATCAGTTTCTATAAATCTTTATTTAAAAGTCCATTACTGTTAGTCTTCATAGAAAACATGGGGTACACTGAAGTGCCACAGCACCCTAGTTAAGAATCACCGTGTTAAAGACTAGTGTCCTTTATGAGTCATGCATGTCTAATGATGCCCATTGCTTGATGTTAGAAGGTGTGAACTAGAGTCAAATTAACTGCGTATAGAATGCAAATTATGAAAATGCAAAGATATAACTGACCGGTGAAATAGCCCTAACTAGGCAAGAAAATGAATTAAATTAAAATCCACTTTTCCCTAGGGTATATTTCCACTTGGATTTTATATAAGTCTAAAATAAGCAGGTTGCTAGCATTTAGTTTTCTATTTCTTGTTTTTTTTTTAAACCTAAGTGCCTGTCGAATCCTTATTATGACATTATAGTCTGTGCTAAACTCACCTATTTAACACTGATAAATACCATTTAAATAAGTGACTATTAATGAATTTAATAATATAAACAGTTAAGGGCCATATGGTCAAAGAAAATTGGGACATTTATGAAGAATATCAACTTCTTCCGAGGGAACAAATACACATTCCCAAAATTCCCATTGATTAAATGAGGCTTTTAATATTATACTTGAATGTTAGAGAAGCAATGCATTTGAGACTTTTAACCATGTCAGGTCCATAGGGGTGTGCAGTGCATTGCACTAACCCTCTGGTCCTCAAGGGGTTAAAGCATTTATTAATGCAGGGATGAACAACCTAAGCCCTCTGTTGTGGACTACAATTTTCATCATCCATGTTGGCTGGCCAAGGGGTTACAGAAGTTGTAGTCCTCAAAAGCTGGAGGGCTGCAGATTGCCCAGTACTGACTTAAAGGGTTAAATGCCCATTTATATTACTTTGTTTTACTTGTCGCCTATGGTGCACTTGTTTGCCCCCCAAAATGTTCCAGTTTTCCTTTTGTTCAGATGGCCCTAATTGTGCAGAAATAATTCAGTAAGATGGAATGAAAGATGCCTGTTAACCCTGCAATGAGTTGTGTACCCCGTTGGCATTCAAATGTTAAAATCAATGTCAAAGTTAACCCTTTTAGTGCCAGAGTTAGCCAACACATTTGATTTAGCCCTTAGTAACACATTGCTCTGTAATGTACTCCACACCTAGGGACCAGGACAAGTGTGACTGGAAGCCCCCCCTCCCCAAACTGTGTTTGGCAGTTCCTTCCACCCATATTAATGGGGAATAAAGAATCAGGGGGTGAGATAAAGGGGTAGGGACAGATTGTACAAAGGAAAAATAGAGAAATGGCAGAGAAATTGGGGGAGCTGTAGGAAGCAAGGGGGCACAGAAAGAAGCAAAGGGGAATGCAGGAAGGGTCAAACGAGGAAGAAGCAGAATGAGAAAAAGGAGGACAGTAATTAGCAAGTGAGGTAAACAGACAAAGAAGGCATTAGAATGAGGTAAAGGGGGAATCAGTAACAGGCAAGGTAACACAATGAGGTAGGGTGAGAGAACAACACGAGAGGAGGCAGGGGAAAACTGAAAGGGATAGTAATGTTTCACAAAAACAGCAGCTCCAACTAATCTTCATAGTATTTGAGCCATAAAGAGTGTTATTTCAGTACTGTCAGAGTTGTAGTTCAGGAGTAATTGAATGATAATGTATCCCCCTCCCACCCTTTTACCTAGTGTAAGTCACCTCCCCTCAGATGTGGGATCTGGTCCATAGACCAGACAACTCACAAGGGACAATCTTCTTACTGTGAGAACAATGAAAACCCTGACCCCCTTGACAGGTTTTTCAGCTTTTTCCCTTATCTTAATTGAAGATTGTCCCTCTCTGCAATCTACCTGGACACACCCTGCTGCTGTGAGCTGAGCAATGTTACATCATTAAAAGTGGCTGGAGGGGGATACTTTATCATTCAATTACTCTTGAACTACAACTCTGACAGATTTGAAATAACACTCTCCGTGGCCCAAATACTATGAAGATTAATTAGAGCTGCTTTTATTATGAAACATTACTATCCCTTGAAGCTATGGGCAGTATTGTAGAGAAGGTGAAGAAATATCTCCACAATTAAATGCATAACAAAATAAACAAAAAAACATTATCACAGTGTGCAGTTTAACACAGGTAGCCAGCACTTTCATAGGAGCAGCAGTGTGGCCCACTGCCTTTTAGCTATATGACGATGTTGCTTGTAGTCAAGGTCCTTGTGCAGTTATGACAAAACCTCAGTAGTTCAGTCATGAGGTCTGCCAGTGGTCCATGGAAATGGGACCTCTCAAGAGCACTACATATACTCTCTATACCCTCCACATTGAGGATCACTGCAGAACTTTACTAACATTTGTGGCCACCAGCAATACCTCACAAGAACATTGGGAAACTGTTTAATAATTTCCCTGATGAACAAAGTTCATATCTATGTTTTCGTGTTCAGGAGGACTGGCCTAAGCAAGTAGTCCGGATATTGAGCTATTGACTGCAACAATTAATCAACAGACAACACAATAGGTCTGCCAGACTGAGACTAGACAGACTTATGTATCCTGAGGATCATTTAAAAGCCTGGACACATGGGATAATTCACTGTCAAAAAGTCAAAGTAATCCCTGAAGATATATTTCTCTGTCGGTGTCCTAGTCAATACCTCATCAATGACCCATATGTTGGATCAGCCATCATCTTGGTGTAAGTGAAGCTTTCATTCATTTGTGACAATGCCTCTTGCCTGTAGTATGTGTAGTCTAAGACTACTATGGAGCCTCCATTATACATTGGTCTAACAATAGTCAACCATTCTCTTTTACAGAGTCTTTGGTGCTTAGGTTTAAGGTGAAAATAGCATGAATATATCACTATTGTTTTTCCTGACGAAAGGTTTGTTGGCAAGTGAGATGCTGATGGAACTACATAAAAGCTATTATAAAAGAGTTCCTCTGAATGTGAATAATATTTTACTTATTCTATCTATCTATCTATCTATCTATCTATCTATCTATCTATCTATCTATCTATCTATCTGTCTGTCTGTCTGTCTGTCTAATCTGTCTTTCTTTTTACATGTTTAATTTTATTATTTATTTTTAATTCCATACAACTAAAAATTAAGAAAAATCAATTCCCAGCAGTGTATGGACACTGGAAAAAAATACTGCATACATTTAATAATAAGATTAATTTATTATGAATATTAATTTGTACAATTATTAATTTAAAACAACAACCTCTTTAAATCAAAATAGGTTACTGAGGCTAATGTACTAAAAAAATTGGATCAATTCTGGAACAAACCAACTGCCTTATAGGGGGCAAATACAAATGTCCCAAAAATAATCTTTGATTTATATGAGGAGGTTAACCCGTTGAATGCTAGATATGTCTTCAATGCAGATACTTCTCTTGCATACAGGGGGCTGAAATTCCTATTTAAATAAATGAATGTTTTAATCGTCTTCTAGGGTAGAGATGGTTTGCCAAGAATTGCTCCAGAACATAAATGTCTCTGTATTAACCCTTGGTGTGCTACAGAGTTATCCAACACAAAGGGGGTTATGCACTCAGGAGTGATAAAGAGGTAATAAGGTGGAGATGGCTTCCTATGTTATTCTATGGAGCAAATGCTTTAAGAGAAAAAATGCATTGGAGACTTCTCTAGCATGCAGAGGGTTAATAAAGTTCAATTTAAATCAATGGAAATTGTATTTGTCCTCTATGATGCAGCTAGTTTGCCCTAGAATTGTTCTAGTTTCTTAGTACATCAGACTCACTGAGCTACCTGAAGCAGAAAGAAACAGCATTATTGATTGACACTATTCTCACTGTTTATTTTCTGCTAAATTGTGTATTACAGCTGTTATGTTTACGATACTGACTATAGATTAACTTGACCTAGCTGGCTAGGACTTCTAATTAATACATTTTTATTCCCGCAGCGTGCTCATGTTTCCTGTTATACCACTATGATTATAAGCTCTTCAGGGCAGGGTCTACGATTTCTTTGTGTCTTAATTTTCTTGTTATAAACACTTCAGCACTTTGTTTTATGTGCAGTTCTGAAAAATCATGTTGACTTAAAGGAGCAGTAACATTTTTCTTATCAAAACCTATAATTTATAGAGCTGTTCCTGTGAGTAAAACAAAACTACTCCCACTGCAGGGAGTTGTTTTATTCTAAAGTTATAACAGTGCAAATTGTCAGGAAGTGAATTACAGCATGATTACTTCCTGAAAGCTCCATCTGACTCAGCATTTTCTACTGCACTCTATGGAGAATTGTTTTTCAGTTCCTTACCTCTCCTGGAGAATGCAACAGAAAAACTAATGAGAGTCTGACCACTAGAAGGCATGGTTAAATTATAATAACTCTTAAAATCTGTGTCTGTCAGCTGTGGGAGTACTCTTATTTTACTCAACATGAAAAGCCATACAATATATATATATTTTCAACACAAAACTTTGCTGTCCCCTTAAAAGAGAACTTACACCTAATTTAATAATCCCCGTTTTGCTTTCTCTGGCCAGAGAATCCGATTGGTCCCTGTGAATTTTGCCCATTTTTCCTTTGCTCAAGAGATTATATCTTCATTTTGTCCTGATGTCATATCCATAGAGGCAGACATGACAGGTGCTAGCAGTAATCCCTTTGAGCACCAAAGGTTTCACTGGAAACCATTAGAATAATGGGCAGCAAAGAGTTATAGCATACCAATTTGAATACATAAATACTATTGAATACCATTGTGTTGTACATCCCCCTTGTCCTTAAAGGGTTAAGATTATCACACGCAGTTAGCAAAATTTGAGGTCCTGTGGTCCTGCTAACTAGGGATGGGCAAAATGTCAGTTTTTTTCCTATGGAAAATCTCATGGAAATCCATCAATTTACTCCTTTTTCTTCTAAAATTCTTGCTTATAGAACACCCCAAAATATCTACCTTTTCACAAACCATGAAGAACTTCCTGCAGGAACTTTGCCAGTTAGACTGAGGATTAGTGATGAGCGAGCATGCTCGGCCGAAGCTCGGTTCGGCTCGAGCATCGCTCTGCTCGGCACATGGCGGTACTCGTACGAGTACCGCATGTGCTCGCCCGCCATGTTCGGGTCTCCACCCCGCACGTTTCGCAGCTGCTGCGCAGCCAATAAACGTGCGGGGAGGCTCTGACATCAGTGTAATGCCAGCAGCCATGTTGGCTGCTGGCATTACACTGATTGGCTGGCCAGAACCCGTGATCGGGTGCTGTATAGCACCCGACGCGCGAGTTCGGCTCATTCTTAGCCAGGGAGAGATGCGCTTAGGCAGGGAAAGTCAGTGTAGGGAGAATAAAATTGTTGAAACTCTTTCAAGACCCAAAAGTCCTTTTTAGGACTGTTGTGTGTGGGGGCAGCATTTATATTTTGTTTGGGGGGGCACAATTTCCTTTTTTTTGTGGGGGGGATATTTGTAAGGTGACATATAATACTAGATGCACAGGAAGTCAGTGTAGGGAGAATAAAATTGTTGAAACTCTTTAAAGACCCAAAAGTCCTTTTTAGGACTGTTGTGTGTGGGGGCAGCATTTAATTTTTTTGGGGGGTGGCAGAATTTCATTTTTTTGTGGGGGGGGACATGTTCTAAGGTGACATTGTACTAGGTGCACAGGGACAAATATTTCACAGTGCAGTGACAAGCTGACATATTCTGTTAGGTGCACAGGGCCAATGATTTTACAACGCAGCGACAAAAAGGGCCATTTTAAACGTGTGCCTAGCCATAGATTATTGTCACATTCTGTTTAGTGTGCAAATTCACAAATTAACGTCACATATTCCGTTCACTGTGCCTAGCCGCAGATTAGCGTCACATTCTGTTTCGTGTGCCTAGCCGCAGATTAGCGTCACATTCTGTTTCGTGTGCCTAGCCGCAGATTAGCGTCACATATTGTTTAGTGTGCCTAGCCGCAGATTAACGTCACATATTGTTTAGTGTGCCTAGCCGCAGATTAGCGTCACGTATTGTTTAGTGTGCCTAGCCGCAGATTAGCGTCACATTCTGTTTCGTGTGCCTAGCCGCAGATTACCGGCATATATTCCGTTTAATATGAAGAAGGCAGGTAAAAAGGGACAGGGAAGTGGACGTGATCCTGATAGTTCAGGGCGCGGGTCAGGATGCGTAGAAACTGTGCCTGGTGCCAGAGCACAAGAAAGAAAGACATCCACCATAACTAGCTTCATGTCTCAGTTTACAGGGCGTCGCAGGACATCACTCTCGAGGTCAGACCACTGCGAACAGGTGGTCGGTTGGATTTCAGCTGATACTGCTTCCAGTCAGTTAAGCACCACCCTGTCTTCCACCAAGTCGACTCTCACTAGCCAAGAGTCTGGTCAACATAATCCTCACCCTGATCATCCTTCCTCCCACCATAGAGGGTCTGGCCAAAGAAGTGATCCCACACTGGGATATAGTGAGGAGCTCTTCTCATCATCAATCCTTGATTTGAACCTCTCTCCAAGCACGCTTGCAGAGGAACATGAGATCTTGTGCCCTGATTCACAACCTCTAGAGGGTACCCAATCACAAGAAGATGACAGAGGGGAACGGCATTTAAGGTCAAAGGAAGTGGATGATGATGATGAGACACAGTTGCCATCAAATAAACCACAATTACTGTCTCAAGACCTTGATGAGGAGGATGATACACAGTTGTCAATGACTGAGGATGTGGTGGGATCAAGAAATGAGGAGGATGATCAGAGTGAGGAAGTGGAGGAGGACTTGGTGGACGATGAGGTCACTGACCCCACCTGGGAAGGTGGAAAGCCGAGCGATGACAGCAGTCCTGAGGGTGAGCCATCTGCAGCACCGCAACAGGCTGGAAGAGGCAGTGGTGTGGCTAAAGAAAGAAGGCGGACCGCACCAAACCGGCCCGCAAATGTTCCACGGAGCACCCCCTTGCGTAAATCTCCCTTGCCAAGGGCTAGGTGTTCCGCGGTATGGCGTTTTTTTAAGGAAAGTGCGGACGACAAAAGAATTGTAGTTTGCAACCTGTGCCACACCAGAATGAGCCGAGGCATGAACACTAGCAACCTCACCACCACCAGCATGATCCGACACATGGCATCCAAGCACCGTAATAAGTGGGAGGAACGCCCGGATCGCCAATCTGTGTCTGCAGGCCACACCACTGCCTCCTCTTCCCCTGTTTTCGGTGCCGGCCAATCGCCTGTCGAAGGCGCAGGCCCGCATACCTCCCGCCCTGCACCTGTACCATCTGAAGCACCATCAGCGACCACATCCACTTCCCTGTCCCAGCGCAGCGTCCAAATGTCGTTACCCCAGGCATTTGAGCGCAAGCGAAAATACCCAGCCACCCACCCACAGGCCATAGCACTAACCTCACACCTTTCCAAATTACTGGCCATCGAAATGCTGCCATTTAGGCTTGTGGACACTGAGTCCTTCCGCAGCCTGATGGCAGCAGCTGTCCCTCGGTATGCAGTCCCAAGCCGCCACTACTTTTCCCGGTGTGCCGTCCACGCCTTACACCACCATGTGTCCCTTAACATCACCCGTGCCCTGACCAACGCAGTTACTGGGAAGGTCCACTTAACGACTGACACATGGACAAGTGCTTGTGGCCAGGGACGCTACATTTCCCTGACAGCACACTGGGTGAATGTCGTGGAGGCTGGGAGCGACTCGGACCCTGGGATGGCACAGGTGCTACCCACGCCGAGGATTGCGGGCCCTACCTCCATCAGGGTTTCCGCCAGCACCTACGTTATTGGCTCCTCCTCCTCCTCCTCCGTTTCCACCTCCGAATTCTCTGCGCGCAGCGCCACTCACCCATCAGCCGGTAGCTGGAAGCAGTGTAGCACTGCAGTGGGGAAGCGTCAACAGGCCGTGCTGAAGCTGATCTGCCTTGTGGACAAACAGCACACGGCCTCAGAGCTGTTGCAGGGGATTAGTCACCAGACCGAGCAGTGGCTCTCGCCACTCAACCTGCAACCAGGCATGGTTGTGTGTGATAATGGGCGTAACTTGGTGGCGGCTTTGGAGCTCGGCAAGCTCACACACGTACCATGCCTAGCGCATGTATTTAATTTAGTGGTTCAGCGATTTCTAAAAACCTACCCCAATTTGCATGATCTCTTGACGAAGGTGCGCCGCTTGTGTGCACATTTCCATAAGTCATCTACAGCTTCAGCCGGCCTGTTGACGCTGCAGCAGCGCTTACAATTGCCAGCTCACCGGCTGCTGTGTGACGTGAGCACGCGCTGGAACTCCACCTTCCACATGTTGGCCCGGCTTTGTGAGCAGCAGAGGGCAGTAGTGGAGTACCAGCTGTTACACGGTCGTCGCCTCTCCGTTCAACTTCCTCTAATCAGAAGTGAGGAGTGGGAATGGATGTCAGACCTCTGTGAGGTTTTACGCAATTTTGAGGAATCGACACAGATGGTGAGCGGCGATAACGCTATTATCAGTGTAACCATCCCACTTCTGTGTCTACTGAAACGCTCGCTGCTCACAATTAAAACCGACGCTTTGCATGTGGAAGAGGTGGAAATGGGGGAGGAAGAGCTTACACAAGGTGATAGCCAGAGCACCCTCACTTCGTCTTCTCAGCGACAATTGGAGGAGGCGGAGGAGGAGGAAGACACGGTTGCCTCCGCTACAGAGGGTAGCCATGGAACTTTATTTCCATCTCTTCAGCGTGGGTGGGCAGAAGAGGAGGAAGAGGATGAGGAGATTGAGAGTCATCCTCCTGGTGAGGACAGCGAAATCTTGCCTGTTGGTACTCTGGCACACATGGCTGACTTTATGTTAGGCTGCCTTTCCCGTGACCCACGCGTTATACGCATTTTAGACAACACGGATTACTGGGTGTTCACCCTTCTGGACCCCCGCTACAAAGAGAATTTCTCATCTCTCATTCCTCCGGTGGAGAGGACAAGCAAAATGGTTCAATACCAGAAGGTTCTTGTCGAAAAATTGCTCCAAAATTTTCCATCTGACAACGCTGGCGGCAGAGTACGTGCTACCTTTGCCAACCGAGAAGGGGAGAAAAGGGGAGCACACAGCAGTTCAGACAAAGGCAGGGCAACACTCTCCAAGGCGTGGGACACCTTCATGACACCCCGCCAGCACCCTCACCCTGATGCGCGGCCTAGTGTCACAAGGAGGGAAAAGTTTTGGAAGATGGTGAAGGAGTACGTAGCAGACCGTGTCAGCGTCCTCACTGATCCCTCTGTGCCTTACAACTACTGGGTGTCCAAGCTGGACACGTGGTATGAACTGGCACTCTACGCCTTGGAGGTGCTGGCCTGCCCTGCCGCCAGCGTTCTGTCTGAGCTGGTATTTAGTGCTGCTGGTGGCATCATAACAGATAAGCGTATCCGCCTTTCCACCGAAAATGCTGATAGGTTGACACTTATAAAAATGAACAAGGCCTGGATTTCCCCTGACTTCTCCACTCCACTGGAGGAAAGCCCCGGGTGAACATAAAGTCACTTTAGATATGTTATTTACAATGATGGGAATACTCTGTATTCCCATTCACCCCTTCCACCCAAAAAACGGGTATATGGTTGACTCTTAATCTTCTCATCCTCCTCCTCCTCTTCCATATGCCCTGTGATATAATTTTTATATAGGGCCAGCTCACCAGCGGGCCCTGTGATATAATTTTTATATAGGGCCAGCTCACCAGCGGGCCCTGTTAGACAATTTTTGTATAGGTCAGCTCACCAGCGGGCCTTCTCATATAATGTTTTATTGGGTCAGCTCTCTAGCGGGCCCTCTCATATAATGTTTTATAGCGTCAGCTCACTAGCGGGCCTTCGCATATAATGTTTAGGATGGTCAGCTCCGCAGCAGACCCTCACCCATAATGTTTTAGATGGTCGGCTCAGCAGCAGACCCTCATTCCTAATGTTTTAAATGGTCAGCTTAGCGGCATGCCCTCGCCCCTAATGTTTTAGAGGGTCACCAGCAGGCCATTAATCCTAATTTTTCAAGGGTGTGTATGATGCCCTCCTTTATGTGTAATAAAGGGTGTATTGGAGTGACATTTCAGTCTAATTTTTGGCAGCCCTTTCACTTAGTGCATAGGCTTTATGAGTGTTGGACCACTACCTGAACTATTGTACCACAATGTGAATGAGGCCCTCCATTTTGTGATATACAGGTTGTATCGGAGTGCCTCAGGTCCTCCCATTGAATTAAATAGGGCTGGGGTGTTCGACAGAGCAGAAGGTAGTTCTTGACTTCATCCACTAAGTCACTTCGTCACTTTTACTCAATGGATCAGACCCCACTGTTCCGACTATAAATTTTGGACTTAACAAGGGCAAACGGACATGTTGTAAAACCTGTGGTAGCTGCGGCCTCCGTTCCTGAATGCTGTACCTTACCCGGGCCATAACCACGTTGAACACCTGCTTTACACTGCGCACGTTTCCCTCTTAATCATGGCCCCAGTTCCGAAAAATCGATGAAATTTTTTGCAGAATTTGCAGATGATATACAAGTAAATATACAGCAAATACTGTTTGGTAACAATTTTTCACCTAAAATCGTTTTTATCTTCCTTTTTGTGTGTTTTACGGTCAGTCTGTAAAAATGGCGTACTACGGGCGAAACATCGTTCCCAGCAGCGACGTTGGAGTCCAAGATGCATCCAGACATCCTCCCTGTGCTGTCCCTGAACCATTTCTGTGGTGTTTCCATCATTTTCTGACCTTTTCCTATGAACCAGGCACCCTCCCCTCATCAGAGCAGGGGGTGCCTGGTGTAATGCTCGAGTCCTCCTATTGACTTCAATGGGGCTCGGGTGCTCGGCCGAGCACTCGAGCCTCCGGGGGCGCTCGGCCAGAGCACCCGAACACCCGAGCATCGGGGTGCTCGATCATCACTACTGAGGATGTGAGGCTATACTAGTGCAGTAGAGCAAAGCTGGAGGCTAGGGTGCACAGTTCTATGGATAACAGTGCAGTTGGACAAGGCTGGAGGTCAGTAGAATATGTGGCTTTATGACTGTTGTGGGACAAGCCTGGGAAGGTTAGTATTTGATGGTCTATGGCTACAGTGAGGCAAGGCTGGATGTCAGTATGTTTGGTCTATGGCTACTATTAGACAGGGCTGGGGGCTTATTATATGTGGAGGTAGGTCAACTATGGGACAAGACTGGGAGATTAGTATGTGTGGTTCTGTGGCTACTGTGGGGCAAAGCTGGTATGTATGTGGGGTTCTATGGCTATCATGGGACAGCAGTTGTGGGCAACGTAAGGCCTTCCATTTGCTGCCAGCCTACAACTCCCCTCAGTGCCCACCAGCAAGTATTCATTTTAGTGTAGTATTTATCAGGCAGTGTGTCGAGGCTGCATGATCACTAGTTGTTCTGTGACTACCATGGGACAAGGCTGGGGGGTTAGTATGCAGCTGAAGAAAGCGTTATCTACATTTTTCATAAATTACCACAGATGGTAAAAAGTGCACTTTTTTTGTACTTTTTGTTTTTTGGTAGAACATTTTCACCCATCTCTAGTGCTGCCACATCCACTTCCACGTACATGGAGTCAAGGGCTGAAGATATCTTTTGAGTCAAGGAAGAAGGGAAAAGGGCATATGGACCGGTAGGCCTTTATTGCTATTGTAAGACAGGGTTTATTATTAGGATGTGTTAGTTCTCTTTTAAGGCAATATATACAATGACAAAAGTAGAGCAATTCTGGGGTATGCTTAACTGTTCAATAAGGAATAAATCAAATTTTCTATTCATTTAAAATGGGCCTTTAACCCTTTGAATGTTAGCGAGATCTCCAATAAGTGTATGGTATACCCTTTCCTTTTCACCTGAGCTCCAACTAACCCCTCCACAAAAAACTCCCTTGCGCACCTTTGAAACTCCCCCATTAACCCCTCATATGTCTTACATGTTTGCAGTGCATTGCTGGACATTGCATTGCATAGTCACAGGCAACTGAAGAGTTAACATTTAAAAAAAATATTTCCACTGCCAACGTGCTATGCTCCTTACTGACATCTAATAAACCCTTTCATCGCTGGACTGACATGTAATACATTGAAAATCAATGCAATGCTTTCTAGCATTCAATGAGTTAAAAACACCATTAAAATCAACAGGACTTTTGGAATTTGTAACATAGTAACATAATAAATTAGATTGAATAAAGACACAAATCCATCAAATTCAACCTTTGCCTCATACCCCAGAGACTGAGAATTATATAGCTTTCCTGCTACCAAATAAGTTAGTCTTTATCAGACCTTCCTGATTTGCCTATTAATATACAGTATAACCCTGTTCCCTTTGAAAGAAATGTATCTAATCTTCTCTTAAATGTATCCATTGTATCTGACATAACCACCTTCTTGGGCAAAGAATTCCACAATTTAACAGACCTTACTGTAAAGAAACCCTTCCTCTGCTAAAGTCTAAACCTCCTTTCCTCTAATCTCCAGGGGTGTTCCCTGGTCACCTGATCAGGCCTTGGAATGAATAGCTCACTGCAGAGATCCTTGTATTGACCTCTCATATACTTGTGCAATGTGATAAGCTCTCCTTTTAGTCGTCTTTTCTCTAGAGTAAATAAACCAAGTTTGTCTAGTCGTTCCTCATACATCAAGTCCTCCATTCCCTTAATTGTTACTTGTCCCCTGTGTAGATGGTCTACTCCACAATTGCCCCAGTACTTCTTAATACATATGCTTCAATTTTATAAATACATTTTATATTTTTTTATATGTAGAACAGCACCTATTTTAACCCTTTGTGAGCCAGAGGGGTACTCAACGTATTGTGAAGCAATGCGTTGCGTACCTCTCTGGCACTCAAAGTGTTAACCTTCTGGATACTAAAGACATCTCCATTAGATTCCAAAGTAATGTACTGGTGACTGTTCTAGCAGCAAGGTGTTAAAGGGATAGCAATGCTGAATATGGAAAAAAAATATATATTATAGGGGTCACCCTGCTGTGTACAACATGGGTTCCTCTACTGCTGAGAGATTTTTTACTCAAAAGTTATTTTAACTCAAATGGATTTTTTGGGTGCAGTACCTCCATGGCCTGAATGTTTATGGTGGTGCTGTTCCCACAGCCTCTTTTGGAAGGGTATGGTCAACCATAGATGTCCCTACACTGCTGTAGCAACAGCTCCAACCTATAAAATGTTACTATCCCTTTAACCCTACGAGGACCAGAGGAGTGTACAATGCATTGCATCAAAATAGTCCTCGAGGGGTTCATTAACGCATCTAATATATTATGATTTAATAAACTCTAGCAGTTGTTTGAAGTGTCATTAGTTGAAAATAAATCTGTATTTACTGTAGGATGTGTTGTAAATGTTCATGTGCATTTTGTTTACACAATTTTTTCACAGTTCCTTCCATGTCATGGCAAAGATAATGAAAATTTAAACATATGCAGTGTTTTGCAAATAATGTTAAACACTGGAAATTAGACTCTGAATTTTAATAAAGCAGTTGGGACAGATGTCTGATGTTTAATTGGTTTCACAAATGACAAAGAGGGTGAAATTATGCCACAGCCTTTTCTCATAATGTGGAACGAAGATTTTAATTATCTTTATTTTGACTTCTTCTGCTTTTACTGTTTAATCTGTCAGTCCAATTTAAATACAATAACTGCATATTCGTGATCAAATCCCTTTGATTGCTGAAGGTTGTGCAATTCATTGTGAACCAGTACATTGCAAACCCTTCTGACACTCAAAGGGTTAAAGGAGCAGCAAACTTTTTTAAATAAAAAATATATGTTGTAGTTATTTTCTCCTGATCAAAACATGGACAATTAAATCTCAAACTGTTAGCGATAGAATCAACAGGTGCCCAAAAATGCATTTTTTTCTGAAATGGGAGAGCTTGAGTCACTGACTACAGCTCTCCATAGTAATGAAAAGAAACAGCTCCACTTGGTGGCCACAACAGAAAATTGTAGTTTTATTTTTTTTAAAATGTATGTAGTGTGATAAACTAGGAATGGAAAATATCCATGCAATGAGAACACTACAACCTATATACGTCTATTAAAGAACGTTTACTGCTATTTCAACTAGAAATCTTTAAAAAATTTCTTGAGAACCTGTACCTGACACATTGCTTTGTCATATAAAAGAACGGTATACTTGTGAAAGGGTATTTATGAATAGACATGTATGCAAAAAAGTGCACAAGAGCCTGCTTTGGTTCAAAGATTTTAATGTAATAAAATGTCATTTATAATGTGAAAGAACCAGAAGAGAAGCTGTTACAAATAACAGCTTGTCTACCATTCTGTACTTACTTAAACAGATGATCAGTGTGCTATCCTCCAATCAGCTGGTTCATGTAAAAAAAAGGGTAGGGAGAAGAGAGAAACTGAGACAGGGTTGAAGGGAGAGATATACCTTGTTGTTGTTAAGCATATGTAAACATACTTCCAGTACAGGTACCAGTTTCTCCATTCCACAAGCTGCATCTCTCCTTATTTCTCCAAGCAACCCGTCTCTTACGTTTGTTGAAAGAGCTCCACTGAGCCCTCTGATATTTCTGCATGTGAATCTTCCACTACATTGCTAGATCAGTTCTCAAGAGCTAACATCTTATCCTCCATGGTTCTCTGTAGCCTAAGAGTTACAGTTCAGTCTGATAGTAGCAGAGCCCAGGTTCAAACATTCTCCATCACTGTGTTTTGAGCACAAGTAGTCTCAAGCATGTGTGAAACAAAAGCAGAAAAAAGAAGAAAGCTCACAGCGCTTACTCAACATAAAATATCCATATCATATTATAAATTAAATATAAGAATAAAGTTAGAAATATAGATAGCAGCAAGGAATGAGAGGGTTCTCCAGTCCCCCTGACATTAGGCCTAAACTCATAAATGGAACATAGTTTTCTATGTAAGTATTTTATCAATGCAGGCCCTCATGGGCCCTGTATCAGGGAAGTCCTCCCTCTACACCTATTTTTGTTTTTTGTCTTGTTGTATGTCTGTTGTTTTTAATTGCATTACACTGGGACCCACAAGAAACAAAAACATCAAAATGTCATTTAAAGGGTCCTCACTGACGTGTTTATTATAACATCTTTCCTCAGAGAATGTCTGTTTTTAATTTAGACAGGGCCTCTATAGGTGTATTAGAGTAGGGCTTACCGCAAAGTGAAATACCTTGGCGTGGTGGTAAGCTTACACATGGATTGGCCAATTTGTGGAACAAAATTCTCACTTATTTTCATTTAGATTTACCAAGAGTTATTACATATGCTAAATACAGGGCACTTATGTTCACAGTATATTGAGGAGCGCAGGTCTGTCTTTTTTGTATGTGTTTTCACTTTTTGGTTTAGGCCTAATGTCAGGGGGACTGGAGAACCCTCTCATTCCTTGCTGCTATCTATATTTCTAACTTTATTCTTATATTTAATTTATAATATGATATGGATATTTTACGGTGAGTAAGCGCTGTGAGCTTTCTTCTTTTTTCTGCTTTTGTTTTACACATATCTCCTTTAGCTCAACTAAGCAGCTTCTCAATTTATCCTATTTACTCACAAAGATATAAAAACACGTATTACTTTATTTTTTTATTTTATTTTTTTTTTCTTTCTCACTTGGCCTTTAAGAACAAGGCTTTTTGGCCTGTTCCAGTATGCAATCCCCCTTGCCAGTTTGGTATCATCCATTCCTCACATGACTTGTGGGGAAGGACATAAATGGAACATAGTTTTCTATGTAAGTATTTTATCAATACAGGCCCTCATGGGCCCTGTATCAGGTAAGTCCTCACTCTACACCTATTTTTGTTTTTTGTTTTGTTGTATGTCTGTTGTTTTTAATTGCATTACACTGGGACCCACAAGAAATAAAAACATCAAAATGTAATTTAAAGGGTCCCCACTGATACGTTTATTATAATATCTTTCCTCAGAGAATGTCTGTTTTTAATTTAGATAGGGCTTCTATAGGTGTATTAGAGTAGGACTTACCACAAAGTGAGATACCTTGGCGTGGTGGTAAGCTTACACATGGATTGGCCAACTTGTGGGACAAAATTCTCACTTATTTTAATTTAGATTTACCAAGAGTTATTACATATGCTAAATACAGGGCACATATGTTCACAGTATATAGAGGAGAGCAGGTCTGTCTTTTTTGTATGTGTTCAAGCATGTGTGAGCCTGGAGTTCCAATGCCAGCTTGAATTATGTGTCAGTATTCAATGTATCCAGGAAAATCAGATGTTTTCTCTTGAGTGTTCTAATGTGATAACCGGAACATAGAGAAGCGACTTGTTTAATCTCCTTGAATGCTACAGAGGGCTTAAACATTTGGAGGAGAAATACACTGGAGACAAGAGGTTAATATGGGAGCTACACTATTGTCCACACATGTAACTGTTACAGTCATCTAATCTAACTGGCTGATATCATGTGTAGCTCTCAGTGGCTGCCAACCACAAATAGGTAACAAACACATCTCTCTCTCTCTCCCCAGAAATTTTTCTTCCAAAAGCAGATATCATCTCTCTTTCTCTCTCTCTACAGGTCTCTCTAACTAGCTATCCTGTCTATTCAAACTTACCTTTGGAGAACTCAGTGTTCACTGGAGCACAGCTGATGAACAAGTACAGAGGTGCACTAGAGAGTTAGGACTCAGTACTGCAGGGTAGAGGTTGCAGCACACTGTTATCGCTTAACATGCCTGCTCCTGCCAAGACATCAAAGACACATTATATTAAATGCCATTAATGGCTGACAGTGCCAATTAGATTAATAACTATTGCTTTCTGACAACTTACACCTCTGATACCATTTACAACACTGTCAGATCTACTACTGGTCCCCTTTGAAAAGAATTTGGAGGGATTTATCATCTCTTTCCCCCACTTTTGTGAACCCTTTTGTGAACCTAACTGAATCAACTGATTGGTGGATAGCCCACTGAACAGCTTACTCAGTAAGTACATGGATTTCAATGCTCTGACCCTTTCACATCCCTATAGCACTGAAAAGATTAAAAAAGGCAATGCTCTCAAGCATAGTTAGTTAACTGTCCTCTGGCTCCACAGAGAGCTATGGGAAGATCCCAACAACTTCTCCAACCTCACGCAATGTGAATTCCAAGAGCAAAGGCAGCTATCTAAGCTTAATGCACGTGGCAAAGTATCATATGAACATAAAAATACACCTGCTTGAATAAGAAAAAAAAAAAAGCGGCGCAGAGGAATCTCTCTAAGCGTAGTACACTGATCACAAGAGGTAAATCCTTCACCAAGACACCATGGAACAAATCAGAATATTACTCACATTTTTCAGAGGCTTTTAACCTGCCTCCTGGTTCCTGCGCTTGCACTGGCTTATACCCCAGTATGGTATGTTGATCTTCTTCACTTGGGGTCACAGGTCAACACAGTTCCTTCTGAGATTCTCCAGTGGGAGTGAAGAGTTATTATATGTATGGAATTAGCCGTTCAGACAGAGGATACATTCAGAAATCCAATGTGGTAATAGGCTAACCCTTATATGATCTTTTTAAAAGATATATATCACTCCTATTTTCCAATGAGTGTACTGGTATCAATAAGTCAGTGTTCCAAAAGCAAAAATTAACTATATGTGAGTAAGATTCAAAAGGTTGGTATTTTATTGCTTTTCAAAAATGGATAACTAATACATAAAATATATGGTTAAAATAGTCAAACCACCTTTTTCACAATTATTAAAGGGAATTGAGAACCCGCTTTGGGGAGCATAGAAGGAAAATGCAGAAGGGAGATAGAAGTTGTAAATTATATAAACACTTTAATAATTGTGAACTCTTCACTCCCACTGGAGAATCTCAGAAGGAACTGTGTTGACCTGTGACCCCAAGTGGAGAAGATCAACATACCATACTGGGGTATAAGCCAGTGCAAGCGCAGGAACCAGGAGGCAGGTTAAAAGCCTCTGAAAAATGTGAGTAATATTCTGATTCGTTCCATGGTGTCTTGGTGAAGGATTTACCTCTTGTGATCGATGTACTACGCTTAGAGAGATTCCTCTGCGCCGCTTTTTGGGTTTTTTTTTAGTTCGTCAAGTTTGGAGTGGGAACCCAATCTCCTTCGAAGTGTGCAGCATTGGACTCATAAAATTGAGAAAAAGAAATTAAGATACCTAAGTATTTGTGCTAGCTATTTTTGTCCCTTTGTATATTTTATTGTCTTTTTGGTTGTTTTTCCCTTCTGTTTTTTAATTGTTTTTGAGTGTATACTGGGGGAAGTAGACACAGTAGTTGTGGGAATTTTTTTCTATCTGACTCTCAATCTATACATTTTCTTATATACTGTTTGAATAAGACAATGTCTCATTGAGCTGCATTTCAACATTTAAATGAGCAATTGTTTAAGTAGTCACTGAAAAATTGTAAACCTAGGTAAGGCATTGTGGATTCACAGCAAAGGTGGTGTGTTTATGGTGGATATCCAGGGATGTGTTATGCATATGTTGAGATGTGATTGAAGCAAATATACCATCATATTGCCAACCTGGCCCTGTATCAACCTTTAGTGCATCTCCCCCCCAAGTTCTGCTTATTATATTAGCTTCCCAATCCCTACTTGAATAAATGGAACTATTAGTTTGTGTAGGTCCAATTAAATCAGGGGATATCTGCAATTTCTTCTGTCCACCTTAAGGAGCTTTGACCTTTTTTAACGCTGAATGCTGAAACTAACTGTGAGGCAAATATCTACAACAGGTCTTCAAATGGTTCACTCCTAAAAATGCATAAATGCAAAATTTTACTGTGTCTTTAGCAGTTTGAGTATACTATAGACTCTGTGAACCTAATTATGCAGCGTGTCATATCATAGATTATTGTTTTAAAATAGTATCTTTGGACATTCATTTACAGTAAGTGAGCTTTACATTTCATATTTTTCAGTAGAGGGTTAGATCTCATGTCAAAATTAAGCTTGAATTCATTAGTGGAAAACGAAATTCAGGGCAATGAACTTGAAGTTTTGCAAAGTATTTTCATCCATTAAACTTTTTTATTAGAGTCAAAGATGTATTGAGCTTATGAATTAATTAACAAATTAAAATAAGCAGGAAAGGCTTTAGGTGTTAATATATTACAGAGAAATATTGTATATTATTACCTTTCTATAAAAGACCAATTGCTAAGGTCAGTATTACTTATGGTCAATGCTTGGCTGCATATGTGTTTGTATTAACCCACTGGATGTAACAGAGGTCCACAAATGTATTGCAAAGCAATTTTTTATATCAAATGGAGAAAAACAAACAATCTTATTTTATAGTATACAGCAGATTAGGAAATGTTTGAAGTTCTATATGAATGTTTACTTCTAAGCAGAAATGAAATCACTTGTCAGTAAAAAGTTTGGAAATCTCTTTCTAATTACCTTGATGGGATTGGCTAAAAGTTGAGTAAAACTCAATGTCAATGAATGAAAAACGAAATAAAATATCCATAATCACCTATTTACCGCTCCCAAGTGGCCATCACTTTAATAACCAAAAGGTTGACATGCTCAGAGATTAAGGACAGCCTTTATATTTGGGGAACCAAACTAACCAAACAACCACCTGCTATAAAATCTTATTACAGCTTACAGCAGGATGGGCTATCGGAAGGACTCCAGCAAAGGATTATATACTGTGCAGATAATTAGCATAAAGTGCCACCCTGTACTTCCAAAATGTAGAGTTTAATTTTTCAAAAAACTATTAATCTTACAACAAATAGTTAAATTTTAAATTTCTATAAAGCAAATGAAGCTTGTCTTAGGGTGACGGGTCTACTTTAATCACAAGTTAAAACAATAATAAGTAAATTAGCACTGTGCAAATTTAGTACAAATCCAGAAATATGTTTAAAATATATTTAATTGTTTTCATAATCACAGGCTATCCCTGGTGTGAATATGTAAAGGAAGATGTACCTATGTACATTTTCCTATGATGATCGCATTGTATGCTGTGTGCCGTGTTTTGCAGTGATGATGACACTGCGTTGTGCACACATAAGCTACTCACACATTTAAAGCTAAGGAGGCGGAGGCAATGTTGGTGCAGGGGCAATGTTTGAGCCATTTTATAATATGAATGAGGTGCAAATATGTTACTAGGGCAATGCGTTGCAGGATGGCAGGGGGAGGCAAAGTGTGGAATGGATGGAAAGGGTGGGAGAAGAGTCAAATGGATGGAAGCTGAATCAAAGTGTTGAATATATGGGAGAGGAAGTTGAAGCATTGAGTGGATGGGAGGGGGATTCAAGGCACTGAGTGAATGACACAGTTAGGCGAAGCATCGAATAGATGGGAGGGTGAGTCAAAGTGGTTAATGGATGGGAGAAGAGGTGAAGCGGCAAATGGATGGGAGGCCAAAAAGGTGGTGAATGGGAGGGAAAGCTGGGATACAGGAGAAGGAGAGTGGAGGTGATGATGTGAAGGGGAGGGAAGGTGAACATGTGAGAAAGGGTGAACAGTACAAAGTGGTGATGAAAGGAATGAGTGCATAAAGGGAGGGACAGCACATAGAAGAGAAGGTGTCAAATGTGATTTAGGGCATGTACAGAGGAGCCTGTGAATTGGATATGCAGGTGAAATTCCTTGAGAGGTGAAACCCATTGCAGAGATTTTGACAGGCGTGGGCATGGGGCCCCTGTCAAAATCATGCCCCCTTGTATGATTTCAACAAGCAGTAAGGGGGAGATTAGTGCATATCCTCCTTACAGCCACCCCAGGGTGTGGCAGGCACAGCCGGAAAATACTCTGTCATGTGACTACCTACTCCTTTATAGTATGTATATAAATATATATGTATATATATATATATATATATATATATATTTTTTTTTTTTTTTTTTAGCAATGCGTTACATACTACTCTTGCACTCAAAGAGTTAAAAATGTCTGTAGTGCTCCGTTTTATTTCTTGCTTGATTTTACAGACTAAAGCACAATACTGAAGATTTATGTACAGAAATGTTTGAACCATAAAAACATTTTTATTTTCTTTCTGTCAATCGGTGAGTTTGCTAAATATTTACATGAATGTTATGAGGTAAGACAGAATTCACAATGATTTTGTTTTCCCTGAAACGGATTCTCATGACAAGCGCCTCATTGGCACAGTAAAAGGAAAAAAAAATCTTTATCAGGAAGGGAATTCCCCCACGGATTAATTATATCTGGGCTTTGCAGAGCCTTATCAACAAAGAGTAACAAAGGTTTGGAGTCAGTATACACTCTACGGAACATTTTAATTCATTTATGAGTGGCATTTTTGTACAAAAGTATACATTTTTTCTAAAACCAATGGATTATAGTTCAAGAAAATGTACTGTTTTATGTATTTAACCCCTCGAGGACAAAATGTGTGTGAATACATTGTATTTCACACCCCTCTGGTCCTGAAAGGGTCAAGCTAAAGGTACACAGCGAGCTTATTTATAGAAAGAAAATGTAAAGCATCCGTACTTGTTTTTCTCACAGTGGCATTACTATAGCAAATTCATAATGATTTCTTTTTCAGACTTTTGTGGCAGGAAACACATGCACATTCACATGAACATACACACACACACATACACGCACATGTACAAATAGAGACAAACCCACAATACACACATACACACATATGCACAAACACAGACAAGCCCACATGCACATACGTACGCACATATACACATGCATACACATGTGCACACTCACTTGCACTCACAAATAACAAACATGTAAATGCAAACATACATCCACACAAGCACACATGCATTGACTCAACGTGCACACACACACATTACTAGCTGGGCAACACAGCAATTGAAAGTGAGCAATTGTAAGTGTACAAGGATATATTCTGGAGAAATATTTTGTATCTATTTTGATGATATTTATTCTTCTCTTTCACAGATAAGCATTTGTCTGAATCTATTCCTAAGTACTGTTGACAACTGAGGGTTGATTAGGTACTTGGTAAGTATTTGTCTGAATCTATCCCTTAGTACTGTAGACAAGGGTTGATTAGATACTTGGTAAGGAATCTGGACACTGAGTCATTGAGGTAGTTGGGATTGATGTGTTAATTAGTACCTGTTAAATCTAGTTACCTACTGTTTTGCTAATTAATGGGAGTTGCCTTCTGAGTATATAAGTGGGTTTGTTATTAGCTGGGCAACACAGCAATTGAAATTGAGCAATTGTAGGTGTACAAGGAGATATTCTAGAGATAATATAGAGGTGATCTGTAGTGACTGAAGTCAGAAAACAACTGCAAAATCTGTAGGTATTTTACTCGTTGTCCCCTGATTACATTAGTGCTGTGAACATGTCAAGCATGTTGCACTGCAATGGATATTTTGCTTTTCTCCCCAGAAAATCCTTTTGGTGGTTCAGAAGTTGTCCAATTTGTCAGCAATTTTCAGTTTTACAACAGAAGATTGATAATTTGAAGGCTGAAATCTACAAGATGTCTGTGAGCTCCACACAGATACAAAAGAAACAAGTGCCACTGTCTCAGAGACTTCCAAGAAATGGAAGATGGACTAGAGTTGGTTCTGGAAGGGTAAGAGTTGTGGACAAGAGGCATGTCCCACAGTCTGTGCCGCTTCATAATTCCTTTGCTGCACTTTCAGAACATTGCCTTAATATTGGAACAACAATGGATGCAGAGACTACTGGTTCACCAGCCTGTAATCCACAGGTAAATCAGACTGCAACCACTGACAAACTGACAAAGGTAAGAAGTGAAAACTGCTTTGAGAGGAAGCAATTATTATTGGGGGATTCCATATTAAGAGGCGTAACTTTGGAGGATAGTCATGGTGTTGACAAAGAAGTCAGATGTCTTCCTGGTGCTACAGCTCACAGAGATAGAAGACGCATTTTAAAAATTGTTAAGGAAGCAAGACAGAAAGGAGAGGTGGATGTCATAGTCCATTTAGGGACAAATTATTTGGATTGTAATGAGGTGAGTATGGAAAAAGATGTTTTTAAGAAGCTATCTAAGGATCTGCAGCAAGATGCTTCCACTGTATCTGTTTCAGATGTTCTGCCAGTGTATAAGGAAGATGATGGTAGTATGCAGCGTATTAGAAATCTTAATTCATGGCTAGGGAAACGGGGCCAAAAATATGGATTTGGCTTTGTTTCTCACACCAACCCTATTTGTTGTAACAAGGAATTGTATAAAAAGGTGGCTTGTATCTTTCTCAAACGGGAACAGAGATTCTCAGCAAGCAATTCAGAAGTTTTGTTAACAGGTACTTAAACTAGTAGAGGGGGGCAATGGAATGATACAGGATAAAACCAATTGCCCCCCAGAGCATTGTACAGATGAATTTGATAAAGGTATGTCTGAGGCAAATAGGTCAAAAACCAGTAGACTTTATGCAATGTGTAAAAATGCCCGCAGTTTAGGGAATAAGATTCCTGAACTCATTACAATAATAACTAGTGAAGGTGTGGACTTAGCAGGGAAAACTGAGACCTGGTACAACAAAAAAAAATGACTAGGATGTAGAAATATCAGAGTATTCTCTATTGAGAAAAGACAGGAAAGACAGAAAAGGAGGAGGGGTTGCCATTTATATCAAAAATAGCTTAAAGGTTAGTCTTATACAGAGTATGGAGGAGAATATGGAAAAACCAAGCAGCAGGTTCAGCCAGGAGTAGAGAGATCCTAAATTCTTTACAAGGATTAACTCTTAGTCAATTAGTAGAAGAGCTGACTAGGAAAGAAGTCACACTAGATTTATTATTTACTAATGGAGACTTGTATCAGATGCAGCTGTAGGAGAGTGTTTGGGCTCCAGTGATCATCAATCAGGGTAGTTTAATATGAAGACAGAGGTGGAGTTGCACCATTCAAAAACAAAGGTTCTAGACTTTATAAAGGCTGATTTTTACACTTAGGGAGCACCCATCGAGAACAACAAGATAAAGTGTCTTGGTCTTAGGTATAGTGGCCCCTCAATGGTGCTACAAGTCACGTTTTTCACTCCCATATGCCATTGCAGAGAGACACTTTCCATATTCATGTCAGACAGTCCAGCAACAAAATGCCAGGCAAAACCACAGGCGTACATTTTGGCCTATGTGGGCCTAATCAGTGTGGTGCAGCTGATTCCTTCTAGGTGCATAGAGAGCAAGGGCCCATGCCTGGAATCTCCTTACACTTACGGAGACTAAGAAACAAGAGCACCCATCAAGAACAAACAAGATAAAGTGTCTTGTTCTTAGGCTTAGTGGCCCATCAATGGTGCTACAAGACATGTTTTTCACTCCCACGTGCCATTCTAGATAGGAAATTTCCATATTCATATCAGACTGGTTCCACCCTCAGTCAGTCCAACTATGAAATTTCAGGCAAATCCTCTCTGCACGAGAGAATCAAGAAAACCACAGACGTACTTTTTGGCCTATGTGGGCCTTGTCGGTGTGATGCCGTTGATTCCCTCTAGGCACAGAGAGAGCACGGGCCATGCCTGGGATCCCTTTCCACTTAGAGAGACTAAAAAACAAACATTGTGACAAGTATGCATACAGAATGAACAAGTTAAGTGTCTTGTTCTTAGGCATAGTGGCCCATCAATGGTGCTACATGTTTTTAACTCCCATGTGCTATTGCAGAAAGAAAATGTCCATATTCACATCAGACTGATCCCGCCCTCAGACAGTCCAGCCCTGAAATGTCAGGCAAATCCTCTCTGCACAAGAAAATCAGCAAAAACGCAGATGAATGTTTTGGCCTATGTGGGCCTTATCAGTGTGATGCAGCTGATTCCCTATAAGCACATAGAGAGCAAGAGCCCATGCCTGGAATCCACTTAGGGAGTCTAAGAATGAACAAGATAAAGGGCTGGATTCAAATGCAGGTGTTAATTTTATCTCCACTTCGATAGACTTCAATAGGAACATTTTTGATAAAACGGGAGTTAACATTTATCTCCTGAATTTGAATCCAGCGGTTTGAGGTTTTTTACAGTAGGAGAATGGGCATACTAGATGGGCCGAATGGTTCTTATCTGCCGTCAAATTCTATGTTTCTACATATATACTTACATTAACACATAAGGACATATACTGACACACACACATGTACACATGCAAGCTTTATTAGCCACTCAGGGACAATATGGTAAATGTACTTTGGAGATTCTGCACTAAATCAGGAGCTGGAATCTCTGTTAAGTCCCTAGGCCTGCCTAAAGCCAGTTTACTAAGCCACATATTCCCAAAAGCTTCCATTAGCAGCACATGTGCCAAAAGTGCAGCAATAAGACTGTCTCTAGGCATTTTGGGGTGTTCCTTTAGCCCAAAACCAAGGTCTGTGTTATGTTGGAACATGGCATAGACACCTTGGTCACAGAATCACTGTCACTGCACTGTAGTGCAGACTAATACCATGTGGCTGCCCTGGCACATACATACCTATGCCCCACTGGGCTGTATTTATGAAGTTAAAGAGTTTAAATTCTGGATAATTCGACTGAACCATAGGAGGGACATGAAAATGCCCATTTATCTAAATGGAGCTTTATCCCTTGCAGTGCTAAAGAGTTCTCCGGTGCTTACAAAATAATGTGTTAGAGGTCTCTCTAAAATTCAGGGGGTTAAAGCCCCATTTTATGCAATGGGAAGTTTTATTTGTCTTCTATGGTACTGTTGGTTTGTTCGAGAACTGCACCTCTTAAAGAGTTAGTAAATTCTGCATATGAAGTTGAGTATTCATTATATTTTTTTTATAACAAACTCTACCTTGTGTAATTCTATTTTAATGTTGCCCCTTCCCACCTCTTTTCCCTACAACACATGTAGTCTCCTCAGATCTGATAGGTGGTCATTTGACCGGACAGATTGCAACGAGGGACAATATTGTGTCTATCAGTATAAGGAAAACCCCTTGACGAAGGGGAGTAGGGTTTTCCTTCTGTTGACACATTATTGTCTCTCATTCTGATCTGTCCGAACTGGCTTTCAGGCCTGAGGAGACTCTCCTTGATGTAGGGAAAAGGGGGGGACTTTAAAATAAAATTAGAATACAACATTTACAAAAGATACAGTTTGTTATGAAAAAGTATAATGAATACTCGATCTTAACTTCATATGCAGACATTACTATCTCTTTAAACTTGTAGAATATGGACCAGATGTGCAGTATAGGATCTCTACCACTGTAGAACTATAATTCCAGCCGTCTTCAGCAGGCCAAAGGAATTTTACTCCTACAGCAGCTGTGGAGTTGTACACTATGGTTTGATACCATTGTAATAAAGTGGGAATAACTTCCCCAGTGAGATAAACTACCCACTCCATTTCCTATGTTATTTAATGTAGATTAAGTGCAAAGATGATTGTGCAGATGTTTGTGCTTAGGCTCTGTGAAATAACATAGGAAACTGAGAAGTTACAGTGCATTTTGCTGTGTTACAAACACATTAAAATTGATTTAATTAGTATTTTTAACATTTGATATATGCAACATACTTAAAGCTGAACTATCATGCTAATAACATTGCCCCCAATATATTTCTAACCTAGCAATATGCAAATTCTTATTGTCCTTAACTTCAATAAGTCCACGTTATTGCTGAAAAAAACACTTAATTTGCCTGCATTGGGCTGCACACAGCTTACAAGAGAAGCTCTGTGCACCTGGTAGGTCAGGAGCTTCCATTACCTTAAGGTAACCAACTTCTTCACCACCAGTGCTGTACAGTGAATGGGACAGACAGTGCAGACTCAGAGGTACATTTCCTCTAAGATGTCTGCACTGCCTGTCCTCCGGTTCCTGTGAAGAAGTTGCTTTTCGAGCAATACCTCTGACTTATTGAGTTTAAGAACAAGAAGGCTTTTGCATATCGCTAGGTTATAAATATATTGGGGGGTGGCAATGTTATTAGCATGATAGTTCCTCTTTAAAACATTGAAGGTACAAAATAATTTTATCATGACAGAAATGTAAATCAACCCCTCCCTCAGTCAATACTTGGTAGAAGAAACTTTGGCAGCAAGTACAGCAGTGGGTCTTTCTCTCTACATGCTTTGCAGATCTGGATCCTTCCATTTTTACCCATTCTTCTTGGAAAAATTGTTAAAGCTTTGTCTGGTTGGAAGGGGTCTGCTGGGGAAGTTTTCCAGTCTAAGACACCTAAACTAGAATTACAGGATAAACTTCCTGGAATCTCTTATCTCAGAAATAGAAATTACATGATCATGGCGCTTGGAAAAAGTCCAAGACCTGATGGCTTCTCTATACTTATCGTATATTCCTAGATATACTACTCCCTTGCATGAGAGATGCCTTTGATGCAGTTCTCAATGGACAACCATTCCCTCCACAAGCTTTGGAACCACACATTGTTGTCCTTCCTAAACCAAATAATTATAACGATATGTTGTAATTACTGCCTTATCTCCCTACAAAATGTAGACCTGAAAATATTTACAAAAATCCTAGCAACTCGCTTAAGACCCTTTTACCAAGTCTAATTCATCTGAATCAATGTGGCTTTGTCCCTCATAAGGAAGCCTAACATAATTTCACAACTGTTATTTCACTTACCCATCTTGCAGTCAACAAACAGATTGCTCACAATCTTTCTATCAACAGATACAGAGAATACATTGACAGGGTTTACTGGAATTATATCTTTGAAACCCTTACACATATTGGTCTTGGCCCACTGAGATTGCCAGGCATTATGATCCTATACTCTAATCCCTCTGCGAGAGTACTAGCTACGGTACCCTTTCTGAACCGTTTTCCATTTCCAAATGAACTCATCAGGGATGTAGCCTTTCTCCCTTAATCTTTATCCTCCCCTTAGAGCCAATCCTTAATACTATACGGAATGACACTTCCATTCTAGTCTGAACTTTGGGCCAGATACTTATAAAGTTGCAGCCTTTGCAGATTATGTACTTTTCTTTTTAACAGACCTGCAGCACTCTGTTCCCTCTTTAATCAAATCACTTGATGAATATTGCTTTCTATCCTATGCTCAGATCAACTATTCCAAATCAAAAATTTTAAATATAGGTTTATCTTCCAATATGATGACTTGGCTTCAGTGTAACTATAAATTTCACTGGGCCCCGTCCTCTGACATTTATCTAGGGATCCATATTTCACCCAACATCAACCTATTACCAGACCTCAACTCTCTTCCTCTTCTTCAAACAATCTCCAATTTATCCAACTGGCAATTCCTTTTCCTGTCAGGGACTGGTAAAGTTAATCTCATCAAGATGATGATTCTTCCTAAAGTGCTGTACATCCTTAAGTCCTGCCTATCTACATTCCCAAACACTTCCTTGAATCCTTACAATACCTTGTCAGAAACTTTAAAAAGGCAAGCAAGAAAACGAGATTGTGACTTTCAATATTATCCATTAAAACTTATAGAGGAGGCTTAGGTCTGCCGGATGTCCATCAATATTATTGGTCAACCACCATAGCCAAACTTTCTTACTTTCTCCCCACATTTCCTAAATGATAGACAGGTACACTCACACAATTCTTGGTCCTCTTGACCCACTGCAGTTTTGCTGGTCTGATGACATGTCCACTTCTGCCACCTACTTGACACACTTGTCTTAGGTTTTTTCATAAATTCACAGAGAGAAATTAATGCACTTATATATCCTTCCCCTCTCCTTTGAAATCCTTAGTGGGTAGCCCATATTTTCCCCCTGGTCTGTTATCTACACTTTTCAATCCCTAACTCATCAAGGTACCTTTATCCTTCAAACCCTTCTTAGGGATAAGCTGGAAGTCAATCAGAAGCCTTAGTGGTCCCTCTTACAGGTCCAACATTGGTATAGGACAGTAGATCACAATATCCTTCCGCTTAGATATCTCTTACATCTGGAGAAAACTTTATTCACCCCCACCACCTTCTTTAGGTCCTCTATGCTTTTGCTACTCACTTATTTCTTCTTACCAAACTAGCCTAAAAACTCATTTTCTATTAGCCTGGGAAAATGAACTAAACATATCCTTAGACATGAATCAATGGTCATCTAGTCTTAGATTCCAATATAAAACAGTTTGAAATGTTAAAACTTGAGACCTCAACTACAAACTGATTTCACAATCATGAATGACCTCGGTAAAGTTAGCACAATTTTCAGCCAATGTTTCCAATTTATGCTTGAGATTTCTAACCAAACCTGGTACCATGCTACATATATAGTGGTCCTGCCCAATTATTTTGAAATATTGGATAGATATAATTCATCACATCAACACCGCCCTTGATCTCTTCATTCCTCAAGACCTGCTTCTATGTCTGTTCTGTTCTCCCATCACATCTCTCTCCAATGTAAACTATCTACTTGGTCTCACTTACTTATTCTTCTTCATGCTGCAATGCACATTTTTATTAACAATGCTATTTTTTAAAGCAATGGCAAATTTAATATCAATGTGATTTATTCAATAAGAGATGCACATTTTATTGTTTTAAGTAATGCTCTTTTTTGGAGCAAAATCACTTTCTGTCATTGTTAAATAGAGTAAATGCTATCAACATCATTATTTGTTTTGATCAGCATTTTTAAAGTGCAATTTTATTAAATTGACTACATAAAATATAACTTTATACAAAACCTTGCATGAACATCTCCTAGATGTATCTCACATTTTTTTTTGGAAAGTAAATGGAAGCCCCCATATAATGAATATCTAACGCTGACAGCTCTTTATGGGAAGAGCAAAATACAGTAACTCCATAGAACAAAACACATGGATCCATATTTAAAAAAGCAAACTGGAGTTACTCTGGCATAAACCATCTGCACTATAGGGGACACATAAAAAATTTCTAAATTCCCATGTGCTTGAATAGAGCTTTTTAACCCCTTAAATGCCAGAGAGGCATCCAATGTATTGCAAAGCAATGCATTGGAGACCTCTTTAGCATTCAAGGGGTTAAAAGCCCGATTCAATTTAACAGGATTTTTTTTGTCCCTATGGGCAGTTGGTTTACTCCAATTTGCTTTTATGAAAATGAGACATAGTGACAAGAAAGGTGAATCGGTGTTAAGCTAAATTAAAGCTTATATTGCATTTTATCTTAGTTTGCATTCAAATGTCATTACTCACAGTGCAACTTTTATATCCATTTGTATATAAGGAAAGTTCAAAATAAATCTTGTAATGGTAAAGTGCATATTTTAGGAACAAGGCAGGATATAGTCTACATAGCAAGAATCATTAGTAAATCATTTGTATTTCTCGTACATTCTACAATAAAAAATGATGCAGAAGCAAAGAAAGATTCATCTGCTACCAAAGATGTAACGTGCAGTGTGTAAAATAGTACAATGCTTGACGAGTTGCTTTTATTTCAACCCCTTGAGTGCCAGAATGATTTGCAATGCATGTCCACAATGCATTGCATACCCTAGTGGCATTCAAAGGTTTGACAAAACTTCTTTCTTTCTTTTTTTTTTTTCTTTTCACATCGAAATCAAAACCCTAGAGCAGGAGTAGTCAATAACTGGAGCTCGAGCTGTTAGGATCTACAGCTCCCATAATCCCCAACCAACCACCGACTGGTTGGCATACTTGGGAACTCTCTGAACCTGCCCCAGAGACTCAGTTTTTGGAAGTAAATTACTGGGTCTCCGGGGACAGAGGCTGATTCATTGGTGGTGGGGAGTTTCTTGGGAAACTCTGCACACTTCTGCTACTTCCCAGACTGTTCCTTCTACTTCCCGCCCACTTTTCCTCCTTCCCACCCTGTTCTTCTCATGTCCCACCCACTTCTCCTTCCCACCCTGTTCTGCCCATTTTCCACTCATTTTATGTCAAGGTTTTTTAAGCTCCACCCAAATCATAAATGACACCCCACCCCTTTGTGACTCAAATCACGTCATTTATATCCACCAGGCGAACCTCATAAGTCCTCTCCAGGGACTCAAGAACTTTTTCGTTCACAGGTATGCTGTTTGGGGATGATGGTAGATATAGTAGCCAACAGCTAGGGGTCAAGAGGTGGGCTAACCCTGCAAAAAGATTTAAGTGAACTAATATTTTCAACTATTCCAAAAGAGGAAGAAAAGAAGATATATTTGGGGCAATCGACCCATAAGCCAAGTCATTCTTAATCTTGAGTGTCAGAGAGGAATTCAGTGCATTGTAAAGCAATGTGGTGGATACCTCCCTGGCACTCAAAGGGATAAAATAATTTATAATCAAATAAAACAATTGGTATTCATGAAAATTTCAGTGTGAGAATCATATCTGCTCTCAAGTTGGTCTAAAGCTGTAAGTGGGGTGCCACAGGGTTCAGTACTGGGCCCAATGCTTTTTAATTTGTTTATCAAAGGTATCCAATATATTGCATTGCAATGCATTCGATACCTCCCTGGCACTCACAAAGTTAATGATCTAGAAGTGGGAACTGAAAGTAGCATCTCCATACCTGGGAACTGTTTGATGAAGGCTCCCCGCAGAGGGGAGTCCTCTGCTGCCAACGGAATGCGATTTACATCAAAAAGGGGCAGGGCTTAATCACGAGGGAGGGGCAGGGCTTTTAAAAAAAAGAAAAAGTGTACAAAATAAGCTGGGGAAAGAGGAGAAGAGGCCGGGAGTGGGAGGAACACACTGGGAGGAGCGGATGTGGGCAGAGTTTCGTTAGAGAATCCCCATATCCGGAGAACCAGCCTCTGCCCCGGAGACCCGGTAACTAGAAGCTAAAATCAGAGTCTCTGGGGCAAATCCAGAGAGTTCCCCTCTATGAGCATCTCAATCTTTGCAGATGACACTAAACTGTGTAGGGAAATACGTACAGAGATGGATGTTTTTTCTCTTCAGAAGAATTTAGATAAACTGAGTGAAGGTCAGAAAAGTGACAGATGACATTTAATGTAGATAAATGTAAGGTTATGCATTTGGGCTGTAGAAACAAACTTGCTACATAAACACTAAATGGGAAACAACTTGGGAAATCCTCAAAGATTTAGGAGTACTGATATACGATAGACTTCACAGCAGTGTGCAGAGTCAGCTGCTGCAAGAGCAAATAGAGTACTTGCCTGCATAAAAAGAGGTGTAGATGCAAGGGATGCTAATATAATTATACCTCTATATTAATCCTTGGTTAGGCCTCATCTACAGTGTGCAGTACAGTTTTGAGCACCAGTTCTTAAAAAGACATTGTTGAACTGGAAAAAGTGCAGAGACGTGCAAAAAAACTGATAAAGGGATTGGAGGATCTGAGTTACACAGAGAGAGAGAGAGTAGCCAAATGGGTTTGTTTACCTTAGAGAAGAGACATCTAAGGGGTGATATAATTACAATTTGCATATATATTCAAGGTCAATGCAAAGAACTATCCAATGAATTATTTACGCAAAGAGTTCACTTAAGAATGAGAGGTCATTCATTAAGACTAGAAGAAATTAACCTTTGACTAAGACAAAGGCAGGGAGTTTTTACAGTTAGGGTGGTAAAGCTATTGAATTCTTTGCCTCGGGATGTTGTCCTTGCAGATACTGTAACTGCTTTTAAAAAAGTAATGGATACCTATCTAACAAACACAGAACAGTATTGAAAATTATGAAAGATTTCTTCAATGCAGATAGGTTGTTGACTATGTGAGTGACATTTGGAGTCAGGAAGGATTTTTTTTTTACCCACATGGGGCTTAATTGGAAATGGCTTCAATGGGTTTTGTTTTTGCCTTCCTCTAGATCAGCTGGGGTGATTTGACATGGGCTGGAATTGATGGATGCCTGCATTTTTCAGCATCATCAGCTATGTTACAATGTAATATCTAGTACCAAAGATTACTTTTGTTGTGGAGCAAAGTGATGCACTTATATACACACCACACAGTCTGATCTCCTAAAAAGAGGGACACCAGGGTGGGAAAGAAGAACAGAAGGATTTAGGTCTCAGAGATGGACTGTCCATTCTAAAGAGGGACATTTGGGAGGTATGATATAGGCTTGGCATTAGAGAATGCTTACGTTAGAGGCTCACTCTAGGGCAGTTGCTTGTGCTGGTCTACATACCTTGGAAATTTCAGAATTAGCTAAGCTCTGAGATCTTTGCAATATTAACTCTTAATGTTCCCCCATGTATCTCTGCTTTCTCTAACCTAGAGGTGCTCCAATCTGTCCATAAAGAATCTATAACCCTTTGAGTGCCAGAAAGGTATGGAATGCATTGCAATGTGTTCCGTACCTCTCTGGCACTCAAAGGGTTAAAATCATACAACTAAGAGATCTCATTGATCACACATAGTCAAGCAGGACATTTTCCCCAACATTTCTGGTAGAAATGGCACCAATTCAGACACTACCCACTAAAGAGGCAGTTAACCCTTTGAGAGGCACTCAAAGGGTTAATATGTGCATACCATATAATAGGTAACACTGGACTCTCTCAACCTGAGACTTTGGCCCATCACCCTGAGATCTGTGTCAAAACATTGAGTTTCAGGGTCAAACCCTGAGAGTATCCAGGTATGTTGATGTGTATAGTAATGTTTCATAATAAAAGCAGCTCCAGTTAATCTTCATAGTATTTGGGCCATGGAGAGTTGTAGTTCAAGAGTAATTGAATGATAAAGTATCCCCCTCCCGCCCCTTTTACTGATGTAACACTGCTCTCCTCAGAGCAGCAAGATGGATCTCAGAGATGGACAATCTTTAGTGAACATAAGGAAAAACCTGTCAAGGGGGGGCAATGTTTTCATTGTTCTCACAGTAAGAAGATTGTCCCTTGCTGTGAGCTGTCTGATCTCAAGATCAGATTCCACATCTGACGGGAGGTGGCTTACACTAGGTAAAATGGGTGGGAGGGAGCTACTTTATCATTCAATTATTCTTGAACTATTGAAATAACATTCTCTATGACCCAAATACTATGACGATTAATTGGAGCTGCTGTTTTTGTGAAACATTACTATCCCTTGTAGAAGTCTGTAAGTAAACACAGGTACAGGCACTAAATTTGCAAGTCTACATGTTAACTAAGCAGATTGCCTGCTCTGATGGATTTGTAAATTCCCAACACTGAGGTTAATATATTAAGAACTAGAATAATTCTGGAGCAAACCAATGGCACAGAGGGGACAAATAAAATGCTCATTTTTTTAACTCCTTGAATGATAGGTTTCCATTGCATTGCTTTACAATGCATTGGTGACCCTATAGCATTCAAGGGGTTAAAAGCCCTTTTTAAGTCAAAGGAAACTTTGGGAATTATTATTTCTGGTGCAGTTGGTTTGTTCCAGAACTTATACTTAGTACAATAAAACTTCCCAACTAAGATCTAACCCCATAACAACCAGCAGCGCAGCATTTTTCTTATCAATGGATTCAGGGGTCCCCGAGTGGCATGCAGCTGCACGGGGACCCCTGAGTTCCATGACGTGCCAGGAACATCACTGGTCCTTAAAGGGACACTAATGTCCCATAAGAATATATACTTGTTTTGTAGAGTTTTAAAAAATAAGTTATTTGGCACAAATCCTATCCCTCAGACCTTTAAGGTTTGAGAGATATTCTCATGTAAAGTTCCCCCATCCCTCCCTCCCTTTCTCCTGACGTCAGTGTCTAGCTGACAGCAGGAGATCCCGATCTGGGGACCAGCTGGCGGCTCTGCAGCACAGCCGAAATCATGCTATTTGAAAATAATTACAAGTGAATATCTCTCAAAACATAGCAGTTTGAAAGATAGGATTTTTTAAACCTCTACAAAACAAGCATAATTTTTTATGGGACATTACTGTCCCTTTAAGTGCTGAACCACCATGACATCCCTGGCACTTCATTAGTTCTTAAAGGGTTAAGAAACGTCACACCTGTCCTGGCACTTAAGGAACAGTGGAACGTCATGAGAAAATCAATGCAAAAATTGTAGATTTTTAACACCACCTTGTAATAACTCCCCACTTTAATGGCCCCTTTGACTATTATCCTTCTGTCTTTGTTCAAGAGGTAAAATCTTCAGACAGTCTTGGATGTCATGGCCATGGAGGTGGACATGACAGTTGCTAGCAGAGCCACAAGACATAAGCTCCTTCCACTGCACACTGTAATCATAATCCTTTAACCCCTTAAAGATGAGCAGTCCGGGAAGTGAATTTCCCTTAATGGCCTCTTTGATCTTGGTTGGCACACAGGCACACATGTACCGGCACTCCGAATGGGGGTCTGATAGAAAACGCTGTGGTTTTGGAGCAGTCAATTTCAAACCCTGTTAGTGCTTAAAGCGCTCCCGCAGGAGCTCTATAAGCACAAAATATGTGACGTGACAGGACAGTCACCAGTCCTTTAGGCAAGTTTACCGGTGCCGATCCTGGCACGTCACTGATGGGCTATAGACCAGAAAGATGTAAAAAGCTTTGCTCATGCACTCTACCTGCTGCAGTTTGAAACAACTGCCAGCAACTGTCATGTCTGCCTCCATTAACACAATGGACTACTGAGGTTATCTCTTGAAGAAAAGAGCAATGGCAAAATTCATGGCAAGGGGGCATTAGGATTTTTTGGCCACAGTAATTAATTTTTGTTTAAAGCGAAACTAGCACCCCTTACAAACATGGCCCAAATAATTACCCATCTGGCGATTAGCTGCTCAATAGCGCTAGTCGCCAAAATTATTACTGCATTAATGAGAATTATACACTGCTGATGGACTGACAGCCAGGAAACAGCACAGACATCTTTCCATAGTGACATCTGCACGTCTGCACTGTCAGTCACAGCCTGCTCTAGGAGGCTTTGCTAGGAGCTGTTCGGCTCCAAAAGGGACTGACAGTGCAGGCGCACAGACTTCACTGTGGGAAGATGTCTGCGCTCTCTACTGCCTGTCAGTCTAGAAACAGTATATAATTCTCATTAACACAGTAATAATTCTGGCGACCAGCACTACTGAGCAGCTAGTCGCCAAATGGGTAATTATTTGGGGCCAAGTTTGTAAGGGGTGGTAGATCTGCTTTAAGGAAAATTTCACAAAGAAAAGATGAACAATTCCTTAGCAAACCAAGCATACCACTGGGGGACAAAAAGCATTTCCCAAAAATACCATTTATTTAAAAAGGGCTTTTAAACCCTTGAATGTTGAAGTTTCCACAGCATTTCAATTTTTTATTTGCCACCCACCATGGTCCAGTTGGAATGCTCTGGAACTGATTCTTTTTCCTTCCTAAATTTACTTTAGGATTAAATTAGAGCAATTCTGGAGTAAACCATTTGCACCATAGGGGACAAATAAAAAGTCATCACATTCCCTCTGACCTTTCTAGTATTGAATGGGTTAAAAGCCCCATTTCAATCAATGGGAATTTTGATTTCTACCCATAACAGCCAGCACTGATTAACCCTTTGAGTTCCAGAGTGGTACTTAACGCATTGCTCTGCAATGCGTTGCGTACCCCTCCGGCACTCCAAGTGTTAAATATGTTATCTCTTGAACAAAGCCATGAGAGTCAAATTCATAGTGGGCATTAAGATTTTCTGGCCATGGTAAGGTAAGTGGGTGGTTATTACTTGGAGGTGTTACTTCTTCTTTAAGGGATAATTTTTTTTCTATTCATAACTGAAGCAAAATTCTAATCTGAATACGTTTTTCATTGTGAATGTTAGTGTCAGCAGATCTCAGTACATTTAATAAGAAAATTGCTTTAGGTTTTTTTTGTTCAGAAATAAATTTACTGAGCCATGATCTAAGTCATGTCAGACTGTGAAAGTTATATATCGTTCATTCTTTTAATAATACCAACTTTATTTATCCCCAGTAAAAGGGCAGTCTTTTACAAACTCAAAGGAAGTGCAGTGTCATCAGGATGTATGCTGTGGACAGCTTGTAGTTAAAAGTTGAAAGGTGTCCTACAGTACTATTCCATTTAGAAGACTGAGAATTTCTGCAAACAGTTAGGTAAATGGCTTTATGAGCAACCTGCTGGCATCCTTCTAACGATGTACAAGGCTAGACATATATCTTTGAAATAAATGCTTTAAATTGCCTCCACAGTACTGAAACATCAATATGGAATTTCAAATGTCCTAATCTGGGGCAAAGAACCATGAATCAAGCTATCAGTTTAATGTTAACCTTTTAATATTGGAAGTATCATCCTTCAAAACTTCAACTTTTAAGTTATATGATCTTCAACTGTATTAAAATGAATGAACATATGAGTTATAATGCAAAAAATAAAATGTAGCTTTGTGTGCAGATTCAATGGGATGATATGATTTGTGGAAAAATAACCATATCACAAAAAATATATCATAGAATTCCCCTTACAAAAATTAACAATAAATATTGGGCATAAAAAATATAGATGCTACAAATCAATATGTATCTGAATTATTTAATGAAAAGATCCAATGTGGTTTCTCACTGCCACACATCCCACTCTGTATTTGAAAGGAGACAGGTGGATTGTCTACAGCTATCATTGGTTTGGACACTCTATATAGAATGCTCATTAGTAGCTCTGAGTCTCTGCACCGGTTAGTAGAAAGGCTGGGATCACAGCAGGGAAGTTACATCTTGGGCTTCTCGCATTCCTGCTCTATCTTAGCAAGGCTCTGCAAGGTTTTCTTTGGCAGCTCATTAGTAGGTGCACTGATGCATAAGAGGCAGTCATTAGGAGTATTTTTCAACACTGGCTTTTGATCAGGTGCCTTGCATTAACATTACTTACATTGTTTTCTATAACAGATTGTGTTGCTAAATTGCTACTCTGTATATATATATATATATATATATATATATATATGAAAACTACCCTGATTCTTTTTGTTATAAAAGAAAAGCTCTAAAACTGTTTTTACATTTTATGCAGTGATACTGTATAGTGCAATGTTTGGGCCATATGCAAAAAGATGAGCATTTCTGGATCATGCCATCTGCATCATAGCGATCAATCACAAACTCCCCTAAGTTCCCATTGGTTTAAGTCTAACTTTTAAACCAAGAAATAGCGGAGAGTTTTCGAACACATTACTAAGGGGTCAAAGACCAGTTTCAATCAAAGGGAAGTTTTATTTGCCCCTACTGAGCTCTAGGATGGCTTATCTTTAGCTTTCTGAATATGGCCTTTGAAGTACTCCATGAACAACAAGATGTAAGTTTCAGATTCAAAATATACATTCATTATAACCTTACAATTAGAAGACTAGTGCAAAGGACTAATTTTTGTTACATATTATTTTTATGAAATTTAATTTTAACAATATGGCTTATAAAGTATTCTGTGTAGACAAGCTTAAGCTCCCAAGGTTAAAATGTACCTGTCACCTTGCTTCAAGTCTGCATATTTAAAAAAGTCATTAAAAACTATGTGTTATGCTAGCCAAAAGACCAGCAAATGTGCATTTAAGAAGAAACTCATACTTGGTACCGCTTGCTAATATATGCTAATCGAGGTACTATTAATGTTTCATATTCTAACTAAGCTTTTCATTTACATTTCATATTCTAATGAAGCATTTTCAGTTACGTTTCATTTGCTAATTAAGCATTGTGCTGAACCAGGAGACTTTCATTTTCACTTTTCCCAGAATAAAACATTGTGACTATTTTCCTAAATTGTACATCTTTTGGACTTTTTTTAACATCATACATAGGCAGTTTTGAATTAAGTTTTCAAATATGTAAAAATAATTCAAGGTGTCAGATCCACTTTTAGCATATAAGAAATGCCTGTTATGATGATGCCCCTTTTATCAGTAAAAGGTGGTACCGTGTTAGGCAAAGTCAAGGACATCCAAATTCAGAAATCAGCCAGTGTACCTAGAAGAAATCTCCTGGAATACAAACAACCATAGGAAGAGAACAGTGTGCCATTAGTAGTTACTTAGAAGAACTATGCAAAATATCAAAAGAATCAAACAATACTGCATACTAATGGCAGATTAAAAACAATATTCCCAAAACCTCTGCTCCACTCCTATAAACAGACACCCAACCTGAAACAACTATTGGTAAAAGCTCCCTTCAGAATGCAAAAGAAAATTATACTTCTCCTTCTCTACAAAGAGATGTGGAACCTGTGCCCACACATGTACCACAGATAAGGTGCCCATACCGCATTCCTATAGAAACCACAATATCATGGGCAAATTCTCCCATCATGTGTGGGAAATGTCTCAACAGAGGATTGTATATAGGTGAGACAGGACAAACTGTAACATAGGTCCAGTGTGAGCAAGATAAAAATGCAAAAAACAATTCCCTTTGATATAAATGGGGATTTTAATAATTTGGATCCGAGAGATGTCATCAAAACATTGTTTCATAATGCACTGGATATCTCACTAGCACTTCAGAAATTACAATCCCATTAAAGTGATTGTACACTTGTAATTCTCCCTTAGAGTTCAGTTCATTTGTCCCAAATTCTTTCAGTTTTCTTTAGAGCATCAGGAGGAAGATTTATGAAAAGTGTTCTTGTTCGTTTTTATGAATGGATCCTTAAAATGTCCTTATTCCTTATTTTGAGTATTGGTATTTATAAAGTATTTGAGATACATTTATAAATATGGTGACCATTAAAGAATAAGACACACAAAAAAGGCTACGGAGCTATAAGACACTTCTCTTATCTTTAAAAGTCACCAGATGTCCATAAGAAAACAATAATTATGTGTGTATAGAAACTCTTAATAGGAGAGATTCCAGTTTGTTTGTAGTGTTCAACAAAGATATCCCTCCAACGGTCGCTACCCTTAGTGCACCGGTGTAAAGCACAAAGACCCAAGGTCACTAGGAAAAAAACACAAAGAAAAGGGCGCAGGCCCTTGTAAGAGGATATCTGTATATACACACTTATAAATAGCCACCAAATAAGAAAGGCTCACCAAATGATGGAAAGTGTCACTCTCATCAATTGATCAATCTTTTTCTGTCACCCACTCCGTTTGTTGATCCTTTCCTCAGGATCAAAATATTAGGAGACTCTCGATCCGAGGATTAAATAATTTATTAGATAGCCACATAAATACAAAGAGTGCAGACTATACAAATCGCCCTACGTGTTTCGTACTACTAATAGTACTTCTTCAGGGGCTCAAAAGTTATCACAGAGTCAACATAACAATATATTTTTTGTGGAAAGGATCTTCAAACGGAGCGGGTGACAGAAAGAGTGAGCAATTGATAAGAGTGGCACTTTTCATCATTTGGTTAGACTTTCTTACTTGGGGGCTATTTATAAGTGTGTATATACAGATATACTCTTAGAAGGGCCTGCACCCTTTTCTTTGTGTTTTTTTCCTAAAGAATAAGAAAAGGTCAGACATGGCCTTAAATATTTGGTGAAAATTCTGTTGCTAAATTGTCATAAATAGTGACATTATTGTATACATTTGCTGAGTCACTTTTTACAAGTTTCCTTACTCCATTTTATAAAAAAATACTACACAACGTAATGTCCTCCTAAACGGTCTTTAATACCTTTATAACTACCAGAATCAATCTTATAGACTTTTTAATGCTTCTTTTCCATTAACTCCACTTTTATAAATCTCCCCCACAGCCCCTAGAATGTGTCTTGTGTACTTCAGCATGGAATAATAATTGCAGATCCGTGTGCAGAGGCCAGAAATGGACAACTTGTTGTCCTTAGAAGCTGTTGTTGGGCTACAATTCCATTCATCCTGAGAATGCCAGCTGCCACCAGAGAATAGTGGGAATTGTCTTACAGCAACAGCTGGAAAAGAGAACATATGCACAACAGTAGGAAACATTCCTCATTATTGGATTTCTATAGAGTTCTCTCCCCAATGAGATGCATAAAAACACCCAAAGGGTTTGCCCTTGTACACACACACACACACACACACACACAGATACAGACACATGCACATGCATGCACCCACATACACCCCCCCACACACGTTCATACAGACATACGTACACACACATACATGCACACACATGTACCTACATACATACACACATGTACTCACACTTACACACACAGACATGCACATACACACACACTCACAAATAAATGTGCATACACACACGTGCATACATACGTACACAGATACACATACATATATACACAGGCACACAGAAATGCACACATACATGCAGACACAGATGCACTCACATACAGAGGGAGAACTTGAAATTAAAGGTCCCAGTGGCAGAATGTCCCACACATGACCCTAGTGCAGAGTAACTCCTCCAAATCCTGCACCATGAATATCATCAGTATGGATCAGCAAAATTATTCTTTGAGTTTTCATCCAAAACAGGATGTTTAGCAAGAAACTGAAGGTGTACCACAGTGGCACCCAAAGGGTTAAACTACCAACTTCTATGTAGGATACATGATAGGAAAAATGTGTTTTGAAAAGTATAAGGGGAAAAAAATGTGTTATCATAATCAGGTGTAGTTCTAAGTGTATATGAGCACAATGTCCCAATTACATAAAGTTCCAACTCAGCTAAGGACTCCTGCTGGCTAATTCAGTGTTGATTGTTCTCCACTACATGTCTTTGAGTGCTTGTTAAAGTTTAAAAAGAAAAAGCAACAACTGTAAGAATTTCAGCTTCCATCTGAATGTCTTCTGATTATCAGCAATTAGTTAATCTCTGTGCCAGTAAAATAACAAGGTGAGACTTGGCTAAACACGATGTGTAGAGCACATAGGCATCTGCCCCATCTCAAAGACATTACAATGTTTGTTAACCTTAGGGGTCATTCTTGATTCACTTCTGCAGACAGAAAACAAGATTTATATAACACAGATCAATAAAACCCTAAGACTTTCACCATTGAGGATGCTAGATTGAAGCACTTCTCTTTATCAGTTTACCATGACACTAATGTATTTTGCCTGTTTTGCCTGGGCAGTGATAAATCTGTTGGCAAAATAAAAAAATATGTTTTCTTGTTGAGAGACATGTTGTTCATGATTTCTCTCTGCAGAAATACCAACTTGCTGGTCAATTCATTTCCTATTTAATTTAAGTGGCATATCTGTCTTCTTGCTTTTGCAATGTCTTTTGTCTATTGTACACTGGCACACAGAGTCTCCACAGTAGACATTTCCTGCATAGCTTAGTCATACATCATTTGACAACATATCAATATTTCTTTCTCTAGATCACAAACATTATATATAAAAGATTACATGCACTGTGCCTATGTCTGTTGTGTATTGACTAGATCATGTTTGTGGAGGGCATGCTGAATTTATGGTGTCAATGCTTCACACATAGTTATGTTTTCATTATGTAGCTATGTTATATGTCATTGCTGTATACCTGATGGTCTAGAATTATAATGTTGAGAGAAATCTCTATAGATAAGAAAGCTTTCTATTACCTATATTATTCACTGGAGTTTTGATATCAATTGGCCCAATATCCTATGGATAGAATTGTAGGATGGGTTATATGAAGTCAGGGTGTGGCCATGGGCAGGGCTAAGAGTACCTAGACTATCTTGCTTAGGGGAGCCTGGGAGCTAAATCCAGCTCTAAGCAAAGAGCATATAAGGAGAAAAAAAAAGTGATGTATCTGGAATAAGCCTGCAAAACACATATGTTTTAGTCATCTCTAATAACGACAGGGCTAGATATCTCAGTTGGCAGAGTGGGCAACTGTCTAGAGCTAGAAGTGTTGAGGGGAGCCTCGGATGTTCTGGCTACACTAAAATTCTGAATCGTGGGTGTGGCCAGAGAAGTATCAATGTTATATGTTGTTATAGGCCAAGGGTATTTTCTGTGCCAGAAAACAATGGATTGGACTGGACAATGGGTCCATGGGCAGGGCTAAGGGCACTGACAGACTCTTGCTTAGGGGAGCTGGGATATGTATCTGGCCCTGAGAAAACAGCACATGAGGAGAAAAAAAAAACATATTTGAGATGAGACTTGATTAGATTTATCTGGTGTGTCCGCTGTTAAAAATTAAAATAAAAAACCTCTGTGTAACTTGTACAACATTTCTGCATTTACTATCACCTGCAAAGGGCTTGGTGGCCATTTTTTACACATATTTACTATCCTGTGAATGGGAAAAAGGTCGGTGGCAGTGGGGGTTATGAGTAAAAATTTTTAATTTCAAATGTGTTGAATTTAAACATCAAATGCATCAAAGCTGTAAAAAGAATCCCCATTAAAATAAATAGTTTTCATGCCCTTATTTGTAAAATTCTGTATTTCAGTCTATCCACTAGCAGAAAAACACAAAATAATAAGGTGCCTCTTGTGCAATATCCTCTATATAATGACACACCACACCATGGGCTGGTAATCACCTGGAGCAGTGGCTGGAATTATACATATGTATAGACCAGCGCTGTAGACTTGGGTGACTACCAACCGCTCCCCTGTGCAGCATCTTGAACTCCACAGGACTGACCATAGGCTGCTCTCCCCATCAAAACCCCACTCACAAGTCCAAGATATATGAAAAACAAAAACAAGGAGGCACCAATAGCGCCTGGTCACTGAGAATACCAATGTAAAGTTATATGAAAGCTGATAAACTCACATTTACTATATGCTGTGTTGTAAGCAAATGTCACACAATGCTACGAGGGCATACAGAGATAATATTACCGTCTCTGTTCGGTACTTCCCGGTCTTCCTTCTTGTCTTCCACTTGTCTCGCATCTGCGTCTACAGTGAAAGACAAGAAGAAGGACCGGGAAGTACGGAACAGAGATGGTAATATTATCTCTGTATGCTCTCTTACCTGTGTGTGACATTTGCTTACTACACAGCATATAGTGTCACGGGAGACTTGTAAATAAACACTCAGACAGGTACATAAAATCAATTTCCACTTTATTAAAAATAATCACAAGCAAATAAATAAGACACTTCCCCAACCTTCCCGGGGTCAGGTGTGGGGACAGTGTACAGTCCACTACCAGGAGCTGACACTGAACCTTAGCCAGACAGAGGCACCAGCTAGGAGCGAACCAGAGCGAGAGCAGAACCACTGAGGTAGAGGAAAGTGGTAAGCATGCTCTAATAACACAACTACAATACCCTAGAATGCTAGGGTTACGGAACACCATGCACCCTAGAACGCTAGAGGCACAACAACCCCGGAGGACTTAGGCGCTGCTGCAAACTGACAGGACTTACCCGGCCAAAGGCTGAATATGAGAGCCTGCAAGGGGCTGCCAGGCCTCAGGAAGTATCAGAGACTATAAAGCCAATGGCCAGATGGTTCAGGTAGTCAGACAAGCCAAAGAACGTAGCACGGAGTGGGAAGTCAGACAAGCCACAGTACTTAGCACGGAGCAGGTAGTCAGCCAGGCCAGATGTCATACACGGACCGGGTAATCAGACAAGCCAAGGTTAGCATGGAGCCAAAGATTATAAACAGAGCGGGTAGTCAGACAAGACCAAGGCCGGTACTGAGCGGACAATCACCTAGGCAAAAGGTTCAGGCACAAATCGGTAATCAGATGGAGCCAGGGTCATACACAAATCAGATTCAGCAGCCAGGAATGGATCACAACAGAAGACTCAGAAAGCGCTCAGGTACACCACGAAAGGGCACTGAGGCAATGATAGGATGCAGCTTATAAGGCCTCTCTAGGAGCCGGAGTCACATAGGTCAATTAAGGTGGGAAACTATAAAATAGTGAGTGCTCAGAAAGAAGCACGAGTGCCCAGGAAGTAGTCACCCTCCATGATGTCGCGAAGCAAACATAGAAAGTGAACAGATCAGTAAGAGTGCCAGAATCACGGGCACCATGATAGTACCCCCCCTTCAATGACCTCTTCCCTGGCGGAAAAGGACCAAGCTTATCAGGAAAGTGAGAGTGAAATTTCTGAAGCAGAGCAGGAGCATGGACATTAGTACTAGTCACCCAGGAACGTTCCTCAGAACCATAGCCTTTATAGTGTACTAAATATTGGAGATGACCTCTGACTCTGAGAATCCAGAATGCTCTGTATCTCATATTCCTCATGGTCCTCCACCTGCACAGGCCCTGGCCCCACTTGTGCCGTTGTATAGTGATTACAAATCAGGGGCTTGAGCAATGACATGTGAAATACATTGTGGATGCACATACTGGCAGGAAGGTCCAAAGCATAGGTGACAGGGTTCACTCTGCGGAGCACCCGGTATGGACCTACAAGGAGAGGGGCCAACTTTTTACATGTCACTTGGAGGTTCAGATTGTGGGAGGATAACCAAACCCTATCCCCAACTTGAAACACAGGAGCAGGCAGTCTCCTCCGGCCTGCATGTCTTTGATAGTGTTGTGTGGACCTTTGTAGGGCTTTCTGGACTTGTACCCAAGTGGAGCGGAGCTGCCTAAGGTGCTCATCCAGAGCTGACTTCCTTGTGTACGAAAGGAGTCAGGAAGCACTGAGGGCTGGAACCCATAATTGATCAAGAACGGAGAACTCTGTGAGGAAGAGTTTACTGCACAATTCCTGGCAAACTGATCCCACGGTAACATGGATGCCAAATTGTCTTGATGGTCCAAGATGAAACAAGGCAAAAACTGTTCCAACCCTTGGTTGGATCTCTTGGCAGCACTGTTGGACTGGGGGTGGTATGCAGAGGAGAACGAGAGATGGGTACCCGTCTGGTTACAGAATGACCTCCAGAACCTAGACACAAATTGACTCCCTCAATCCATAACCAGCCATTTTCGGAGCCATTTTTGAAAATCGGTCCACTATCATAAGGATGATCGTGTACCCCCTGGATACCGGTTTTTCCACCATAAAGTCCAAGGAAATGTGAGACCAGGGACATTTGCCATTGGGGACAGTTTGGAGTAGGCCCACAGGAAGATGTCTCTGGATCTTTGCACAAGCACAAATGGGGCATGCTGCAATGAAGGCTGAGCAATCTGCCCTAAGACTGGGCCACCAAAACAACAGGGAGACTGACCAAATCAATTGGTCACCGCCAATGTGACCAGAAGCCTTAGATGAGTGATAAGTCTCCAACAATCTGGTACGAAGGCCCTCGGGAATGAAACATTTACCACTGGGCTTGTCAGCCAGAGTGGTGGACTGGGATGCCAAAATCTCCTCTCCTCCTGAGAAGAAGTGATGCTGATGCGGACAGTAGCTAGGATACGATCAGTAGGAATGATAGGTACTGGTGTAGACTCAGCCTCCGGGTCAGACCCAAACTGCATGGACAGGGCATCTGCTCTGACATTCTTGGAGCCAGGAAGCTACCAGGCTATGAAATTAAATCTGGACAGGAATAATGTCCACCTGGCTTGTTGAGGACAGATATGTTAGATTCTTATGATCTATCGGGATCAGGATTGGGGAATTTGTCCCCTCCAGCAGGTGCCGCCACTCACGGAGAGCGAGGATAATAGCAAGGAGCTCACTATCACCTATATCATACACACTCTGAGCTCTTGACAGTTTTTTAGAAAAAAACCCACAGGGAAGAAGGGATTTACCAGGACCAGAATGCTGGGACAGGAGGGCTCCTACTCCTGTTTCAGATGCATCCACCTCCACAGTAAAGGGCAGGGTGGGATTGGGATGCAACAAAATTGGAGCATTGGCAAAGGCAGACTTCAAATCCTCAAAAGCCTTGATCGCACTGGGAGACCATAAGGATGGGTTAGTCCCCTTATGTGTCATGTCAGTCGGCCACATACCCCTCCATAGCTCGGTTCTCCTCCACAGACAAAGGATAGGGAGGGTGCTGGTGGCGCTAAAGGGACCTGGGTACAATATACAATAGGTGTGATATATCAAAGGTCTAAATATGCTACATAAAATGTATGTGGTTGGACATAGAACTATGAACGCTTAAAGTGAAGTATCTATATAGATATATATGTACATATACAGTATGCTGCAGAGTAAACATGTAGAGGTGTATATATAGCGAATATCAATATGAATTATAACGTAAAATGATTAAAATCACAAACAATTCCAGTAAATTGGCCCAGAGAAGAACTCTGAGTAAATTGCTTAACAATAGCACTGTTAAGTTCTGTGTCAGCTAGATAGATATTAGTGTTGAGCGAGCACCCCGATGCTCGGGTGTTCGGGTGCTCTGACCGAGCACCCCCTGAGGCTCGAGTGCTCGGCTGAGCACCCGAACCCCATTGCATTAAATGGGAGGACTCGAGCATTACACCAGGCACCCCCTGCTCTGATGAGGGGAGGGTGCCTGGTCAATGCCCCCCTTCATCTCCACAATGCCCCTCTTCCACAATGTCCCCCTTCCACAATGTCCCCCTTCATCTCCGCAATGTCCCCCTTCATCTCCGCAATGCCCCCTTCATCTCCGCAATGCCCCCCTTCCACAATGTCCCCCTTCCACAATGTCCCCCTTCATCTCCGCAATGTCCCCCTTCATCTCCGCAATGCCCCCTTCATCTCCGCAATGCCCCCTACCTCCAGTCCCTGGTGGTCCAGCGGAGCGTCTGCAAGATCTGTGCCTCCTCCGGCACAGATCCCTGGCACCCGAACATGGCGGGCGAGCACATGGCGGTACTCGTACGAGTACCGCCATGTGCCGAGCAGAGCGATGCTCGAGCCGATCCGAGCATCGGCCGAGCATGCTCGCTCAACACTAATAGATATATTATTTCTAAGCAAATATAGTCCATAAATGATAGAGTGAAGAGTCAACAGTAATTTTTAGGATATCCAATCCTTGTAGTCAGGATGTGGATCTTGAATAGGCCCGGTATCACGTTGTAGAGGTTCTAAAATTTGATTGCAAGTGGATTTCCTATCGGGAGAATGTAAATTAGTAGGCTTCAGCTCCTCTGTCTCTCTTCCACTGTGTTCCTCTTTTTTCTCAGTCCGTCTTTTGCTCCGTCGGCTCTCCATTATCACCGTCCTCTGCGAGGTTTCTCCCACGTGTCCCTTATGATGCGGATGTTTATCCGGTTACATAGATAGATATTAAGTTATTACGGTGGTAGCAGTAAATGATGGGTTAATCTTTTCAAATCAAAATCCTTTATTTATGGTATTTAAGTATAATACACGATAAGCGATGTCTGGTATGGCACACGGTGACTGTATATCTTATATCCGTGATGGACGGCCAGTGTCCATATAGCTATCAAGGTGTGCTCCAATGACTATATCTCAAATCCAATGCATTTCGTGCATCTGGCACTTCCTCAGGGGTACCGTCCATCACGGATATAAGATATACAGTCACTGTGTGCCATACCATACATCACTTATTGTGTGAACCAGAGCGAGAGCAGAACCACTGTGGTAGAGGAAAGTGGTAAGCGTGCTCTAATAACACAATTGCAATACCCTAGAACGCTAGGGTTACAGAACACCATGCACCCTAGAACGTTAGAGGCACAACAACCCCAGAGGACCTAGGCGCTGCTGCACTACTGACAGGACTTACCTGACTAAGGACTGAGTATGAGAGTCTGCAAGGAGCTTTCAGGCCTCAGGAAGCGACAGAGACTATAAAGCCAATGGTCAGAAGGTTCGGGTGGTCAGACAAGCCAAAGTACTTAGCACGCAGCAGGAAGTCAGACAAGCCACAGTACTTAGCATGGAGTGGTTAGTTAGCCAGGCCAGAGGTCATACACAGAGCGGGTAATTGGACAAGCCAAGGTCAGCACGGAGCAGTTAGTCAGCCAGGCCAAAGGTCATACATGGAGCGGGTAATCAGACAAGCGAAGGTCAGCACAGTGCCAGGAGGGTTCAACACATGACAGTTCCTTAAAGCCTGTTTTCAACGAAAGAAAAATGTAGTATGTCAACTGCCAGCATTTTGGCAAGTTTACAGTTCCACAGGCGTACTTTTGGATTATTTTGTGCAGGTTTTGACTTTTACCACTGCTTCTGCTAGTTGTGGCATATTGATGGTGTACCTCCCAATCAAACCTATGGTTGTGTTTCAGGTAGGATATCAGTGAGGATGTGCTTAGGTGTGATCCTACTTTCCCCCTGCTCACATGCATCTTACACAGACAACAGATAGGAAAAGGTTTAGCTTTCAGAACATGAATGAAGTATCCCCGTACTGTAGACTTAATAGACTGAGAGTTTCTTGAGGGACTACTACTACTACTGGGGCTAGATGTTGCTGCTAGCTGACAAAGTTGCTGTATTTCCAACAGCTACAGAGGCACATATCATATCTAAGGTTGTGAATGTTGATGAACTGTGTTGATGGTTACTCACTGTTACACACTGTTGTGTGTGACTGGGTGAGGGTTGGACTTGGTGGTGAAGATGCTGATGATGAATGACAAGATGATTGGGTATTTTTTTTTTGCATGTTTACTTGTCCAGACTTTCCAAATGAATTCTCAGACAGCTTATAAGCAAGCACAATCCTCCTTTTCAGTGATGGAAGATTGAGCCTTTGCCTTTCAGCTAATTTTCTAGACATGTCACCATCACTGTTACTCTCAACTTCATCTACATCTGAAGAAGAGGAGGATGCTGGAGGGATTTATTATAGATCAACATTATCAGTAATTAGGTCATCCTCAGCATCACCTGCCAATTCTTTTCTACTACTTTTATATTCCTCTAGGGTTTTTGAAGTCCCAATTATGCCATCAACAGTTATTAATATTACTTGTATTGGTGGAATTTTTTATGTGACCTTGCCAAACAGCCTCCTCAGAGGGAGAAGGATTATCATCATTTATTGTACATACTATAGCTGCACTCAGTTGTTAGACTGCCATTTTACTAACATATCACTGCACTGCTCCTACTTCTTTCCCTCTACCCCTATCCTTAGTACATTTGCAGGATATTATTAAAAGAGTGTGTATTTTGACGGTGATGTACACAACAGATCTGATTGTATGTGATGTCTTGCCCTTTAAAAAGTACTCTGTCAATTCTAGTATCTGTCTGCCTCAGTCATAGCTCTCATCAGGTTCCCTGTATCTGTCAAACTATTTTTATTTACTTTATTTCTATTTTTTAACCAACTGTCCCTATCACCAGGAGGGAAGTGCCATTTTTCATCTGTTTCATTTTTAAGGCAACATTTTTCACCCATCCCTGGTAAGTAGCTTAGTAATCAGGTGGTACAAAGTAGCAGCACAACAGCAAAATCTAGTGCCAATTTTATCTTGTAAGTGTATTAGTACATTCATCTTTTGTCTTACACAGAAGTCATAATTGCTACAATCATAAAATGTTTAACCCTTTCATTGCCAGATGCATTGAACTGCTATATTTTGGATATTCTCTACCAATCACAGGTATCCACACATTCAAAGAGTTAAGAAAATGAGCATGCAATGTGATGGAATGTAGTGAATCATTCCAAATATTTGTAGCTTTATTAAAAACAAGAAGCACTTCTGGGTTGTATAAAAATTTACTGAAGGAGCCATATCAACGACTATTAAGAGCATGACAATGTATGACCTAAATACCCTATAAAATTGATCAAGGCATTATGTTCTGAACAAATGTAGTTTTCAATGGTATCTCATATTATTTTGTCGACTAAATTGGAAAAGTACTTAAAGCCAAAATAGACCAAGGATTTGTCTATGTGTCTACCTCTATGCCATTTAATGTAATCAAGATCAGCTATTTTGTAGATGACTGCAAACATTTTATTCAGTTTAAAATGTATAAATTGAATTTATGGCAATATGTTTTAATTAAGTGCTAAGAGGCATCTGAGTCAGCTATTTACCCACTTAAGTGTATCTATAAAGAACAATTTTATTCTTACCATCATCTCTCCACCACAAAAAATTATATTTTAAGTAACTGAATTTTTACAACAGTAAGTATGCTAATTATAGCGGATTGTTCTTCCACAATGTATTATATTATCTAGTTTTCATTAAATTACTGAAGTATTAACTGCAAATGCAACAGATAAATAAATTACACTTTAAATATTATAAGTTTCAGGGGTTCTTCTTCATTTTTACATGATTCATTTTTCTGGTGTCTTTTAATCTTCAAGGGACCCTGAGGTTGAATGTCTGATTCTTTCCCAGCAGCTAATTTCTATTGGGACTTTGGAATCTTCCTCACGTGACTTCACTTCAAGGCAGTATAAATGCATTAGTGCATATAGATGTACACATTAATGGATGGGCAAATAGTCACAACTATTTGCACAGAAATTTTCATGTAAACCCCCCTCCATAATTTGCTACTTTTTCTAATTGCTTCAATAGGTTTATTTCGCCTTCCTCTGGATCAACAGGGGTGGTATAGCATGGGCTGATCTTGATGGACACATGCCTTTTTTCAGTCTCATCAACTATGTTACTGTGTATTACTATGTAGATTCCCGTGCATAAAAATACCTACAATCTCAACATTTTTACTACTGCCAATGAATTTCTCAAGATAACTTTCCAAATATCCACCCAGTTTCTACCTATGCTTTCTATGGCAGTGAGAACTCCCTGTCGCTGAGTGGAAACATCCACAGTTGAAAGTAACAGATAATTTTGGTGTCCTTACCATTAAATTATTTTCTCTTAGTCCACGTGCAACACAGAAACCATGCAGTAAAGTCCCCTCCTCCTGGAGGGCAGAGCACTTCAAAAAAGGTAAGGCTTCTAGGCTGAGATTTGCCTCTTTCATCCACTTTACCACCACCTCTTATTACCAGTTTCAATGTATAGTAAAGTAAAAAAAAACTGTTGAGAAAAGGAAATTCCATAAACAGAGAAGCCAAGAGGACCCCTCTGCACAGGGTATTTTTCTCTGGGTGACTAGTGAGTCCTGTGTTCCATGTGGACTAAAAGAAAAGGAAATAATGGCAAGTGCACTAAAATCCTCTTTTCTCTGTTGTCCAATGTGGAACACAGGATCCATGGGAATACACCAAAACTTTTAAACAAGATTCCTGAGAGTGAAAAGTCCTCCACAGGACTACCTGGTACAACATGAACATTAGGTGTCAACAAACACCTAATTTACAACACCAAACAACTGAGCAAGCACAAGAGTCAACAGGATTCAGAATCCTGTAGAGGAAAAATAATTAGAATTATCCTTATATTGTAACAAAGCCTGAAGGACCTTTCTGCCAACACTGGCCTCAGTTGTGACAAGGACATTTACATGGTAGTGTTTGGTGAATGTGTGCAAAGACCACATGGCTGCCTTACATTGCTGTTCAGCAGTGACCTGATTCTTGAAGGCCCAGTATGGTAGAACATACAGTTACTCGAAAAGGAACAGGTTTCTACCTGAGGACATATGCCTGATGAATGATCGCCTTGTTTCAGGAAGCAATGGTAACTTTAGATGCAGCCTGGCTTGCACACGAGCCCTCAGAAGTGACAAAAGACTGCGTGTGATGAACGTAATACTGCAGGCAACATACCACATCCAACAGATGAAGATCCTGCTCCTGTCTTTTGGAAGGAGCTGGACAGAAGGAAGAAAGGACAATTTCCTGGTTGGAGTGAAACTCTGAAACTCTGAAACAACCTTGGGCAAAAAGCCCCTGGCAGTTCAACAAATCATCCTGCCCTAGTGAAAAAACAGAAATGGGCACTTGCAGGACAAATCTGAAGTTTAGCTACTCGGCAAACTAACACAATGACCAAAAAAAATTGTATTGAGCATCAGAAATAGGTATTGGCGAAAAGTGAAAAAAAATTCCCACATGACTTTTTGCAAAAAAAGTACGATTTTTCTCTTTTTTCACACAGTTTTCTTCTTTTATCCAATGCAAAATGTTCCTCCTTTTTGCCTGTTCCAGCAAATGTTTTGCCTATCCCAACACATTTTTCTCCTATTCAACACATTTTTCTTCTATTACAACACATTTTTCTCCTATGCTTAATATGGTGCAACATTTCACAACACAATATTACTTCTTCTGAAGGCTATAGTGGAGAAATAAGTAGCTGGAAGTCAAAGATGTCCTACAACAACATATACCTTGAAAATGTTTTAGCATGCAGAGTGCATTTGTCCTTTACCCATAACACTTACTTCTTTCTTAAGTGACACTGACACATATTCATGATGATGTCAAGTGATTAAAAAACTAAAGTACAACCTACAATGTGGCAGATGTATATGGTAATGATGGTGGGGGGCTGGTGTGGTGTGATTGGTGGGACTTTGGCAAACTGCATCCACCCCAGGAGGAGAGGATTCATCATCATTTATTGAACATGCTGCAAAATTCTCAATGTCATCTGCTGTCTATCAAGTCACAGAGCTCCCAGTCAGCTGTTTAATATATTTATTTGTTTAATTATTTATGTTTTTATTTTTATTTGTTTTATTTTTTTAAGTTGTCCACCATACCTTATCACAGTCCCAAAAAAAATATATATAACTAAAAAAACAAAATCAACAACTTCTTTCTCCAGACTTCCCCAATACAGAGACAATAAAAGTAAAATCAGCAAGCAATCTGGACCCCAGCTGCCTGTGTCTTGCCCGTCAGTCACTCCAAATTATGGGGTATTTTGGGTCAACCTCCTTCCTCCCTTCTTCTCCCCCAAAGTGCCCCCAGACTCCCCTAATACAGAGAACAAATGTCTTACCTAAATGACTCCCTAAACTAATCTTCAATTCCCCTTTATTTGCCTATCTTCTTTACCTCAAAAATGTGCTTCTCTCCCTTCTCATAAACAAAGAATGGTATGCTGTGAGAGCCTGACACCCTTATATGGCTGTAGGAAATTAGAGAAAACATTCATGAGGTGGAGAAAAATGTTTCTTCCCATTGAATTCAATGAAATGAGCTAGGCAAAAAAAGTGGAAAACAGCACATTTTTCGCCAAGCAGAAAGTTACATTTTTCCCCAGTTTCAGTTTTCGCCCCTTCCCTAGTCAGAAGATGCAGAGATGTAGCTGAAAGAGGTTCTGAAGGAGTTTTGTGGAGCACTCCCCACACCAGATTCAAGTCCCACTGGGAGTGCAATCCCAGACAACAGAGTGGGCACAAGCCACCCCCTACACTAAAGTCTTAATATCAAGATGCAAAACAATGCATCACAGGAAAAGAGTATAGAGAGAAGAGATCTGTACCTTGATATAACTAAAGCTGAGACCCTCTCTAACAACATCTTGAAGAAAAGCCAAAACAGCCGTAAGACTGAAAGGAATTAAATGAAAATCACAATGAGCAAACCAACGATAGAATAGGGACCAAACCCTACTTCTCAACTTTTTTGAAGTGTGCTCCAAAGAAGGGAACTTCAGTCCATGGTTTGTTCCAAACTAGACGACAGAGAAAAGTTGTTAGCAAGCTGAGACCTATGGAAACATAATCCTTGAAAAAAATGTATCTGGGAGCGCTGTAAGTAAAAACTGGGTCTGAAACTGACCGCTCCAAGACTGGAATAGTCTCTCTCAGACCCCAACGTGGCTCACTGGTACAAGCAACAGGTCATGTGTACTGACACGTCGGAAAGGATCAAAGCAGTCTTTAAGGGAAGGCAACTTCCCTGGACCGCTGGTCCTTAAGGAGTTAACTTGTAAAAGTTTTCAGGGTTATTATTTTGTGATACCTTTTATTTTTCAATTGTAGTTAGCATAATTGTTTGACTGCCTAGTTTACATAATAGTTGCATGGACCTCATTCATAACAGTATTTAATCCTTTGAGTGCCAGATTGGTATCCAACACACTTTAATGGTTCATAAAACTCATAAACTAATTCAGATGCTTATCAGCATATTACCAGATGTGTTTTAACCATATTTATGTTTACAACTAATATAAGCAAGGCATCTAATATGAGAACAGGAAATGTCTAAAATGATGTGTGATAACACAGATACATTAATGAGTATAGGTTACAGGGATTGAATATAGAGGAGCATTAATTAATATATGATTGTTGTACTGAGGCTTATGTATTAAGATGAACTGGAGAAATAGTGGAGCACAACAGCCCACAATAGGGGATAATCAGCAATTCTCAATGATTCTAATTGGTCCTTTAACTCCATTAATGATATAGAAGTCACCACTGCATTGCTCCGCATTGCATTGGAGATCTAATTAGGATTCAAGTGGTGATAAGCCTCATTTAAATCAAATGGAATTTGAGTGATTTGTCTCATGTTGTAAGATTATTTTTATAGTGCCACTAAGTATTCAGCTCTTTATACAGTTTAACAGGTGCACAATAAAAACTAGAAAAAGGGTTTAATGGCTACAAAAGCACTTGGGTAAAGAATGAGTGTTTAATTATTTAAAAGACATCAACCAACGTGCAAGCCCAGGATGCTCTCAAGTCCCCATAGCTACAACCAAACATTTGGGCAGCACCATCAGTTACATAGTAATGATCAATGGTAACTGAAAAACATCATCCTTTATTAAAAAGAGTTCAAAATGTATTATGCATTCTAATGATGTTATGACATCACGATACCCAGAGAGTCTAAAAAACAGTTCTCTGCTCCAACTGTTATTGGCATCTCTGAGTGTTGTGAGTCATAACATCAACAGTCTCAGATTAATAATATACTTTTAACTGTTCTTAATAAATGATAATGTTTTTACATTTAACATTGATTGTCCTCATGCAACCGATGGTGCAACCCCAATGTTTGGTTTCTAACTTAACATGTTTACAATACAGGGAATAAATACAACTGCAATATTGATAAATTAATACATGTACAGTATACAAAAACAAAAGCGATCCCTACTCCAAAGAGGTTAAGTCCATATAGGTATAATGGATAACAAATAGAAATAACAGATATCAATACAAATGCATGTTTTCTCCAGAATTGCTCAACTTCTTCTTCATCGGCCTCACAGTGATTTATTGCAAAGTGTCAAGTCACTTATTGTCACTTATTGTCATAAAATAACATTTTTGAATATAAGTTAAGTGAGGAATAAAACTGTTCTAGAAGTGGTTCTCGGGGCAAAAAAATAAAATAATTTGTCTGCTCAAATGGATGCTTGTCTTTTGTTTAAAAGTAATCTTAAGTAATATTTAAGAAAAATAGATTGTTTTGTGAAGTTATCTGTAAATAGGACGTTAGGAACTCCATTAAATTCACCCTGCTACAACAGCTGGTAGGGCAAAATTGGCTACTGACCCGTACACAAAATGTGTCACCAGAGCTATTCAATTGCACTACCGACTGATACCACAACAAATGTTGGGTCACAGAATCTGACTTGTTGCCAAACATCTGTTGTGTGTTTTAAGTTCCTAAAACCCATGCTAAATAGTGAGTAATGAAAACATCAAAGAAAAAGGGCTAACACTCTGTGCTTAACACATTGTCAAGTGCCAAGTGTGAGCTCAAACACACAGTCACCCTCACAAACAGTAAACCTACACTACCCCTAACAGTTACGTACAAAATACTAGCCCTAACACTAGCCTATCACCAGAAATGTAATATTTACTTGTCATCCACTGTCAGTATTCTTCTGCCATCTTCTATTGTCTTCTTCTTCATCTTCTGTCTTCTCATCTTCTTCCTTGGAGCAAATATGGACCTGAAAAGAACAAAAAAGTAAACATGAAATATGCTCACGAAACATAAGTTTCAAATTGTTAACCCTTTGACTGGCAGAGGACATGCAATGCATTGCAGAGCATCTAGTTCTAGTCAAATAAAGCCAACATTTCCCCAGATTGAATAAAATGTTTTCAAATCCATTTTGTATTGCATATGTTTTAGTTCCAAACAGAAAAATATATGGTTAGGCAAAATATAACCTATATTGATGTATTGCAAGACTAGTGTAAAAGCCCGTGTACACGGACCAAGGTCCGGGTGGTGTGAACCCTTTGAGTGCCAGAGGGGTACGCAAAGCATTGCTTTTCAATGGGTTGCATACCCCTCTGGCACTCAAAGGGTTAAGAGGCTGGTCCTGCTCTGAGTCCTGCCGCCGACGCAGTCATGCACTGTAGAGATTGCCCGAAAGCACATAATGCTCCCAGCACAGAACTCCCAACATTCTGTGTGTTCGGGCAGTCTCTACTGTGCATGACGGCTTCTGACAAATGTCCTAGCAAATTATTATTTAGGATAGTCTGCTGGCTCCGCCGCTGTTGCCGGAGGTGGTGGCAGGAAGACAGGCTAAACCACCCTGCCACACACACACACACACACACACACACACACACACACACACACACACACACACACACACACACACACACACACACACACACACACACACACACACACACACACACACACACACACACACACACACACACACACTCACACAAATTTCCCACAGACTGGCTCAAGCATCCTCCCGAGAGGTAATAAGGATGGTTAGCTTGCCTTTCTGCCACCACCACTGGTGACAGCAGCGGAGCTGGCAGACTATCTGAAGTCTTGCAGTGTCTCAATATAAGATATATTTCACCTAACCTTATATTTTTCTATTTGGAATTAAAACATATGTAATGTGAAATGGATTTGGAAACATTTTCTTTTATTTTGGAGAATGTTTATTTTATTCGACTAGGAATACATGGATTCATTTAACCCTTTGCATGAAAGACAGGTACGCAACACATTGCTCTGCAATGAGTTGTGTACCCCTCAGACAGTCAAAGGGTTAACCACGGCAATATTTGAAACTTATGTTTCTTGAGAATATTTCATGTTTCATGTTCTTTTCAGGGACATATTTGCTCCAAGGAAGAAGATAAGAAGATAGAAGATGACAGAAGAAGATGGACAGTAGCTGACCAGGGTGCCGAAGACCCCTCTGGACATCAGGATTACAGAAAAGTGTTTGTTTTCATGTGATGTTGTTAAATTGGTTGTATAACACTGTGAGTGCCAGTGGATTATGCATACCTCACTGGCACTCATTGGGTTAATTCTACTAACATTTGACACATTTGTTTAAGTACTTTGGATGTATTGATATGGGGCTTAGGGCCTCATATCAATACATCCACTGGTCACTTAGATTTTTTGGGTCCTTTCTTTCTCTTTCAATTCTTGCGCTGGCAGGTTGAAACATGATCAGAGGATGCAGGGCCCAGAAATACTGGGTGCAGATTTTCACCCATTAAAGTTGGTCCCTTAATGCATGATCCATGGAATTGAATGCGAGACTCATTTTAATGGGTTCCAATAGGCACAAACTTTACCGCCCAATGCACGTTTTATTTAGCCTGTATTTTTTCATAGCACAGGTAATTGAATGGCTTAACGTGCTTGAAAAAATGCCAGTGGGTGTTCTTTTTGGAGACGGAGGGAATTAAATAGAGGCCCACGACTCATATTTATGATTACCGCATTTGGATTCAGAGAACTTGGACCACTGCAAGGATTAGTGATCCTGAGCCAGACAGGCTTTGCTTTCTTATGATTTAATGTGCAAAAAAAGTATGAGCATTTTTTATCTGCATTGCCTTTTCTTCATTTGAACCACAATATTTTGACATAAGACAGATAATAATATTGTGGAAGAGAGAGAGCTACCTCAAGCTGTCATATGCTTTCAAACATTAATGTATTGGATACTTCTTTGACATTCAAGGTGTTTAAAGCTCTCTATAACTCATTGGAGTTTATTTTTGCTCACTTTGGAATAACAGTTTTGGCCAATAATTAATCCACATTCCTTTGTGCATATGACCCCCTGTCACAAACATCTTTACCCCACCTGCTGTCCAATTCTTTGTTTCTGTTCTCTGTTGCAGAGTACTTAATTTCAAGATGATGTGCTATATTATAGATGAGTAAACCAATTCTGTATGTTCTGTATAATTTTGAAGATCCAAAACATGTGTACAATATATCATCTGAAAAATATCAACCCATTTAGATGCTAGAGACATTCCCAATGCTTTGCTTTTCAAAGCATTTGAGACATCTCTTAAATCTGAGGGGTTAACAGTTTATTTTACATATTCATTAAATAACTTTGACATACAGTAATACAAAATATAAAGAGCAGTGGTGCCTAGGTTCTAGCCTTATAGAAAAAAACAAATGCATATATTTAAAGAAATTATATGGTTTATGAAAATATGCGTATATCGAAAAATAGGGATAAATATGGAAAGAAGATAAAGAACATGTAGAAAAAAGACATAATTTCCTCTTTCACTATCTCTTTTGGGAAATATGGTAGAAAAGAATGATAGTATGCTACAAGCTACAGATTCTTAATATGAACTCTATGTACATTCTGCCCCAACTGACAGTAGTCTTGTTTCAACTACAGTCATAATTGACCAGTTTGATCACAAAGTTCACACTGTCCGTCTCGTTCCTGTTTCACTTGAAACAAAATGTAGACCTCTGCACTTTAGCCTGTCTGTAGAACAATCCAAAGAAGAAATATGTACTCTGAAACCCCTGGAAATGTTCAGCTATGTAAGAAAGTATGTTATAGTAGACTTACATTAATGATCTGCTCTTAACAGATCTTTTCTGAGTATGCACTTCATATATTTCACACAAAGAAGCTGATGTTCTAAAAAGATTTGGAGAAATACTGCACCATTCACAGGACTGCATCCCTTTTTTAAATGTACAGTACTTTTAAGCCCTTGAACACTAATTAGGTTTCCACCACATCACTCTGCAATGCTTTGGAGGCTTCCTTAGCATTCAGGGGATTTAAGCCCCATTTAACCCTTTGAGTGCCAGAGAGGCATCTAGTGCATTGGGTGCCTTTCCAGCACTCAAAGGGTTAAATTAATGGGCCTGTGTGGAAGTTGTATATGTCCCCGATGATGCAATTGGTTTGCTCCAGATTCACAATTTTCTCCTTTAACTGTTCATACATAAATATATCACATAGTATATTTTCTTGCCTTGCACACAGTTACAGATTGTACATAGTGAAATCCACTGGTTTTATCAATAATCATAACAAATAACAATAAACTGCTTTGCCCAATGTCTAATAATTAACCACCATTGTGTGTTTCTTTCTCTAATCATTGCAGTGTTAAGAATCTTATTCACAATGTTTTGGTTCTCTAATATTCAGCAGTTTCTGGAGATTATAAAAATCTATAGAGTGCCTTGTATTGTACGTAAGTTACTAGTGTCAACATCTACTAAATTTTAAGTACGAGTGTCCTTGTTCTGAAATGTAAATTATCACAAAGACGACATTTGCATATGCCAGTCACATCTATTTTTCCTAAATATTTATAAACATAATACTTTTACAAAAAAAATAGAAAGTGCTCTGAGGGTATGAAAAAAATCGATCTTTTCACCATCCTATTTTAGCATTTTTTTAAATGGCCTTTCATCAGTCTGATTTTTGTCGACTATAATATAAACAAATCATAAATATGCAATTTGTCAGATGCACCAATTATTGTCATAACCATGGAATAATTGTGCCTTTACTATTTTAATGTATACTTAAATATGTGAAACATATTCATGTGGGAGATGTACCACTCTCTCTTAGCAATATCTGCATATCTCATTAGGAGATACCATCTATAGAAAACATTATTTTCATATATTATTTTTCAGTTCTTCAGATGTAAAGATGACTTTCCTAATTTAAAATTAGTTTTGCAATACATTGAATTACGCATTTTCTTGTATATTTTGAGTCATTTCATTTGACTTTAGTTGTATCAGACTATACATCTGCATAAAGGCAACATGAGATTACTATGATCTCCTAGAACTCTTTTCAGGCCAGTTGCCCCTTACAGGGTTCCAGTCAATTACCTTCAGCTTTAAGTTCCCTTTGCATGTCATGATTAAAAATCTGTACAAGAAAATACTTTTATCACAGTGTAAGATCCATGCAAATGTTTACTTCCCTTGGGTCATTGATATGGAAATACATATGGCACTTTTGTGCCTTATTTTCAGTTGCCATTTCTCTGAAGTCTAGATGTCGTTCGTCATTCTGCAAGGTGCATGCAAATTTGAGCCAGCACCATAAAACTACATATGTCAATGTGTCTGCTTATTCTCCAAACATCTGAGTTACTAGAGATACTCTGTAACTTAATCTGTACAAATATTAAAACTACATTTTGAGTGTAATTTTCTTGTTACAAAACAAAATGCAGCAATTTTCTGTATATCATCTTTATGGGTTTCCTTCAATTAGAATGATATTTAAGCATATTCATATCTGATTGAATTTGACAATGAAACAAAATCTGTTAGTTTCAAGCAATAAAAAGCTACAGTATGTTTAGAAGAAACTTCAAACTATTTTTTAATCTATGGTAAAATGCTATTTTAAAGTATGTATTGAATCTGTAATTAAGTGAAAATGTTAATCACTTTTATATAATTAAGATAGTACAAATATTATTAAGATGACAATTAGGAAAACAAGTAATAGATTGAACTCATACATTTCATTAAGATGAAATGTAGAATTGAATGAGCAATTTGAAAACATAGAGTGCAAGCTCTCTCAGTTTCATCTAAATTGCTCAAGAATTTCCTCAAACCTTCTTATGGTGAGTCAGCTAGGAGCTGTATACACATTCTGCTGTTAGTATAAAAGGCTCAGTCAGCATTACTCATAATGACTCATATGAGTACTGAATAAGACCAGTTATATCTCTTATTGCTATATGCGCTAATAAATGTACAGGGCTAAAATTGTAAAAAGAAAAAAATATTTTTCTTAAAATGAAACTGTGTCAAGGGCTATGTACAACACAGCTTAAAGGGATAGTAATGTTTCATAATAAAAGCAGCTCTAATTAATCATCATAGTATTTGGACTTTGGGGAATGTTATTTTAATACTGTCAGAGTTGTACTTCAAGAGTAGTTCAATGACAAAGTATCCCCCTCCCGCCCCTTTTACTGATGAAACACTGCTCAGCCAGAGCAGAAGGGAGGTGCCAAGGTAGATAAGGGAAAAACCTGAAAAACTTGTCAAGGGGGGCAGGGCTTTCATTGTTCTCATAGGAAGAAGATTGTCCCCTGCTGTTATCTGTCTGGTCTATGGACTGCATTACACATTTGAGAAGAGATGGCTTACACTAGGTAAAAGGGGCGGGAGGGGAAACTTTGCTTGTGAATATCTCTCAAACCATAAAGGTTTGAGAGATAAGACTTATATCGTTCTTCATGTTTTTTAATTCCTACAAAATAAAATAAAGATAAAACAAAGTATTGCTATCCCTTTAAAAACAGCATAATAAAACCACAAAATGAGAGATCTTGTGTTATAGGTTGAGATGCTGTGGCCCTAGCTGTGTCCGGTGACCAGTCATTAAAGGTAATCTAGGATTCTCAGTATCTACATAGTAACCCGAGGTTTCCTTTCACACTGGAGATTAGCATAACCAATTCATAAATGTTCCAAATATTGATTATTGTTCTCACACAGAATAACACAAGGATTCTGAACACTTCCATGAGATATGAGGAGTCTGTTAAATATCTTTGTGTAAGTATCAGTAGCACAACACAGATTTCTACATGATAATTTGGATCCATGTTTGGAACATCTTTAGGAGAAAACCATGCTTTGGCTCAATCTTCCCATAAATCTGACTGGTAGAGCTAATCTAATCAAAATTATTTTTCTTCCTAAATGTCTGTATATGTTTCTAAGAGAGCCAGTACAGGAAGCTAATACATATTTAAATATAATTGATTGATTCTCAATAGATTCTTTTAGTCGGGGTGTAAGTCGAGAATTAAATTATTGTTACTTAAAAGGCCTTCAAAGGAGGGAGGGATTTCTTTTCCAGATATTTATATTTATAACATGGCACCCCAGGGCACATTCTTTCCAGAGGATTAGGGAGTCTTCTCTCCATGAGGGATAAAATCGCAAACATGTTATCATGATGGGCCCAGGAGTGAGTGTACACCCAACTATGGCAACACAGGTAATACATAAGATCTGGACTTAATTAAAAAAATATCAGGACATTCTGCTGATGACCTGAATACCTACTTTTGGGATGGAGCTTGTTTGCACCGCCTCAGGACTCTAGACTTTGGACCTATATAGCATGCTTATGGGGTACTTAACTTGGGTCCCCTGTATCACACAGATGTGTTCAAAACTTTCCAACAATTGTGCGACAAATGTAATTTGCTTAACAACCTTTTCTATTCATACCTGCACTTAAGACATTCAGACACAATGGAAATACATTCATTGCACATCCTTAGATTCCCCTTACACAAATTGGTCAACGCCAGACATCCATTGACACCAGTATCCTTTATTTTCAAATGGTGGGCAGTATCAGAAACGAATAGACACCAACTAAAACTTCTAATCCTACATAGCTCATACTACACACCTAGACGACTATTCAAAATGAGTAGACTTAGGTGTGTGGAGGCAAATAGTGACTTTGGGAATTTATTATGGACATTTATTATGGAAATGTCCTAAAGTCCTGAATTATTAGGAATGAGTTATGATGACCATATCCAGGGTGTTGACACAACCAATTTTGCCCATGATTTGTGCCTTATCTAATCTATTGGATACTCTAAATCAGGGACCTGGGAGTAGACTGCTAGAGGAGCTGCTGGTGATTCCAAGGAAGGTATTGGATGGCTGAGAACCCTCCGGAATATCAGACATGTATTCATTTAGTCAATCATAATATACATCATTATAAATTACTCTACATTCATAAGGGAACTCCAAAGAAATTTCACACCATATGGGATCCTTGGATGAATACTGACACTGGAGTTACCTAAGAGGTCAAACCCAGACTGACATAATCAATTACTGTTAGCTGCTTGTGTGCTGTGCAGCCACTAGTGTTGTATCTGCTGCCAGACGTGCAGTCCCTGCTGCCAGTGCCACCATTGCTGTACCTGCAGCCACTAGTGTTTTACCTGCTGCCAGACATGCTGTCTCTGCTGCCAGTGCCAACATTGTTGTACCTGCTGCCATTGCTGAACCTGCTGCCAGTGCTGAACCTGCTGCCACCAATACTTTGCCTGCTGCTAGTGTTTCTTGTAGTACTCAGGGGGGTAAGGAGAAAATGATGCCAAGTGTGACAGCAAGGGACCCTAAATAACACTTGCCATTCCCAAGCAGTCCTGCCAGTGCTAGTACTACTGGTACTAACGTCCAGCAGCTTGTTAGCATTAGGAGTGAAGGAGGGGATAATCAACAATATCCTCATATTACTATGACTGTGAGACTGAGGAGAAAGGCTGAACTTGATGTGGTGGGTGTTAGTAGTAGTAGTAATGGTGAAGCAGCCAGAGTAGTGAGGGAAACATTTGAGAGCATCATGACTAGAGGTCAAGGGATCCCACTCCATTCCTCTGGCTCTGGGAGTCCCCTTCCCTTCATTACAGTGTCCAAACTGAACATGATCCTGAAGAGGCCAGAACTGGTGATGGGGGAGAGCAGGCTCAGAATTAATGCCATCACCACCAGCAGGGGCACAGATCAGCTGCCTGTGTCTGCTTCTACTGCTGCTTGTGATAGTCTGCCTTCTTCTTCAGGTCAAAAGGAAATGGCAAGTGTGACATTAGGGGAGCCTCTGTCACATTGCTCATCACCTCCTACAAGCAGCAGTGAAATGTCTAGAATAGAGCAGCAGCAACAACAGCATGTAGGGACTAGTGGTGGTGGTGATAATGATGCTGGAGAAGCTGGGGTGGAAGAGACATTTTAGCAGAAACTGAGAAGGAATGGGAGACAGGGATGAATATGGGCATCTCCACCACCACTAGCAATGCCATTTTGCAATTAGAGGAATTTGCAACTGCTCTAATTCCTTTTGATGCTGAGATGCAAGGGCAGCAGGATGCTGAGGAGCAGGCTAGTGTGCCACAGACCACCTTGGACACAGTGGGAATGGGGTCAAAACGTGATGCAGGACTAGGACAGGTTCTACTTGCCAGCAGTAGCAATACTGCTGATTCTAGTTGCAACAGCAACATTATCCACTGTCACAGACAATGAAAGGGAATGTGGAGAACAAGAAGAAAGATGCCATTCTTTTCCATCTGTTCATTTTCCCCTGAAGTCAACATGGGTGTGGGACTATTTTTCTGTTCGGGCAGGCACAGTGCAGTCATCAGCAAAGGCACTGTGCACAATCTGTGACAAGTCAGTGAAAAGAGGAAAGGAGGGAACACACCTTGGCACAGGCACCCTCGTATCACACATGAAACACAGACACCATAACATTTACATCAAACATGTTAAAGACAAACACCCACCACAGAAATCAAGCACTGCTTTTGCTGTCCCTGACTCTCCAGAAAGGCAACATGAGGCGAGGCGAAGATCAAAGAGGAGGAGGAATAGAACAACCCAGGCAGAGACTGGACGTACCATGATGAGTGAAACAACTAGCTCGCCATCACTTTCTAGGGTAACAACATCTTCTGCCAATCCACCTCGTTTCTTACCTCCACCACCAAATGATAGCCACTTTGTTGATGTTAGGATGCGGCAGTTCGTCTCTAATCATTGCACACTGTGTGGTGCACTGTCCACACATGCCGGTGTGGTGGAGGAGAATTGCCATCATTGCACCAAGCGGCATCTGAGGATATTCCATCCTGCAGAATATGCTAAGATAGTGGCAGGGAGAGTTCATAATTTCTATTAAACTGTCAGCAAGTTGTCATGTGTCCTTAGCGGGTCTGGAAAAGAGGTACAGTGACAGCGGCAGTACTTGGCTTTGGGTGTCATGGTGTTTGGAGACAGTTGTGCCCCCAGATGTTATTTTCCACACACACACTGTGCACATTGCAGTTCCTGATAACAATAACAACACACCCAGGATGATTTTGGAGGAGGGGCAGGTGGAGAAGATTTAATGGCCAACTTCTTCTTTTCTCCACATATACTGGGGGCTACTTATTCTGCTGCTACTGCCTCAGGCGTTTCACTGGAGCCAGTCGTGGCAAGTGGAACCTTCATCATCCATCTTCCATGTTACTGCTATTGTTTATCCCATTCCCTTTCAGCTGCCTAATCATCCTGCTGTTTAAACAACACAGCAGCAACAGTATGAACAGCAGTTGCAACTCAGGAGGACATTTGACAGTGGCCACTGGTCAACATGACCTGCTGGCATTAGGCCAGCAGGGTGTTTTTTTTTTTCTCAGGGCTTGTGTTTTGAAAAATTAAAATAAAAATAAAAAAACTATTCCTACAAAAAAACAATTTTGGGGGGTTTGTTTCTAACAAGCCTAAGTCCTACAAATCAATGTTTCCTTAGGGCTTGTGCCAAACAAGCTTAAGTCCTACAAATCAATGTTTCTTCAGGGCTTGGGCCTCTAATAAGTCTAAGTCATACAAAGGCCTCTAACAACAAATCATCTTCTACAAAATACTCTATCAAGTATCAGTCCACCCCAGTGGCAGCTTATGTTAGGGGGTCCCTGTCTCTATCACTTTACATACAAAATTCTTATTTTATTTTATTGATTTATTTTTTTATTAACTGTCCCCAAATAGCAGTCAAGAACCCCCCAAATCAAATTCCCTGTTCAAATAATTCATTCATTCACCGACACAGGTACACTTCTCAGACCCTTTTATACCATGTCTTATGGTTTTTATTTTATTTTTGATTTCTTTTTTATTAAGTGCCCCCCAATCCCAGTAAACCACCCCCCAAAAATCATCCCCTGTTCAACTGATTCTTTCCCCACACCCCACCAACATGGGTACCCTCATGCCCCTTTTATACTATGCCTTTGGAAAATAAATTAATACTTACCATGTGTTGTGTGTAACTTCTATGTTCCCATTGATTTCAATGAAATGAGCTAGGAGAAAAAAGAGGAAAAAAGTGGAAAATCGGCACTTTTCGCTGGAAATTTTTCACCAAGCGGAAAGTGCCATTTTTCGCAGATTTCAGTTTAAGGTGAAATTTTCGCCCATCCCTAAACACATGTAGCAATAAAAAAGGTATTGTCGCTAGGCATGCATTTGTTTAGTACTAAATATAAAAATATCTTAAAATCAGGTGTTTTGTATGATTCATTTTAAAACTGAAAGGTACACAAAGTCATAGAAAAACAAACTACAATTTCCATGTTTATTTAAATTGGCTCTGTTTCAGCTGGAACTGTGTGTTACCTTGGTTATGGCTGTGACTGATTGTGGCAACAGACTGAGAATTTCCAGTTTATCTGTAATATATGTTATACTGTGGCCAATCCTGATATGGAAAGGGATGCCCCCTCACACTAATATAATTTGGATGGAACTTTTTCCTTACTAGCAATTTAGCAGACTCAAGAGAAGCAGTGTGTCCAGGCTTGTGGTTATCATATTTTCTCCCTGCTGGAAGACAAAACAAACATTTTTATTCTTTCTTCTGAATCCTTTAATGCTAGAGACTGTAGTAGCAGCTATATTTAGGTTAGAGTAACTAGTAAAATGTAATTCATAGATAGATTAACTAGAAATATTAATAAAGAATACCTAGGTTATAAGCTAGTAAATAAATAATAATTTAGCTACAAGGACTAGTGGCGTGAAGCAAGAAACGTTCGCATTGGATAAAAGCATTTTTGTGTGCAGATAGATTTTGCGCATGTTCTAATCCAGGAAGCTAAATACTGAAAGTTTCTTGAATTGCGCACAAAAAATTCCATTTTACGACAACAGTACACAGGCGTATAAATTCATTCGCAATAGCAGTTCTTGCATTAGGCGCATTCGCTATTCCACTCACACAGATTCATTAATCTTAGCCACGCCCACAAAAAAAATAAATATATATATACGCAGCCGTTCACAAATCTTGAATTTTCATGTGCAATTCAACAAAATCATGTGTAAACCTATTCCCTAGTAGTTGTCACACGGGAAATAGCGATTGCGCACGTTTCCTGCATCGCACCATAGGAGTCAGAGAGTGGGACGGTTAGAGCATTATACCCAAATTAAGATTGTCTGTATCCTGCCGATCCAATCCATATCTGACATTGTCACTCCAGTGTCCAGTTTCCACTGTCCAGTGAGGAAATGCACCTGTTATTTCTGATGTTACTTTATAAAAGTCCAGTTATAATTATTGTTCAAACTTAAGTGCACAACCACAGTGAAATAGGCACTAGATACTCTCAGTGTGCAGAGATCCAGACACACCACTGCTGTCTCCAGCAACTGCAACTGTTATTAATCCTGTTTTCCAAAAAGTCAAATTGTATTTAATTTTCAGACATCAGTGCGCAATTGTTGACAAATAGGCATTGTGTACATGCAGTGTTCCACAATCCAGACACACAACTGCTGTCTTCAGCAACTACTCCTGTTACTAATCCTCCTTAGTGTGTTAATTTAATTTTCAAAAAATATAATTACATTTTCAGTTCAAACTTCAGTGTACAGCTCTGTGCAGAAATTGTGTTTCAGACTGCAACTGCTGCTGGCGGTACTGCAATGCCAAACCTTGCCTCCTCTCTCACCTTTTGAAACCTACATTATGCTTCTAACAGAGCCACAGATGCTGCTGCTTCCTTCCTTGGTTTATATTATTGTTTTAAGGGGGGAGATTCTATTGCTAGACACAGCCACCTGTATTTCCTGAGTCGGTAGACTTTTCTAGCCTATATACCATGCTGCTGTTGCATGTGTCTGTCAGTTTGGTCTAATGCTGGTGCTGGTGGTACTGCAATTCAAGCTATCATCTCTATTATCTCCTAACTCCCATATCATACATCTAACAAAGTAAAAGTTGATGTTACTTCCTTGCGCTCAGAGATCAGGGCATGTTTTTTGGGTTTTTGTTTGGGGGGGGGCTTTGCTCATGGGCATGATCCTTATGCACAGCCACTGAGAACATGAACAAATAATAAAATAAATAAACTAAAAATGCAGACCTTTAATTATATATTTTTTCAAAATATTTGAATTATTAGTTAAGTATCTTGATGGAAAACCAGATGAAATATATTGAATGGATGGCCATTTTATAAAACATTTATTTGTGCGAATCCTGCTTAAATACGTGTTTCAGTCCAGTGATGGTGGCAGGGGCCTTCTCCATTGAAAATAGTACTGAATGAATTTCATACGGAAACAAATATTTTTTGCAAAATTTTGACTAACCGAACATAAAGGTAAAAGACGTTCATTTTCTCTGTATGTTTAAGCATTTTTTCACACTAATAATTTGTCCAAAATGAATTTTCTCACCGTACACAAGCCTAATTATCACTAATGAGAGTGAGAGAGAGAGAGAAAAGAGAGAGAGCGATAGATGTAGCAATAATTATTTTACATTTTTCTGAATTATAACTAAATGTGATATGATGGCTTATGTAGTTTTCATTTACTTGAATTGTAATTTTGGACAAAAAACACTCCTATGTTTCTGTGACAAAGAAGCAGATTTAACACAAAAAGGTGCAATAACACATGCTACATGCCTTAACTACCTTTGTAAACACATTCCCAATCAGTGTGTTGGAGACAGATCTTCAAAGGGTTAAATATAAAATAAATAATAAAAATGCCTTAACATGTGTCTGATTTGCTCATGTGTACTTTATCTTTGAAGTAACAAATGTTGAAAAAATCAATAATAATGATTTTTTTCTCATAAAATACATTTACTGGCTTGTTTTATGACAAATATTTACCACAACACTTAGCCTGTAAAACTGCTTGTCTTCCATTCTGTGGGCTTTATGCATAAAGACAAAGTTGAATTATTGCTTTAGCCAACTGCAAAGTATGGGTCTTTTAATCATTTGAAGGATAGCAATGCGTTGAAGATCTCTGTATTATTCAATGGCTTAAAAAGCTTTTTTTAACTGTATGAGGGGAATTTTAATTGCCCCAGAATTACTCCACTTTAGTCTCTGTTTGCTTTAGAAATAAATGTTACTGCATAATTTAATTTCCTATATCAATGGTCATGTATATCCTGGACTTTGTGGCTGAGTGGTAAATAATTCCTAGACAAGTGACCACAGCTGAAGACAACTTATCCATCAGAGAGGCAAGTGAAATAATACACTCAGCTGATAAAGCACCTCTTCAGGACCACAATTGTCAGTTGTCAGTTGTCACTCTTTTTCATACTAGTGAACCAGTGAATTACAACTTTTCCTAAGATGTTCTATAGCAGCTGATATTTGCCCATTTTATAAGATTTAGGACCTTTTTTAATCAACTTTGTCTAAGTTTTTAGAAGGAGAATTAGTGCTACTGGTTACTTGCTATTTGAGGCAATAAGGTTAATTTTCTCCTTTCAAATAACCTGCCTCTGCCAGTAGATTATGGCATAAAAGAAATATTATCAAAATTGCATATCAGCATGCAAATATGACTCTTAGGCCTCCATTTAATTGTCCCTGTTAGGCAAAAAAACAACCACCTGTGTTTTTTCAAGCATGGTAAGCAATTTAATTACCTGTGCTATGAAGAAATGCTGGCAGAAAAAAAAAACATATTGGGCACTAAAGTCAGTGCCCATTTGAACCCACAGAAACATACTCCAATCGTGAAAACCTGCACCCAGATTTTTTTTGGGTGCAGAGTCCCTTAATGCATCTTTATACTGCTGACACATCAATTGAATGTGTAAAAAAGTAAAAAAAAACCCAAAACAAAACAAAAAAACAAAACTAAGTGACCAGTGGATGTATTGATATGAGGTCCAAAGCCCCATATAAATACATCCAAAGCACTCCCAAACTGTGTCCAGTGTTAGTAGAAGTAGCCCTATGAGTGCCAGTGGGGTATTCTTACACCACTGGCACTCACTGGGTTAATCCGACTAAGTTAACCAAACAACAGATCCTGAAAAGAAACACTTACCAGTAATCCAGAAGTCCAGCAGAGTCCACAGCACCCTGGCCAGTTACTGACCACCTTCCTCTTCCTCCTCATCTTCTTTCTTCTTCTGTTCCTCCTTCTTTCTTCCATCTTCTATTCACATACATTAATAATGTGCCATAATAATATGTGCATACTTTAACCCCTTGAGTGCTAGAGGGGTACGCAACACATTGCATTTAAAGTACAAGATGCCAACGTTTCAAACAATTTATCCCCATGTGTCTGCTCTGAAGTATTATTATTTTTCAAACATAAAATTATTTGTGTGTTAAAAATTGATAAATATGAATATGTCTGCTATTTTATTCTCTGCCGCTGTTTGTGGTGGTGGTGGCAGCAAAAAAAGGCAAAGGGAGCAGACCCCCCCCCAGTACCTGATGGGCTGATACCTGTTCTAGTGTGAAGGAATTTTGAACAGAGACTGCCTTTATACATAGCCAGTCTCTGTTCAAAATGACTCACAGGTATTGGCTGGGATGTGTGCTTACACACCTCCCAGCCAGTCAGCTTTGAGCAGGTTGCTTCAATCCCCTGCTTGAAGCTGATTTCCTGAGAGGTGCATAAGCATATATCCCAGCCAATCACTGTAAGTCATTTTGAACAGAGACTGCCTATAGATAAAGATGGTCTGTTCAAAACTCTCTCACATTGGAAAGGGTATTGGCCCATCAGGTACTGGGGGGTCTGCTCCCTTTGTCTTTTTCTGCTGCCACCGCCACCACAAACAGTGGCAGAGAATAAAATAGCGGACATATTCATATTTATCCATTTTTCACAAACAAATAAGTTTCTATTTGAAAAATAACACTTCAGAGCAGACACATGGGGACAGATTGTTGGAAACTTTGGCATCTTGCACTTTATCTGCAAGGGGGATTGTCTGCTCACTTTGCCTTTCTCCACCACCACAAACACTGGCAGAGAAGAAAAAAGGGACAGATTCATATTTATCCATTTTTCTCACACACAAATTATTTTCGATTTGAAAAATAATAATACTTCAGAGGGAACACATGGGGACAAATTGTTGGAAATTTGGCATCTTGTACTTTATTCACTGGCACATATGTACATTGTTTAACCCATTGAGTGCCAGAGAGGTATGCAATGCATTGCTATGCAATGCACTGCGTACACCTCTGGCACTCAAGGGGTTCTTCTTATTATTATTCTTTTACAGTTATGTGAATAGAAGGCGGAAGAAAGAAGACAGAACAGAGGAAGAAGAGAGAAGAAAGATGAGAGAAGATAGAAGATTAGACGAAAACAGAAGAAGGAATATAGACATGCCGGGCAGTGGATGACAGGTAAGTGTAACACAGATGTGGGTGTTGGGCTAGTGTTAGGGGTAGTATTGTGACACTTTACTGTTAGGGATAGTGAAGGGTTAGTGGATGGGAGAGTGACTATATTTGACCAAATGATGATCATTAGCTTTTTTATTTTGATGTTCCCATTATTGCCACTATTTAAAGTTGTTTTGGGAATTTAAAGTGATAGTAATGTTTCAAAATAAAAGCAGCTCCAATTAATCTTCATAGTATTTGGGCCATGGAGAGTGTTATTTCGGTACTGTCAGAGTTGTAGTTCAAGAGTAATTGAATGATAAAGTATCTCCCTCCAGTCCCTTTTACTGATGTAATACTGGTCACCTCAGAACAAAAAGGTGGTGTCCATATGGCTTGCAGAGAGTGACAATCTTCAATTAACATAAGGGAAAAACCTGTCAAGGGGGGCAGGGTTTTCATTGTTCTCACAGTAAGAAGAGTATACTTTGCTATGAGCTGTCGGGACTCAAGACCAGATTTCACATCTGAGGTGAGCAGTTTACAGTAGGTAAAAGGGGCGGGAGGGGGATACTTTATCATTCAGTTACTCTTGAACTACAACTCTAACAGTATTGAAATAACACTCTCCATGGCCCAAATACTATGAAGATTAATTGGAGCTGCTTTTATTTTGAAACAATAATATTCCTTTAACATCCAAAACAGACTTTTGGCCACATGTCCTTTTCTATAGCTCAATGTCCTTTGTGCTTTCAACTAGTAGAGCAACTGAATAGCTCGCTAGCACCTTTTGCTAACGAGACGTTATCCAATTTTGCCCTACCAGCTGTTTTATCACACAGAATTGAATTGAGGCATTAATCCTTAGAGTGCCAGAGGGGTAGCGGACACATTGCTTCTCACAGCCTTTTGGCTATGTTTACACAGACAGCTGCATAAGCTGCACAAAATTATTTTCCTCTGTTGTCCTCCATTCCCGTGGTAACATGGGTAACCTAGCGAAGGTGTGACAGAAGGCTAACACGCATAGGGCCAGATTTAAAGGTTTCCATTAAAATAGCCGGTGGGGCCAAAGTGAGTACTGACCAAGATAATAAAATGTCTAAGTAGGAATTTAAAGGCCCTACCAGCTAAAACCACAACTGATGTTAGTCCACAGAAATGGTCTTGTGGCTAAATGTCCATTCTGTGTGTTAAGTATCCAAAACGCCGTTAAATAGCAGTGATATTGGGAAATTCATAGTAAAAAAGTTTAATTATCAGTGCCTGACATACTGCCAAGCACTGATCATTAACTTATTTGTGTTACACTTACCTGTCATCCACTGTCTGTCTCCTGTCTTCATTCTGAATTCTCTTCTTTCTTGTATCTTCTGTTTTCTCTTCATTCTTTTCTGGATCTGTAAATAAAAAAGTATAACTACAATGCTGAAACATCTGGCACACTAATACATAGTTTAACCCCTTGAGTGCCAGAGGGGTACGCAACACATGTACCTCTCTGGAGCTCAAAAGGGTTAAAACATGTATGTCCGGTTCCATACATATAAATATGCTTCCAGTTATTCAACGATGTCCAAGTTGTTCCAAATAATATATCCAGAAATCCCATAATAAAATAATTAATAGCTTTAATAAAATAGTTAGCTTAGTGCTGTCAGTAAAATATGGCACAGCTCCCCCATCTTCTCCCTCGTGGGCCTATGCCTGTTACACACTGAGGGAATTTGAACAGAGACTGCCTTTATATATGGGCCAATGGCTGTGAGAGAATAGTGTGTCGTGGGCATCGGCCCGTGAGGGAGAAGACTTAGATTTTATTTTGCCTTTTAATAGCTGTGTCGGCTGACTTAAGATCCGATAAGGGACTTTAGTCAAAAAAAAGTGGGTCTTAAATCTTATGTGCTAAAGTGAGTCCCTTGTCGGATCTTAACAGCTAACGCAGTCCATTAAATGGCAACTTGTAACGTTTTTTTATTCAGTGGGCGAAAACACATGTAAATGTAGCATCTGGTAGGGATTTTTTTTGCATGAATTTTTAAATAGCACTGATCTTTAAATCGCTTACAGTGTTTGACAAAAATGCCATCACCTTTTTTTTGGCTATTGGCTGCCTTTAAATCTGGCCCATAGTTGTTGTGAATATATTACTCATGGACAGCCGTGTGGCTTGGCACGTTATTAGAGGTTGTGATGAGCACTGTGGCCTATTGCTTATGTGAATGATCTGTACAGTAGCTCATTCAAGAAGGCAAGGATTGTCCATGTAAATGACACCACTGGGTTGCTAGATGCTTCTTTTTGGGGGGATTAGCTCAACATTTAAAACACTAAGCTAATGTCACTTGTGTTCCCCTTAGAGTTTACCATTCCATTTTTCCCAAACTTTTTGATGTAGTGGAATACTTTGATTTCAGAATAAATCACCATTGAATCCAATCAAGTAAAATGCATTAGAGAGCTGTGTAATAATTAGTGCTAATAATATACAATAAGGATATAGTATAGTGTTAGGCTACATTTTATCATGTAAAATTAGCAGGTATATGTGTCGGTTAACATTTGTTTCTTTTCAGACTGGGCTAGGATGCTAGATAAATTTAATGAAAAACAAAATTACATAGTGTGAAATATTTCTGCCTTCTACATGTCCACTCTAGCCAGTGACTCACATATACACTAAGATTGATATACTATGAAAAAGTGGGGCAATTCTGGAGCAAACCAATGGCACTTTGAGAACAAATAAACATTCCAAATGATTTAAATTGAGAGTTGAGCCCTTTGAATGCTACAAAGGTTCCCAACATATTGCTGCACAATGTGTTGGTGAATGTGACCTCATTAGCATTCAAGGAGTTAAATCCACTATTTCAATCAATGAGAATTAAAGGAGTTTAACTTGTTCCCTATGAAGTTGATTTGACACAGAACTGGTCTATTTTCTTTACTAGAGCACCCTCACTATCTACCACTCCAGCCTTATTCCACCATGCCATTAAATTAATGTGTTCTGTTGAATCCCTTGCACTTTAACAGAGAATTCTAGAGTTCCATGGAGCTCAGTCTGATAACAACTGCTCTATTCTGTTTCAGTAAACTGCTGTTTGTTTAATGTACTACTACAGGAGCTGCAGGTGGAGCTCTTCAGCAGCCATTGGTTTCAGTATTTAAAGCTTAAATGTATGGGAAGCTTTCACACATATATTTTCTTCAATAGCATAATGCTAACAATATTACACACACACTTTTGCACATTACATTATTTGTATGTTGTATTCATGTAGTCTGCCTATCTTTTTAACTATCTATCTATCTATCTATCTATCTATCTATCTATCTATCTATCTATCTATCTATCTAATTAAAAATATATTATATATATAAAAACAGCACACATATAATTTCAGTATTGTAAAACTAATTAATACGTTTATTTCTACTGCACAAATCTTATGATGAATGTCACCGTGCCAAGTAAGATGAAGGATGTCATTACTCACCGTGGTGTAATGTTATCTATAATTTCGGTGTTAAACTTGACATTATAAATCCTTTAATCTGAGTACTTAAAAGCTGCTCTATGGCTCATTTTTCAAACACTGTTCCTGTTAACACCGTTACTGCTAATGAACCACTAGCATGTTCTTCTTTTCTTAGATAAACTCTGTTGACCAACATTATTATTTGCTCCTCGCATAATCATTTTTTTTCCTCTTTTTAATTTAATCGCCTCAATAAAAGGTACCTATAATGCATTTTTAATTACACTTCCCAAGTGACCTATGTAAAAGGAACTTTTATAATGAAGCCACTATAATTAGCCTGTCACAGTCCAGTCTGGAGCTATTGTCTGCTTGTCCTTTACATGTTTTACCTTCACATGACTAGAATTAAGAGTCGTCCAGCATTTTCAGAAATAAAACTCAGTGGGGGAAATAAATCCACCAGTGCAGCTCCTCTGGCGTTAGCCTTCATCTCAAGCATCTGCACTCTGGAGGAAAGCTCTAGAGCATTTGATCCCTCTAGTGCATACCACACTGTGCCATCATTAAGAATTTAATGTAAGTCTCGTATGCCTTCCACATAGCATGTACGAGTAAGGTTATAATATTTCTTCTGTTTTTTGTTTTTTTTTATTATTATTTATGATGATAAACAACCTCAATGGAAAAGAATTCCCAGAAATGTCCATACACTATACCATTCCCCTATCCTTGAAGCAAGCAGGGTTAAGGGGGTCATTTTTTAAATAAGTAGCTTACTAAATTGACATTAGGCTGGCACAGGGTTAGGAAAACAACTCCAGTGTGTGATTTTATGTGGAATCATATTTGTTCAATCACCCAAATGAAAAGGATGTGCTAAAGAACTGGGTCAATTCTGGAGTAAGGCAATAATACCATAGAGGACTAATAAATGTTACCCAGGTTTCCATCAGTTTAAAGGGACATTCACACACTAACTAGACACCCAGTAAAATGTACATAGCATTAACTCTTTTGCAAAGCAATGCAATGGACTCCACACTGGAAGTACAACATTTAACCCTTTGAGTGCCAGACGGGTACGGAATGCATTGCAAAGCAATGCGTTCCGTACCCCTGTGGCACTCAGAGGGATAAAGTACTGCAATACTATGTAACAACTAACATAGATTTTAAACTGACTGTATTTTCATTGATGTATTTAGCTGTATCAGCAGTCATTAGTGGGATGTGGGGAGGAAGGCAGAAAGGGATCCATGTCTGGCTCTATACCCTGCATGACATCACAAACCACTCTTGTACTGAGTGACAGTTTGCATGGACTAGGCAATGGTAAAGAGTTTGGGAGTTAATCTGAGGCAGTAGCAACTTGACTTGGTCTCACACTACTTTCAGTCTGCATTAGAACAGCATAGTTCTCATGTATCCTTACTGTCTGAGCTCATTGCTTGATATCATGTGGGGTGAAGGTGAACCCCTGGACAGCATTCAAGACATTAAAATCCCCATCTAAAGGGGCACACATATCCAGACAATATGGCTTAATATTCAAGTACATATTCTGTGTGAAACAATATGTTTGAGTCCTCTCTAGCATTCAAGCGGTTAATGCCCATTTCAATCAATAAGAAATGTGTAGTTTGCTCCTATTCTGTAGCTGGTTTGCCCCAGAATTTCTCAAGTTCTTAGTACATCAGCCTCAGTATGTGTGTTTAAAAGATGTTCAAGTGGAACATTAACCCTTTCAGTGCCAGCACTGGCACTGAAAGGGTTAACCCATTGCCATTATCCTAACATGACTTTAACCCCTTAACGACCGGGGAATCCGGACCCGGACGCGACTGAATGACAACGGAGCATTTTTTTTTATTGCTCCGTTGCATTTCCAGACTCCCCGAACCGCGCGCAGCCACGGGGGGAGCCCGGAATTCGATGATGGTCATAGTACGTCATCGGTCGTTCAGTCAAATCGACCCTTGACGTACTATGACCGTCAAGGGTCGTTAAGGGGTTAAAAAGTCACTTTTAAAAACAAAATAACAACCTACTCCAGAAATTCTAATGGCCCTAGAGAATAAATAGTTTGTAGACCTAGCCTTTTCCTCACAACAGATAATTGGTTTACACAGCTCAACAGCTTAATCAAACCATCTTTTTTTTTACTGTTTCTGCTATAGATGCTCATTAAATATAAATACGATAAATCAAGACACTTGTTTTTATAGAAAAATGTTTTGTTCACATTGGAGAAAAAACGTTATTTTTACACTTTATTTTATAGAAAAATGTTTTGTTCACACTGGAGAAAAAAATATTATTTTTACACTTGATTTTATAGTAAAAAGTTTTGTTCACAATGGAGAAAAAACATGATTTTTTACTGTTGCTGAAATGTAATAAAACATGGTAAATATGTTGCTTAACATTTGAATAAAGATCTCTTTAGCATTGACTCGCTTCTCTGCTGAACCATTTTGAAATTAAAACAAGCGCTCTATAAAGAAAAATATATGTCGTTGCTTGAAAAAAATAGATCATTCTACAATTTTCTAAGTGCTACATGTCAAGACAGCTTATGCAAAGTGGACAGTCAAAAAGAATCATGTTTCTTTGAGGGCATTCTGTGTAGAAACACCATTTCTAAAAAGCAGATTTAGATTTTAAATTGTCACTCACAATGTTGTGTAATTTGTGCCAACTACACAAACACAGGAGTGGTTCTCTAAGATGTATATCTGATGCCAACCAAGCAGCTTGAAAGAGACAGGAATGCCAGTTTTGGAATTACGACACGATAGAGGTAGCCAGCCCAGCTGCCCAAGCTACCAATAGTGCATGTTTTTGAATGTTTCTGCATGTGCACATGTAGGTTAATTAAAGTGACTGAGCCACTGATTTACCCATCTGTGCTCAAGTAGAGATATCCTAAACATATGCACTGTTGGTAGCTCTTGAGGACAAGGGTTGGTTGCCCTGGTCTGAAAGTTAGGGGAGTGCCTATATAATTATTCCAGTTGTCTTTCTTTCAATACAGGCTCCAACAGCATGCTATTCACCTTACAGAATGCCAGCATATCATAAAGTGTAGTTATTTTGTGACACATTGAAATAATTTCTGTCATTATAAAGCCAGGTGTTTTCTTTAAAAATTAAGTTATTTTAATATTGAAATATGCACCATTCTTTTGGCAATGTGCCTTCTAAGGCAATGGTTCCAAACTTTTTGACATGATACATCCCACCCCTTTTGTTTTCACCATTCTCTGATGCACCTTGTTTTTCTCAAAATATATACCTTTGCATACATAATCATATTATTAATCATTTGCACTTCGTTTATTTTGTAATATATTTTGAAGCAACCAGTTCATCATATATATTTTTCTTTGCTGAAGAAATTACTACAAGCTAATACCTATTATGGATATTTTTATGTTGCATAGCAGTGCTAATACCTGGTGCTGAATGGGGATGTGAGAAATATTTCACCTCAAAAGATAAACAGGAGAAAAATGGCACAAAGTGGGAAATTTTTCACAAAAAAGGCTGTTTTTTCACCTAGCTCATTGCATTAATATCAATGAAAAGATAGAATTCTCCCCACCACACGGAAAGTTTCTCTTCTTTTTCTGCAGGCATATAAAAGGGTGTCAGGTTCTCCCAGCATGCAATTCTGTGTTTGTGAGAGGAAGAAAAAGCAGCACATTTTTGAGCTAGAGATGACAGGCTAATAACATGAAGTTGAAGCTTAGTTTAGGGAATCTTGTAGGCAGGAAATGTGTTCTCTGTATTAGTGGAGTCTGAAGGACAGGAAGGAAGAATGTGTTTGACCTCAAATACCCCAAAATGCAATGTGACTGACTGGAAAGACACAGATAGCTGTGTTCCAAGTTTCTTCTTGATCTGGCTGTTATCTCTGTCCTATGGGAGTCTGGGTGTGTGTGAAAGGAGCAAACGAGGTTTATCCCAAATACCCCCAAATTTTATATGAACGAGTAGACACAGGCAGCTGTGATCCAAGTTCTTACCTGATCTGGTTGTTATCTCTGTGTCAGAGGAGTCTGTGAGTTTGAGAAGGGAGTAAAGAAGCAGTACCACAAATACCACAACATTCTGTGTGAAAGACTGAGAACACACTGGCAGAGGTGATCCAAGTTACTTCCTGAACTGTCTGTTATATCTGTTATAGTCTATGGGAGTGAGAAGGGAGCAGATGAGGTTTACCCCAAATACCCTAACATGTTGTGTGTCCAAGTTCCTTTCTGATCTGTCTATTATATTACTATTATTATTATTACTTCCTGAACTGTCTATTATATCTGTTATAGTCTATACCCTAACATGTTGTGTGTCCAAGTTCCTTTCTGATCTGGCTGTTATCTCTGTTCTAGGGGAGTCTAGGGGTGTGAGAAGGGAACAAAGTAGAATAACATCAAATACCCCCAAATTCTTTGTGACTGGCTGGGAAGACACAATCAACCATGATCCAAGTTTCTTTCTGATTTGGCTCTTATCTCTGTCCTAGGGGAGCACGGGGAAATAAGCAGTTGAACACGGAGTGTGCATTTTTGTTGTTTTTCGTTGACAGTGATAGACATAGGGGGCACATTTAATTAAAACAAACAAATAGATAACATTTTAAAAAACTTATAGTTGATAGAGACAGGAAACCTGATGTGAGCTTTAATTGAGACATATATTAGATAAGATATATATTAGATAAGAGTATTTTGTAGAGATCCTAGCCAATATATCACACACAGTTTTATTGTGTGCTTTACAGTAAAAACACAATACTAGTTGAATAATATCCAGCAAACAAACAAGGGGTAAGGCAAAGGTGAAATGATTAGCAGCAGTGCAGGAATGTGAGAGCAAAGTGGTAGTCCACAAACTGATTGCAGCCATGGTTACCGCAGCATGTGCAATAAATGATTGTGATCCCATTCCTCTTGAGGAGGCAAAGTTCCACCAAGAGTTCCACAATCACCAGCACCAGCGCTATTAATAAACCCTCTAAAAGCACTGAAGATGACAAAGAGTCACATTCCAGTGTTGATGGCATAGTGCAAGAAGGAGTAGTGGCTCAACCAACTCCTGCATTTGACAGTGAGACAAACAAGCACACAAACACCTGTTCTGAGAGTAATAGCAATCATTGTGAAAATCCTTCAAAGAGGGAAAGTAAAAAGAGTTTCTTTGAGACCTATAAAAGCCTAGAAGAATATAAAAGTAGTGGGGAAGAAGCGGTGGGTGATTCTGAGGATGACCTAATGACTGAAGATGATGCTGTAGATCTACGACATATGTCTCCATCATCCTCCTCTTCTTCAAATACAGATGAAGTTGAGAGTGAGAGAGAGATGATGACATGGTGAGAAAGTTAGCTAAAATGCAAAGGCTCAATCTTCTACCATTGGAAAGGAGCACTGTGCCCATCTATAAACTGTTTGAGAAAACAATTGGAAAGTCTGACCCTGGACAAGCAAATATGACAAAAAATACACAGTCATCCTGTCAAGCATCATCAGCATCACAACAGCTTCCAAGTCCAAGTTGCACTCAGTCCTCATCCACACACACTAATAGTGTTGAGTAACCAACAACAACACAGTTTATCAGCATCTACAATCTTAGCTTTAATGAGTATTTCTGCTGCTCTTGGAAATGCAGCACCTGTGACACCTAGAAGCAGTACAATTTCTGCAACATCTAAACCCAGTAGTATTAGAAGTAGCAGCCTCTCAGTATGGAGATACTTCACTCAAAATCCAAACACAAAGCATGTTGCTATCTGTTGTCTGTGTAATAAGCATGTAAGCAGGGGGAAGCAGGCTCACAGATAGGCAATGAGTTCCAACCTGAAGCACAACCACAGTTCCGACTTTTAGACACACCATGAACAGGTCAGAGGTGCCATAACTAGCAGCAGCTGAAGTACACCTAAATGTTCCAGGGCTCTGGGGTAGATAATAGAAGTGGTGCTGATGTGTCAGTGAGTTTGCCAGGATTTCCTGCTCCTGCTGCAATTGAGTTTTTGGAGAGTTATAGAGTGCCTACACATACTGCCACTACTTCCACCACCTCCACAAGTGATGGCGCTAAAGCAATAAAGTTGCACAGTTCTTCTACTATGTACTGCCATCCCACACTTACAAAGTTCTTAGAAGCTAGTCAAAACCTGCACAAAAATAATGCAAAATACACCTACGGAATAGAAAACTTGACTAAATGTTGACAATATGCCCTTTTCTTTTGTTGAAAACAGAGGCTTTAAAGAACTGTCATGCATTGCACTCTGCTAGAATATCCCAAGTCACAGTTATTTTTCAAGGATGGTTGTGCCAATGTTACTTATGCAGGAAGTTAGTGTTGTGGGCATAGGACAAAGGCACTCAGCCTGCTAACAATTTTGTCAAGGTATTTGTTGCTGTAGGACTCACAATTTATTTCTTCACTTCAGCCCTCAGAAGAAGTAATATTGCATTGGGATATTTTGCAGTCATAGAAAACATATGGCAAAGTGGTGAAAAGGAGAAACTTTTATGTATTCTCTATGGGTGGGAAATTTCATGAAAAAAATGGGAAATAGTTGTTTTTTCACTAAAAGATCTCTGAGGGAAATGTATCAGACTTTTTGCCCATCTCTAGTGCTGAAACAATGCCTTTGTCCCCATGGAAGAGCCTCATTCCAGAGGGCATGAACCCAGTCTGGGAATAGGTGAGCAAAAGTGTGTAAGAAACCCAACATTGAAAAAGTTAAAATATTAATTCAAACCAGGCGGCAATGCACAATACATCTGTTATTCTAATGCAGTTATGCAGAAATAGTCATCTTTCCATGCAGAGGTACTCACATTTATTCCCCTAGAGGGTATATTGCCATTGACATGGATTCCAAATGATATATTCATTTAATAATATTTAATGCTTTTAAAGGGGTAATATGCCCTAGGAACAAGTAGCTCTTAATTTGTTTAACACAAGGAAATACCTAGGTAGGAATCCTTCCTTCAAACATCAGTTGTGTGTATCTTTATACTATTTTTATTTGTTTTGATCTCTTATGTAGTCTACTGCAAATTGCTTGTTTAAAACTGATAACCTTATGATCCATCCATATCTACTGCTGTACATTGTTTGTTGAGGGGAGTTGCAACTTAGAGGTATGCTTGAATATAGATTTCCATATACAGGGATCTACAGATACAGTGCTGTATATTTCCCGACTATTGCATCAAGGATACCCACTAAATAAGTTAATGTTTAATAAATTAATATTTTAACAAATTAAGAGACATTTATTCAAAGGGTATAATTCCACTTTAACAGCTTTATTTCCACATAAGCAGCCAAATATATCATAAGTACATTAGAGACACCACAGCCAGTTTATGCATAATAATATCAATTAATCTGTTACTGTGACATTTACAGTTTTGGTAAAGGGGAAAGAAAGAAGGAGAGAAAACAGTTCAAGACTCAGAGGGAACGGATATATGGAGAGAAAAGTGAGAGAAAGGGAGAGTGGGTGTATATGAGAGAAATAAGGAAATTTCATTATGCAGAAAGCAAAAGATAAGCAATTTTGCAGCAGTCCATCAGCACCATGTGGAAGATGTAAAAATTCCCCAAACCCCATAGTGGTTTAAATGGGGCTTAAAGGGATAGTAATGTTGCATAATAAAATCAACTCTAATTAATCATCACAGTATTTGGACCTTGGAGAGTGTTATTTCAATTCTGTCAGAGTTATAGTTCAAGAGTAATTGAATGATAAAGTATCCCCCTACTGCCCCTTTTACTGATGTAGCACTGCTCAGCCAGAGCAGAAGGGAGGTGCCCAGGTAGACTGCAGAGAGGGACAATCTTCAATTAAGATAAGGGGGAAAACTTGTCAAGGGGGGCAGGGCTTTCATTGTTCTCATAGGAAGAAGATTGTCCCCTGCTGTTATCTGTCTGGTCTAGAAACCAGATTCCACATCTAAGAAGAGATGGCTTACACTAGGTAAAAGGGGCAGGAGGGGGAAATTTTATCCTTCAATTACTCTTGAACCACAACTCTGATAGTATTGAAATAACACTCTCTATTGCTCAAATACTATGAAGATTAATTGGAGCTGCTGTTTTTGTGAAACATTACTATCCCTTTAAAAACCCTTCAGTTGCAGTGATGCCTGCAATTCATCTCAGTCAGCAAAACATTGTAAAACAGAAGTAAAGAAATACACCCTAGTATAAAATAATCCAGAAGGAATTAATGATTGCCCCATCTTTCAACATGTTTCATATCAGAGTGCAGAGGGTTAAAAATAAAAATTGGGTCTATAGACCTTATTGCTTCCATAGGGAGATCGGTTCCTCACCCTCCTTCAATAATTTAAGGATTCCCTTCTGTTAATCTCCAGATATTGGTAGAGGAGGAATGTAAATAAATAAATTAATAAATTAATAAAATAATAATACAAAACAATTTGTAAGAATTATGATGATAACTCCAAATCCTATATAATAATTTGCTAAAGTTTGTCACAAGCCATCATGCACAGTAGAGACGGCTGCGCGTGGTGCAGTCATGCGCAGTAGAGACTGCCCGCACCGCAGCTGATATGGAATGGGGTGCTCGAGCCCCACTCCGTATCAGCCGTGGTGTGGGCAGTCTCCACTGTGCAGGACTGCACCGTGACCGGCCAGCACTGTGGCCTGTGTAATAGGCTCTTCAACTAGTTAACTATAATTGCCAATTAACTGCTTGTTTCCTCCAGAATCTAAATGCAGTATATTGGTGAAGATTAAAGTTGATTTCTCTGATGTATTTATTTTATTTTTTATCTTTAACATTATGCAGGTATGATGTTGTACACCCTTCTGGTCCTTTAAGGGTTAATAGTAGGGAACAGAGTATCTGAGTGTTTACTCTAAGTTCTAGTGGAATGACACAATTGTTGTGGTTCATGATAGCTTTTTAACACCATAACACATCAATTTATATTGCTAACAGTCTTTCATTCTTTTACTGCAAAATAAATAGAAAATGTTTTTATTATTATTACTATTTGTAGAATTATTTGCCAGGTTTACTTGGTAGGTCAAGGTTTATCAAATAGTGGTAGAAACAGTGAAGAAAACACTCTATAAAGTAAAATCCATTTCTTCTTAAGCCTGATTTCAACCATTGATTCACTATGGTGAGGCTGACTACTAAGCAGATATAATTGAGGTTCACTAGAGAGATTATACAACATGTCCAGAAGTTGTGTACCAAAGTTTCCATTTCCCTATATTTATGGCATGATACTCCTCCCTCCCCCCAGTAACCTCACTTCATCTCAACATGTTATAATGTTGTGTTAGTGTTATGTAATGTATGTTATATAGCCTAATTTTAAACCAGCCATAAAATCTTATATATATATAAATATATATATATATATATATATATATATATATATATATTAGCAATATTTTCAGTGCTTAGCCCTTTCAGCTCCAAACGTGTGTGATGCATTGCAAAGCATAGAGTTACACAACTTTTAATCAGAGAACATGCTTGCGTTTTCATGTGCACGTGTGAGTTTGTGTGTGTGTGGGCATGTTTGCATGTGAACATGTGTGTGTGAGTGTTGGTATGTGTGATAATGCATGAGTGTATGTGTTTGAGCAATAGCTCGTGAGAGTGTGTTTAAGCAACAGGATGTGAGGATGTATTTGAGCAACAGCATGTGAGAGTGAGCGAATGTGTGAGTGCATGTGTGAGAGAGAGCATGTTACCTTATTTGTTTTGTGTGTGTTGTGTATAATGTATAAGTTATTGCATAATAGCATCGTGCATATTGCATTTTGCCTATTGCGTATAGCATTTTGCCTATTGTGTATATTGCATTATGCCTACTGAGTATAGTGGTTTTCCTATTGCATATAGTGGTTTGCCTATTGCATATAGCTTTTGGCATATAGAATCTTGCATATAGCATTTGGCGTATATCATTTTGCATATAGCTTTTTGGCTTCTTCAAGATTTATTAACATTTTTATTTTAAGTTCGATATGTACATTTAGTTGGTAGGACTCAATTAAAATGAGGTACCTTGGTGTGGTCAGCAAGCTTCTACATACTTTGGTGAAACTATGCTACTGAGCCCTCATTGTTTTGAGACATATATGCTCTACACAGGGTTTCATTATTTTCGGGTAATCTGTATTGAGTAGCTCAGGATTTTTTCTTCTTTGGCTTTTGTTCTAGTTTCACCTAGTTTGGTGATTTGGAGAGTCCCCTCTATCCTTGCTGCTTCTTATATTTCATTCACTTGGTATCTTTATTTCATTTACATGATATATGCATATTTATGGTATGTTTAGCACTGGGAGTTTTCTTTATTTTTTTACACACAGCTTTCTGTGTATAGGGTATGGTGTATTGTGTATAGCTTTTGGCATACAGAGCATTACTTTTGGCGTCCATCGTATTGCATATAGCTCTTGGCATATAGCGTTTGGAGTATTGTGTATAGCATATTTGCATATAGTTTGTCGAATGGTGTATAGTGTTTAGTGTATAGCATTTGGCATATAGCATATTGTGTTTGGAGTATGAAGTTTGGCGTACAGCTTTTGGCATATGGCATTTCATCTATAGCATATTGCATTTCATCTATAGCAGGTGGCATTTTGTGTATAATGTTTCGTATAATGGTGTATAGTGTATGGTGTATAGTTTTGGCATATTGCATATAGTGTTTGGCATATTGTGTATAGCATTTGGCTTACAGTATTTGGCGTATTATATATATCATTTTGCATTGTATGTAAAACATTTGGTGTATAACATTGTTCATATTGTGTGTATAGTTCTGCATTCTATGTATAATGTTTGGCATATAGCATTGTACATATTGTGAGTAGCATCTTGCAAATAGCATTGTCTGTATAGCCTATTGCAAGTTGCATTTTACGTATAGTGCTGTGTATAGTGATGTGTATTGTGTGTGTGTTCATTGTAGCCCCTGTATCTCCTTGCAGAGATTTTGACAGGAGTGGTCAGGGTGGCTACACTCCCATGGTTGGACCAATAGGACAGGCAGTATAGAGGAGATTTGAATAACTTCTCCTTACTGCCGCCCCTGAATGTGTTTACCAGGCACACAGAAGTCTCTTTATATATATATATATATATATATATATATATATATATATATATATAGATAGATAGATAATATGACTTTGAGATGTCCAAAAAATTTAGAAAAAAAGGCCAAATTTAACTGATCAACATTTCATTACATAGTATAACCTTCTTCAAGCCAGGAGCCAGTGTAAAGCACCTCTTCTGATACCCTTCCCCAGTACAGTAAGTCAAAACTGGCATCTCATCTGGGCAGTGACTTCAAGCTCTATATCATGGCACTAATTAACATATCAAAATTATGAAGATTTGTTTATCTAAAATAATTCTTTAGTCCAGATACTGTAAGTGCAACGTTATAGGAAATATCCCATATCCAAGACAAAAATAACTAAAATAAGTCTATCAACAATATACAGTCACAAGCAGAGCAAAGAACAAAGCCACATTGACATATAAGCCACAAAAATATAGTGAAAAGCCAGTACAATAAGCTAAAAACTACATCAATGCAATCCTAATTGGGCAATAACTGCAGCAATTGTCAAATCATAGAATGAATGGCCCATCCTAAAGGGAAAATGGAGTTATGCATCAAAGCACAGCACCCTGCATCAGTCTCAGTGTGTTGCATTACTTTACTCCATTTTCCTGATCATGATATAGGGGAGTCATTCCAGGTATTGCTCATTTTAAAGTCTTAACTAGGGATGCATTTATTCTGCAGCAGAAAAAAATGGAAGAAAACAGGACCTTCACAGCATGGAAACACCTCATTAGAAAGTTTTGCACTTTACAGAGGTCCAGATGTATGTTTCTCTATGGTATTTCCTCCTCTTAGGAATGTCCATGAAAAGAAGTATTATTGCATCTTTTCCATGGAAATTCCCTCAAGGAGGAAAATAGATCTTCTGCACATCCCTAGTCTTAATGTGTGTATGCTGGTATGTACTAAAGCAATCACATGCTCTAATGCATATGCTTTTGCAACATTTTCAGATGGTGGCCAACTCCGATGAGATGCAACACCAGATTCTTACCCACATTACCTTAATGAATACAGTCCATAGTACTAATGAGCCAAAAAGACACAGAATGTGTCATTCAGTTATATTCTGCATAGCAAACGGAATCTGTTGTATGAGCATTGCTTGATGTAATATGCTTTTACAGCACAATACAATGTGAATATGGGTAACTTTTTTTTTAAAGAGCTGTATAATATGCCTAAACTATAACAGTCTCTTTCTTCCATAAAATCACATTTTAATGAAATATTGAGTAACTCGGTGTTATGCCAATTCAGTGAAATGTAAAGTATGTCAGACATTTCTCGATGTATTGGAGCATTGTGTGAGAGTCTCTGTGAAGTGTCAAACAAGCAGGAACAAAAGATTTGTCATGTGAGCTGCCAGCGATCACCTTTTGACATTCTTATAAACTGTTAGTTAGATAGAAATATCAAGCTATTACTAACGGCTATTAATGTGTACATGCCTCATGTAATTTTATAGTGTATTTTTAATATATGAAGCTTTAATGAATTGCAATTTAGGAAAGAAACAATTTTAATTTAGTTAATATAATATAATTATAGACTAAATTAACCCCACACTAGTCCTAATTACCTTTAGTTTCATTTGGCTGATCACACAGTTAATATGCCATTTTGTTTTGAATTAAAAATCAAGTTGTTCCAATTTCCCCAAGCAAAAATATGTTCTTGTTCATTTTGTTTAACATGGAATTGGATACCATCATATTGCATTTAAAGTTAATGTGTTATATTTTTATTTTTAATATAATTTATCTTCTGTTCTTAAATATGTTTTCTTTCTAGAGCATGCTAATCTTTGTTCTTGTCTCCAATTTTTAATAATTTTAGTCTTGTGGAAATAATTTAGGAAAGATATACAATACATGACAATCTATAGCGGGGATTTTCAGACTAAAGTCTGGGGTCCATTTGTGGTTGTTGGAGATGGTAAAATAAAGCATCCATGGAAATTGTTAGGGATCAGGAGCCAGACAGACACAAAAAATATAAAATGCAAAACACCTTTATTAAAGTAACAAAAAACAAACAAAACAGAATGGTGATCAAGGAGCATAACCAAAACACAAGCCGGGGTCAGGAACCAAGGTGGGTACTCAGCCAAGCCGGATTCAGGAACACAGAAGTCTGCAATGTCAGGAACAAGCCAGGAGTCAGGAGCCAGTAGGGTCGCCAGAGGAAGCCCGGTCATACACGGATAAACAGGCGCATAGGAGAATGCACAGTAGCCTGCAACAACAACACAAGGGCAAAGAGGAAGTGAGCCAAGCTACTTTAAATACCATGGAGGTGTTGGCTGATAACAGTCAGGTGAGTAATCACAGAAAGGTCAGCTGAGTCAGTCTGACCCAGGAAAGGGAAGGCAGCAGCAATCAACAGCAGAGTTCTAGGTTAGCTCAGGCAGCAGTAACCAACAGTAGAGTTAGAGAAGCTCAGCCAAACCTTGACAGAAATTCAGTTGATCATGGAGTTGTGAAGTCTTGCAAAACAAAAATCTTACCCGATCTGATCTTAAGCAATTAGTTAGATATTTAATACCCTGTATGTAATTTTATGCATAACACTTTAAGATACCTTACTAGTCTAGACATAGACTGTATATAATCCTTGGCACAATGCCTCACTTAGTTCATGTTTGTCTTTAATGATATTACATTATTAAGTCTGGCTCTCCTTTAAAGAAAATGCATGGATACCACTGATCTCTAGACATTTTATTAACAAAACTATTTATTTAACTATTTGTGGACATTGGATGGCCCTGTACAAAGTTCTTTACTGCCTTTTTGTATCAACACTTTAAGCCTTGTGTGTAAAGTGGTTGGTAGTATAGGAATGAGTGGACACCCATGGGAAGTTTGGGACAATGTTAATCCATTGCAACCAGGAACATGTTATATGTAAACTGGGCACTTACTAACTAGGTTCAGAAAACTTCAATTACTTTATGCCACCTATAACAGTGTCATTAAATGAGAATTAACACCTCTTAATAATAACAATCCCTCGTACCTCAGTAATGCCAGAAAATCATAATGACCCATATCAATGTTTCCCTTCTGCCTTTGTTCACATGATACTATCTTCAGTTAGTTATGGATGCGATGTGCCTGGAGGTGGACATGAAACCTGCTAGCAGATTTTTCAGAATGAAGGTAGTAGAGTGCATGAGCACACTTAACACTTTAAGAACCAGAGGATGGTACAGCACCTTGAAATTCACATCCCAGTGGTCCTTAAAATATTAAGAATACCATGTACAGTAAGCACAGGCTGACATTCTGTGGTCCTGCTAACAACTGTTTTGTCCATCTCCATGGACATGACATCCAGGACTGATTGTAAATGCTATCTCTTGAACAAAGCACAGGGTCAAAATTCACAGGGCCATTAAAATGTCCTGGCTATAATAATAAGGGAAGTTGAAGGTTATTATCAGAAGATGTCCTCATTTAATATGTTATTTCTTTGTGTTTGAATTGGTGGATTAGTGTCAGTGTTCAAATTAGATTATTTTGATTCTTTCACAAGTTATAACATTAAAGTAACAGAATGGAAACATGTAATATGTTTTTATTTGAAGGCGTATGCCACAAGGGTTACAGAAACACATTTAGAATATTCCATATAATGAAATAACTTTACATATTTGAAAAGGCGTGTACTGTTTATCTGCAGACTGGGAGAATCAGTTGGAATAATTTTGGAGCAAACCAATTTCAACATAGGGAACAAAAACAAACATCCCAAATTTTGTTTTAACTCACTAAATGAGATACAGCTCTCCAACCATTGCATACATGACTTCATTGTTAAGCGAATCTATGTTGATTTCTTTGGTGATGATTTAACACACTGCTGAACAAAGCATCAAGGTGGATGGTTGCTGGTGTGTCTGTTGCTTAATAAGAGAGCAGATGTGTCAGTTGTTCTGATACACCCCCATTTCATGTTTCATTGTGCACTCTGTAAACACTGCAGTTCCTGATGATAAGCCACAGTTCCTTCATGCTCACAAGGGAAAAATAATATTCTAAAACACCCATGATTTTAGAGAAGATGCAGGAGGAGAAGCATAATTGGCTAACTTCTTTTCTCTAAATGCACCTTATGTTGAGTTAGGGCTTATTGTGGTGTTACTGCTGCCTCAGCAGAGCTAGAACTAGTGAAAAGTGGAAGCATCATCATTCCACCGCCTGTCTCATATCAGTTCTGATGATCCCAGTTCCATGCAGCTGCCTAATCCTCCTGCTGCTTAGATTACTCAGCAGCAGGAATTACACCAGTAGCAAATGTCAGAATGTCACAATTGGTATTTGCCATTTCTGTCTAGCATTGCTGGCATTTTATTTTTCAGGGCTTTTTTGTTTTTGCAAGCCTGAAGGTTGGAAACAAATGTTTTTCAGACTTTTCTTTCTGTAAACCTGCTGCTATGTTAATCATTATTTTTAAATAAAAAATAAAAATAAAGTTACATTGAATCTGTTTGATGTGTCTAGAAGAGGTGGAGTGATTAATGCATATATCATCATGATTTGTAGGAATGAATGGTAAATACATTATTTGCATTATCATATTTGAATCCAATTTAAGCTGGTATCATTATCAAATTATTACATTAATCAGTGGTCCTAGCAATGGTCCCAACAGAGGTAGATGGTAGCAATCCTTCAAATCCCTCTTCTACTTCCTCCACATGTAGTGGGACCACTCGTAGGAGTGACACACTGTTTGTGCGTACCAGTTACCAACCCATTCTCTGGGAGAAAGTTCCACAGAGATATGCAATGGTCATCACCACCACCACAATGAATGTTAGATTGCTTCCCCTGAGACATGTGAATTGCTTTCTGTGATGATGAACCCTCTAAATATTTTAGGACATTCTTGTTGATGTTGTTGCTTCTGGTGGTGGAATAAACCATTTGCTGACTTATTTTCACTAGGCTTTCTACTAATTTCTTTTTTGCCTTATCTTTCTCTGTTTCATCCTCCACAATGCAACCCTCCTCTTAATCTATAAGTATATATGTATATCCTTTAACAGAGTCTAATTACTCAGAAAGATGCTGCTGACCATCACACTTTGGTACAAATTGATCACATTTTGGCAAAAATTCCCAAATTTTATGTTTAAAGTGGGGATCCAGTAAAGTAGCAAGAATGTATTCCTCATTTCTTTTAATGGAAACTATGAGAGGATCCTGCTGAATGCATGCTAACATCCTTCACTTGCCGGTGCATGTATTTATTGTTATTATTGGATGATTCTTCAGTCATTTTTTCTGCATTAAATATATCAGTGGGAGCATCTCACTACTTTCTGCCCTATATGACTTACCAGCATGGTGGCCTCCTCAAAATGTTTCAGCAGTTCACATATAAACATTAGTTGCTGTTGCCCAGGAGACAAAGATGCTCCCTACAAAGCCTTCTATTTTTACATAGCATTTACGCTAATGTCCTTATTACGCTCGTACAAATGCTGTAGCATATACAATGTGGAATTCCACCTGGTAGGGACCTACATTTTAAGCTGGTGATGGTGCAGGTTCTTATTTTCTTGTCTATAATATAATGCATTACGAGAACTGTAGAAGTGGCTAAAATGCACACAGATTTTGCTTGCTATATTCAGCATCTCTCTGAGGGTTTTGGATTCTGAGAGGAATCCGGTCACTAAATTTAGACATGGACTAAACAGGGTACATGCATCATTTAACCTATTCTCAAGGCAGCTGTTATGTGGGAGCCATTATCACGAATCCAGCTTTTAAGAATTGGGGTACAATCCATTACTCTATCACTTGCTCTGCTTTATTTAAAACATATGGGATTGTCTCTCAAAACTCTGCATGTACAAATTGGTTTGCCGATGGTATGGGCTACCCTAATGCTGTCCTTCAAAATACTGCCAGAACTAGAGGCAACATTACTGGCTGTAACCCGATGCTCAACGCTATTGTTACCCACTAGTGAAAGGGAAACCCAGTGAGCAGTAATATTCATATATTATTTACTCTGGACACTTGTCCGCATATCTGTTGTCAGGTGAATTTTTTTTCAGTATGAGTTTCCAGCCCTTTGCCCACCACATTCACTGCCTACCTGTACAATTCGCAATAACTGCGAATTGGGATCTTCTGTTTTCTACAAAAGAATAAGGCAGCATGTCTTCCACTGACATAACAAATGTTTGCCTAGGTTGCTACATAGAGTCAGGCACTGATATTATAGTATAGAATTCATTCAATTCACTCACCTAGCCCAAAGGCAGAGTGGATCCGGGGCAGCCCCCCACAACCTCAGCACAGGTTTCTCCAAACGAGAAGGCAACAGGAGGGGAGAGCTCAACAGATCCGTTGCGTGTAGGTAACAACCAGTCAGCAAGTGGATGATAAAAACATCAAAAGATTTTTTATTTGTAGAAAAAGACATATAAAATTATGATAATAATCAAAAAGACAAAATAAAGGAGGTAACATGAGCCAGTCAAGCTATTCTTCTTGCTTAACGCGTTTCATGTATAACTACACTTAATCATAGGCTAAGAACATGGCAGAAGAACTGTGTAACTTTGTTGCTTTAACAACCTGATTTGTGGATATGGTGGGGGTGGTGACATCATGTGTGTGCACTCTGACTCTTGTAATCTCCAATAACAAACTCAGAGTCAAACTCCTCTACAGCTGTCATAGATGCTCAAATGAATGAAATCTTGGCACACTCTCTAACACGTTAACATCACTTCTATGGTATGCCCCAGAGCCCTAGGATCTTTCAGGATTGCTTCTGTTAATGCTAGTTGTGGTACTTCTGACATGTTGATGGCGTGGTACCCAGGTTCTTCAGGTGGCATCTCAATGAACATGTGCCTAGATGTAATCTTGTTTTCTAACTGCTTACAAGTTTCTTACACACAGGTAGCAACTACTACTGGGGCTAGATGTTGTTGCAATTGTACTACTACTAGATGTCCAAGGTGCAGCATGTCCAACAGCAGCAGAAGCACTCAGCATAGCTAGGATTGTGGATGTTGGTGAACTGTGTTGCTGGTTACTCAACACTAGTGTGTATGGTTTAATGGAGGTTTATACTTGGAAGTGGTGACAATGCTGATGATGACTGACAGGATGATTATGTATTTTTTTGCATCTTTACTTGTCCAGAGTCAGACCTTCTAATTGATTTCTCTAACATTTTATTAACAGGCACCATACTCCTTTTTCAGTGGCAGCAGTTTGAGCCTTTGCCTTTCAGCTAATTTTCTGGCCAAGTCATCATCTCTGTCACTTTCAAAGTCATTATCTAAAGAAGAGTTGAATGTTGGAGGGCTATGTTCTAGACCAACATCATCATGAATATTTAGGTCATCCTCTTTATCACCCAACATTTCTTCCACACAGCTTTTATAATCTATGCTTTTGAAGTCTCAAACAATTTAGTTTTCCACTTAGAGGAATATTCAGAATATTTGTTACTTTTAGAACAGGTATCAATGGGAAAATTTCACTAATTCCTGCTCCTACACAACCAATCAGCTAAATGACATCCTCAAAATGTTTCAGCTAGTTGCCATTGTCTAGTTGACAAAATTACTCCCTCCAAAGTTAGTCTTACTGTCATGTTCAGTAGTCGGTTGATCTGCTATAGCTTCCTCTGTTATGCCATCAGCACTAGAATGGGACTCCTTGTTATCTTCAGTGTTCTTAGATGCTTTATTAATATTACTGTTGGTGGTAGAAAGTTTCATGACTTTTTCAAATAGCCTCCTCAGGAGGAAAAGTATCATCATCTTTTATTTCACATACTGCAGCAATCATGGCTGCAGTCAATTTTTGGACTGCCACTTTACTACATTGTCTCTGCAATACTCATAATCCTTTCTCCCTACTCATGCTCCTATTTCAGTTACTGGACATTGTCAAACTAGCGTGTATTTTAACAGTGAAGTTACAAAATGCTCTATCTCTTCGAGTATCTGTGTGGCTCAGTCACAACTCAATTTTTTTATATTCTCTTAATTTTTTTTAATTGTTCATATCACTATCAATAACAAAAACAAACAAACAAAAACACTCACATGCAACTGCTTCTTCCCCTATTATGTCTTGAGGATTCTGCTGCTGTTTTCTCTTTCCCAACCCAACTGCAGTCTTTATTGTTTTACAGTACAGATGATGATGGACCTTAAAAAATATGCTGGCCCCTCTTCTTCTAGCTGTTGAAGGAGTCAGTGTCAGTTGAACTTGTGTGTCTATTGAGTGTCAGTCTCCTAAATATTCTGTTAGTTATTCAGTTAATGACTGTCAAGGTTTGGCTGAGCTGATCTAACTCTTCTGCTTGATTCTGTTGTCTGAGCTAATCTAGTGCTCTGCTATCCATTACTGCTGCCTTCCCTTTCCTGGATCAGGCTGAATCAGCTGACCTTTCTGTGTTTGCTTACCTGACTGTTATCAGCCAAACCTCCTAGGGTATTTAAAGCAGCTTGGCTCACTTCCTGATTGCCCTTGTGTCTGATTCTGTCTGCAAGCACGATATCCTGAGTTGCTGATTATCGGTGCATGACCTGGCTTCCTCTGATGTCTCTTCTGGCTCCTGACTCCTGGATTGTTCCTGACATAATTGATCTCCGTATTCCTGACCCCGGCTTGGCTGAGTACCTGTCTTGTTTCTTGACCCCGGCTTGTATTTTGGTTTACGCTTCTAGATCATTATTTTGCTTTGTTTGCTTTTGTTATTTTAACCCTTTGAGTGCCACAGGGGTATGGAATGCATTGCAAAGTAATGCATTCCTATCACGGTGCCCGTGATTCTATGTCGACATTCTTACTTCCGGGTTTGTGCCTGGCTGCCTCTTATTGGTGTTAGCTGGCTAGCCCCTCCCAGGGCTAGCCTTTATATACGCCCTCCTGTCATTGGGCCGGTGCCCTTTCGTGGTGTCTCTGACCTTACGTTATTCTGAGCTCCTGTTCCGTGTTTGATCCGGTTTTTGTCTGACCTCGTTCCTGTGCTGCTCCTGTGTACCGATTCTAGCTGTGGCTGACGACCGTTCTCTGTGTACCGTTCCAGGCTTTGGCTGACTACCGCTCTCTGTGTACCGATCCAGGCTTTGGCTGACTACCGCTCTTGTGTACCGATTCAGGCTTTGGCTGACTACCACTCTCTGTGTACCGATCCAGGCTTTGGCTGACTACCGCTCTTGTATATCGATTCAGGCTTTGGCAGACGACCGCTCTCTGTGTACCGATCCAGGCCTTGGCTGACTACCCACCTTTGTGTACCAATTCTGGTTGTGGCTGTCTACTGCTCTCTGATACTGATCCAGGCATTGTCTGACTTACACTGTTTGTGCTGCCTGCGTTATTGTCAGATCTATTGCCCGATTACTCTACGCCTGTGTATCAGTGTGGCCTCCGCTACGTACATTCAGTCTGTACTGTCCAGTCACTAAGTGGTTAATGTTGCCTATCCATAATACGCCCAGACTGGGATTCTCTGTAGCCTCCGATATGTACACCCAGTCAGTGCTATCCAGTCACTAAGCAGTTAACATTGCCTATCCAATATACACCCAGCCTGTGATTCTCTGTGGCCTCCATTACGTACACTCAGTCAGTGCTATCCAATCACTAAGCTGTTAACATTGCCTATCCATATTAAGCCCTGCCTGTGATTCTTTGTGGCCTCCATTCGTACACCCAGTCAGTGCTATCCAGTCACTAGCGGTTACGTTGCCAGCCTATTACTTCCTATCAGCCAATATCACGGTAGAGCCGCTCAAGTCCTTGTTGCACCAGACTACAGGCTGCCTTACCCAGTATTTGGTAAGGCTGGTAGAGCCTCCTCAGTTCCTTGTTACACCAGATTACAGGCTGCCTTACCCGGTATTCGGTAAGGCTGGTAGAGCCTCCCAAGTCCTTGTTGCATTTGCCTTCAGGCTGCCTTACCTGGTATTCAGTAAGGCCAGTAAAGCCTCCAGTATTGTACTGCTATTTGTATGCCCTGTCCTGTGTCAAACTTGCTTACTGCTGTTGTAAAGTTTGGACCCGTGAGGGGCCTTGTTTGTGCTTTATATTGTCTAATAAAGCTTTTTAACCTAACCAGTTGTCTGAGTGTTCATTAAAACCGTGACAATTCCATACCCCTCTGACAGTAAAGGGTTAATAAAGGTGTTTTGCATCTTACATTTTTGTGTCTATCTGGTTCCTGGTCCCTAACAGTGAGAGAGGCTCATCCAGCACTGTAAGGAATGTGGATCACCTGCCTGTCTCTTCTCAGGTACACACAATTTGGGGAGTATTTAGGGTAAATCCCCTTGCTCCCTTCACAGACCCCCCAGACTCTCCTAACACAGAGAACAGCCATCAGGAAGGAACCTGGATCATGACTACCTATCTCTTCTCAGTCATACAAGATGTTGGGGTGTTTGGGGTAAATCTCAATTCTCCCTTCACACACCCCCAGACTGCTAGCTAGGGAACTGCTAGCTCTGGAAGGAGCTTGGATCACCTTCCTGTCCCAGGCAAAAAGGAATTTGGGGTATTTTGGTAAATCTTTCTCTCTTCAGATTCCCTCAGAGGTGTCCAGACTCCCCTAAAACAGAGAACAAAGTGCGCACCCAAAAGACTCTCTAAACTACACTGCAACTTCAACTTTATTTGCCTGTTTTATCTAGTTAAAAATATGGTGCTTTCTTTATCTCTTCCAAACACAGAATGACATGTTGTGGGAACCCCTTTTATATGATCCTTGTGGGAAAAGAAGGGACATTTGCCATGTGGTGGAGAAATTCAGTCTTACTCTTGATTTGCAATGCAATTAGCTAGATGGAAAAAAGCAGAAAATCAACACTTTTTGTGGGAAATTTCCCACTTGGCAGGAAGTTACATTTTTTTTGCCTGTTTGGTGTTTTTGTCCCTCCCTATCTAGCATTGAAGGTATTAAAAACCTAATTTCAATTAATTGTATTTTTGGTATTTTAAATTTAAATGTAATAAAACATTTTAATGTAGCACCTTAATTCTGGGTGTGTAACTCCTTCATATATTTTTCATTTGGATAGTTCTTGTTCCTTTTTCACTGAGAAAATGAGAAGATAATGGGAAGTATACTATTTCCGTACCAATATTCCAAGCACCACTGCCTACATATGCACTGTTGATCAGGGATACATAATCAGATTAACCTCATGGGCCACAGTGTGGCCCTCAAATCTGGCAGAGGGCTGTACCATATGGTTAAAAATGTAAGTTGTTGGAAAATGTAGATAAACCCCTGGTATGCATTAGAGACCTTTCTAGCACAAAATGGGTTAAGGTGAAAGTATAAAGGGAGGTATGCTCTGAGGAAAAGGAAAGTGGATGGGAATGATTTGGGGGGTGAAAATAGGGCGTGGATACTATGTGGTTGAGGGAAATTATCTCCTTTTCCTACTGTACCACAAAGTGCACTGGGAGCCACAAAAGAAACCTCTGAGTCCTGCACGTGACCCAAGATCTACCTGTTGTCTGTCACTGATGTAGATTATATGAATGCATTTTTCAATTCAAAGTTTTGTGTACATCTATGGTATTTCCTTCTATACTTTACCCAAACCTGACAAAATACATAGTAATATAGTAACATAGTTGACGAGGCTGAAAAAAGACATGTGTCCATCAAGTCCAGCCCATGCCAAAACACCCCTGTTGATCCAGAGGAAGGCAAAAAAAAGCCCTTTGAAGCCATTTCAAATTTAGCCCCAAGTGGGTAAAAAAATTCCTTACTGACTCCAAATGACAGTCAGATAGTTCCCTAGATAAACATCCTATCTGCATTGAAGCCATTTGTTATAATTTTCAATGTTGTTCTGTGCTAGATACGTATTCATTGCTTTTTTGAAAGCAATTGCATTATCTACAAGTACAACATCCCGAGGCAAAGAATTCCATAGCTTTACCACCCTTACTGTAAAGAATCCCTACCTTTGTTCTAGTCAAAAGCATCTTTCCTCTAGTCTTAATGAATGACATCTTGTTCTTAGTTCAGCTCTTTTCATAAATAATTCATTTGATAGTTCTTTGTATTAACCTTGAATGTATGTGTAAATGGTAATCGTATCAACCCTTAGATGACTCTTCTCTAATGTAAACATGTACTATCAGTCATTCATTTAGGAATGACCAATCACTCCCACTACCTGGGATTTAAGTCTAGCCCTGTCTCTACACACAGGAGGCAGCGACAGTGGCAAGAATGAAGGAAGGAGGCTATAGATTGGCTGCTACATTGGGCACACATAAAAATCCCTATTGATTTCAATGGAATTTTAAGCCCTATGAATGCTAGCAAGACCTCCAATGCATTGCTTTTCAATACATTGGAGTAATATCTAGCATTCAAGGGGTTAAAACCCCCATTTAAACTATTAGGGGTTTAGATATTCTAGTTCTCCTCAGTGCACCAGCTTCATCGTGTCCAAGCGAAACATGAAAACATGAGTGACATATACCCATATTATTGGTGAAACTGTAGGAATATTTAACCATAAGGACAGTAATTTTATACCTCATTTAAAATTAAAAGAACTAAATCTAATATATATCCTATATAATAATTCTCTAAAACGTGTGTAACGCTGTGTCATGCGCAGTAAACACTGCTGCACGTGCTGCAGTCATGCGCAGTGGAGACTGTCCGCCCTGTGGCTGATACATCCAGTTCTGTATCAGCCGCAGTGCGGGCAGTCTCTACTGCGCATGACTGCCCCGCGACTGGGTGGCAGTGGCACTGTGGCCCGTGTAACTGGCTCTTCAACTAGTATATATATATATATATATATATATATATATATATATATATACACACGTATATATTGACACAAGAGCTGCCAAAGTCACCTAAGCAGCCATCAACAGCTACCAGTAATCAACTGTATTTTTTCTTACCTTTGAAAAAGTTATCACTAATTGTGTCACTAAATATCACAGGCTACAATCAGAATCTTTGAGAGTGATAATGTTTTCATAGATATCAGAATATAGCCCAATACATCTCATGCATCCCTGTCACCTGCTTCAGTTTTTATAAAACATTTATGCCATATTCACTTCTCATATTTTTTTCTGTGATCGGGTTGTATTTAGGACATGATAAAGAGGATTGCAATGCCATATTGACAGAAATAACATTTATCATGATTAGTACAGCCCATTTATGTGGATTAGCCTTTCACCATCCATTGGAAACATGATTCATCCTGAACCTTCAGGCATTTTGTCAGACCTTCCGGCACAGGGTAGTGTTTCCCACTGCCTACAATAGCTTGTCTTGTCAACATGATTAGGCTGTTGTTTTAGCATGTAAATGTAATAGAATGACATTTTATTTTAGTAAAAGAAATCACTGAAAGATTACATTTGTCAAGATGATATTTATAGTCTCTAACAATGCATAGATAGATAGATAGACAGATAGATAGATAGATAGACAGATAGATAGATAGATAGATAGATAGATAGATAGATAGATAGATAGATAGAATGCTTTAAACTATGGAGGAGGTGAAGTAATTTTCTCAAATTGACTACAAAAATGCTGATTCCTACTGTGAGACTTTATTAGTAACAAGCTGGAAATATTGAGCAAGTTAGCATAAAATATTTAACAAGCATACAAGTTAAAATACTTTAAGCAGAAGCTATGGGGATAATGATATAACGCCTTAATTATAGCTAGTCTCAAAATATGATAATCTGAGCATTTAGTAGATGTATTCCTCCCCTTTAAAGGGATAGTAATGTTTCATAATAAAAGCAGCCCTAATTAATCATCATAGTATTTGGACTTTGGAGAGTGTTATTTCAATTCTGTCAGAATTGTAGTTCCAGAGTAATTCAATGACAAAATTTCCCCCTCCTGCCCCTTTTAATGATGTCACACTGTTCAGCCAGGTCAGAAGGGAGGTGCCCAGGTAGACTGTAGAGAGGGACAATCTTCAATTAAGATAAGGAAAAAACCTGAAAAACTTGTCAAGGGGGGCAGGGATTTCATTGTTTTCATAGGAATAAGATTGTCCCCTTCTGTTATCTGTCTGGTCTATAGACTGCATTCCACATCTGAGAAGAGGTTGCTTATACTAGGTAAAAGGGGCGGGAGGGGAAATTTTGCTTGTGAATATCTCATAAACCATAAAGGTTTGCGAGATAAGACTTATATCATTCTTCATGTTTTTTTAATGCCTACAAAATAAAATAAAGTTAAAATGAAGTATTACTATCCCTTTAACCCCTTAGCGACAATGGACGTACATGTACGTCCTCTGTGGCTGTCACTTAGTGACAGAGGACGTACATGTACGTCCAGGAAATCCGGATCCCCGCGCGGCTGCACGCCGTTCGGGGACTCCGGATTCTTCTGAAAAAAAAAAAAAAAAGTTAGACGGGCGTTAAGTGACGACCACGTCTGCACGCGGCCGTCACTAAGGGGTTAAACCATTGTAAACTAGCTAGTTCTCCATTGCTGTCCTTGCAACGCATAGGCGATCTGTGTTGTATGCAAGTGTTATATAAATGTTAAAAAACGCAGCAGACAACATTTAAAGGCCAAACTCAGCTGTAACCAAATTCCTTCATCCAGTTTCTTGTTTGTGACTGTCCTAGATTCCATAACATGTGAAAAAATGTGCTGAGAGGCTATTTGCCATAACAGCAGATATATTCTGATGACAAAATGTTCAGTCATAATCTAGTAAAGGGATAGAATGTGATTGCTGAAGTGACTTTTAACCCCTTAAGGACCCTTGACTTACCAGGACCGTCACGGTCCTTGAAATACTCAAGGACCAATGACGGTCATAGTACGTCACGTATTTTTTACTTACAGCGCTCTACCAGGAGCGCTGTAAGTAAAAATAGGGCCTGAAATTGACCGCTCCAAGATCGGAGCGATCTCTATCAGGCCCCATAATGACGCGCCGATACACGTGACAGGTCACGTGTACCGGCGCGTCCAAGTGCCCCTATGCGGTCATTATGGGACGGAAATGTCCCATGACCGCCGGTCCTTAAGGGGTTAAAAAACAAACACTGTTTCGGCATCCTTTCAGAGAGCTGAAAAATACTGCAAAAGTATTCAAAATAGAGGCTCATGAAGCCCTTGGAAGGTTAATATTGTCTGCCTCCTATAGGGAAGATCAGGGAGCCAAACCTATCTAAGTATATAATTAGCGCCTTCATTGCCAGTGCAACAATAATTATTCTCACTGGCAACACAGTACTTAATATGTAAAATAAAATAAAATATAGGTCAAAATGACACTTTTAAAATAATGGAGGGATAGCAACATTTGCCATCTAGCCATCCTAATTAGATCAAGGGCTCAATTCTATTACCAGCGCTAAAAAAACAAACAAACAGGCGCTATATTTTTTAAAGTCAGTTTTTGGTATCCTATTACTCGAGGTTGAGGCGTAGAAGCCACAACGACAGTTTCAAAACCATCGTCGTTCGAACAAAAGCAGTGTAGAATACAGTATACAGCATAGAAATCTGACATAGAGTGCCCCCCTTTGACATATTAACCCCTCCCTTTTAAAAGTCTACTACAGTGATTTTCTTTCACCACATTAATTCGACAAATACACTTTAACCCCCCTCCCCTCTTTAAAATGCGACTTACAGTGTTCCAATTACTTTTTTCACCATTTATATCCAACATTTTTCTTCTACTTTTTTCGACATGCCCTCGTATTTTGTATTGCAAGATTAACCCTATGAGTACAAGGAGGTAGCAACACATTGCAATGTGTTTGCTACCCGTCTGGCACTCAAAGGGTTAAAATAATTAGTGGAAACAGTGCTCCTCAATATTAAATAAACCTGTATCTTGATTCTTTTTTTTTTTTATAGTCCTGTAAGAGATTTATTGTAACATTAAAGAGCAGTTATGTAGTGATATAGTAATAAATCAAATATACATAACATATATAATCAATATCTGCATAGGTGTTGTTAGAACCTTTAAGTCCTCATATAAAATGATGTATTGAGCTGACCGACTCCTTTATGTCTGACATATAATTGAAAGACATATGAGATAGTCTTGAGGTCTTCCGGATGGAATATGTGATGTGCTAACGTCTAATTATGTCAGCAAGTGGGACAAGATGGAGCAAGCCACAATTTTATTGGAGATACCGGTCATGTAGAGGAGATTCATATATCCTGTGAGACAGGATATGTTTAAACTTCAAATCATTATCAACAAAACTCTATTTTATTAGATCAGCTCTTCTAACTTCCATTATCCGTATAAGCCACCCTTACACTGCGGTCGCTTGTGAGCCCTAGGCTGTAGAAGCCTCAGAGTTCTCACAGCCAGCATGTGTATGTATGGCTTGCTGCCAAAAGCCGACAATAAGTTCCAATCAGCTCTTGCAACAAAGTATTTGGTCAGTGTGCTTAAGAATACTTTGTTGCAAGAGCTGATTGGAACTTACTGTCGGCTTTTGGCAGCAAGCAATACATACACACGCTGGCTGTGAGAACTCCAAGGCTTCTACAGCCTAGGGCTCACAAGCCACCGGCAGTGTAAGGGTGGCTCATATGGATAATGAAACTAGTTTGGCATTCCTTTTTGTTTTTTATCATTATGTTTCTTTTTGTTACATTTTCTTGTGTTATTATTGGGAAATATGAATGTTCATTTAGATGTCCAAATGTCTAGAACAATTTGTTATGTTAAACATAATACTCTGTCATAGAAGCAGTTTTTGATTTTATAATTTGTTCTTTAGAGATCTCGTTGCCCACTTCTTGGATCTCAAGTATTGCTCCTGTTTTCCTATTAAACGCATTAAACAGTTACAAACCTTGACCAGTTTACCATCCCTTGGATTAATTTCTAAGTTGAATTGGGTAACTGTCTGTCCACTTCACCCAAGTGACCCGCTGTTTACATATTGTTCCCTATACCCCTATCCCCTCCAGACTATTCCCAGTTTATCCTTTGCCCTCCTTCCTCTCTAGATGAGTGCATTTTAGCATTTGAATATGCAACATTTGTCGCCTTTCAACCATGACCTGCTAAACTTACCAGATGAGAGATGTTTCCTCCCTCCTCTCATTGTTAGCAGCTCTCTAATGGCATTTTTGAATAGGCCTTTTCCTCCCCAAATACCCAGCTGTCAGCATTGACCAATCTAGGAACAACCACGGGATTATCCTAACCATTGTTTGCAGCTGTCACCCACCCCTTCAGCCCTGATTTTCCTCCTAACCCATTAGCGTATAGCTCGTATGAAGCAGTCAGAAGGTAAGTTTACTTTACATGCATGGGATGCACCAGAATGTTCACTTAGTACTTTGACGCTTAAATGTTACATATGGATTATTGGTATTTTTGGGTCTAAGGACCTTATGTCCACAATTTCTTATTACCAGCAAGAGTGACTCACATAGAGCTAAATGCCCTGTAAATCATTACCTCCCCAGAAAGTGTCCCTTCTTACTTGGCAGATGTGAAATAAATATAACTTCAAAAATACATGACAAATGATTTTGATATTGATTTCATTTTCCCACCGAAGGGAATAAGTGGTTCTGCCTCAGAATGAGAATAAGACTCTAATGGGCTTTCCCTCTAAAGTCAACCAATGCATTAATCCTTAACCGTCCCCCTCTTCCTCACCTATTATCTCCTCTCATTGACATTTTAGCCTTAGTCAATGGTTAGATCACTCTCCTTCTTTACTTCTATCTACCAAAGACAACTTATACCACATTACTCCTCCCCTCAGTCTTTTATTCTTGTCAAATAGTGGGATACTTTAACTGCTATCTGCCACATCATTCTCCCCTTACCTATATAATGAGTTAAAATATTGAAGCAAGAGTTTGACATATACTTTTCCTCACCACCCTTTTTACCTCTATACACATCACTACCCACTCTCTACTTTACCACTGTCTTAGATACCTATATGACAACACGTATAGTTCATGCTCACTCAGGACTTCACTCTTTTATTCTCCCTATTCCCTCCTGCCTCACTCTCAGAAATACTCTCCCTTCTCAGATTAGCTTACGTTGCTGGATCTTTCCCTCCTTACGTAAGTTCTTACATTACCCACATTTTAGCATACGCGTAGATTATTTAGCTTTACCCAAAAACATGTTAATCTTTATACTCATGTGCAAGTTCACTCTCAGCCCCTACCATATTCATCTCTTGATATATGGCTCAACCCCCAATGCCTCATGGTCCCCACAATACAGACCAACTCTCACCCTACATAATATCAGCTTATGCCTCAGGATGTATTTAGCTGTCCTAGGTCTTTCTGGCGCTCTCTTTTCATCTGTTACTGCTCACCTCTCTTCACTTGCCTCTGACCCTCATCTTCCCCTCTCTCCTTTTTTTTTCTTTCTCCTCTTATTTCTCACCCTCCTCCCTCTTGTCCCATCCCCACAATCGTTGCAGTGTCTCCTATGTCACCTGGGCGAAGTCCAGTATATACACTGTTTTAGTCATCCATCGTGCCACACATTAAAATAACCTCACTCAATGATAAGAGTCTTAATTTTCCAGAAGAATGCTCTATCACCTTGAGGTAATCTGATTGACTCAAATCAGATATAATCGTTGTCCTGGAGACATATTTCTTAGCCTCTGCCGCCCCCCCATCCAAATTCTCGAACAATAAATACCCTACTGCCTATTCCTCTTCAGCCCCAGAGAAAAAGAGAGGCGTTGGCATATTGATTAAAGCTTTGCCTACTTGGTCATTACTAGATTTGACATCAGATGCTGACAGCAGATATCTCCTCCTAAAAGGACTTATTCATAATAAACCTTTTATGATGCTCAACTTGTACTATCCCAATTTGAACCAAATCTCATTCCTAATGAAACCTCTCACACTTTTAGACCAAGGATTAGGCAATAGAATAATAGAGTGGATTGTAATATAGAACTTGACCTTATTTATATTCTTCAACTGGGAAATCTCCATTCAAACTCTGCCTCCTTAAATGGATAGTAATGTTTACATTTAAGTTGCTTTAATATTGTAGGCATTAAAAAAAGATTTACATTGATGTAAGTCTTATCTATCAGACCTTTATGGTTTACAAAGTGTGCCTGGTTTGCAAGCACACTTTTTAGACTGTTCCAATGAAGTATTTATTTCTAAATAGTGAAATAGCAGAGGCTATTCTTCTGCATCTTTCCCCTGCCCTCTGAGGTCCTGAGTGTTAAACTATTTTTCTGTTGGGGCAGGCACAGTGCAGTAATCACCAATGGCACTGTTCACAATATGTGACAAGTCAGTCAAAAGGGGAAAGGAGGGAACAAACCTTGGCACAACTGTCCTGATAATACACATGAAACACAGACACCATGACATTTATGTGAAACATGTTAAAGCCAAACACCTACCAAATAAATCAGGCACCACTGTTTCTGGCAGTTTGTGTCCACCCATTGCACACTATGTGATTCACTGACCACAGTTGGCAGCGCGGGGTGATAATCGCAACCAGGGCATAAAACAGCATTTGAGGAGATTTCATCCCACAGAATATGCTAAGCTTGAGGCAAGGAGGGTTCATCATTACCATTAAACTGTCTGAAAGTTGTCATGTGTCCTTAGTGGGGAATGGACAAGGGGCATAGTGGCAACAGCAGTACTTGGTTTGTGGTGGGAGGATTTCACATTGGGGACTGTAAGCATCATGGTGTTTGGTTACAGTTATGCTAGATGTTTGATGTGACTCCAGATGTACCCATTGTTCCCAGTCCTTCTCTTATTTATTATTACACACACTGTGCACATTGCAGTTGCTGATGAGAGGCACAGTTCCTGCTCTCAAGGGAAAAAAATCTATTCTAACAACACACCCATGATTTTGGAGGAGTGGCAGGTAGAAAAGCTTTATTGGCCAACTTCTTCTTTTCTCCACATATTCCTGAAGTGGTGGAGGCTAGTGATGGTCCAGGAACATCACTGGAGCTAGTCGCGACAAGTGGAACCTTCATCATCCATCACTCATGTTACTGCTGTTGTTGATCCCATTCCCTTTGAGCTGCCTAATCATCCTGATGTTTAAAGAACTCAGCAGCAGCAGCAGCAGCAGCAAGAACAGTAGTTGCAAATTCCATAATTACATTGGGGTATCAAAAAATTTGCTAGTGGCCACTGGCCAACACACCGAGATGTGCTAGCACTTGGCCAGTAATGCATTTATTTAGGGCTTGATCTTTTAAAAAACAAACAAACAGAGGCCTAAAAAATGGGGGGGGGGCCTTGCATCTAACAAATCTAGGTTCTACAAATCAGTGTTTCCTTAGGGCTTGTGACAAACAAGTCTAGGTCCTACATATCAATATTTTCTCAAGGCTTGGGCCTAACATGTCTAATTTCCTACAACTATATATTTCCTTAGGTCTTGTGCCTCAATTAAGTCAAAGTCCTACAAATCATTGTTTCCTTGGGGCTTGGGCCTCTAACAACATGTCTAAGTCCTACAAATCATCCTCTACAAAATACCTTATCCCGTCAAGTATCAGTCTGCCCCAGTTGTAACTTACATCAGGAGGTCCCTATCTGTGTCACATTACATACCAATTTCTTATTTTATTTATTTATTTATTTATTTATTGTGTCCCCCAATACCAGTCAACAAACCCCTCAAACAATTTCCTGTTCCCCAGACTCCACCCACCAACACAGGCATCCTCCTCAGACCCCTTTTATACAATGTCTCATGGTTTTTTAATTGCATTTATTTATTTTTTATTAACTGCCCCCCTAATTCCAGTTAACAACCCCCAAAAAAATGCTCCTTATCAGCTGCGTCACGGGCAGTCTCTACTGTGCATGACTGCATTGTTACAAACTTTTAGCGAATTATTATATAGGATAGTAATCTGTGAGATAAAACCAGTGATAATATTTAGTAGTTGAGATGGAATCCAGCTTAAGGTTTGTTATAGATGGTAGACGACTTAGACAGTAGACAAGCTCCTGCTACTAACATACATGGTCAGAAATGAATCATTCAGCGTTAAGTGGCATAGTTACATTATACCTACTATCTTTAACATACTTGTACTGTTGACAGTGTGCTGGTGCTCAGTAAAGTAGCTGATGGTTAGAAGTTATGCAGTGCAGATATGTATGATTAATGAATAAATAGTTACCAATTTAAAATGGAGGACAATTCACGTGAATATCATGGCAGATACGTTACATCTGTACAGTTGACAATTTTTCATTCTCACTGAATTTGTGTTGTTACACAAAAGGAAGAGTGGAAAGAGGAGCTAAAACTCACAGTGCATTTGTTTGGAACTAGAGATTTTGTAAACAGTTAAGAAAGTCTTATAAAGAGATGAGCTTTCCTTTGGAGGAAGCCCAGAATGTATATAACCCAGCTGGCTGCCTTTCATTGGACCATTTCCTTCATGGTAGACAGTGGAAAATAACTAGGTACTGATATGCAACTCAATTTTTTAATGAGAGGCCAGATATAGCCTAACCAAAGTGTGCTGCTGTTTTTAGATAGATGTTTCTATTAAACATACCTGTAATAATAGCAACTTTTGATACTGGAAGCCATTTCAGAGCAAGTGAGTAGAGTATGCAATTGTGATCCATATAATTTATAATATACATGTTATTGTTTATATTTTAAGCATTGTTTATCTGTTCACACTTTATATTATATGGGTAATTAGACCACATACCATCTGGCACAGATCATTTTCCTTTGTGTTTGTTACTATGTGTTTCTAGTCCTGAAATACTTCTTTAAATTGAAATGCACATGCAATCCTATATAATAATTCGCTAAAACGTATGTAACGATGCAGTCATGCGCAGTAGAGACTGCCCACGGCACGGCTGATACAGAGCTGGACGCTCCGAAGGAGTTTCTAGTTCTGTATCAGCCGCGGCGAGGGCAGTCTCTACTCCGCATGACTGCCCCGCGACCAGCTGGCAGTGGCACTGTGGCCCATGTAACTGGCTCTTCAACTAGTTCTATATTAATGTTTATAGTTGTACAACTCTATGCATCCTGTACTTGTTTTCACTCTGTGTCCCATATTGTGTAACATATTGTTGCCACAGTACTTATCATATTTTACTATAATGATTTTTATATGTAGTGAGGTCGACTAGCTAAGAAACTGGAGCAAATCTGGGGTAAACCAATTGCTCCATAATGGTTAAATAAGCATTCCAATTGATTGAAATTGGCTTTTAGTCTCATGAAGGCTGTGTGGTCTTTAATGTTTTGCAAAAGCAATGCATTAGAGACCTCACTGGAATTAAATGGATTAAAATAAAACCCATTTTCAGTCATTAGGATTTTGGGGGATTTATGTTTCATTATATGGGGAAGTTGGTTTACTCCAGAAATACTGCAGCTCTTCTTAAAATAGCCTCAGTGTTTTCACAGAAGCAACATGTTAACTGCCCTAGCGTGTGGCCTTGATAAGCCACTATTATGGGACAGAATGCTGAACCCCAAACCCTTTGGCATTTCACATGTTCAGTTAAGATCCATGAGACCTGCCCATGGCAGCAAACTCCAAGACATTATCCTGCTGAGTGAAAAATGAGATCTCACTTTTCTGGGAGCTCCCGCATCCCAACTTTATTACAGCCCATTCCATTTTTAATTAACAATGCAACCTGCTGTCAAAAAGTTCACCTGCCATTCTGATAGTTATTCTGTTGCATTCCATGGGGGAGAGACAAGGCACTTGCTATAGTTCTCCTTAATGATATTAACAGTCCCAACATTTTGTGACAGTTGGAACTATTATAACTTTTGAATAAAACAATTGAAAGCAGAACCTTTGTTTTACTCAGCTGGAAAATGCCTGCAGTAAATATTATTGTTTAATGTTTTTTGTACTGATCCTTTCAATTCACAGTTGTCTTCACACTGATACACAGATCAACAAGATGTGATAAATTAGCTTTGTTGCTTTGCCTCTACATTTGTGTTGTGCTTCATATCAGTTGGTTATTACAGATAGTACATGGTTTCAAGGAGTTTCTTTTGAACTGATTCGTGATTATTGTAAAATATAACAGATGAGTAAATGACAAAGACAGCTTTGAATCATCTCCAGTAGAATATTACATAACTTGGCTGCAAATCATATACAAGAAACTTGAACATCATCCCACTGGATTTCTCTAACATATTTCTTTGCATTGGAGGCTTATTTAACATCCAAGGTGCTAAATACACATTTATCATTTGATATTGAAGAGAAATTTGGAGACAAATATTGTGGAACAAAATGCATTACTAGATACTACATTTTAACCTTTTGGTATATGATATATAAAGTCATTAAATGTGAAATAACTGTATGTGAGGTTTTATTACAAGATTTGCATGGAGAACTGTCAGTATATATGCTGTAAATTAAGCCAATCATTTCTGCATTATAGACAAGCCATCTGAATAATGAATGTATTGAAACTATGAATAATGCATTGCAGATCACTAAGAGAAGGTGAAAAATGCATTGGAAAGTTAGAATTAGTTGTTAAACAACCAATGACCAAAATATTCACATTTAAAAATATCGAAGAAAAATAATGTGTGCTTAACATTATTCAGTATATGCAGAGTAAAAAAATAATACATTGTTATTAAATTATATGCATGTGAAAAAGTGTATTTTATTTGGAAAATACAACATATATTACTACTTCTCAAGGCATATTTTATTTGTTTTTTCTTAGCTTTTCCAAATAAAAATGTACACACTTTTTTCAAAGCAAATTACATGATTACCTGGCTTAAACTTTCACCACTCTTCTGAGAATTTGCTAACCCATAACTTGTATCCAATCTGGGTATTGAAGAAGATATGCTCTGCTAGTTAAAGTGGATCTGACAATATATAGCTTTTGGACTCGAAATAAGGTGTGTAAGGGTTTTAGAAATTTTGAATTAGTAGTTAGGGACTTTATCTCTAACATGTCTGACACAGTCTGCATTCTTATTTACTCACTTGTGCTGAAATCACCTTCCCCTTCCTTACACCTCCTTCTGAGGCTACCAGCTTGAACCAGTAAGCTTCATTGTAAAAACTGTTAAAAACAGGAGTTCATAAACACAGTGAGGCTGATGTACTAAGAACAAATTAAATTATCTCACAGCAAATAAACTGCACCATAGGGGACAAGTAAAAATTCCCCAAATTCCTATTGATTCAAACTGGAATTGCCACTTGTAACCAAGGTGATGTTGAAACCGCTTTCAAAATCACATGTATTTATGAAAGTCATTTTTTAATCGAAACAATAGTCTACAAGATATTTCTATCTATCTATCTATCTATCTATCTATCTATCTATCTATCTATCTATCTGTCCATCTATCTTTCTATCTATCAGTTTAATAAGACTAGCCTGTACTGGCCAGAAGGAAGTGGAAGCTGGGATGGGGAGAAGTGTTGAATGCTGGTATCTGAAAGGAATGCTGGACAATACTGTCTAATTTGCATAAAGTGATATCTAAATGAAGCTAACATTTCTTAAACTATTGTTTAAAGTAATAAATAGCTCAAATAAATATATATATGACATCAATAGGAATGTTGGGACTTTTTATGTATCATTTATGGTATATATATATATATATATATATATATATATATATATATATATATATAGATAGATATAGATATATGTATATATATAGATATAGATATAGATACACACATCAAGCCATTCCTGCTTATGTATTACATATAGTACATGGGAGTTGGAGGAGGACCCGTCACTTTGCCAACAGCTGTTTCAGCTTACATGTCCTATTTTTATGTACCAAAGTTTCACAACAAGCTCAAAATGATTTGTAATTCAAAATTTCAGGAGCAAAAAAACTCTTAAGTTCTTTACTTCTCAGAATGAATGTTTTGCCTTCTTTGCCCCGGGACTTGAACATGGTGTAAGAGAGCAAGAATTGTTATTGTCCACCTGAAAGTCATATTAGAACTGAGCTCATCATAATTACGCACTATAGGATTTGTATATTGCCCTGAAGAGTTTGAATATGCTACATGCCCCCTGAATACACTTAGAGATGGATGTCCCTTTCCTTGTCCAAGCATATTTATTTTTTTAAAGGGATAGTAATGTTTCAAAATAAAAACAGCTCCAATTAATACATATAGTATTTGGACCATGGAGAGTGTTATTTCAATATTGTCAGAATTGTAGTTCAAGAGTAATTGAATGATAAAGTATCCCTCTGCCACCCCCTTTTACTGATGTAACACTGCTCCCCTCAGAATTGAAATTTGGCATCCAGATGGCTTGCAGAGATGGACAATCTTCAATTAGCATAAGGAAAAAACCTGAAAGACCTGTCAAGGGTGCCAGGGTTTTCATTGTTCTCACAGTAAGAAGATTGTCCCTTGCTGTGAGCTGTCTGGTCTTAAGACCAGATTCCACATATGAGGGGAGGTGGCTTATACTAGGTGAAAGGGGCAGGAGGGGGATACTTTATCATTCAATTACTCTTTCACTACAACTCTGACAGTATTGAAATATGACTCTCCATGGCCCAAATACTATGAAGATTAATTGGAGCTGCTTTTATTTTGAAACATTACTATCCCTTTAAGTGTCTATTTTTAATAGTCTATTTGACAGACTGATGCTTCAGGCAACATGGAGTTGGTTGGGTATTGATGGGTCCTGGTGATTCTAAGTTGCGAATATTAAAATCCTTTTGTAATATTTTTTTACAATTTACCTCCATCTCAAAGGCCAAGGAATAAGGGCCAAATCATCACACATGCTGTGCAAAATGCTGTACTTTACTGGGCTGCCAAGTCTCTCTACCACCTAACATCCATTTCATATTGTCAAGGATGATGTTTACAAAAAAAAAACCCAGAAAACTTTCTTGAGTCTTTGGACTCTGTGGCAAAGAGAGATTCAAGTGTTTATTCAGTGGGATAGGGGAAGGAGAGAACTTCATATCAGTATGGATATTCTGTATGTTAAGCTTTAACTCCTAAACTCCAATGTAAAATAAATTCATAGGGAAGTTAAAATTATTATTTCTTGATGCCACGCTATAACAGTGAAACCACAGTATGGACAAAACCCTTGGGGACAACTAAAAAGAACAGCATGTTCACTGTATATTTCCTGGGTAACAAGCCAATTTAGGTGACTTGCTTTCTATAGAAATGCAGCTTTAATTCACTAGAGGGCACTTCACAGATACAGTTAAGTAAAAGAAAACTGAGGATTTAATTTCATAGCTGAGACACTGACAAATTCAGTGTTGAAATAGGTTTATAGAAATAAAACACAGCAGTAATGTTTTATGGAATAAATGATGGTTGAATTCCCACCAAAATAATAATCTATATGAGTCCCAATATGAAGGTAAAAAAGATCAGCTTAACTGATGTTATTGCAGCATTTTAACTCCTGGGATGCTAGAGAGATGCCTCCATTACATTGATTTACAATACATACATACATAAACGGGAAGATTTAACTGCTTCAACAGCCTCCAGCAGTCAAAGCAGAAATTATCCAACTGGGTGCTGAAGTGACATTGGAAATCCTGTTCAGCTACAATGTAACCTATTAACTGGAAGTTTATAATAAACTTCTATGGCTCAATTTGCACTGGTTTCTATTGTAGTTGATAACTAGTCTTATCTACAAATTTCTATGTATTCTTCAGCAGGAATCAGTAATAGAAAATCAACAATAACCTCTATCACCTACAATGTAATCCAGCACTTTGTCCTCCCCAGATTTGAGCTCATGAGAAGCGTATGAGACAGAATGTGATGGATCAAATTAAAAAAAACAGCTACTGAAGAGTGTTTCTTTTTTGGAATGTTTTTCCAAGTAAAGGATTTGACTATTGTAATCCAGGCCTAGGTCAAACTATTACTTAAATAGATTAAAAACAATTTATTTTTAAGGTAATTTCCTCTTCAGGTATGCATAACAAGAAATTAATATAAAAAAATCAAAAACAAAACTAAATTGCTATCTTTTAAGACTTAACTGACCTAAGGATCAGCAGGGAAAGTGTTTTATGAGTAAGAATATTCTAGTAAAACCCTTCATATTTTAACTCCAAGAACTACTTAAAATATCCAAGGTTTTCAAAAATGAACTAGAATGTAAGCAAATATAAAGAGATGATATACAGTAAAAATATATAAAACAAAGAAATCATGGAATAAATAAGTGATTATCATATATTTAGGTGTACTTGAATGCTTTAATTTTTAAATGAAACCACTGTGGAACCCTAAAACCCTAACAATAAACACATATAAACCTATTAGTGATGAGCGAGCACCCCAATGCTCGGATGTTCGGGTGCTCTGACCGAGCACCCCCTGAGGCTCGAGTGCTCGGCCGAGCACCCGAGCCCCATTGAAGTCAATGGGAGGACTCGAGCATTACACCAGGCACCCCCTGCTCTGATGAGGGGAGGGTGCCTGGTCCATAGGAAAAGGGCAGAAAAAGATGGAAACACTACAGAAATGGTTCAGGGACAGCATAGGGAGGATGTCTGGATGCACCTTGGACTCCAACATCGCTGCTGGGAACGATCTTTCGCCCGTAGTACGCCATTTTTACAGACTGACCGTAAAACACACAAAAAGGAAAATAAAAACGACTTTAGGCGAAAAATTGTTACCAAACAGTATTTGCTGTATATTTACTTGTATATCATCTGCAAATTCTCCCAAAAATTTCATCGATTTTCTGAAGTGAGGCCATGATTAAGAGGGAAACGTGCGCAGAGGCAAATTATCCCAAAAATTTCCTTGATTTTCAGAACTGAGGCCATGATTAAGAGGGAAACGTGCGCAGAGGCAAATTCTCCCAAAAATTTCCTTGATTTTCAGAACTGAGGCCATGATTAAGAGGGAAACGTGCGCTGAGCTGACCATCTAAAACATTATGGGTGAGGGTCTGCTGCAGAGCTGACCATCCTAAACATTATATGCGAAGGCCCGCTAGTGAGCTGACGCTATAAAACATTATATGAGAGGGCCCGCTAGAGAGCTGACCCAATAAAACATTATATGAGAAGGCCCGCTGGTGAGCTGACCTATATAAAAATTGGCAAACAGGGCCCGCTGGTGAGCTGGCCCTATATAAAAATTATATCACAGGGCCCGCTGGTGAGCTGGCCCTATATAAAAATTATATCCCAGGGCACGCTGGTGAGCTGGCCCTATATAAAAATTATATCCCAGGGCATATGGAAGAGGAGGAGGAGGATGAGAACATTAAGAGTCAACCATATACCCGTTTTTGGGGTGGAAGGGGTGAATGGGAATACAGAGTATTCCCATCATTGTAAATAACATATATAAAGTGAGTTTATGTTCCCCCGGGGCTTTCCTCCAGTGGAGTGGAGAAGTCAGGGGAAATCCAGGCCTTGTTCATTTTTATAAGTGTCAACCTATCAGCATTGTCGGTGGAAAGGCGGATACGCTTATCTGTTATGATGCCACCAGCAGCACTAAATACCCGCTCAGACAGAACGCTGGCGGCAGGGCAGGCCAGCACCTCCAAGGCGTAGAGTGCCAGTTCATACCACGTGTCCAGCTTGGACACCCAGTAGTTGTAAGGCACAGAGGGATCATTGAGGACGCTGACACGGTCTGCTACGTACTCCTTCACCATCTTCCAAAACTTTTCCCTCCTTGTGACACTAGGCTGCGCATCAGGGTGAGGGTGCTGGCGGGGTGTCATGAAGGTGTCCCACGCCTTGGAGAGTGTTGCCCTGCCTTTCTCGGAACTGCTGTGTGCTCCCCTTTTCTCCCCTTCTCGGTTGGCCAAGGTAGCACGTACTCTGCCGCCAGCGTTGTCAGATGGAAAATTTTGGAGCAATTTTTCAACAAGAACCTTCTGGTATTGCACCATTTTGCTTGTCCTCTCCACCGGAGGAATGAGAGATGAGAAATTCTCTTTGTAGCGGGGGTCCAGAAGGGTGAACACCCAGTAATCCGTGTTGTCTAAAATGCGTACAACGCGTGGGTCACGGGAAAGGCAGCCTAACATAAAGTCAGCCATGTGTGCCAGAGTACCAACAGTCAAGATTTCGCTGTCCTCACCAGGAGGCTGACTCTCAATATCCTCATCCTCTTCCTCCTCTTCTGCCCACCCACGCTGAAGAGATGGAACTAAAGTTCCATGGCTACCCTCTGTAGCGGAGGCAACCGTGTCTTCCTCCTCCTCCTCCTCCTCCTCCTCCTCCTCCGCCTCCTCCAATTGTCGCTGAGAAGACGAAGTGAGGGTGCTCTGGCTATCACCTTGTGTAAGCTCTTCCTCCCCCATTTCCACCTCTTCCACATGCAAAGCGTCGGTTTTAATTGTGAGCAGCGAGCGTTTCAGTAGACACAGAAGTGGGATGGTTACACTGATAATAGCGTTATCGCCGCTCACCATCTGTGTCGATTCCTCAAAATTGCGTAAAACCTCGCAGAGGTCTGACATCCATTCCCACTCCTCACTTCTGATTACAGGAAGTTGAACGGAGAGGCGACGACCGTGTAACAGCTGGTACTCCACTACTGCCCTCTGCTGCTCACAAAGCCGGGCCAACATGTGGAAGGTGGAGTTCCAGCGCGTGCTCACGTCACACAGCAGCCGGTGAGCTGGCAATTGTAAGCGCTGCTGCAGCTTCAACAGGCCGGCCGAAGCTGTAGATGACTTACGGAAATGTGCACACACGCGGCGCACCTTGGTCAAGAGATCATGCACATTGGGGTAGGTTTTTAGAAATCGCTGCACCACTAAATTAAATACATGCGCTAGGCATGGTACGTGTGTGAGCTTGCCGAGCTCCAAAGCCGCCACCAAGTTACGCCCATTATCACACACAACCATGCCTGCTTGCAGGTTGAGTGGCGAGAGCCACTGCTCGGTCTGGTGACTAATCCCCTGCAACAGCTCTGAGGCCGTGTGCTGTTTGTCCCCAAGGCAGATCAGCTTCAGCACGGCCTGTTGACGCTTCCCCACTGCAGTGCTACACTGCTTCCAGCTACTGGCTGATGGGGGAGTGGCGGTGTGTGTAGAGAATTCGGAGGTGGAAACGGAGGAGGAGGAGCCAATAACGTAGGTGCTGGTGGAAACCCTGATGGAGGTAGGGCCCGCAATCCTCGGCGTGGGTAGCACCCGTGCCATCCCAGGGTCCGAGTCGCTCCCAGCCTCCACGACATTCACCCAGTGTGCCGTCAGGGAAATGTAGCGTCCCTGGCCACAAGCACTTGTCCATGTGTCAGTCGTTAAGTGGACCTTCCCAGTAACTGCGTTGGTCAGGGCACGGGTGATGTTACGGGACACATGGTGGTGTAATGCGGGGATGGCACACCGGGAAAAGTAGTGGCGGCTGGGGACCGCGTACCGAGGGACAGCTGCTGCCATCAGGCTGCGGAAGGACTCAGTGTCCACAAGCCTAAATGGCAGCATTTCGATGGCCAGTAATTTTGAAAGGTGTGAGGTTAGTGCTATGGCCTGTGGGTGGGTGGCTGGGTATTTTCTCTTGCGCTCAAATGCCTGGGGTAACGACATTTGGACGCTGTGCTGGGACAGGGAAGTGGATGTGGTCGCTGATGGTGCTTCAGATGCTACAGGTGCAGGGCGGGAGGTATGCGGGCCTGCGCCTTCGACAGGCGATTGGCCGGCACCGAAAACAGGGGAAGAGGAGGCAGTGGTGTGGCCTGCAGACACAGATGGGCGATCCAGGCGTTCCTCCCACTTACTACGGTGCTTGGATGCCATGTGTCGGATCATGCTGGTGGTGGTGAGGTTTCTAGTGTTCATGCCTCGGCTCATTCTGGTGTGGCACAGGTTGCAAACTACAAATCTTTTGTCGTCCGCACTTTCCTTAAAAAAACGCCATACCGCGGAACACCTACCCCTTGGCAAGGTAGATTTACGCAAGGGGGTGCTCCGTGGAACATTTGCGGGCCGGTTTGGTGCGGTCCGCCTTCTTTCTGTAGCCACACCACTGCCTCTTCCAGCCTGTTGCGGTGCTGCAGATGGCTCACCCTCAGGACTGCTGTCATCGCTCGGCTCTACACCTTCCCAGGTGGGGTCAGTCACCTCATCGTCCACCAAGTCCTCCTCCACTTCCTCACTCTGATCATCCTCCTCAAGTCTTGATCCCACCACATACTCGGTCATTGACAACTGTATAACATTCTCCTCAACAAGGTCTTGAGAAGGAAATAGTGGTTGATTTAATGGCAACTGTGTCTCATCATCATCATCATCATCCACTACTTCCTTTGACCTTAAATGCCGTTCACATCTGTCATCTTCTTGTGATTGGGTAGCCTCTAGAGGTTGTGAATCAGGGCACAAGATGTCATGTTCCTCTGCAAGCGTGCTTGGAGAGAGGGTCAAATGAAGGATTGGTGATGAGACGAGCTCATCACTATATCCCAGTGTGGGATCACTTCTTTGACCAGACCGTGTATGGTGGGAGGAAGGATGATCAGAGTGAGGATTATGTTGACCAGACTCTTGGCTACTGAGAGTGGACTTGGTGGAAGACAGGGTGGTGCTTAACCGACTGGAAGCAGTATCAGCTGTCATCCAACCGACCACCTGTTCGCACTGGTCGGACCTCGAGAGTGATGTCCTGCGACGCCCTGTGAAATCAGACATGAAGCTAGGTATGGTGGATGTCTTTCTTTCTTGTGCTCTGGCACCAGGCACAGTTTCTCCGCGTCCTGACCCGCGCCCTGAACTTTCAGGATCACGTCCACTTCCCCGTCCCTTTTTACCCGCCTTCTTCATCTTACACGATATATATGACTTTAATATATATGAGTTTGAAAACTTAACAGTATTTCTTACTATTCTGCAACTCTGCAGAGTACACAGAATAGGCTGCTAAACTGCGGTGACACACACTGAATGGAATAAGTGACTTTAATATTTGAGTTTGAAAACTTAACAGTATTTCTTACTATTCTGCAACTGTTCAGAGTACACAGAATAGGCTGCTAAACTGCGGTGAAACACACTGAATGGAATATGTGACTTTAATATTTGAGTTTGAAAACTTAACAGTATTTCTTACTATTCTGCAACTCTGCAGAGTACACAGAATAGGCTGTTAAACGGCGTTGAAACACACTGAATGGAATATGTGACTTTAATATTTGAGTTTGAAAACTTAACAGTATTTCTTATAATTCTGGAACTGTACAGAGTACACAGAATAGGCTGTTAAACGGCGGTGAAAGACACTGAATGGAATATGTGACTTTAATATTTGAGTTTGAAAACTTAACAGTATTTCTTACTATTCTGCAACTCTGCAGAGTACACAGAATAGGCTGTTAAACGGCGTTGAAACACACTGAATGGAATATGTGACTTTAATATTTGAGTTTGAAAACTTAACAGTATTTCTTATAATTCTGGAACTGTACAGAGTACACAGAATAGGCTGTTAAACGGCGGTGAAAGACACTGAATGGAATATGTGACTTTAATATTTGAGTTTGAAAACTTAACAGTATTTCTTATAATTCTGGAACTGTACAGAGTACACAGAATAGGCTGTTAAACGGCGGTGAAAGACACTGAATGGAATATGTGACTTTAATATTTGAGTTTGAAAAATTAACAGTATTTCTTACTATTCTGCAACTCTGCAGAGTACACAGAATAGGCTGCTAAACGGCGGTGAAACACACTGAATGGAATATGTGACTTTAATATTTGAGTTTGAAAACTTAACAGTATTTCTTACTATTCTGCAACTGTTCAGAGTACACAGAATAGGCTGCTAAACTGCGGTGAAACACACTGAATGGAATATGTGACTTTAATATTTGAGTTTGAAAACTTAACAGTATTTCTTACTATTCTGCAACTCTGCAGAGTACACAGAATAGGCTGTTAAACGGCGTTGAAACACACTGAATGGAATATGTGACTTTAATATTTGAGTTTGAAAACTTAACAGTATTTCTTATAATTCTGGAACTGTACAGAGTACACAGAATAGGCTGTTAAACGGCGGTGAAAGACACTGAATGGAATATGTGACTTTAATATTTGAGTTTGAAAACTTAACAGTATTTCTTATAATTCTGGAACTGTACAGAGTACACAGAATAGGCTGTTAAACGGCGGTGAAAGACACTGAATGGAATATGTGACTTTAATATTTGAGTTTGAAAAATTAACAGTATTTCTTACTATTCTGCAACTCTGCAGAGTACACAGAATAGGCTGTTAAACGGCGTTGAAACACACTGAATGGAATATGTGACTTTAATATTTGAGTTTGAAAACTTAACAGTATTTCTTATAATTCTGGAACTGTACAGAGTACACAGAATAGGCTGTTAAACGGCGGTGAAAGACACTGAATGGAATATGTGACTTTAATATTTGAGTTTGAAAACTTAACAGTATTTCTTATAATTCTGGAACTGTACAGAGTACACAGAATAGGCTGTTAAACGGCGGTGAAAGACACTGAATGGAATATGTGACTTTAATATTTGAGTTTGAAAAATTAACAGTATTTCTTACTATTCTGCAACTCTGCAGAGTACACAGAATAGGCTGTTAAACGGCGTTGAAACACACTGAATGGAATATGTGACTTTAATATTTGAGTTTGAAAACTTAACAGTATTTCTTATAATTCTGGAACTGTACAGAGTACACAGAATAGGCTGTTAAACGGCGGTGAAAGACACTGAATGGAATATGTGACTTTAATATTTGAGTTTGAAAACTTAACAGTATTTCTTATAATTCTGCAACTGTACAGAGTACACAGAATAGGCTGTTAAACGGCGGTGAAAGACACTGAATGGAATATGTGACTTTGATATTTGAGTTTGAAAAATTAACAGTATTTCTTACTATTCTGCAACTCTGTAGAGTACACAGAATAGGCTGTTAAACGGCGTTGAAACACACTGAATGGAATATGTGACTTTAATATTTGAGTTTGAAAACTTAACAGTATTTCTTCCTATTCTGCAACTCTGCACAGTACACAGAATGTGCTGCTAAACTGCGGCGAAGCACACTGAATGGAATATGTGACTTTGATATTTGAGTTTGAAGACTTAACAGTATTTCTTCCTATTCTGCAACTCTGCACAGTACACAGAATGTGCTGCTACACTGCGGCGAAGCACACTGAATGGAATATGTGACTTTGATATTTTAGTTTGAAGACTTAACAGTATTTCTTCCTATTCTGCAACTCTGCACAGTACACAGAATGTGCTGCTAAACTGCGGCGAAGCACACTGAATGGAATATGTGACTTTGATATTTGAGTTTGAAGACTTAACAGTATTTCTTCCTATTCTGCAACTCTGCACAGTACACAGAATGTGCTGCTACACTGCGGCGAAGCACACTGAATGGAATATGTGACTTTGATATTTTAGTTTGAAGACTTAACAGTATTTCTTCCTATTCTGCAACTCTGCACAGTACACAGAATGTGCTGCTAAACTGCGGCGAAGCACACTGAATGGAATATGTGACTTTGATATTTGAGTTTGAAGACTTAACAGTATTTCTTCCTATTCTGCAACTCTGCACAGTACACAGAATGTGCTGCTAAACTGCGGCGAAGCACACTGAATGGAATATGTGACTTTGATATTTTAGTTTGAAGACTTAACAGTATTTCTTCCTATTCTGCAACTCTGCACAGTACTCAGAATGTGCTGCTAAACTGCGGCGACGCACACTGAATGGAATACGTGACTTTGATATTTTAGTTTGAAGACTTAACAGAATGTGCTCTAATCTGCAACTTTGCACACTAAACAGAATGTGCTCTAATCTGCAACTTTGCACACTAAACAGAATGTGCTCTAATCTGCAACTTTGCACACTAAACAGAATGTGCTCTAATCTGCAACTGTGCACACTAAACAGAATGTGCTCTAATCTGCAACTTTGCACACTAAACAGAATATATATTTTTTTTTTTTTTTTTTTTGTTTTTTTCCCCCCACACCAAATAACCTGCTGCCCCCACACACAGTAGTCCTAAAAAGGACTTTTGGTTCTTTTTTTTTCACAATTTTTGTTTTTTTCCTCCCTACACTGCCTTTCCCTTCCTATCCTCAGCTCTCCCTGGCTCAGACTGAGCCGAACTCGCTGGTCAGGTGCTATACAGCACCTGACCACGGGTTCTGGCCAGCCAATCAGTGTAATGCCAGCAGCCAACATGGCTGCTGGCATTACACCGATGTCAGAGCCTCCCTGCACGTTTATTGGCTGCGCAGCAGCCGCAAAACGTGCGGGGAGGAGACCCGAACATGGCGGGCGAGCACATGCGGTACTCGTACGAGTACCGCCATGTGCCGAGCAGAGCGATGCTCGAGCCGATCCGAGCATCGGCCGAGCATGCTCGCTCAACACTAAAACCTATGGATGCTAGAGGTCTCCATATATTAGCAATTCTAGTTACCAGAGGTAGCTTAAAAACAAATTATTAGATTAAAATGTATTAGGTAAGTACCAGGTAATTATTTCTGATAAACTTGTGGAGGTATTTTATAGTAAAGGAAGAGATGGAGCAGTAAAAAGGACCTTACGCTCCTTCAGTAATTCCCATAGGAAATTGCTTTTAATAGCTCTAAGATTCAAAGAGGAGTCTTACAAAACATTGCTGGCTCAGTACTATCAAATCAACCATGTACCTCAGCTATTTTAGCAAAAAGACCGTTGTTGGTCAAAACTCATGTTTTGGCAAAATGCTAGTTGTTGTTTTTTGTTCCCACAACTCACTCTAAATAGCATGGATTTTGAGATCAAAGGAAAAAAAGCAAACTTGTTGCCTGACAGTTTCAGACAAAGAAAGTGAGCTAAAACTATTCAGAAATGTAACATCTGTCATCCACTGTCCATCTTCTTCATTTATCTTTCCTTCTTTCTTCTGTCTTTGTTTCTTCAGTCTTCTTTTCTTTCTTTTGTTCTTCTTTTCTTCTTTCCTGCTGTAAAATAAAAAAATATCCATTTTGCTTTTCTTTTTTAAAAAAAATAATCCCCCAAAGATGCTACCATTAACCCTTTGAGTTCTGGAGAAGTAGCCCTCCAGAGTTCAAAGGGTTACTATTGGTTGCATCTTAATGTCCACATGAAATATAAATAATATATATATATATATATATATATATATATATATATATTTTTTTTTTTTTATATGGCAACATTCAGTAAAAGTTGAAATCAATTTACCCCCTTGCTCCGCCACCATCTCCGCTGGCGGCAGAAGTCATTTTGATCATCACTGAGGCATCCTTGCGACCTCTCTGGCCATTACCTGAGTCATACTGCTGGAATTTTGAACCAAGACTGGTAGTCTTTGGTGGATTATTTTTTTTTAAAGAAAAGAGCACTTACTGATTTTTTTTTTATTTTACAGCAAGAAAGAAGAAATTGAGATAGAAGAAAAGAAGACACCCATGACCCCACTGGACTTCAGGATATCTGGTAATTGCATACCCCACAGGCACTCATAGGGTTAATCTTTTCCTCTGTTTCAACCACAAGTTTGTGTTGGAAACCAGTTTTCCACCACACACCAGTGGTTTTCACCTCATGTTTTGGACTCTGCTTCTGCCTTCTCATGGAACATGATTTGCACCATGAAAAATGCATCCTAAACATGCGGTGAAGCCACCTCATGGAATAGGATAGCAAAGTCAACTATTTTTAGTTGATGTACAATTGGTGAAAATTGCACACCCGTTGAACATTTTTGCATGGTTTTGGTGTTGACAGAACAGTTTATAGAATTGTAAACTGTGTTGTCAAAACCACTGCTGCTTGTTTTAAAAAATACAGGGGCTAATAGTATCGAGCCCTTAGATATTTAAATTGTTTCAACCTTCCACATGTCCCCTGATAGTCAAAGAACCACAAAGTCACTGTCTGCCACTACAGCCTTGCACCACTGTCTCCAACAGGGAATTCTGGGGTCTGATGGAACTATTTTAAGATCCACTGCTTCAAACATTAAAATACAGTGGTAGTAAAGCTCTGCTCCCAAAAACAGCCACTTTCAAATAGTCATTGTATTCAAGCACTTTGAATGGGTCATTTGATGGACTGATTATATGAGAATATCTGGTCTAACACATGATAAGTTTGGGCAAGGTCAGCTACATTGTGTTCTTAAAGGGATAGTAATACATCATTTTATCTTTATTTTATTTTGTAGGCATTAAAAAAACATGAAGAACGATATAAGTCTTATCTTTCAAACCTTTATGGTTTGAGAGATATTCACAAGCAAAGTTTCCCCTCCCACCCCTTTTACCTAGTATAAGCCATCTCTTCTCAGATGTGGAATGCAGTCCATAGACCAGACAGAAAACAGAAGGGGACAATCTTCTTCCTATGAGAACAATGAAAGCCCTGCCCCCCTTGACAAGTTTTTCAGGTTTTTCCCTTATCTTAATTGAAGATTGTCCCTCTCTGCAGTCTACCTAGGCACCTCCCTTCTGATCTGGCTGAACAGTGTTACATCAGTAAAAGGGGCGGGAGGGGGATACTTTGTCATTGAATTACTCTTGAACTACAACTCTGACAGAATTGAAATAACACTCTCCAAAGTCCAAATACTATGATGATTGATTAGAGCTGCTTTTATTATGAAACCTTACTATCCCTTTAAAACCTCATCTCATTTATGGTGAGCTCTGACTTTTGAAAGCTACAATTGGTATGACCTATAGAAGGAAGAATGTTCAACTCCCTTTGTACCCTTGAAAACAGAATTTTACTTTTGTCACTATTAGCCTTCATTTCCATTTATTCTGCCTAAAAATATGTACTCCTTTTTGAAACTGGGAAATTATATTTAAAAAAAATCAAGTTTTGAATGTTATATTGACGTTGACCTGTCAACCCAAATCAAGTTTTGCTTGTCTTGCAGGAAAATAAAATCTGCCAATAAGTTGTACTAAATATATATATACATATATATATATATATATATATATATATATATATATATATATATATATATGTGTGTGTGTGTGTGTGTGTGTGTAAAATAAATAGAAAAATTAACTTTTATGTCTTGGTGGCACAGCATGGCACTTTATACTAATTCCATGCTCTGTATGCTAATTAGTTATCTCTGTGCTATTAGAAATGCTCCCTGTGTCTGAGCTCTGCCTAGAATCATTCATAGCACAGTAGTGGTAATATTGTGTGAGCACATAAGCTAATTAGCATCAACTGTTACACTGTGCCACCAACAAATAAAGATTAATTTTTCAAAAATTATTTATATTACAAACAAAAGAATAGAAGAATATATAGGCAGATTTTAATTGCAGTTAACTAAACCTACCTTAAGATGACGAATCAATTGTAACACAAGAAACAGGAAACAACTGTCGCCATGGCCACTGGACCCATACTACGATTATATTCACATAAGCTAACACTTTGGGTTAGCATTTTTGTACTTATAATTTTACCATTTCTACCATTATGTACTAGCAAAAAATATGGAAAACAATTGGTTCACTTATTGACCATACTTCAAATATTCCAAGATTTTATAAATTATTCATAAAACTTTCTTAAATTTATTTCCTGCTGAGCAGAATGTTATATCAATCATGAGTAACTGGGAGATAATGAGTAATAAACATTCTTCCAAAACAATGAAATGCAATTGAAACTATTTTAAATATCACTCAGATCACAACCCTAACTCTGCAATACTAGATCTTGAATTCATTAATTTACAGTATACTATTGTATATGAACAGGCTAGGTTGGATTGTTATTTCTAACTGGAATAGAAAAAACCTCATTGCCATAATGGCAATGAGCTATATTCTGCAAAATGATTTGCAAATTCATTATTGGATGTACATGTCTCAGTAATAACTGACAGATTAGATTAAACATGCCAGTCAAAGTCATTAAGCTTGCAGAAACACATTACTGAAAGTCATATTTAGGGATGTCTGTGCTTTTTTGCTTTTTTCTACTGATATAATTTGCTGGAATATCCACATGTAAGAACAAAGGGAGAGATGCATTACATTGAAACAATAAAGAAAGTGTTGCAAAGCGAAAAAAATATGTATAAACAGCAACATTTTTACTAAGTACTAACTCCAGTCAGTTGACTTTTTGAAAAGTGGAAGAGAAATGGTTTTGTTTGAATAAGAATTGTATCACAGTATTTATAAAGAACTTCACTAACTGCACCAAAAATAAAGGCAGTTTTAGTGATTAGATCTTAACACCAAGTATAACTTGTTCATAATAAAAGTATATAGTGATAGTTATATATGCAAAACGAAAACTCTATTTAGTGAATTTATTCAGAATATTCTGAGCTAGGCATATTTATAAACTTCAAAGCAAAAAATTCTGCGCTCCTCCATACAGATTATCCAAATGTGAACCCTGTGTAAAGCATATATTATACTACTTTGATAAATTTGAGGTTTTCAGTGCATAATTTGTCCAAAATATGCCTAAAGGGACAGTAATGTCCCAGAAAAAATATTTATCATTTTGTAGTGCATAAAAAGTTAAACTAAATGCAAAAAAAACCCTATCTCGCAGATCGCTATGGTTTGAAAGATATTCAAATATCAAAGTTACCCCCTCACTCCTCTTTCCCTGATGTCAGCGCTGTACTAACTGCAGGGGAATCCTGTCCGGGGACCAACTGGTGGCTCTGCAGCAGAGCCGCAATCGTGTTATTTAAAAAGAATGACTTCATTGGAAAGGTCTACAAAGTGTGCCAGGTTTGCAAGCACACTTTGTAGACCATTCCAGTGAAGTAATTTGTTTTAAATAACATGATTGCTGCTCTGCTGCAGAGCCACCTCGTGTTGGCTGACACAGATTTCCTGCTGTCAGCTTTATAGCTGACAGCAGGAAATGCCAGTGAATATCTCTCAAACCATAAAGGTTTGAGAGAGAGGGTTTTTTGCATTCAGTTCAACTTTTTAAGCACTACAAAATGATGCATGTTTTTTTCGGGGACATTACTGCACCTTTAAACTTGCCCACCACGTCAAAGTACCCCAATACCGGGGGACACCTATCTAACACACACAGTCATTCCTATCTAGATTAAACCTGCCCCTGAGGATTGTTAAGTTGAGATTTCTTGTAAATAACACGTAGGTTCTATGTTTAAAATCTATTGGCACATTTAAAAACTACAATTTCTAATAACTTTATGATAAGATTCACCTTTTTATATTTATAAACTTGACTGTAATTCTTTGTAAGTCTGAACCGTCATTGAGAATTTTGGCACAATTCTGAACCCGTTGCCGACAATGGATGTACATGTACGTCCTTGCCGGATGTCCCAGGAGGACAGAGGACGTACATATATGTCCTGGAAGCCGTTCGCTAGAATGGCAAAAAAAAACCCTGTCGTTAAGTGCTGGCCGCGTGCGTGAGCGGCTGGTCATTAAGGGGTTAAACATACACTAACAATTTTTTTTAATATCCCACAATTGGACCTTATGTATAAAGTAGACTGTAATAATACTGGGACAAACCAAATTTACCATACGGGAGAAATAAAAATTCGCCAAAGTCCCATTAAATAAATAGAGCTTTTTACCCCTTGAATGCTAGAGAGGTCTCAAAAGTATTGCTATGCAATGCTTTGGAGAACTCTCTAGTATTCATGAAGTTAAGGTTCCCTTTTTAAATGAATGGGAAGATTTATTTGTCCCCTATTCAGAATTATTCCACTTTGCTTTTATAAATTGAGGCCATGAAGATAAGGTTCCCTTTTTAAATGAATGGGAAGATTTATTTGTCCCCTATTCAGAATTATTCCACTTTGCTTTTATAAATTGAGGCCAAAGAGGCTGGTGTTCTAAGAAGAACTGGGGAGATGCACTAATGGATGATGCTATGGCAATGTGTCTGGCGATGTAGGGGTGTGTGAAAATTTTCACCTCAAACCAAAATCCGTGAATAATGGCACTTCCCACTTGACAAAAAAATTCCAGTGAAAAGTGCAATTACTCTGCTTTTTTTGCCTAGTTCATTCTATTGAAAGCAATGGGAACATAGAATTTACACACAACACATAGCAAATGTTATTTTATTTCCCAAAGGCATAGAATAACCATCTACCCTCAAAATACCTACATAAAGATGGACATTTCCTCCTGGTAAACCTAATACACTAATGTCTGTCTTTATGTAGGTATTTTGAGGGTAGATAGTTATATCCTTTGTGACACTCTCTAATAATTGTTTATTACACATTTATATAGAATAATATTTTTATGTTGAGGTCCACGTGTTCTTCGCTTACCGTGGCTGGACTCTTGGTTGTGCTCTGATACTAATTGCCCACTGGTGTGGAGTTTGGTGTCAGGAGTATATCTGGGACTGTCTAGTTGTGGAATGAGATTGCGTTGACTTGACTTCTAAGAGGTTGTTTGATATCCTTTCTTTTTCTTTTTTTTTGTGTGAATATACCGACAAAGTTAGAATAGTAATGTTTTTATAGTTGTTTTTAATTGTTTTTGATTATAATAGGTATTGTGTTAATTTATGTAGTGTCCAGTATATTATACATTAAACGTTCTGTATACTATACAATAAGTAAAGTTCCAATATTGTATGGTAAAATATACAAAGGTATCAATCAGATCCACTTGACACTTTATGCTCTGTACGAGCAGATATATATAAAATATCATTGTTATATTGTATTCGGATTGTGGAATCTGGTGTTCGATATCTCTAAGAGTTACTTTATTTTCTAATCATTTCATCTATTTTTAATAAAAATATTTTTAAATAGAATTCCGAGTCTATTTTTCTTTTACTTTTTGAGCGCTAAGATTTTTTGTATATTTGGATTTTTGGGGCGATCTATAGAGTGGAGGATTGTTATCTGGGCAGCTGGAAAGAAAAGGTAAAGAGGTCTAATAGTTATTTTTTATGACTTCAGGTGACACCTTTATATATATATGTTAATGTACAGACTTTAATTTAAGTAAGTCCCCAACATCTCTCTTGAAATCTGCATAGGAAAAAGGAAGCATTTGTTACCAATTTCTTCAGTGCAATGTTTGGACAGAGGTTCCTCTGCACGTGTTTCTCTCTAAAACCCAAAATAAACATATTCTACCCGACTACCACCTCCTTGTCAGAAGAATAAAGAGATACATTTTTGGTGTAAATAGCTTACCAAATATGCATTAGGCAGGCACGACATAAAAAAATTGGGTTCCTGCAATTTTTTATGCATAATCATATTAGTATATCCTGTCAGTAGTCACCAGTAGCTTGAGAGCAAAATATTGTTTACCCCTGAGGTTAAGAGGTAATTCTTGAATGTAAAGAGAAATGTGATCACTTTAGATATGGCAAAGGCTGGACTTGAATCAAACATGTATTTTTCCAATCTCATCAGTGTTTAGGAAAGATTGCTGTCACTCAAAGGCCTTACCCTTTGAGTGCCAGAGTGGTATGCAACGCAATTGCAAAGCAATGCATTGCATACCCTTCTTGCACTCACAGGGTTAAATAAATACATGGTATATTTTCCAAATTAAAAAAAAAAATTCTATGTTGGTTGATAAATGAATTCCGATTGTTTTTATTTAGTTAGCTCGTAGCATACAATTGCATTTACTGACATTTCCACCCGTAAAGTAGCAACATATGTGTATGCATTTTTCTTGTGGAGTGGGAGATAATTGACAACCTTGTGATTATACAGTGAAAACTGATAAGCTTCTCGTGTGTCGTTCTTTCATAAGGGCAAGTTCCAGTTGGATTGTGCTATGCACATATTCATGAATCTCTCCAACAAGATCCACTGCTCTCCAGAGAACCGCTGAAGTGTGTATCATTGTTTCAAATGAGTATCTTCATTCAGACTAAACCATAGGCATATAAAGGTGAATGCCACTTTCCTGACTTAATCCAATCTGTAGTTAGTGTTTTATTCAACTGTCATGTATTATTATTATTTTTAAATAGCATACACACACAAAAAAAGATGGGAAGCAAATGAAGCAGTAGCTCGGTTTATTTGCTAGAATATTGAAAGAATGTGGTTTTATCTTTATCTGAAAATAATATAATTCTGATAGCTACATTTGTGAATAAAATGTTGCTGAAAGGGAATGCATTCATTATATATATTATTCTCATGTTTTCATAGTACACAGTATAATGAAAAATCCTTAACCCCTTGGATTCTACAGACCTTTCCAATGAATTGCAAAGACAACTCTAACATCCAAGGTATTAAAGGGTCAAATAATTTGGTACAGTTTGATATATAGGTGTGTGTGTGTGTGTGTGTGTGTGTGTGTAGCAGGTAAGTATACTGAGCTCTACTGTGGTAAAGAAAGTCATCATATTCATAAAAAGGCACCTACTTTTTATTTCAGTGCTGATATGGATTTGATATGAGATGTTTTACAGAAACACTATTTTATAACTGTACCTTCTTCTAACATTGCTGCCAGCACCTAAAGGGGAACAATGGGACTAAAAGAGAAGTAAATCTTCCTAATTTATTCATTTACCTTATGAATGCCATAAAATCCAAATGGCCCCTATGCATTTCTTTATTTGTTGTTTGATTGCAGAAATATCATCTTCAGTCAGCCCTGGGTTTCATGGCCATGATATCAGACATGACTGATGCTAGAAGGACCAAAGGACAGAACTCCACCCACTGTATCCTGTAACTTTAAAGGGATAGTAAAACTTAAAATGTAAAAAAAAAATATGTTGTAGGGTTTATCCCCTGAGTAAAACAAGAGTACTCCCACTGTAGAAAGGTGTTTCATTCAAAAGTTATTAATTTTCAAAGTTGAATTTTTTAGGTGCAATATCACAGTGGCCTGAAGTTGTACAGTGGCGCTGTTGCTACACCATCCTATGGAGATTTATGGTCCCGGGACCAGAGCTTTCCATAGGATCGTGTAGCAACAGCGCCACTGTACAATTTCAGGCCACTGTGATATTGCACCTAAAAAATTCAACTTTGAAAATGAATAACTTTTGAATGAAACACCTTTCAGAAGTGGGAGTACTCTTGTTTTACTCAAGGGGATAAACTCTACAACATATTTTTTTTTACATTTTAAGTATTACTATCCCTTTAAGAACTACATTTTGAATCATTGGAGCTGTGCTGATTTTCCTGTACATGAGTGTTTCCCGAATGGAGACGGGCATTTCTCCAAAGGCAAATAAGTCAGTTGATCTTGAACTGACCACCAGAATTGTGAGTACTCATTCTCATTATTATTAGAAAGAATATTCTTACTAAATGATATTACACTTTTGGGTGCCCTTCCTGTCTGTTTGTTTGCTTTTACATAATTGAGTGCTTTGGGGAGAGTGTTTTAGGAAGGAGCAGACCTATTTTCTTCTAAGAATCAGAGAGGTGCTGTTTTAGTGGCAGCCAAAACAACCCCCTTAAGTGCTACAGCTGTTACTCACATATCTGTGTGTGAACAGCATCTAGTCTTGTGAGTATAACTCACTCAAGTGATTGGTGAAGGTCCAATACATTTGTTTGATTCAGCACAAGGGGCGCCTCTTGTCTCTTCTCCCCTTTCTTGTATTCATAGATTTTACCGATGAACCGTGAAGTAGTGCGACCTGAAGTTGGATACAGTCTATTGAGAATACATAAGGACTTTTGAGTATTTATAGTGTTCTGTTTATTAATCATTAATTGTTTATTTATTGCTTTTTGCTATCATGCAATTATATAAGGACCTCACTGCGGTTAGAATCTCTCTAAGTAGTCAATTTGTCTGGAAAAACTACTCCCCAGATTAGTAATACTGTGAGAGAAGATGCAAGTAAATTATTCTATGACCTAGAACACTTATTAAAGATGGAATGTAACTATTGGTGGGTTGCTGAAACATTGCAGAAATACCTCAGTGCCAATATGATACTGAGAGGATTACATTTCAGCTTACCACCAACTTTTAAGGATGATCCTGTGTTTGTCAATAACAGGCATAGGCTCCTCAATGCTATTTCCTTTACTCTTTTGCGTCTTCTTATTGACCAGAGAGAGAAGAAAATCAAAGAGATCAAAACTAAGATAGAATCTACAATAATTGAGTTGGAGAAAATTAGAGATCTTTCCACCTTTGGCCCCCTAAAAGAGAGGACAAATGTCAACAAATATCAGTGATTGAACAAAAAATTATTAAGGGATGAAGATGATTATAAAAAAAATACAATATATAATTGGGAGAGGAAAATTGCCAAAAAGCCCTCTGTTTACCAACCACGAACAAATCTTGCTAGCATGAGGGTGAACTCACAAGATATAGGATCTAAGATGAAATTGAGTAATCATCCACGTGAGAGGGCTATGGATGTTGTTCAAAAATCATGTTTCGAGAGAACAGGCGGAACAGTCAACTCGAGTCATATAAATAGAATTTCTAATATTTCCACACCCATTGAGCCTCCAATACCCAGTGGTTTTACTGGTAATGACTGTCCCGCAAGTTTTATTGAACAAAGTTTGGGGACTAACTCTGGAAATATAAGATCAGATTATATACCTCCCACATCCTCTTCTTTGCCTTTCTGGGGGACACCACAGGGGGCCCAACTCTCCCATGTGGTGGAAAGACCTAAATCAGTTTTCCCCCCTGAGAGAAGAGGAGTCGGGAAAAAGGGCAAATTCAGAGGACATCGAGGCCGAGGGTGCCATTCCAAAAAAGACCAGGATAGATCAAAATAGATACTAATAATGTCATCAATTAATCCTCCTACACTTTAAAAGATAATGAGAGATCTCTGTTAGCGAAAGGAGTATCGTTTTCACCCACCACCAGTTGTGATCTTTTCCAACTCTTTGTGGACACTAATGAATTTATCAGTAAACTGTCTATACACAGATATTATGCAAACAAGGCATTAAGAACGATCTCAGACAAAATCCCCATAGTCACTAATGACCTTTTTTTTGGACTCTTGGGGTCACGAAGTACTTCCATTGGTTGACGTAGACTATACTGACTACATCATTAATGGCAGTGTACCCTCTGGTCTCAAACACAGGTCTAAATTTTATCCCACCCAATCAAAGGGGAATTTTGTGGAGATATTTGGGACTATGGTCCTATCACAGTGCCCGTGATTGCTGGCTTTTGCTGTCAGTCAGGATAAGAACTCTCCATTGGCCGCCTGTCTATTGCCCGCCCAGTATTGCCTATATAGACTGGGCTGAGGCACCCTTTGGTTGCCCTTTCGTGGTGTCTCTATGTCAGTAGTCACCTGCCTTTGTACCTGTATCTCTGGGCCTGTTTAGTTACAGTATACCAGTGTCAGTGTCTTGTCCAGACTCCAGGATCCTGACTGTCATCCTTCATTTGACTTTGGTCGCCTGGGCGACGTTCTGACTACTGGTTTGCTCCATTCACCGGTTGCTAGCTGCCTCAGTTACAAGCACCGGTAGGGCTTTCGTGTTTCCCAGTACTTGGTACTGGTTTACTCCATATCACCATGTGCTAGCTGCCTCCATTACTGCACCGGTAGGGAGTTTCCGTTGTTCAGTACGCGGTACTGGTTTACTCCATTTCACCAGTTGCTGCGCCTCCATTACTGCACTGGTAGGGCATTCCTGTTGTAACGTACGCGGTACTGGTTTATTCCATATCACCGGTTGCTAGCTGCCTCCATTACAGCACCAGTAGGGCTTCCGTGTTGTCCAGTACATGGTACTGGTTTACTCCATATTACCGGTTGCTAGCTGCCTCCATTACAGCACCGGTAGGGCTTCCGTGTTGTCCAGTATGTGGTACTGGTTTACTCCATATCACCGGTTGCTAGCTGCCTCCATTACAAGCACAGGTAGGGTTTCCGTGTTGCCCAGTACACAGTACTGGTTTACTCCATATCACCGGGTGCTAGCTGCCTCCATTACTGCACCGGTAGGGCATTCCTGTTGTCCAGTACGTGGTAATGGTTAACTCCATATCACCGGTTGCTGCTGCCTCCATTACTGCACCGGTAGGGCGTTCCTGTTGTCCAGTACGCGGTACTGGCTTAGTCCACATCACCGGTTGCTAGCTGCCTCCATTTCAAGCACTGGTAGGGCTTCTGTGTTGTCCGATACTAGTACTGGTTTACTTCATATCACCGGTTGCTAGCTGCCACCTTCAGCACCGGTAGGGCGTCCGTGTTGTCCAGTACGTGGTACTGGTTTCTCTCATTCACTGGTTGCTTGCTGCTTCCGTTACAGCACCGGTAGGGCCTCCCTGGTTGTCCTGTTCGTGATACTGGTTTGCTCCACTGTACCATCTTATGCTGTTGCTACCAACCTTTCAGCACTAGTGGAGCTGTCCTTCAGTCACATTTAGGCTGACTTGCCCGGTATATTGGCAAGGCCGGTAGAGCCTCAGTCATATTGTTGTGCCATACCATAGGCTGCCTTGCCCGGTATATTGGCAGGGCCGGTAGAGCCTACCATACTGTATCTTGTATAAGCTACTGTTTGAACCTATTTTGTGCATGTCATATATATGTATGTTCAGGACCCGTGAGGGTTCTTATTAAACTTTTCAATAAAGTTTGATTTTATCTTACTCTGTGTTTGAGAGTCAAAACAAACCATGACAGGTCCTTAATGATTTCTTGAATATTCAAATGAAAGGCAAATATAAGAACAAAACATCTAACCTTAATAAGGAGTAACTGGAGGCCATACAATCATTGAAGAGTAATGAAACATTAATAATAAAACCTGATGATAAAGGAGGAGCTATAGTGATACAGGATAAAAATGATTGCATCACAGACGCATATAGAATTTTAAAAGATCCAGAGTACTACACTCCTCTGAAAGGCGATCCCACAGTCCAAAATATGAAATCCTTGAGCCTATTAGTTGAACAGGCATATGTAGAGAATATATTAGATAAAAGTGAAAGGGACTTTCTATATGTACACATTCCAAAAGTGGCTATTTATTACCATCTGCCAAAAGTACATAAAAGTCTGATATACCCCTGGAAGGTCCTTCATCTCTGGGAATGACTCTTTGACTTCAAATCTGTCTGCCTATGTAGATTTTCATCTACAGAGGCTAGTCCTAGGCCTTCTTTCTTATCTGTGGGATTCTTCTCATTTGATTGCGTTACTGAGGAATTTAGTCTGGGATGAGGATTTTTATTGGCTTTCTTTATACGTAACATCATTGTATTCTAATATTCTACATCAGGGTGGGTTAGATGCAGCCAAACATTTTCTTTTGTTAGATTAACTTATGCCTCTTGACCAGACGGACTTCCTCCTTAACGCAATCAAATATATCCACACCCATCATTTTTTAAAATTTGATGGGAAATTTTTCCTCCAGGTCAAGGGTACTGCTACGGGCACCAAGTTCGCGCCAAGTTACTCCAATTTATTTATGGGCCTCTTAGAAGCCGAGAAGATTTCTGGTGATAACCCCTTTGATGAGAACTTGGTGCTCTACAAACGGTACATTGACTATATCATTATCATTTGGCGGGGTAGCATAGAAGATATCCATGTGTTTCTGTAATATATGAATAGAAACCAATGGAATATGAATTTCACTTCCAGAGTTCATAAGGCATCTATTAATTTTTTAGATCTTGAATTGAGTGGTAAACCTGGAGAAACTATTATGTGTAGAATGTAGTTTAAGTCTGTAGATAAAAACAGCTATCTAGACTTTCACAGTTACAACCATTCCAAATGGCTTCACAATGTTCCATATAGTCAATTCCTCCGAATAAGGAGGAATTGTACAAATATGGAGGATTATGAAGAACAATCAGGAGTTTTATTTCAGCGTTTCATAGAGAAGTCATACCCGATAAATCTAAATCAGGACTTGCTTGAGAGGACATATGCTATAAAAGAAGAGGAACGCTATCACAAATATAATAAGAACGCTACCTTTTCAAATTCTCCCTTATTCATCACTAAATATTATAGTGCCTCAAGAGAAGTACAAGAGATTCTTAATCAACATTGGTCCATTCTTTTAAATGAACCACTACTTAAAGATATACTTCCAAAACATCCAGGGTTAGTGTATAGAAGAGTGAATACTCTTAAGAACATTCTGACACCTAGCAGTTTGTGTGAAAGAAGGGAAAATTGAAAACAAACTCTCATTCAAAGCAGTTTGAATGTTATGTCTTCTCCTTCCAATCAAATTAATATTACAAATGGGAAAGCCTTGATAGGGGCTTTTAGATGTTTAAGTTCTAAGTGTCTTACTTGTCCATTTTTGATTGTTAAAAGCACCCAATTCTCCTCCCGAGTAACAGGTGAAAGTTTTAAGATTAGAAGCCTGATGAATTGTGCCTCCAAATTTGTAGTATACCTCCTGAGCTGTCCATGCGGCCTCCAATATGTGGGCCGTGTTACCCAGCACCTCAGAATGAGGTTTGGACAACACAGGAGGAATATTAGTAATGGTTATAATTTCCACAGTGTGTAGAGACATTTTCTAGAAACACATAATTGTGACCCAAATGGCCTCACATTATTACCCAATGAATTTATTTCTGTTTCTAATAAGTATGACAAACAACGTAGATTAAATAATCAGGAATCATATTGGATCTACAGATTGTCTACCCTTGTTCCATATGGTCTAAATGAGACACTGAAATCCACCTATGAATAAATAGATAAATTTATAGATTTTTATATTTATGTTAAGGTTTTAAAATACTATTATTGTTAGGGTAACAGTGACTCAGGGTTTAGACCCACCGTTAGGTACCCCGTAGCGAAATTCACTTGAAGTAACATTGAAAAGTCACATCACAATGCATATGGTATATGCAAAATAGACAAATTTATAAATCTTTATATTTATGTTAAGATTTTTACATTTTATTATTTTTTTAGGTATATTCGCTCAGGGTTTAGATCCATTCAGTAACATAGAAATGTCACATCACAATGCATATAGAATACACATTGTCTCCTTTTTATTCCAACACCATGTGGGGATTTATTGTATCCCCAATTCACACCCACACTATCATATTTTACCACACTATACATTGAGTTAGCACCTATTTAGGTAAATTTGAATGTTATATATGGAAGCTAAGGGCCTCTTATCACTGTCCAGTATCCAATGGACCATTATGGTATGAATTACAGATAGTGTGTGTAACGGAAGCTGAGAAGGGACCGCGTTGCCTTCCACCGTCGTTCCGGGTCTCTCCTTCTCAACGCCGGACTGGCGCCATCAGGTGCACCGGTCAAGCAGATAACGTCCCGGTGGTTGAATCAAAGGTTCTACTGGAACTTGGAAGAAGCAAGGCAGAGTCCACGTTGCTGCCTGACAGCATACGAAGTTGGGTCGCAGGAAGCTGGCAGCAGGTGGTCGACGATTCAGGATACTTGGAGCAGATGGGTATCAGAGTGGACACTTTAGACCATAAGCAATACAAGACTCCAGGACTCCTTGTTCACTCCAAAACATAACTCACTTTATTGACAAAGACCACAGATATATATATAGAACTCTTACATTGAAACTGATGGGGGAAACTAGATACAATAGGGCTTAATCCAATCATGTTACAGGAGACAAAAGGCCAACAGCACATGGCCTAACAAATACAATGAGCCAGACGTGATTACATTTAAAATACAAAAGGGGTTGATTAATACAGACACAAGATTCAAAGTCTTGAGGGCTTGAACTAGTTACCACACGGCAGGGGGTCTGACTGCAGTACCCATAGTCACTGGCTTGAGGCACTGCAATACACATTGGAATAATTAACCCCTCACTGCCTATTCCCTTGGAAGCAAGCCACCAGTCTACCACAGGGCAGTAATACAGTCCATTTTCCCATTCACATAAAGCTTATACAAACTAGTGCACAACCAGGGAAAAACGTCCACAGTTTTTGGGTAAACAGTCTTAGGACCAGACAAGGGCTCAAGTAACGGGTAGGATCCATTACAGTGTGTCCCCCGAAGCATGAGACACTGCTGAGTTCATATATTTATCTAATAAATTTAGACTAGTTGGTAGTTTAGAGTACATGGTGTAATTATTACATCAGGTATTTGGGATATAATTTTAGATTTTTAAATACACAATCTGGTCTATTTTATGATGTAAACTATTGCGTCACAGGATATAATATTAGAGTTAACAGTAGAGAATGTGTCTTAAAGGGATAGTAATACTTCGTTTTAACTTTATTTTATTTTGTAGGCATTAAAAAAACATGAAGAATGATATAAGTCTTATCTCTCAAACCTTTATGGTTTATGAGATATTCACAAGCAAAGTTCCCCTCCCCGCCCCTTTTACCTAGTGTAAGCCATCTCTTCTCAAATGTGAGTCTGGTTGTATGACAGTACAGATAACAGAAGGGGACAATTTTCTTTGTATGAAAACAATGAAATCCCTTCCCCCCTTGACAAGTTTTTCAGCTTTTTCCCTTATCTTAATTGAAGATTGTCCCTCTCTGCAGTCTACCTGGGCATCTCCCTTCTGATCTGATTGAACAGGGAAGGGATACTTTGTTTGTGAATACCTCTTAAACCATAAAGGTTTCAGAGATAAGACTTATATCATTCTTCATGTTTTTTTAATGCCTACAAAATAAAATAAAGTTAAAACGAAGTATTACTATTCCTTTAAGTCATTTTGTGAAATATGTTGAATACAAATTGTACCCCATCACATTATATGATATTGTAGGTTAGGGAATTATTAGTATACATAAAGCATCTTTGTTGTAAAGTGGTGACATGTTCTCCCATTATAGTTGAATCACTATACTCAAGGTTTAGTTGTTGCGATCATGTGACCGCAAAATTTATGTAGTAGATATCTGAGCTTGTTTACATTCTGCTTGTTACGACCGAAACCGAAGCTTATCCAATGTATAATGAGAATGCTCTGTCCGTCAGCAGTAACGTGGCCACTCCATTGAGATGGAATGAGCATGTGACCATAAAATCTGTCACATAATTGGTCCGTTGAGACCAGGAATTCTTTATGTGTAGGAGGTTCGACTGAGGGACAATAGTGATAGGATTATCAACACACAGTCTCATTCTCCTAGACCAATGTGGTGCTGATATAGGGTATTTAAAAATAGTTTGTTTGCCAGCTCCTTTCTTTATATCCCAGGTCTGAACTTTATCTTTGATAAAGTGGCGTTTAGTGCCATGAAACACTTTAGAGCAGTATCATTGGGTTGAATGGTTTTTATAACAATATAATGTTAGCGTACGCTTGCGGCGGCTGCCAGAGCCATCTGCATCTTGCTTCCAGCGGCCCCAGATGCATCCTGTTTCTGTTGGCTCCCCTTCATAGTTCGGCCGTGTCCTGTATTCTGGAGACTCAGCTGCCTCCTGGGTCTCTGGGCAGCTCCAGCAGCTTCAGTTTCGGCATCCCAGTGGGCAGCGCACATTCAAAGGCATGGACTCCAGTGTCATAAGTATGTGGTGGTGGTGGTGGTGGCAGCAGCACTATCTGGTTGTGGGTCCTAAGTCACAAGGGCTGAGATGGGGATGGTGGCAAGTGTAGCAATATCTTGTACTGGCCTGATCTCACAGGTGATGTGGTGGGGTTGATTGTAACCCTACTTACCTGGGGGCTCTGACCTCTCTGAGTCATGATAATGTAGTGGCAGTGGTGAAACAGTAAATGGTGGTAGGCTTTAGTATCTCTCTGAGTCACAGGGCATGTGGTAGATGTGATGTTAGCGTTAGGAATGGGCAAAAGTTTTTGCCTCAGATGAGAAACAGGAGAAAATAAACGGAAAGACAGAATGTCTCTGCACCACATGCAGGCATTTAAAAGGGAGTTAGGTACTCACAGCATACCAGTTTTTGTTTGTGAGAGGAAAAGAAAGCAGCATATTCTGATCTAGAGATGAGAGGCTAATAAAGTGGAGCTCAAGTTTAGTTTAGGGAGTTTTGTAGGCAGGGGAGTTTGGGGGAGGGAGTCAGGGGGACAGGAAGGGGGACAGAAGTTTGACCCAAAATTACAGAAAATTTTGTATGACTGACTGGGAAAACTCAAGTAGCCATGTTCCAGGTTCCTTCCTGATCTGGCTGTTAGCTTTGTATCAGGGGGGTCTGGGGGTGTGTGAGAAGGGAGCAAAATTGGATTACAACAAATACCTCAAAATTCTGTGTGACTGGCTGGGAAGACACAGACAACTGTGATCCAAGCTTCTTCCTGCTCTGGCTGTTATCTCTGTCCTAGGGGAATCTGGGGAAAGAAGCAGCTGAACAGAGAGTGTTTTTCTGTTTTTTTTTCAGTGATAGGGGGACAGTTAATATAAATAAGTAAATAAATAAAAAGGAAATTATAGGTGATAAAGACAGAGACGCTGATGTGAGCTGTGACTGAGGCAGACTGATACTAGATGAGATAGAGTATTTTGTAGAGATCCAAGGCAAGACATCACACACAATGAGTTCTGTTGTGTACTTTACAGTAAAACCACACACAGTAGTTGTGTGTCCAGCAAACACACAAGGGTTATGGGGAGGATGAAAGGATTAGGAGCAGTGCAGTGACATGTGAGTAATGTGGTAGCCCAAAAACTGACTGCATCCATGGTTGCTGCAGTATGTACAATAAATTATAGTGATCCCTCTCATCCCCAGGAAGATGTAGTCTGTCAGATTCCCACCAAAAGTTCCACCAGCACCAGTACTACTGATAAACCACCTAAAAGCACTGAAGATGACAACAAGTCACATCCCAGTGTTCATGGCATAGTACAAAAAGGTATAGCAGTTCAACCAACTGCTGCGTCTGACAGTGAGACAAAGAAGCACAAAAACAGCTGTTCTGAAAGTAGCAGTGGACATTGTGAAAATCCCTCAAAAGGGAAAGTAAAACTAAATTGTTTGATATTCACTTTGCTTGTGAATATCTCTTAAACCATAAAGGTTTTAGAGATAAGACATATATCATTCTTCATGTTTTTTTAATGCCTACAAAATAAAATAAAGATAAAACAAAGTATTACTATCCCTTTACAGTGTTGAGTAACCAAAAGCTACGCATGTTACTTTATGTTGTCTGTGTAAGAAGCATGTAACCAGGGGAATGCAGGCACAAACCTAGGAAATGCCTCAATGAGTTCCCACCTGAAGCAAAATCACAGGTCTGACTAGGAGACGCACTAACAACAGATCAAAGGTGCCACAACTGGCAGTAGCAGCAGTACTCCTAAACATTCCCGGGGCTCTGGGATACATAATACAGGTGTTGATCATGTGTCAGACAGTGTGCCAGGATTTTCTGCTCCTGCTGCAGAAAAGTGTGACTCAGAGTTTGTTTTTGGAGAGGACAAGTCATAGAGTGCCTACACTGCTACCACCCCCACTACCTCCACACATCATGTCATTCAAGCAATAAAGTTACACAGTTCTTCTATTATGTACTGCCACCCCACACTTGCTAAGTTCGTATTAGAAGTCAAAACTGGCAAAAAAAATGCAAAAAGTATGCCTATGGAATAGTAAACTTGCCAGAATGTTGGCGGTTGACATACTACCCTTTTCTTTTATTTAAACACAAAAGGCTTTAAAGAGCTGATGTCATGTGTTGCAACTTGCTGGAATATCCCAAGCCTCAGTTATTCTTCAAGGATAGTTGTGCCAAATGTGCAGGAAGTTAGTATTGTGTGCAAAGGTCAAAGGCATATTTCTATAGGACTCACACCTTTTCCTTTCATCTATTTATTTCTCTACCTCTGCCAACAAAAAGTAATATTGTGGTGAAAAATATTGAAGTCACAGAAAACATAGGCGAAATATGGCAAAGTCCTCAGGGGAAATTTATTGGCAGTGACAAAAAGGAGAACATTTTATGTACTGTCTGTGGGCAGGAAGTTTCACAAATAACAGCAAGAAATTGTTTTTTTGTGGAAAGTCCTGTTGGAAATTTCTCTTACTTTTGCCCATCCCTAGTTAGAACTATATCCAGTGAGCACTGACTAGACTGTATCATGCTTCCCAGATGATCAGGAAGTGGGAGATCCAGAGAGTTCTAAATGGTGCTACATTACAGCTTGAGCTTCTGTTTTACTGTGGGTGGCACCTTCCATTAGTGGACTCAAGGCATCTTCCCACTTTGCACTATTCTTAAAATGGCTCTGTTAGTTTTGTATTTAGTATATAAGTCCTGTGTCAGTTATTTTTGTTTTCTGTCTCTCCAACCAGGAAAGTGTGTTGTGGAGGATCAGGGAGTGGCACATTGCTTCCATTTGCAAACTTACTGTTTCACAGAAACCAAAGTGTGTGTGTGGCCATTGTTCAGCCTGACTGTGGCAATTACACAGAAAGCATAGTACAGCTGTTAGTAATATAGTCTCTGTCGTCATGGTGGAAAAAAGGTAATATAGGAAGTATCATCTAAACAAACATTTAATAACAACATCTAGGCAAGTTGCACTAATGCTGTACCCACTGTATCTGTTGACACATTTTAAATAGTATTAAAATGCATTTACAAGTGGTTGTTCCTCTTTCATCAAACTGGAGCAATTCTGGAGCAAACCATCTGCACCATTGGTGACAAATAAAACTACCTATTTTTAATGGGGTTTTTAACTCCTAGGTTTCCCTTCTTTCCCACAGGGATAGTATAAAAGGGTGTCAGGTTCCAACAGCATGTCATTCTCTGTTCGTGAGAGGTAGAGAAAACAACACATTTTTTTAACAAGTTAGGACAAAATACCCCAAAATCTGATGAATGCTTCTGCTGCTGTTGGAAGTGCATCACATTTTATTGTAGCAACATTTAGCCCCATTATTAGCAGTAGACACCATGATCCCCTCATTCTATGAAGTCCACAGTATGGAAATACTTCACTCATGATCCAGAGTACAGAACCACCACTGCATCATTTGGAGCATCTGAATCACTTATCATGAGAACACGGGCATCCGCTACCGATGCCAAGTGCGATCAAGCCCAGTCCCAGAAGCGATATAACTCCAGCGCCAACCGAAGCGGCGATGCTGGATATAGGTAAGCTGTGACAGTACCCCCCCACTCAAAGTCTCCTCCTCCAAAGATCTGGTCGGTGTTTGTCAGGGAAATGAGCATGGAACCTGCGCACCAAAAGGGGAATGTGCACATCTCCGGAGGGAATCCAGGAGCGCTCCACTGGACCATAACCCTTCCAGTGTATCAAGTACTGAAGATGCCCTCTGACCCATCTGGAGTCCAGAATGCTTTGAACCACAAATTCCTCATGATTATTGACTTTGAAAGGAGCTGGCCAGACCGCACTAGTAGTGTAACGGATACAAATCAGAGGTTTGAGCAGAGAGGTGTGGAACACATTGTGAATGCGCAAGGAGGCTGGAAGTTACAGAGCCTAAGCCATGGGGTTAATTTTGTGCAGCACATGGAATGGACCAACGAATCGAGGAGACAGTTTGTTACAGGGAACCTGGAGGTTAAGATTCCGGGATGACAGCCACATCCTCTCCCCCACCTGGAAGGAAGGTGCCAGTAACCGTCTACGGTCAGCCTGCCTCTTCTGCCACTGCACGGAGCCACGTAGGGTATGCTGTACCTGAACCCACGAGGAACTGAGTGCCCTCAAATGCTCTTCAAGAGCTGCAATCTACTGTGCCTGAAAGACCTCAGGAAGGACGAAGGGTTGAAACTCGTAGTTGATCAAAACTCTGTTAGGAAGAGTTCGTGGCACAATTCCGGGCAAACTCCGGCCAAGGTAAAAGGGTAGCCCAGTTGTCGTGGTGGTCAGAGATATAGCAATGGAGAAATTGTTCCAAGGCTTGGTTAGACCGTTCAGCCTCACCATTGGACTGAGGGTGATATGCGGAGGAGAATGCTAGCTGGATCCCCATTTGGGCACAAAAGCATCTCCAGAACCGAGACATGAACTGGCTACCTCTGTCCGAAACAATAACACTGGGTATGCAATGAAGCAAAAAACACCACCAATTCCAGCGCGGATGGTAGGCCTTTAAGTTGTACAAAGTGGGCTATCTTAGAAAATTTGTCTACAATCATCAAGATGACCGTGAAGCCAGAAGATACCAGCAGATCAACCATAAAATCTATGGACAGCGGATGTCTGTGCGGCCAATATCGCCTCTCCTAGAGGAGACGTAATCCATGTACGGATAGTGGCCAGAATCCGATCAGCTGGAATAATTCGTGTGGGAGGAACCTCCTTTTTGGATAAATTGCAAAATTGGCATGATAGTGCATCAGCCTCAACATTCTTAGTGCCCAGAAGATGGGAAACCACATAATTGAGCCTGGATAGGAACAATGCCCATCTAGCTTGACAGGACGACAAGCGTTTAGCCTCAGATAAGTACGTTAGGTTCTTATGATCTGTGAGAATCAAGATCGGGGAACTGGTACCTTCCAAGAGGTGTCGCCATTCTTTCAGAGCCAGTATAATGGCCAGTAATTCTCTGTCCCCAATCTAATATACCATCTCAGTCTTCAATAGTTTCTTAGAAAAATAGCCACATGGACATAGAGCTCCCCTCTCCGTCCTTCGTTTTTACAAAAAAGAATCCTGCACCCGCAAGAGATGAGGATTTTCGAATTATGCCCCTGGCCAAGGCATCAGATACATACTCCTCCATAGCCTTGTTCTCTTCCACAGACAAGGGGTATACCCGGCCCCTAGGAGGGGTTGTACCAGGCAATAGCTCCCCCGAGCAATCATAAGGCCTATGAGGAGGTAACACTCCGGCCTGGATTTTGTTAAATACATAGTTCTGGAAGGGTGCCTCCGCAGGCGCTCCTTAAAAGAAGGTCTCTCCCGGACCTGAGTGTCTGTTAGGATGATGAATGATATCAGTTCATCCAAACCTTTAGGTAATTCGCGGGCAGCAATGTCATCCTTCATATAGTCACCAAGCCCTTGGAAAAAGGCGGCTACCAGAGCCTCATTTTTCAGCCAACCTCGGCTGCCAGGGTCCGTTATTCAATAGCGTATTCAGCCACTGTACGATTGCCCTGCCAGATGGTCATAAGTTGTTTTGAAGCCAAGGTCGCGCGACCTGGTACATCAAAAACACGTTTAAAGGAGGCCACAAATTCATTATAGTTGTAGATTGTGGGTTTGTCTGTCTCCCATAAAGGATTGGCCCATGCCAATGCCTTGCCAGACAACAATGAAATTATGAAACCAACCCTACTGCGTTCACTGGGGAAGGCATGAGGAATCATTTCTAAATATATGCCCAGTTGGTTCAAAAAACCATGACACAGCTCAGGATCCTCACTGTAATGCTGTGGGAGTGGAACTGATCTAGACAATCCTCTGACCATACCTGCATCAGAGACCTCCTGAACTGCCGGTGCCAAGGAAGGAGCTGGGGTGGCCACCTGTGGTGGAGAGGAATATTCCAAATGGTACGTACAGCTAAGCAAGGTTTGCAAGGCCAAGGACAAGTGATCTATGCATTGGTCCTGATCCTGCATCCTGTCTAGTATGCTCTGGAGAGGTGAATCACTTTTACCGTCTGTTGTCATGACCCTTACGTCAGACAAGCCCAGGTCATACAAGGAGCGGGTAGTCAGCCAGTGCCACAGGTCTGCACCAGATTGGGTGTCCACTACAAAGGGGTAATGCGAGAGAGTAGTCAGCACCAGGAAGGATGGTCAGACAAGCCTAGGTCATACACGGAGCGGGAGTAACAAGTCGAACTGTACTGTACACCAACTTAAGGGTAACTGGATGAAAATCTAGTGCTCTTTAAATACAAGGCACCAGGAAGTAGATAGGAGGAGCCAGACCAGAACCCAAAGTATAAGAAGATAGCCTGCGTCAAACACACCTCCTCGTGCCCGTAATTGAGGCATCTTGCCACGAGATACGTCGTACTCCAGAACCACTGCTGCATCATTTGGAGCATCAGAATTGCCTAGCACAAGGACACGGGTGTCTGCTAAGAGCTCCCAAGCCCAGACCCAGAAGCAATGTGCGAAGTGGCAATGCTGGATATAGGTAAGCTGTGATGCTCACTCCTCATTGAGATCCCACCTGAAGCACATCAACATGTCTGATTGGTAGACACACAAGTTTGGAGTACAATACAAAGTTAAAAACTTGAAACAAGGGTCCCTGCACGTTTTGTGGGTGAAACGTCCCACTTCTTCAGGGAAAGTTTTTCTCTTGAAGAAGTGGGAAGTCCCAGAGATCCAAAATGTATTTATACAGATACTGAATGAATTCAGGAGATCTTTGAACACAGGATCCAGCAACATGGACTGTTGTATGTGTATAAGAATGTTAACTAACTTCCCAACTAAACAAAAATATTTCCCACCATATATGCCCATGACACCAGATTTTTTTTTAATCTCCAGTTCATGGTTTCAAATAACACATGCTAATAAACATGCAATAAACAACAATAATGCCTTAAAAAGCATATTCCATGTCTATCCTTGATGAAAAGATACAAGCTACATTTTGCGGAAAAGTTGTTTTTTTCTACTGTTTCGTGAATATTTATTTGAATCGAAATAGATCTCATACCTTCTTAAATTTAGACCTTAATGATCATGTCAGAGCGAAAATTAAGTTTTTCTTAGAAAACTCATTTAAGTGCTTGTTGTCAGAAGGAAAATAGAAGGTAATTCTTTTGAACATTATACATGAAGAGAAAAGTCAATTTGTCACTACTGAGAATATACTGGCAGCCCATGATACAAGCTGAATAAGTATACTGAATCAAGAGCAAGCTACACAAAGCTATTATACTGGATGGGAATACATACTTTTCTTATATGTCTCTCACGTACTTTTATGTTCCATTTGAAATTGGCTCAAAGTGCACTTTGACTTCACAAAATCAGCTAGTAAGGTCTGACGTGTGATTCTTTGAATCTGAAAGCCATGGTTTGCTAAACTGTAAAATAAATTTAGGAGATAAAAATGAGTCAGATTACTCAAAAAATTCTTGAAATGTGTAGAATGAAATAAAATGAAAATATCTCAGAATATATGTCACTTTTCAATATGAAGTCAATTAATTTGCCATTATATCCCAGTCCCACCCCATTCTGTTCTTGTTTTCACCTAATGAATAAAAAAATACATACTGTATCAACCAACACTTGCACAGTGCAGATGTATAATAACGACCAAGGTCTTGTGTATGTATTGTTAGCCAGCTGGAAAAAAACAAATTAATATCACAAGCTGAATGCTTTATGAACTGTTAAAAGATCCTTGACTTTCATCCACCTGATAAATCATATAAGTATTGTGGTATTTACTAGCTTATATCCAAAAGTTTGATGTAGTTTGAAGTAATTAAACTTAATTGTACTAAACGTTATACTAGTTTTAAAGCCCGTGTACACGGGCCAACACTGGCGGTGCTGCAGTCATGAGCAGCACTGACTGCCCGTGCCGCAGCTAGTATGGAGCGGGGCACTCCGAATTCAGACCGTAGTCCTCTCTGCGCACCTTCAGGGGAATTTAATGGGAAGGGAGGGAGAAAAGGGAATGGGAAGGAAGGGAGAAAAGGGAAGGAAGGGAGAAAAGGGAATGGGAAGGGAGTAAACGGTAGTACTAGTGACAGCAGGACAGGTCAGCTCTTGTGCCTGCTGCAAGACGTGCTGCCCCTGCTGCCAGTGCCACCATTGCTGTACCTGCAGCCATTAGTGTTGTACCTGTTGCCAGGCATGCTGCCTCTGCTGCCAGTGTCAACATTTCTGTAACTGCAGCCACTAGTGTTGCACCTGTTGCCAGACGTTCTGCCCCTGCTGCCAGTGCCACCATTTCTGTAACTACAGCCACTAGTGTTGTACCTGTTGCCAGACGTGCTGCCCCAGCTGCCAGAGCCACCATTTCTGATCCTGAAGCCACTAGTGTTGTACCTGTTGCTATTACTGAACCTGCTGCCAGTGCTGAACCTGCTGCTAGTACTGAACCTGCTGCCAGTGCTGCCACCAATACTTTGCCTGCTGCTAGTGTATCCTGTAGTACTCAGGGGGGAAGGAGAAAATTATGCCATGTGTGACAACAGTGGACCCTCTGTCACATTGCTCGTCACCTCCTTCAAGCAGCAGTGAGATGTCTGGAATAGAGCAGCAGCACGTAGGGACTAGTGGTGGTGGTGGTGTTGGAGAAGCTGGGGTGGAAGAGACATTGATGGCCTTTTTATCAGAAAGTGAGAAGGAATGGGAGACATGGATGAGGATGGACATCACTACCACCACTAGCAATCAGCTTTTGAAATATGCGGAAATTGCAACTGCTTTAATTTCTGCTGCTTCTGAGACGCAAGGGCAGCAGGATACTGAGGAGCAAGCTAGTGTGCCACAAACCACTGTGGACACAGTGGGAATGAGTTCAACAAGTCCTGTGGGACTAGGACAGGTTCTACTTGCCAGTGTCAGCAATACTTCTGGTCCTAGTTGCAGTGCTAAATCTGAGGCAATAGCAGAAACATTATCCGCAGGCACAAAAAGTAAAGGGGAATGTGGAGAAGAAGAAGAAAGAGGCCATTATTCTCCGCCTGTTCCCTACCCTCCCCCCAGAAGTCATGGGTGTGGGACTATTATTCTCTTCCTGCAGGCACAGTGCAGTCATCATCATCAACTGTACAGTTCAAAATTTGTGACAAGTTAATAAGAAAGGGAAAGGAGGGAACACACCTTGGCAGAACCTCCCTGATAACACACATGAAACGCAGACACCATGACATTTATGTCAAACATGTTAAAGCCAAACACCCATTACAGAAATCTAACACAGCTGTTACTGTACCCCCTGACTCTCCAGAAAGGTAGAGATCAAAGAGTAGGAAGAAGAAAGAAACCCAGAAAGACACTGGAAGTTCCATGATGAGTGAAACAACTAGCTTGCCATCAACATCACCTTCTTCCTCTAGGGTAACAAGTAGTGTTGAGCGAGCGTGCTCGGCCGATGCTCGGATCGGCTCGAGCATCGCTCTGCTCGGCACATGGCGGTACTCGTACGAGTACCGCCATGTGCTCGCCCGACATGTTCGGGTGAAGAGGATCTGTGCCGGAAGAGGCACAGATCCGAAGACGCTCCGCTGGACCACCAGGGAATGGAGGTACGGGGGCATTGCGGAGATGAAGGGGGCATTGCGGAGATGAAGGGGGACATTGTGGAAGAGGGGCATAGACTCTATGCCCCTCTTCCACAATGTCCCCCTTCATCTCCGCTATGCCCCTCTTCCACAATGTCCCCCTTCATCTCCGCTATGCCCCTCTTCCACAATGTCCCCCTTCATCTCCTATGCCATAGCGGAGATGAAGGGGGACATTGTGGAAGAGGGGCATAGCGGAGATGAAGGGGGACATTGTGGAAGAGGGGCATAGAGTCTATGCCCCTCTTCCACAATGTCCCCCTTCATCTCCGCTATGCCCCTCTTCCACAATGTCCCCCTTCATCTCCGCTATGGCATAGGAGATGAAGGGGGACATTGTGGAAGAGGGGCATAGCGGAGATGAAGGGGGACATTGACCAGGCACCCTCCGCTCATCAGAGCAGGGGGTGCCTGGTTTAATGCTCGAGTGCTCCCATTCATTTGAATGGGGCTCGGGTGCTCGGCCGAGCACTCGAGCATCAGGGGGTGCTCGGTCAGAGCACCCGAGCACCCGAGCATCGGGGTGCTCGCTCATCCCTAGTAACAAGTACATCTCCTGCCAATCCACCTCGTTCATTGTTACCTCCCCCGCCAAATGATAGCTACTCTTTCGATGTTAGGATATGGCAATTTGTCTCTACCCATTGCACACTGTGTGGTGCACTGACCACCCATGCCAGTGTGGTGGAGAAGAATAGATATCAGGCCATCAAGCGGAATCTGAGGAGATTCCATCCCACAGAAATGCTAAGATGGAGACAGGGAGGGTTCATCATTACTATTTAACTGGCAGCAAGTTGTCATATGTCCTTAGCGGGGTCTGGACAAGGGGTACAGTGACAGCGGCAGTACTTGGTTTCTGGTGTCATGGTGTTTGGATACAGTTGTGCCCCCAGATGTTATTTACCACACACATACTGTGCACATTGCAGTTGCTGAGGAGACCCACTGATCCTGCTCTCAAGGGAAAAAATATATTCTAATAACAACACACCCATGATGATTTTGAAGGAGAGGCAGGTGGAGAAGATTTAATGGCCAACTTGTTCTTTTCTCCACAAATACTGGGGGCTACTTATTCAGCTGCTATTGCCTCAGGCGCATCACTGGAGGCAGTCATAGCAAATGGAACCTTCATCATCCATCTTCCATGTTACTCCTATTGCTGATCCCATTCCCATTCAGCTGCCTAATCAACCTGCTGCTTAAACAACTCAGCACCAGCAGTTCGAACAGCAGTTGCAACTCAGGAGGACATTTGACAGTGGCCACTGGCCAATATGACCTGCTGGCATTAGGCCAGTAGGGCATTTTTATTTTTTTATTTTTTATTATAGTCCTACAAAAAAATAAACAATCAAGTCAAGTATCAGTCCACCCCAGTGGCAGCTTATGCCAGAGGGTTCCTGTCTCTGTCACTTTAAATACAAATGTCTTATTTTATTTTATTGATTTATTTTTTTTATTAACTGTCCCCCCAATAGTAGTCAAGAAAGTCCCCCAAAACAAGTTCCCTGTTCAAATGATTAATTCATTCACTAACACAGGCACCCTCTGCAGCGCCCTTTATACCATGTCTTATGGTTTTTATTTTATTCTATTTAGGATTTCTTTTTTATTAAGTGCACCCCAATCCCAGTAAACAACCCCCCAAAAACATTCTCTGTTCAACTGATTCTTTCCCCACACCCCACCAACACAAGCACCCTCATGCCCCTTTTATACAATGCTTTTGGGAAATAAAATATTATTTGTAATGTGTTGTGTGTAACTTCTATGTTCCCATTGATTTCAATGGGCAAAAAAAGTGGAAAAAAGTGGAAGCTCTGCACTTTTCGAAGGAAATTTTTTGCCAAGTGGAAAGTGTCATTTTTCGCCGATTTCAGTTTGAGGCAGAAAGTTTCGCCCATCCCTATAGGCAACTGCTTAGATCGCTGCATTTTGAAGAGAGCCTCAGCTGAAAAGGCCACTTCCATTTTCTATTTTAGGTGGGGAGAGAGTAGTCTCAATGAACTTGCACCACACACACCTGCTCTAGGTTTATGGTGACCACTTTATTTACCATCTTATATACCTTTGTATTGGCTGTTAACCCCTTGGATGCAAGAGAGGACTCTAACGCATTGTGTAATAGTGCATTGGAGACCTCGCTAGCAATGTTAATTTTGTGCCAGGTGACAGTGACTGGGTCACTGAGTGGGATTATTTAAGGAGTAGTATGTGGCCATTGTTAATTTTTCCAAGCGTATCTTTGCCTGGGGTCTCCTTAAATGATAATGTTTATGTGGGTCTGTCCACATAAATGTTATTTACTAATACATAATATCCTTTTGCAATTTTGACCATGCGTTTAGTTGTGAGCAGAAATAAAGCTCATTATGAAAGTTATTTACATAGGCAGTAAAATATTTTTATTGCTTTGATTTGCATCTTATTTTATGATCATAATGTTCTAGTGTATCAGTATTATTTATATGGGACAACACTCAATATAAGTTTTAGATTTGGGATCAATTATTTCATGTTTACAGGCTTTTAATATGTAAACACTATTATCTGCAGTATCTAATGGAACAATAGAACATACATAGGATAGTTGTGTTTCTCAACTACTGCCTACAGTGCATGTTTTAAGAAAGTCCCTGACCAAGCACAAGTGACCCATTCAAAATGAAAGAGCCACTTATCACAATCTCCCTTTGAGGCCTGAAGCGAGTCTGTGCTCTTACCTCTGTATGGCCGCCGGCCAGCATGGCCTCCGGCCACTTCCTCATGGCTTAATCATGTTTCAGGCACTGGCACTTGGCTTACATTGTCTCCTGGTGTTCGATCCTTGGCTTGTCTGACTACTTGCTCTGGTTGTGATCTAGGATGTGGCTGACTTCCTGATCTGTGCATGACTCTAGCTTGTCCGACTACCCGCTTCATGCTGACATTTGCTGTGGCTGACTACCTGATCCGGTTCCTGACCATGACCTGTCTGACTGACGCTCTGTTTGTGCCTCGCTCCTGTCTGACTACCACTAGGTCGCTCCTTTACCTAGTAGCCCAGATACCAGCTGGTTGCTTGCACGTTGCCTCCGCTTGGTGCCTTCCGTTTGCCTCCGGGCAGCTAGTTCAACTTAGTCTCGCTCCTGGGCACTTGCTTCTTACTCTTACCTGTTGCCTGGCTTAGCACTTGCGGTGCAACCTACGCTCTGTGCCTCCTAGTTGTCTTCGGTAAGATAGAGTGCAGCTTGTCTTGCTCCTTGCCTCAGTAGTATGCTCCTAAATGGCTGCATCTATCTAAGCACCTACTCTGCTGCCTCGAGTGGTGCTACCAGTTACACTATTGGTATCAGTGGTCTATTTGCTCTGTGCCTCCACTGGGTATGCTCCTGTACTAGTCCCATCATTCCTTCCTGTTGTGGTAGAGCCAAGTCTGGTTCTATGACTCAGTACCATAGACCTACGGTGGTTCAGTGTCAGCTCCTAGGTAGTGGACTAGACACTGTCCTCACGTCTATCTCCCCTCTGACTGAGGAAGTGTTAATTATTACTACTAGTATTCTGATTATCTATTGCTCAATAAACTGGTTTAAATTCACTTGTACTGTTTCGTGTGTTTCCTTACTGAGAGTCCGTGACAGCACTATCTACACATTTGTGCACAGGTGGAGAAAACATTGGTGGTACTTGAGGATAGAGTTTTTCTGGAATTGGATACAAGGTTTCTATGTTGAGTATTGACGGCATCTAAAACTTTGGGACTTAAAAGACTTGAGAAACAAAAGTTACCAAAGTCCCCATTGAATTAAATGTGGCTATTGACCCACTGGATGATATAGAGATCTCCAGTATGGTGCTTCATAATGTATTGAAGAACTCCTTGTATTCTAGGGTTAAACCCCTATTTAAATAAACTGGAATTTTAATTTCCTTCCCATGGTTTACAGCACAATTTTTTTTCTTTCTGTTGTGCATGAGGCTTTAACAGGGTAATGCCAAAGTGCTGCACAGTCTTTGATAGTGGAAACCAGTGACATGGATCTCACCTAAGTTATAAAAAAGCCCTCACACTGAGGGGCTGAATCCCAAAGATCTTGTATGGATTCCAGCAGACATGGAGTAGCTGCAGAGATGAAGCAGGAGATGATGACCAGAGGTAGAGTAAGACTCAGGGGTCAAGCCTCAAGGATCTTGTGTGACTATTAGTGAGCACAAAATAACCAGAAGTGAAGTTCAGAGCTTAGTTAAACAGGTTCACTGTTGAGGCAGGAGGCTAGATGTGCAATCCAAATACAGTGTAAGAATAGGGAAGGTGGAAAATAGAGGTGTAGGTCTGGAACAGGCCTAGGTCAAACACTGGAATTCACATAGATCAAGGCCAAGCAACAGGAACAGGATCAAGGGAACAAGCTTGACCATTTTGGCTATTGTACTGGACAATACTGATATTCTAGCAATATGTGTGGTATTCAATAAGATACAAGAGCAATTCTGGAGTAACGCAACAACACCGCTGGGGACAAATAAAATTCCCAAGTTCCTACTAAGTAATATGGGGATTTTAACCATTTGAATGCAAGAATGGTCCCCAGTGCATGCTTTGGAGGCTTTTCTATCAATCAATGGGTTAAATGTCCCAATTAAATAATTGAGAATTAAAATTACTCCCTAAGGTGCATGTATCTTCTTTATCTTGATCATGATTCTGTGTTCTGGGCATATATTTTTCTCTGGTTACTTACACTAGTCTTCAGAAATAGCTCATTATTGTGAAGTTGTTACTTTGTTACAAATGGGTGATTTTGAAAGAGCTTTCAAAATCAACCACTTTTATGGTAAAATAGATTTTTTGAAGATTTGTACTTTGATGTATTTGTTATTTAAAATATTTTTACTAAGCAGAAGTTCTACAATAAGTTGTTTGAAAGTGATGCTGAGGTTTATAATTTTTGAGTGATGTCAACTACAATAGTAATCTTGCTGATGTTACTATCTGTGTGCAACATTGTCAACTGTCAACTTTCAGCCAGGACCTGCATGAACACACTTACTTATCAATGGAAGCATCAGTAGCCCGTGGCTTACAGAGGTACGTAATAGAACAAGGAGCTCACAAATGAACCAAGGTAATAGGATCCAAATCAGTGTGCAAAATCCTGTCAGGAACATAGAAAAGGTCGGGGCACACAGCAAACAACAGTGGTCAGGATTCACAAGCGAAGGTCAAACACAGAATACTGGAATCAAAGCTCTGGATCATTAGTCAGAAAGAAACTATAAAAGTGCAAGGCATTGCCTATGTAGCTTCTTGATATAGGCCTCTCAGGGGTTGTGTGGAGGAAAGCAGACAGTATCACAATTAATAGCAGAGCAGGAGTTAGTGGAGTGGATATGTGCAATTAAACAGGCAGATCTGCATATAATAGCAGAGCAGGACTTCAAGGGCTGGGTTTTTACAGGTTTGCAATGTGGCTACATGTATTCTCAACTCTCTCTACAAAGAGAACATGTTTGGTACAGTAAAATCTCTTTTACAAAGTAAAACAGTTTACATTGCAATTTTTTATATCTTTTATCTTGGTAATAAAAATGCCTGTCATATAAGTAGTCCGTAGGCCACTCTAAAAGCCATGGTTAATGCCACAGAATCAGCAACTCTAATCACCACATTTCTCATTTATTCTTATGTTAAATTCATCTTATGGCTGATGTTTTAGTGTTTATGACACAGAAACACAGAGGTACCAAATTCTGCTTTTTAGTTTTTATTTTCAGTGTTATTTAATGGCAGCCATTAGGCACTTAATGAATAAATCCAGTAATACAAAGCTAACATTTTTTACTTAGTTTTCAAATTTAAGAATACTGCTGATAAAACAAAACATTCAGCCAAGCTTGGAAAATTCCTCTAATGTTTTTAAGACGAAAGAATTTGCAAGCCTTGCACAGTACTATGCACAATTAAGTTTAAATGTAGGTAAAATAAATATGTTTGGACATGATAATGAAGACAGTTTTAGGCAGCCTTACTTATTAGATTTATTAAAGAAATACTGTGATCACTGATTATTAATGTTTTGAAGCTTGTGACATATGTGAAGTATTCTTATCACACAGGAAATTTAAACAAATCTAATAACATAGACCCCTAAATATTATTTCTACCATTTATATACCTCAATATATATCTAGACTGATTATAAATTCAAGCAAAAGGTGGCGATTTATCAATGTCACTAAGATATTACATTAATGCAATTGCATAATAAAATAAAAAAAATGTTAATTTACTTGTTTTTGCTTGAGGTCAAATGCATATTAGATTTAGATTACAAAATGTAGATGTTTTCCAAACATTAGATTTACTGTAATGCTTGATTTCTTGAATAAAATATTCCTTTTAAATTTTCTATATTTGCTCATTTTCTGGTAGCAAGTATATTGTATTTTACATACAGCATGGAAATACATCATATAATCCTTGAAGATGAATAATAGATGAATTTAAAGTGGACCTATCAATCTAAAACCACTGTTTATAGTTTTACAGAGAATATAAGTCTATTATTTATACTATCCATTTTACGCTAAAATAAATACTCTTTGAGAAAATATTCTATTTGCAAAGTCTTGATGTACTGAATGGCACTTTATGCTAATCTCCAACACAATATGCCAATTAGATATTTTTAAGGCCAAACTTACCACTTGTATACTATTGAAAATGTCCCCAGTTTGTGTACCGTGCTTAAATTCATTAAAAATTTTCTTCGTATTACAAAAAAATGGCTTACACAAAATATAGACGATTTAAATTTAACTAAACATATCTTAAGGTGTCAAGTCTACTTTCAGTTACAATTATCATTATATTAATAAATAATTTACTAAAAATACTACATTACAAGGCTGATATTAGTATGATAACAAATTCTCATCAAAATTACTGAACTGTAGTTAAGGCTCCAGAACACTAGGGGATGAACTTGGAGTTATAAACCCAATCACTGTCTAACCCTTTGCATGCTAGGGATATCTATAGAAGGAAAAATCAAATAGGGTCGCACTACCCGTTAAAATGGGATTCAGCCAATTTATAGAGATAGCGACTGGTTGCAAAGTAAAGATAGCAATTGAACGGACATCTCCTCATTAGAGAGGAGAGAAAAGCATTACCGTTACTGCACTAATGGGAATCCCATAATTCATATCAAAAAGAGGAAGAATAAGATGAAATCAGTTAACTGTTAAAACGTATTTCATTTTTAAGTATTCAAGTTTAAAAAGTGTTAGATTGTAGGAGTAAATTATGGATCAGTGAATATAATCCACATTTTCTTCCTCTTTTTGATTGAAATTTTGGGATCTCTCATAATGGAAGAATTTCTGGTAGTCCAGCAACGGCAATGCTTTTCTCACCTCTCTAATGAGAAGTTGTCCATTAAAGAGATATCTCTAGTTTATTAATTTGAAATGCACTGGAGATCTTTTCTAGTATCCAAGGGATTACTTGTTATTATTGAGGGTATATTTTTTTTAGTGATTTCTAATAGATATCTCTCCTTCCATTTTGTAGTCTGCAAGGCCGTATTTCCCAATAGACAGAGTGCGCAACTGCCTAGAACTCCAAATTTTGAGGGGTGCCTCAGCTTTGATGGCCTCACCCACATTCTGAGTTGTGGGTGTGGCCAGAGCAATCTAAATGTCCCTGTAACAGTTTTATATTCTTTTTAAAGGGTTTCATTTAACTCCTTGCATGCTAGAGAGATCTCCAATGTATTGTTTCATTGGAGATCTCTCTAGCAACCAAAGCATTAAAGCCTTTTTTGGACTTTTCTTGTTATAGGATGGAACTGTGGCTGGGGCCATGTGAGGACTGGGGGAGTGGTCATAGGTGGTGCTAAGGGCACCTAGAGTGCCTAGCCTAGGGTTGCTTGGGATGTAAATCCAGTCCTAGTAGTCTGTAATTTGATCCTACCCCCAGTGTTTGTTTCAACTATAATACACGCTACCTACTCTGGACGAGCTTGTTTAATACAAGGGGCATTTCTCTGAAATTCCAAGTGAGACTAGAAATCAAAGGGAGTTTTCAAAAATCAGTTTGTTGAAATTTACCATTCAATGTGAATTGCTAATGTTTATTATTAGTAGTACATTGTTTTCTGGTTTTTGTTATATTTATTTTCATACAGGAGTGTTTAACACATTTAGATTGTAAGCTTTCGGGCAGGGACCTCGCACCCATTGTTTCACTCTACAAAGCACCTGTAACCCTGTATTGTTTAAACCCTGAAATTGTAAAGAGCTGTGTACACTTGTGGCGCTATATAAATAAACATATTCATTCAACACATTTCTGTTATATCCATTTTTTGTAATAGAAATCAATTTGATTACTGCCTCATTCTCCATTTTGTGTGCTTGTAGTTATCTTAAACTTTCCCCTCTCTCCATTTTGTGTAACCTGCCCCCTTACAATTTTCGTGTAGTTATTTTTTGAGGACTACTATCGCCCTGTTTTTTGTAGTCTCTTCTTTGATCCTCCGCCCAGTGTTTGTTTAACCTACAAAAGCGTCCACTCTAGAAGAAGTTGCACTGTAGAAGGGGTTCTGCTTTGAAATATCAATAAAGGTTAGAAATGTGCTAGCCATGGGTAAAGCAGTAGATTGGTAGAGTATAACAGAGTACAAGCTTTCAAGACCACTTAGATCATATAAAGATAATCATCACACATTCATGACAGTGAGAAATACAAGTTCTTGATTACTTTGGATTCCATTGAATGTGACAAACATATCACTAGTCTCTCTTTAACCCCTTAACGACCACTAATGTGCCAGGACCGTCATGGCGATCCGGCACTTAAGAACCAGTGATGGTCCTGGCACGTCATGGAGTTCAGGGCTCCCAGCGCAGCTGCATGCCGCTCTGGAAGCCCTGAACCAGAAGTGAAGAAAAAAAAAGCCCTGTGGTCCTCAAGTGCTGGCCGTTTGTGCATGCACCAGTCCTTAAGGGGTTAAATTACTCTTTTTATTCCAGTAGGGGCACTTTTGTTGTTTGCAATAACCCCCCCTCCCAGTATGTAGAATGGCCAAGTGGTCCACGAAGTTTCAAGTGGTAGTGAAATATTAAGTGTCTTGAAACCTAAGTGAGTTGTAAAACAGAAGTTTGAAAACAGCCAGAGTTTGTGATAGTCTTTTAGTGTACATTGTATTTTATAATGTCTGGTTTGGTGCAGTGCAGTGGATGTTTGTTAGCTGTTTTTTGTGAAACCTCTTGGAAGTTTGGAGCTTGTCCAATATGTAGGCAATTTTCTACCTTGCAAGATGAGAGTGTTAAATTGAAGACTGAGATTGAAAGGTTGTGTATATCTTTGTGTCATGTGCACTTTCCATTTGTTCAGGTATCAATGACTCAGTGGCCCTTTATTAGGAAGGCAGTCTGGACAACTGTGAGGGTTGTGGACCATATATATAAATTCTACGACTATATGCCTTTCAAAATTCCTTTACTGCACTATCAGAAATAGATGGGTAAATGTTTTGACCCAAAAGTGAAACAGGCTTAAATGGCACTAACCACCATGTGGGAAATTTTTCATAAAAAGTGGCATTTTCCTGTTTTTCCTGTTTGATCATTGCATTAAAATCAGTTATAAGAATTAAGCCACACACACACACAAACACATGTGAAAAGTTTCCCTTCTGTTCCTGCTGTGATAGTATAAAAGGGGCGTCAGGTTCTCACAATTTGTCATTCTGTGTTTGTGGGAGAGAGAGAGAGGGCGAGAGAGAGAGAGCATATTATTGAAGCTGAAGGAGATAGGTGCATGTTTGGGTGCCTTGACATAAAAAAGTTGCTGTATATGGGGGGGGGGTATGGGAACTCTCAGAAGTGTGAAAACAGAGAAGAATGTTGAAGAAAACCCCATAATGTTTTGATTGATGAGCAACAGCCAGGAATTAAGAATAACAAACAACAAAAAGAAGGGGTGCAGCAAACCACAAAAAATAGCAATATCAATGCTGCAGGTGAATACTCACATAGCTGTGAGGCTACTGGTCTGTATATAACAAAACCGGTTTGTAGCAAGCAGAGTATAAGATCCGCCCTGCTTCGGAGATAAACTTCCCATAATGGAAAGTTTGGAAAAAAAAGAAGGAAAAACTGGATCCGCTCTAATAAAAATATACTATAAATTTATATAAAAACATCAACAACAGTATATGTAGCCTAAAACACTGCGCATTTCAAATCACATCTGCTTCTTCGTCAGGAGCTTAGGCTAAATAGTAACTTACCAGTAAGAAGCAGCACAATGCTTTGAAACGCGTACAGCGTTTTAGGGTACATATACTGTTGATTTGATTTTTAAATAAATTTATAGTACATTTTTATTAAAGCAAATCAGTAGTTTTCTTCTTTTTTATGGAGGGTGGATATTATATCCTGCTTGCTATATACGGTTTTGTTATATACAAATTGGTAGCTTTGTGGCTATATGAGTATTCACTTGCAGTATTGATATTACTATTTCCATATTTGTGGTTTGAGCCCCTTCTTGTTTTTTTTGTTGTTCTGTTTTATGAAGGCATCAGAGGACTTCTTCACCATGTGGAGGGAAGCAGTATTCTGGTCCATCTGAGGGTTGACTGAGTGAGGGCAGTCTAGAATCCCCTATTTGACCACTGATATTGAGATTGTATCTTGTAAGTATGGTGGAGCATCAGTGGAGGTTATAGACAGCTGAGATAATATACTGAGTGCCCCTTTTTCTCTTTTAGACAGGAATGTAGGTGATCTAAGTTCTTACCTGAGATGGCTGAGCCTCTGTGACTGATTGACAGATTGCAAGATGCAGAAGAAGAGGGACAAGCATATAATGACAGAGGTGTGCTGGTGCTACACAGCTGCTGTGCAACAGAATTTATCCTATATTGCACACTGGTGACCCTCATACTGTACTATAAACATTAAGGCTAAGGTGATGTTTGGACAGAGAGAAAGCTATTGCTGAAACATTGGCACTAGATACATGTATAGGCAGATAGGCGGGCAAAGAGAGTGAGAAGGAGTTACATTTGCAGGGAATTTGCATGAAAGACAGGTGTAGTTTATTTAGAAAGCTTTTTTTGGCAGATAGGTGACACAGAGAGGTAGGGACCTTGACATAAACTCAGTGATACTAGAGACAATGATATACATAATTGCGCATTTTGAGAAGATCAAGACATTAATCCACATGCAAACAGTTTTGTTGTGTACTTTACTGTAAAAATCAACACTATTTGAATAAATCCAGCAAAAGTACTAGGGACATGGGAAAGTAGGAGGAGGAGTGCACAGACATGGTAGTAAAGTGATTATTCCTCAACTGAATATGCCCGTGGTTGCTACAACAAATGAAGATGATTCTCCTCTTTAGGAAAAGTTCCACCACCAGCTGCAGTATTAGTAATAAACATGTTAAGAACCTTAAATATGACAAGTCACATTCTAGTGTTGTTACATAGTGGAGGAAGGTTTAGCAGTTAGAACAACTCCTTCATCTGAAAATGAAAGGAACAACACCTGTCCTCAAAGTAATTGTAAATGTTCTATAAATACCCCTAAGGAGTAAAGTAAAAAGAAACTGAGAATTCTAAAGACCTACAAGGATATGAAAGTAGTAGAGGGGAAGCAGCCAGTGATGCCTATGATGAGCTAATAATTTATGAGGATGTTGATCTAGAATATATCACTCCACCATCCTCTCCTTCTTCTGATGAAGATGAAACAGAGAGTGGAAAGGATCATGGTGTGACCATAAAATTAGCTGAAAGGAAGAAGCTCCATCTTCTACCACTGGAAAGAAAGAAAAAGCCTGTTGTAAACTCTTTGAGCAATCAGTTGGCAGGTACAAAAAAGATGTCTAAAAATACACTCTCAACCTGTCAGTCATCATCACTGTCTCTCCCTCCAAGTCCAACCCCCACCCAGTCATACACTATTATTGAGTAAACAGCAACACAGGTCATTATCAACATCCATAACCCGACCTACAAGTTCTGAAGCTGCTGTTGAAAGTGTAGCATCATTGACACTTACTGCTTGTACAATTGCATCATTTTGCTCCCATAGTGGTAGTAGTCCTCAGTATCCCCTAAGTCTATGAACTGTATTGTATAGAGTTGCTTCACAATCCAAAAGCTAAACATGATGTGTTCTGTTGTCTATGTAAAAACATGAGCGCAGAGGAAAAGCAGGATCCCATTATGGCATATCACTGAGATCCCACTTGAAGCAAAATCACTGTCATGCTTCTAGAGCTTTGCGTTTGCTTTTTCCAGCTTTTCTGGTTCTCCTTCTGTGTACACTGTCTGTTACACCCTTGTTTGTTGGGCCTATATCTAGCACTGACTCCTTTGTTGGGTCAATATCTAGCAGTGACTCCTTTGGGTCAGTGCGCGATCTAAGTGTTCCTGGTGTAGTCTTGTGTTATTCCTGGCGTTTCCTGTTGCTGATCTGATTCAACCTGGCCTGTCCTCGTCTATTCTCCTGCATACTGATTTGGTCCTGTTTCCCGTTCTGGTTTTTGACTGTGGCTTGTCCGACTACTCTTCTTGCCTGCTCCCTGGTTTCTGATGTCTCCCGCCTGTTACCGATCCGGACTAGTCGTCTTGCTCGGGCTCTCATATCCTATTTGTCATAGTCGTTCGACCCTCAGAGTTTTCGACTCGTAGTCGCACGGTTCTCCCGTCCGACCCTCTGGTCTTTCGACTCCCAGTCGGCAGTGAGCTGATCCGAGTCGTAGTGCGTAGAGCTCGGTTTCCCTCGATTCAGTATTAGACCCCTCTGGTCCACAGATTCCTCCTCTGCTGCTTCTCCTCTAGTACCCCGACAGAAGCCCGATACTACTGGTAGGTGTTTATACTGTCGCTACCCAGTGAGTAGTTGTTCTGTCTCTTAGGTGGTTGTCCAACCATCAGGCTTCACGGCCTGCTACCCCACCCGGCTCAACCCGCAGCAAAACCTCCTAGGAACAGCCTACAATCACCAGCTACACTCCCTATTCTTTGCTCTCTAGCTCCTGGCTCACTGGGCCCTACACAGTGAGTATCTGTTCTGCTTCTTGTCTCTCTCTTTTACTCATTAAAGCAGAAGCCTGCTACGCCTTCTTTGGTTACCTCTAGTGATGAGCGAGCACCCCAATGCTCGGGTGTTCGGGTGCTCTGACCGAGCACCCCCGGAGGCTCGAGTGCTCGGCCGAGCACCCGAGCCCCATTGAAGTCAATGGGAGGACTCGAGCATTACACCAGGCACCCCCTGCTCTGATGAGGGGAGGGTGCCTGGTCCATAGGAAAAGGGCAGAAAATGATGGAAACACCACAGAAATGGTTCAGGGACAGCATAGGGAGGATGTCTGGATGCATCTTGGACTCCAACATCGCTGCTGGGAACGATCTTTCGCCCGTAGTACGCCATTTTTACAGACTGACCGTAAAACACACAAAAAGGCAGATAAAAACGACTTTAGGCGAAAAATTGTTACCAAACAGTATTTGCTGTATATTTACTTGTATATCATCTGCAAATTCTCCCAAAAATTTCCTCGATTTTTCTGAACTGAGGCCATGATTAAGAGGGAAACGTGCGCAGAGGCAAATTCTCCAAAAAATTTCCTTGATTTTTCTGAACTGAGGCCATGATTAAGAGGGAAACGTGCGCAAAGGCAAATTCTCCCAAAAATTTCCTCGATTTTTCTGAACTGAGGCCATGATTAAGAGGGAAACGTGCGCAAAGGCAAATTCTCCCAAAAATTTCCTCGATTTTTCTGAACTGGGGCCATGATTAAGAGGGAAACGTGCGCTGAGCCGACCATCTAAAACATTATGGGTGAGGGTCTGCTGCGGAGCTGACCATCCTAAACATTATATGCGAAGGCCCGCTAGTGAGCTGACGCTATAAAACATTATATGAGAGGGCCCGCTAGAGAGTTGAGCCAATAAAACATTATATGAGAAGGCCCGCTGGTGAGCTGACCTATACAAAAATTGTCAAACTGCGCCCGCTGGTGAGCTGGCCCTAGATAAAAATTATATCACAGGGCCCGCTGGTGAGCTGGCCCTATATAAAAATTATATCACTGGGCCCGCTGGTGAGCTGGCCCTATATAAAAATTATATCCCAGGGTATATGGAAGAGAGTCAACCATATACCCATTTTTTGGGTGGAAGGGGTGAATGGGAATACAGAGTATTCCCATCATTGTAAATAACATATATAAAGTGAGTTTATGTTCCCCCGGGGCTTTCCTCCAGTGGAGTGGAGAAATCAGGGGAAATCCAGGCCTTGTTCATTTTTATAAGTGTCAACCTATCAGCATTGTCGGTGGAAAGGCGGATACGCTTATCTGTTATGATGCCACCAGCAGCACTAAATACCCGCTCAGACAGAACGCTGGCGGCAGGGCAGGCCAGCACCTCCAAGGCGTAGAGTGCCAGTTCATACCACGTGTCCAGCTTGGACACACAGTAGTTGTAAGGCACAGAGGGATCATTGAGGACGCTGACACGGTCTGCTACGTACTCCTTCACCATCTTCCAAAACTTTTCCCTCCTTGTGACACTAGGCTGCGCATCAGGGTGAGGGTGCTGGCGGGGTGTCATGAAGGTGTCCCACGCCTTGGAGAGTGTTGCCCTGCCTTTGTCGGAACTGCTGTGTGCTCCCCTTTTCTCCCCTTCTCTGTTGGCCAAGGTAGCACGTACTCTGCCGCCAGCGTTGTCAGATGGAAAATTTTGGAGCAATTTTTCAACAAGAACCTTCTGGTATTGCACCATTTTGCTTGTCCTCTCCACCGGAGGAATGAGAGATGAGAAATTCTCTTTGTAGCGGGGGTCCAGAAGGGTGAACACCCAGTAATCCGTGTTGTTTAAAATGCGTATAACGCGTGGGTCACGGGAAAGGCAGCCTAACATAAAGTCAGCCATGTGTGCCAGAGTACCAACAGGCAAGATTTCACTGTCCTCACCAGGAGGATGACTCTCAATCTCCTCATCCTCTTCCTCCTCTTCTGCCCACCCACGCTGAAGAGATGGAACTAAAGTTCCATGGCTACCCTCTGTAGCGGAGGCAACCGTGTCTTCCTCCTCCTCCGCCTCCTCCAATTGTCGCTGAGAAGACGAAGTGAGGGTGCTCTGGCTATCACCTTGTGTAAGCTCTTCCTCCCGCATTTCCACCTCTTCCACATGCAAAGCGTCAGTTTTAATTGTGAGCAGCGAGCGTTTCAGTAGACACAGAAGTGGGATGGTTACACTGATAATAGCGTTATCGCCGCTCACCATCTGTGTCGATTCCTCAAAATTGCGTAAAACCTCACAGAGGTCTGACATCCATTCCCACTCCTCACTTCTGATTACAGGAAGTTGAACGGAGAGGCGACGACCGTGTAACAGCTGGTACTCCACTACTGCCCTCTGCTGCTCACAAAGCCGGGCCAACATGTGGAAGGTGGAGTTCCAGCGCGTGCTCACGTCACACAGCAGCCGGTGAGCTGGCAATTGTAAGCGCTGCTGCAGCTTCAACAGGCCGGCTGAAGCTGTAGATGACTTACGGAAATGTGCACACACGCGGCGCACCTTGGTCAAGAGATCATGCAAATTGGGGTAGGTTTTTAGAAATCGCTGAACCACTAAATTAAATACATGCGCTAGGCATGGTACGTGTGTGAGCTTGCCGAGCTCCAAAGTCGCCACCAAGTTACGCCCATTATCACACATAACCATGCCTGGTTGCAGGTTGAGTGTCGAGAGCCACTGCTCGGTCTGGTGACTAATCCCCTGCAACAGCTCTGAGGCCATGTGCTGTTTGTCCCCAAGGCAGATCAGCTTCAGCACCGCCTGTTGACGCTTCCCCACTGCAGTGCTACACTGCTTCCAGCTACCGGCTGATGGGTGAGTGGCGCTGCGCGCAGAGAATTCGGAAGTGGAAACGGAAGAGGAGGAGCCAATAACGTAGGTGCTGGCGGAAACCCTGATGGAGGTAGGGCCCGCAATCCTCGGCGTGGGTAGCACCTGTGCCATCCCAGGGTCCGAGTCGCTCCCAGCCTCCACAACATTCACCCAGTGTGCCGTCAGGGAAATGTAGCGTCCCTGGCCACAAGCACTTGTCCATGTGTCAGTCGTTAAGTGGACCTTCCCAGTAACTGCGTTGGTCAGGGCACGGGTGATGTTACGGGTGACATGGTGGTGTAATGCGGGGATGGCACACCGGGAAAAGTAGTGGCGGCTGGGGACCGCGTACCGAGGGACAGCTGCTGCCATCAGGCTGCGGAAGGACTCAGTCTCCACAAGCCTAAATGGCAGCATTTCGATGGCCAGTAATTTGGAAAGGTGTGAGGTTAGTGCTATGGCCTGTGGGTGGGTGGCTGGGTATTTTCGCTTGCGCTCAAATGCCTGGGGTAACGACATTTGGACGCTGTGCTGGGACAGGGAAGTGGATGTGGTCGCTGATGGTGCTTCAGATGGTACAGGTGCAGGGCGGGAGGTATGCGGGCCTGCGCCTTCGACAGGCGATTGGCCGGCACCGAAAACAGGGGAAGAGGAGGCAGTGGTGTGGCCTGCAGACACAGATGGGCGATCCAGGCGTTCCTCCCACTTATTACGGTGCTTGGATGCCATGTGTCGGATCATGCTGGTGGTGGTGAGGTTTCTAGTGTTCATGCCTCGGCTCATTCTGGTGTGGCACAGGTTGCAAACTACAATTCTTTTGTCGTCCGCACTTTCCTTAAAAAAACGCCATACCGCGGAACACCTACCCCTTGGCAAGGGAGATTTACGCAAGGGGGTGCTCTGTGGAACATTTGCGGGCCTTCTTTCTGTAGCCACACCACTGCCTCTTCCAGCCTGTTGCGGTGCTGCAGATGGCTCACCCTCAGGACTGCTGTCATCGCTCGGCTCTACACCTTCCCAGGTGGGGTCAGTCACCTCATCGTCCACCAAGTCCTCCTCCACTTCCTCACTCTGATCATCCTCCTCATGTCTTGATCCCACCACATACTCAGTCATTGACAACTGTATATCATCCTCCTCATCAAGGTTTTGAGACAGTAATAGTGGTTGATGTAATGGCAACTGTGTCTCATCATCATCATCATCCACTTCCTTTGACCTTAAATGCCGTTCACCTCTGTCATCTTCTTGTGATTGGGTACCCTCTAGAGGTTGTGAATCAGGGCACAAGATGTCATGTTCCTCTGCAAGCGTGCTTGGAGAGAGGTTCAAATTAAGGATTGGTGATGAGACGAGCTCCTCACTATATCCCAGTGTGGGATCACTTCTTTGACCAGAGCCTCTATGGTGGGAGGAAGGATGATCAGAGTGAGGATTATGTTGACCAGACTCTTGGCTACTGAGAGTGGACTTGGTGGAAGACAGGGTGGTGCTTAACCGACTGGAAGCAGTATCAGCTGACATCCAACCGACCACCTGTTCGCAGTGGTCGGACCTCGAGAGTGATGTCCTGCGACGCCCTGTAAAATGAGACATGAAGCTAGGTATGGTGGATGTCTTTCTGTCTTGTGCTCTGGCACCAGGCGCAGTTTCTACGCGTCCTGACCCGCGCCCTGAACTATCAGGATCACGTCCACTTCCCCGTCCCTTTTTACCCGCCTTCTTCATATTACACGGAATATGTGCTGCAAATCTGCAACTTTGCACAGTACACAGAATTTGCTTCTTAACTGCGGCTACGCACAGTGAATGGAATATGTGACTTTGATATTTTACAGTTTGAAGACTTAACAGAATTTTTTCCTATTCTGAAACTGTGCACAGTACACAGAATTTGCTTCTTAACTGCGGCTACGCACAGTGAATGGAATATGTGACTTTGATATTTTACAGTTTGAAGACTTAACAGAATTTTTTCCTATTCTGAAACTGTGCACAGTAAACAGAATTTGCTTCTTAACTGCGGCGACACACAGTGAATGGAATATGTGACTTTGATATTTTACAGTTTGAAGACTTAACAGAATTTTTTCCTATTCTGAAACTGTGCACAGTACACAGAATTTGCTTCTTAACTGCGGTGACGCACAGTGAATGGAATATGTGACTTTGATATTTTACAGTTTGAAGACTTAACAGAATTTTTTCCTATTCTGAAACTGTGCACAGTACACAGAATTTGCTTCTTAACTGCGGCTACGCACAGTGAATGGAATATGTGACTTTGATATTTTACAGTTTGAAGACTTAACAGAATTTTTTCCTATTCTGAAACTGTGCACAGTACACAGAATTTGCTTCTTAACTGCGGCTACGCACAGTGAATGGAATATGTGACTTTGATATTTTACAGTTTGAAGACTTAACAGAATTTTTTCCTATTCTGAAACTTTGCACAGTAAACAGAATTTGCTTCTTAACTGCGGCGACGCACAGTGAATGGAATATGTGACTTTGATATTTTACAGTTTGAAGACTTAACAGAATTTTTTCCTATTCTGAAACTGTGCACAGTACACAGAATTTGCTTCTTAACTGCGGCTACGCACAGTGAATGGAATATGTGACTTTGATATTTTACAGTTTGAAGACAACAGAATTTTTTCCTATTCTGAAACTGTGCACAGTACACAGAATTTGCTTCTTAACTGCGGCTACGCACAGTGAATGGAATATGTGACTTTGATATTTTACAGTTTGAAGACTTAACAGAATTTTTTCCTATTCTGAAACTGTGCACAGTACACAGAATTTGCTTCTTAACTGCGGCTACGCAAGTGAATGGAATATGTGACTTTGATATTTTACAGTTTGAAGACTTAACAGAATTTTTTCCTATTCTGAAACTGTGCACAGTACACAGAATTTGCTTCTTAACTGCGGCGACGCACAGTGAATGGAATATGTGACTTTGATATTTTACAGTTTGAAGACTTAACAGAATTTTTTCCTATTCTGAAACTGTGCACAGTACACAGAATTTGCTTCTTAACTGCGGCTACGCAAGTGAATGGAATATGTGACTTTGATATTTTACAGTTTGAAGACTTAACAGAATTTTTTCCTATTCTGAAACTTTGCACAGTAAACAGAATTTGCTTCTTAACTGCGGCGACGCACAGTGAATGGAATATGTGACTTTGATATTTTACAGTTTGAAGACTTAACAGAATGTGCTCTAATCTGCAACTTTGCACACTAAACAGAATGTGCTCTAATCTGCAACTTTGCACACTGAACAGAATGTGCTCTAATCTGCAACTTTGCACACTAAACAGAATGTGCTCTAATCTGCAACTTTGCACACTAAACAGAATATATGAAGTTTTTTTTTTTTTTCCCCCCACACAAAATAAACTGCTGCCCCCACACACAGTAGTCCTAAAAAGGACTTTTGGGTCTTTTTTTTTTTTCACAATTGCTTGTCTTCTCCCTACACTGACTTTCCCTTCCTATCCTCATCTCTCCCTGGCTAAGACTGAGCCGAACTCGCTGGTCAGGTGCTATACAGCACCCGACCACGGGTTCTGGCCAGCCAATCAGTGTAATGCCAGCAGCCAACATGGCTGCTGGCATTACACTGATGTCAGAGCCTCCCTGCACGTTTATTGGCTGCGCAGCAGCCGCGAAACGTGTGGGGAGGAGACCCGAACATGGCGGGCGAGCACATGCGGTACTCGTACGAGTACCGCCGTGTGCCGAGCAGAGCGATGCTCGAGCCGAACCGAGCTTCGGCCGAGCATGCTCGCTCAACACTAGTTACCTCCCCTCCAGGTGTTCTCTGGCCGCTTACAAGGGCGCTTAGGCCAGAAAGTGACATTTAGATTGCGCCAACATGACCGATCCTGTTTACTTGGCCCAGGTTGTGGCCCGTTAGGGTGCTCAACTTGATCAGTGTGTCTCACTGGTTACTCAGTTGAGTGTCAAGTGTGACTCCATGTTTACCCTGTTCCAACTGGGGCAGCTTCATGCTGACGCAACACCTCCTACAGCTGGTCCTTCGGTTGCTCCATCCCGCGATACGTCACTAGTAGGCTATCCACTGGTACGACTACCCCTACCCGATCGCTTTGACAGGTCCTCGACCGACCTATGGGGTTTCCTCAATCAGTGCTTTCTGCACGTCCGAAGACAACCAAGGTATTATGTGTCGGATGATACCCGAGTCACTTTTATCGTCTCCCTGCTTCGAGGTAACGCTCTGGCTTGGGTGACACCTTTGCTTGAACACCAATCTCCTGTCTTGGCGTCTTTTGAGACCTTTATCATTGCCCTTTGTACCGTCTTTGGCACCCCAGGTAGACAGGTCAAAGTGGAAGCTGCCATCCTTAAAATCCAACAAGGGTCCCACTCCCTCCTGGAGCATGTGTTGGAGTTCCGCTCTTGGGCCTATGACACAGAGTGGGACGATCGAGCCCTCGAGGCTTTGTTCAGAAAGGGCCTTTCAGATCGCCTCAAAGACGATCTGACCACTCGCCCCATCCCGGATACCTTAGAGGGTCTGATTTCCCTCTGCTCCACTGTAGAACACCGGATCACAGAACGGCCGCTTACAAGGGCGATTAGGCCAGAAAGTGACAACCACATGTCTGATTAGTAGAGAACAAAGCAGCAGCATGTTACATGTACAACAACTAGCAGCAGTAGAAGACTCTTAAACATGCAAGGCCTCGGGGCACATAATAGTAGTGCTGTTCATGTGTAAAACAATGTGCCAGGATTTCCTCATTTAGTTACAATTACATAGGCTGACCATATTTCCTTGAGATAAAAATGGGACAGGGTGTGGGACAGACTGACAGTGGGACTCCGTCACTCCAAATCCGATCATAGTAAGCAGCAAGCAGGGAGAACGTGTTTGCTCCATCTCTTACTAGCAGTGTTCTTTCTCTCTGGCCAAAAAGCCTGCCACTGAAGTAAATCAGAACTTCCTCTCTTCATTACTCACGCTACTGATTTTACTGTGTTTACTGTACACATTGATTACATAGAGTCTTATGACTCGTTCTCATATTAGTCTAGGCGACTCTATGGTAATTTATCATAGACTTGAGAGTCTTAGACAGTTATGAGTCACTCGAGTCATAAGACTCTATGGTAATCAATGTGTACAATAAAACCACAGTAGAACCACTACTGTGATGAATTTACTTTATCTTATGAGAAATAAACAAGCCGCGTTCAGTTTTTTACAAAAAATTAAAAACTGTATATGTTACATTAAAAAACGGGACAAAATTGACATTTGTATTAAAAAGATGGGAAGGTCTGGAAATATGAAAAAAAAAACTGTATTGTCCCATTTAAAACGGTACATATGGTCAGCCTACAATTACACCCATGGCTCTTCCTGGAATTGGTGAAATGGGTGCATTGGGTCGGCCTACCTTTGGAAGATAAGAGACTGAGGGTTAGACTGTGACTAAAATATTTAGACTGCAACAATAAAGTCACAATATTTTGCTAACTCAAAAAAGTGGAAAATGTAGAATATCATGGCAGTAAGCTATTTCTATTCCAAGTCTATTTTTTACAGTTTCACAGAAGAGAAAGAACTTTTCTAAAGCCTGCTAAACCCTCGTTGCACAAAAATATCAGGTTCAATCTGGCCTACCCAGCAATTCTACAGGTATTTACACAAGAAGGAACAAAGTCCTTCAATAATCCAGAGTCAGCAGACAATTATAACAAATTGGTGACTAAATGCAAGAAGCTCCTTGTGAGGGAATGTAAGGGCCTTCTCCAAGTGCTTCACCTCCCAGAGACCTAAGTGGCACTAATTTGCAATGATGCTTGTATAAATGGACTAACACTCATTTAGAAACTTTTGTGCAAGTATGACCTTTCCTAATAAGCAGCTATTGCTAAGATAAGTTTTGAGATCTTTGTTATAGTCACTTTCTCTTTGCTTACAGGATATCTTTGTATCTAACAGTGATGTGTCTTGTCTGCTGAGTTTGAGGTTAGCAGACATGCAGTGTGTTATTGTTCATTCTCAATCCCCATGCTTTGCACAACACAGATCTCAAGTGTTTAAATATAGTTCAGAGATGCCTTGTTAAATTTTAGGACATTGAAAAGCTTACATCGCCTCTTTAATATTATGTTTCTCATGTTATCGGGTTAAATATTTGGGCCAAGTAATGGAGAAAAGGGAAATTCCTCATTAGTGTGTTTTTTCATATTCCATTTTACATGCTATACACTGTATTGATGCTGCTGGGACATTTTCAGCCTCATTCTACAAAGTTTCCCTCCCCTGTATAGTTTTTATAAGTTTCATTTTTCCTTTGTTTTATGTTCCACCCCCTGATGTTTGAAATCACCACATAGACCATTAATATTTTCAGTCAGAATCGATTTGCAGGGTTAAGATAACTATCTGGAGCCCTCAACTGTATCTCCAGGTGCATGCATATATGTTATATTGCTGACATTACTTTGTTGACCATAATTTTTGTCTACTTCTATTAACCCTTTGAATGCCAGAGGGGTAGGCAACGCATTGCACAGTACTCATTCACATTCAAGATACTCTCTTAAAGGGATAGTAATGTCAGAAAAAAAGTATTAACTAAATGGTAGATACAATTAATAGAGAGTAGTTGCACTTATTAGTATCTCTCAAACCGTTATGGTTTGAGAGATATAGGAAAATAAAGTTCTCTGCTCCCTTCCCTTTCTGCTTGACGAACTGTAAAGCTGTCAGATGCAGATTCTGGTTCCTGGATCAGACAGTGGCTCTTCAGCAGCTCCAACATAGTGATACCTAAAAATAAATACTTAATCGGAACGGTCTACTACGTGTGCCTGGTTTGCAAGCACATGTTGTAGACCATTCCGATGAAATATTTATCTTTAGATATCGTTATATCGGCACTGCTGAAGAGCCGCTGCCTGATCCAGGAACCAGCATCTGCTTCTGTGCACTCCAGGGGCCCGGCCACCCTCTGCAACCCCTCCACCTGACTCCTGCAATCTCCCTCTGACGCTCTAGTAATGCAGTGTGACATCATCTCCCAGCGCTCTGCATTACTTAGAGGGCCATGCAGGAGCTCCAGGTAGGAGGCAGGAGATGGGGACATTGTGGCGATTGAGGGGCATTGTGGAGGGGGTCAATGTGGTTGAGGGGGGCCAATGTTGGAGGGGCCCATGGCACTTCTTGCACCAGGGCCTGGAGGCTTCTAGTTCCACCTTTGAATTATTATATAGAATTGTTTATCCTATTTGATGGACTTAATTGATAACAAACATGATTTTATCTGATATGATGTTTTTAGACATAATGTAGAGTGGATTAATGGTAAGGAATTGGTTCACTTGATTAAACAATAAAACTAAGACTATTTAAGGATTGATAGATCACTCTTTATCCCTGATGAAGTGAGCAGTGAGGCTCACAAAGATGAGTTTGGTGTTCTTCACACTCCACTGAGTCCTGCCCCATGCCTCCTGCAGGTATCCTTACCACAAGTACAGTCAGGCTCTGGTACTAATTTATTGCTATGACCTTGTGTTAGAACACACTGCCGGGATGGCAATATTGGCTGTAGGATCCATCTGTCTGGAACAGTAGTGTTTGAACACTCAAAGAAAGAGACTCCATCAATCACCTTAGAAAGGTTGTTAACGATATCTGGAAGTAACAATCAGGTACCTTGGTGGTGTAAGGATGCAGCTTTCTAGGCTAACTAGGGGGCTGAGACCTCAGTGTGCTTTTACCCCAAGATGGGAAAAATGTGCATTTGTACATCATTGATTCTAATTGTATTTAATAGAATACTACATTTAGATCTGCACACTTCTTGTCCACCGTGTGCGCTCTCTGTATCTTTTTCCTACCTTTCTTCATAATATCCCAAAGAAAAAAAAAGATGCTATCAAAATATGATTTTTTTTAAAACATCACACATCTATTTGGTGTCTCCTGCTAACTTTTTTGGACTTTGCAGTCCCCCTACACCATCCCCCCTTCCTTGTTTATCCTTTATTTTTCTTTTTATACTATTTCATTCCTTCCCTCCCCCCCATTTTCTTATTTGTTAATCTATCTATTTTCCACGTTGTCTCTCTCCATCAACTGCAGTTTAAGAGTTTGCCTCCTGACATGGGCTAACTGAGCATTTCTTAATAAATCTTCCTAGCGTGCCTCTCTTTGTGACCTCCTTGTGGGACCTTGGTATGCTGAAGTGTCTTTATGTTGGTTTATTTTAACCTACCATGTCCCTTTATCTCTGTATGTATCACTTTTCTCCCACTCTCCACCATCCCTTGCCTTTCACTGCACCTCCACTTCATTCATCCATTCTCCACCTCATGCCATGGGATGTGAGATCTGGGGGGAGATTCATTAAGAGAAGATAAAGAGGTGATAAAGAGGTCATAAGGTGGAAATGACCTCTGCAGTTTATCACTTATCCAGTTTCTATGTTATTCTATGGAGCCTATTCACTAAGATCTCCAGATCTGAAGAAATCTTAGTTCATAGGGTCCACAGAATAACATAGTAATTGGAGAAGTGAAAACCTGGAGAAGTCTTCTCCACATAACACCTCTTTATCACAGCTTAGTGAATCTTCCCCCTTGACTTTTGAACTCCACCTGTCCTATTTACCAAGTACTTACAAAAAGACTTAGGAAACTTTCACATCTTTTTTCCCATAAGTGGAAGACTTTACCTGAGAACAAACATACTTGACTAATTGCTACTTCATTACTTCCTACACTACTTCCCCACTTTCAGGATTTGTTATCTACAAACTAATTCAGTAGGTCCTTTGTCCTGGTTATTTTGTGAAACAGACATGTAGCCTTATATTACCTGTTAAGTATATCACTTTTTTAATTAAAGTATTTTACTAGGAAGGATACATTGAGATTGTCTCACATTTACAAGTATGTCCTATGTACTCATTTTATCTTCCTCATAAGGATGTGATGTTGAATTTACTTTGCTGGGACTAGAACCTGAGGTTTGAACAAATATCTACAATAGGTTCATTAAGCAAATGAGCTATCTCGCCAGCTTGCTATTTTGTGTTATCTTAAAGGGATAGTAATGTTTCACAGTAAAAGCAGCTCCAATTAATCTTCATAGTATTTGGGCCATGGAGAGTGTTATTTCAATACTGTCAGATTTGTAGTTCAAGAGTAATTGAATGATAAAGTATCCCCCCTCATGACCCTTTTACTGATGTAACACTGCTCACCTCAGAGCAGAAAAACTGTCCGGATGGGTCGCAGAGAGGGACAACCTTCAGTGAGCATAAGGAAAAACCTGTCAAGGGGGAAAGATTTTCTTTATGTACACTGTAAGAAGATTGTCGCTTACTGAGTGACCAGATTCCACATCTGAGGGGAGGTGGTTTACACTAGGTAAAAGGGGCGGGAGGGGGATAGTTTATCATTTAATTACTCTTGAACTATAACTCTGACAGTACTGAAATAACACTTACATGGCCCAAATACTATGAAGATTAATTGGAGCTGCTTTTGTTTTAAAAAATGTTTATAATCTATGGTATTCATTCATAGGAAGTACAAGTTACTAGTGGACTTGCCCATGGGTCAGTGCTAGGGCCTTTTCTCTTCAATATGTTCATTATTGATATTACTAATGGTATTCAAATTAAAGTGTACCATTTTGTAGAAGGAAAAATCTGCAATAGGTTTGACACTCCAGGGTGGATAAACCAAACGAAGAAGGTCTTAGAAAGGAGCTGCAGGAATGGACAAAGTTTAATGTTGTAAAGTACAAGGTAATGCATTTATGACACACAACACCATAGGCAGAATGCTGGCTTAATAGTATTGTGCTGACAAAAACATCAGAGGAAAGGAACTTCAGAGTTAATATTTCAGATGACAGTTGAAAAAGGAAACAGGATCCTTGGTCGTATAGGAAGAAACATTAGCAGCATGAAGTGAGAAGTACTAATGCCTCTACAGATCACTGTTAAGGCCTCACAGGAGTACTATGTATAGTTTTGGAGCTCACATCTCCAGAAGGACATTAATAAATGGAGGCAGTTCAAAGCAAAGCCACTAAAATGGTTTGGGGTCTTTATGACAAGGGGCACCAGGATTGATTCAAATAGTTTAATATGTTTGTAGAAAGGAGTAAGAAGGGTGATATGATAGAAACCTTTAAATATATTAAAACATTTAATAACTTTCAAGAAGGTAGACTTTAAAAAAAAGAGGAATAAAAGGACAAGAGATCATGATCTAAAGTTAGAGGGTATTACATTTAGAAGCAATGTGCTTAAGTACCACTTTATGGAAAGGGTGAAAGACTTATGGAACAGACTCCCAGGAAAGTTGGAAGGGACAAATGCTACCACAGATGTAATGGTCCTTAGTGCCGTCTTTCTGAGTTAAGCAATCTTGACTGGATAAACAAATTGCATTGAACCAAAATAAGCTTTAGCTTGGGAAAGGGAATTTAACATTATTTTAACCCCAGACAACTGGTCTACAATCTGGAAAACTGCCTCTTCCTCATCATTATCTGCTCAAGCACTAGACAAACACTATCAATTTTTACTCATATGGTATTATACCCCCTACCGCCTCCATAAGGTGTTTGCTAACTCTTCTCCAACTTGTTAGAGATGTCATGAGGAAATTGGTACTCCAGCTCATATTTGGTGGTCATGTTCTAAGATAGCCCCCTTCTGGTCAGATTGTATAAAGCTTATCATTCTGTATCTTTAATAAAGCTTTTTGCTTACTTAACACAGAAAGTTATAAATAAGAGAGAAAAACCATGTACAACAAGTGCTGCTATGTCTGTAAGTAATTTAAAAAATTGCTAGGATAGACAGACGTCTATTCTGAGTAGTATGTAAGATTGTTTATTGTAATTAGATAGGAAAAAGTAGAGACTGCTTGGAGCGAATGGTGTTTATCTGCTATCAAAATCCCTTTTTCTATGTATCAGAGGTGCATAAGTACAACTTTAATTAAAGGGTGGTAGACTGGTGGAACAGGCTCTCAGCAGAGGTGGTGGGGACTAAAACTGTTATAGAATTCAAAAATGCCTAAGTGAGACATGTCTATTCTGAAAAGTATATATGATTGTGCACTGAAATTACATAGGGAAATGCAAACTGGATGGACCATTTAGTTCTTCTCTACCATAAAAATCCATGTTTCTATCAAGTTGAGGTGCAATAATCTTATTTTTTATTGCTCGCAATATAAATAGCTAAACAACCATTACAGGATGGTGGCCTCCACAGAAAACCAAGCTGTTGGAATGGACAATAAACTGCCATACTGGTGTAGTAAAGGTTTCCCACTGGGGTTCCTAGGAGGCCTCACATCCAGGTAATGATTAGGCCACGTTCTGCTACAGTTCCAAGGTCATTCATAAATATGCTTCATATTGTTCTTGATTAAGTCACCTAGCATTCCACTGTTTAGGTAGAAATGTCAGCTAATCACCACCTTTGTATATAGGATTGGAGCACTTGCATACCCACAGGAAGGTTCACCGTGTAAAATTTCCTTTTAATGGTAAGTGCATATCATCCAACATTTCAGCTCATATATGGAACTTGTATCAAGACTACAATGCAATAGACACAACTGGGACATACAGAGAGTACCCACAGAACTGTACTCACTGATGATCCACAGCAAGTTGCTACTGCTGCATGCCTCATCTGGAAGTCTTGTGAGGTGTACTGGAGGCAAAAGATCATCTCTATAAATGTAAACAAACAAGAAGAGAGCATACAGTGCTCTGTTTTAGGCAGGTGTGACAAAATGCTGTAAAGTAAGAATGCTTTCAAAAATAGACATGTTAATAGTTTAGATTTATCCATTAACAAAATGCATAGTGAGTGAACACAAGAAAAATCTAAATCAAGTCAATATTTAGTGTGACCACCCTTTGCCTTCAAAACAGCATCAATTCTTCGGGGTACACGTGCACAGAAGTCAGGGACTGTTTGTAAGCAAAAAAATGAATTTCATTGTCAACGTTTCGGTCCTATCGTAGACCTTTCTCAAGACTTGAGTGGTGCCTTCTTCTGTAATCTCTACATTAACATTTAAGGATTATGTACCTGGGTATGAACTTTAGAAAAGTGAGTGTTTCCACCCTGGGGAATCTATAAATATATAAATATATATATATATATAGGAATGCAATCACTGTTGTTGGTGCAACAATCCAAACAGTTAATAGTAAACATTTAATGCATTAGTGTAGAGAGCACTCACAGCATCCTTTTGCAGTTGAAACAATGTGGTTTATTCAATTATTGAATCCTTGAATAAACCACTTGTGTTTCAACTGAAAATGATCCTGTGAGTGCTTTCTATATCGATGTATGATTTCATCTAAAATCAACATAAAAATGTAAATTCTGATACAACGCAGACCCCCTGCAGACAGGGTAAGAATGGACCATCGCCCCCACCCATATGCAATATACAATAATATATAATGGAATTAAAATTATTTGTTTGAAGTCAACTTTTTTTTACATTTTGCAGTTATGGGTACTAGCCAGAAAAAAAGCTGATAATTTATTGATAAAGTATTTGATCATTAGGCATACAAATATAAAATATCATTTAAAAAAAAAAGTTTTTACGAGAACATTTTTTTACATTGGGTCATATACACAGAAACAATAGAAGATAAATTGTGGAGCAAACCAAACTGCACCAAAGGCAACAAATATAATTTCCAGGTGATTTAAACAGTGCTTTTAACCCCTATAATGCATGCTAGAAAGGTCTCCCAACCAATACACTTTCTTGGTAATATAGGTTTTGGAACCAAATTTCTGTATTCTGTGAATGCCTCTCATCTATGTACTAAGCTCTCTGCTCTAAAAATTCTCCCCCATACCCCACTGCTATGTACTAACAAAGCAAAAAGGAAATTGGAGTAAAATGAGTAGGTTTTCATGTGCACGCTTTAGGGTTGGTCTTTGGGGCTTGCTCACATGAAAGTTATAACTCTTTTAGGATCAGAGGGGTTGCATGCCCCTCTGGTCCTTAAAGGGTTAATAACGATACAATACATGCGCTGAAGTGAAAGATACTACAGCATCATTATTACGCTGCCAATTTTCAACCAAAGAAAATTAGCTTTGCTGGCAGAGTTGAACACGCCCCCTCCCAGTTTATTTCTGTTCAAAGCTATTTCAGTCATCATGTAAACAGATGGCATCTGATCTATTAGTTCTCCAATTCAGAAAAAGAAAATCATAATAGTAAAATCTGCTAATTACAGCAAGGCTAACACCATCTTTATTTCTTATTTAAAGCATCTTCGTACTAATCACTTTGAAGTGTTATTCCTGTGTTTAGTACACTAATGAAAAACATATGTCTTCTCATAAGAGAATAACTTGCTTGTAATTTAACTGAAGCAATTACTGCAGACTCTAACAGATCAGTTGTAATTTTTTTAGCAAGAGTGCCCTGGAGTGTACATGTATAACAACAGCATTTCATAAATCTGCTTTCAGCGTATTTAATGGAATGCACAATTACATTTCTTGCCAGAAGCAACGAAAATTTACATCTAATTGACCATGGTTAGAAGTGTACCTTTAAAAAGGAGATACTCCCACAGGATGTATGGAATGAACTCTCTGTGGTCCTTACACCTCAGATGTAAGAATGAACTACAATTATTATTTCTTACTCGCTTCTTTTTTTTGGTCCAGGTGACATAATGCTCAAAGATCAATTTTCAAAATATGTCCATTTTATTGTATTTTTCCTGTATTTTCAAGTTAAATCAATTATTAAGGAAAATACTGGCAGGGAATGTATTAAAACAAATCCATGCAGAAACGTGCGGGATCAGATTCCTTAATGTTACGTCTCTAACTCCAATTGGCCCCTTATGAATAGCCATAAAGTAGAGAAATTTTGGGGCAAATTAACTGCTCCTTAGGCACAAATAAAATGTCCTCAAATCTCATTGATTCAAATGGTACTTTTAACGCTTTTGTCCTTAGGCATAAAGAAGACAAGCAGGAGTTATTTTGGGGCAAACCAACTGCACCATAGGGGCCGAATAAAACATTCTCAAATTCCCTTTCATTGTAATTGTTCTTTTTAAAGGGATAATAATACTTACACCAAAATCCAGCTCAGATTGTTCTTTATACTATTTGTCTACCTTAGAGCTGTATTTCAATACTATCGGTCTTGTAGTTTAACCACAACTGAATAAGAAAGGATCCCTCTCTTGCCCCTTCTAGCTACCTCGCATCAGTTGTGGAATCCGATCCTGGGACCGGACAGATCGCATCGAGGGACAATCTTCACGCAGTATAACCCTGCCCCTCTTAGAAGAACCAGGACAGGATTTTCCTTATGCTTACTGAAAATTGTCCCTCGCTGCACTCCATCTGGACCTGCTTGGAGAGGCAGAGTGATGTGGGGAAAGGGGGGGAGGTTGATCTTTTCTCATTCAATTGCTGTTGAACTACAAGACTGATAATATTGAAATAAAGCAAAGTGTTACGTGGGACAAATAGTATAAAGAAGAATCAGAGCTTCATTTTGTCTCAAGTATTACTATGCCTTTAACCCTTTGAATGGTGGACAAGTTTCTAACACATTCTTTCACAACGCATATTGTATACTGCTCAACCATTTGGGGGCATTAAAACCACAAATTTAAATCAGTGTAAAGTTTTTTTCTTCCCATATTGTGCAGCTGGTTTGCCCCAGACTTCTTCCTTTTTCTTTTATGCATAAGGCCCAACGTGACTTTTAAGGAGTGATGGAACCTTTTTTTTCCTTCGTTGTTTAACCCTGTAAGTACCAGAGGAGTGTGCAAAACATTTCTTCTAAATGCAGTCTACAGTCCTCTGATCCTGAAAGCGTTTGTTTTCCTTTGGGTGATAAACTTGAAAAGTGACGTCTTAACCCTTAGAGTGCCAGAGGGATACTCAACGCATTGCAAAGCAATGTGTATCACACCCCTCTGGCACTCAAAGGGTTAAATGCATTGTGTCATTTTTTCTTAACCACTCTTTCCATAAAAAAGTAATGTGATATCAAAATACAACTGTTTGATTCGTTTCCACACAGATTGATCCCTACCCTCAAGACTTGGATGCTAAATGTGTCATGGCTTAACCCTGTAAGAACCAGAAGGATGTGTGAAGCACCGATACACATTACATTGCACACTCCTCTGGTCCTTATAGGCTTAGGTTTAACCCCTTAGTGACAGACGACTTACCTGGTAAGTCCAGGAAGTCATTTGCTATAATGGAAAAAAAAACCCCTGTCATTTGTGTGCCAGAGGGACATGCAACACATTTCAAAGCAATGTGTTGCACACACCTCTGGCACACAGAGGGTTAAATGGTTGTTTAGTCTTTGGTTATAATTCTGATAACTGATGTGTTATACTTATTAACGTCATTTGTTTAGAAAAAGAAGATAATATAACAGTGGTATATATTTTTATACACATCTCAGTCATGTTCCTTAAAGGGACAGTAATATCCTAGAAAAAAGTTTTAGAGTTTAGTAGAGATAAAAAAAACAAACTAAATGCCACAAATTATATCTCTCAAACCTTTATGGTTTGAGAGATAGCCTCCTTCCTCTTCTCCTGATGTCAGCTGTAAAGCCAACAGAAGGAGATCCGTGTCAGCCGACACAAGGAGGCCCTTCAGCAGAGCCGCAATAGCGCAATTTAAAAAGAAATAGTTCCTTGGAATGGTCTAAAACTGTGCTTGCAAACCAGGCACACTTTGTAGACTGTTCCAAACAAGTATTTCTCTTTAAATCACTCTATTGTGGCTCTGCTAAAGAGCCGCTTGTCGGTCACCAGACCAAGAACTCCTGCTGTCAGCTTACAGCTGATGTCAGGAGAAGGGGAGGGAGAGGGGAACTTTAACGTGGGATATCTCTCAAACCATAGCGGTTTGAGAGATAGGATTTGTGGCATTTAGCTTATTTTTTTAATCTCTACAGAACTCTAAACATTTTTTATGGGAGATTACTGTCCCTTTAACACTCGGAGGCTAAAGGCATCTCCAAGGCATTGTAAAGGAATGCACTGAAGAAGACACTTCCAGCATCCAAGAGATTATGAGGAAGATAGAGATTAATCTCTGTAAAAAATGATCAAAATAATTTTTTTAATTCATCCTACTTTTTTATGGCAAGAAAAGGTGATGTGCCTGCTATTAAAGAGTTAAAAATCACCATTATTTTGTAATAGTGATTTTGATTTTAAGAAACATTTTTTTTTTAGTTATTTAGGTCTTCAGATTGTTCTGTTAACCCTTTCAGTGCCAGAGGGGTATGCAACGCATACCTCTCAGGCAAGGCACTCAAAGGGTTAAGGCACATAAGACATTATGTGCAGGCACTTCCTGTAGATTACATATCCTACTCATACTTGAACCCAATACATTGTTCATCTCCTCAGCGCTGAAAGGGTTAAGTGTTAGTAAGTGGGGAGGTAATCTTGGGCTAATTTAGGACTTGTCTGCCTGTAATTACCACCATCTACAAATCGTAATAATTCAAAACTGGTTTTACTACACAAAACATGGCTATTACAAGAAACATATAGGTGATTTTTAAAGCGGAACTTTCAGATCTTACTAAGTTGTCAGCATTCATTAAACGCATGGTGACTAGCTTGGAAATAGATATCTTACCTTCAAAAAATAGCAGATTGTAAAGAAATCCTTCCCGTTTGGAAACCGGAACACAGGCTACGGTGCAGGCTCACAAACCGCACTATCCTGCCCGTCAGTCCCCAAACGGGAAGGATTTCTTTATACTCTGCTATTTTTTAAAGGTAAGACATCTATTTCCAAGCTAGTCGCCATGCATTTAATGACTGCATGGTGACTTAGTAAGATCTGAAAGTTCCGCTTTAAAACTGTTTGAAAATCACTAAAGTTGCTTTAAATCACGAGAGATTATATTTGTTCCCTACTGCTCAGTTGGTTTGCCCCATATTTGCTCTACTTTTGTTCATACATATGGCCCTATGTGTTGTATATTATGGTGATTCTGTCTGGTTTCTTTTTATGTTACTACAACGAGGCACATTTCTCAAAATCCTGTGCACCAAATAACATATATTAACTAATAATTCACTTTATATGTAACAGGAAAAGCAGGTGAATGCCTGAAGCATATTTGGAAGTAGATTGTTGAAAAATGAGATTAAACCCAATATATTTCCTCTGGTAGTGTATCAGCAGTAAAATGCTTGCAATCTAGGTTTTTTATTAATATGCACCCGATATGCACTAATGTAATTTTATGTCCCAAATCTTAGTCTGAAATGAAAATGTAAAACAAATCACCCAAAGCAATACACTTCTGTGTAAAAGTTACTGGATTTAGTCATTAAAATAGGGTAAATTGTTTCTAACTTCTGTTTTTTAATTCAGAATATGTGGATCTCATTTCACAAGTTACATGCAGGGCTGGATTCACATTTCAGGTGGCCCTAGGCAAGAAACACATGGTTCTCTGCCTACTGACCCCCCCACACTCCTCACATGACCCCACCCTCATCCCTACCTAATGTTGCCTGCTGCAAAAAATATAATTAGCCTACAAACTGAAAGTATAGAAAAGGCTCTTAAAGGTGTAGTAACACTTCCTAATAATAATCTCCACTTACCTTATTGTGGACAGAAACTCCTAATGGTCTTATATGTATTTTGTCCTTATGCCTTTGTAAGAGAATTAATAAACCTCAATCAGATGGTTATCATGTCCGTAGAGGCAGACATGACAGTTATTCTTAGATTTATTCTCTAGATTCCAAGCAGTTGAATAACAGTCAGTTAAATATATTTAAAATGGCAAAACACACATTGTGGGAATGGCAGCACAGCTGTGGCATGCCTCAAAACGTGGCACGTTGGGCGATTGTTTACACTGCCTAATGGAAAATTCAGGCCTGATATGTGAGTTATTCATACAGAGAGATGTACAAAAACAGGAGAAATTGTGGAGCAAGCTAACTGCACCAAAGGGCAAATAATAGTTTTTACTGATTTCAACCTCTTGAATGCTGTAGAAGTGTTAAATGCATTGCAAAGTACCGTGGTGGAGGATTCTCTAGCAATCAAAACCATGGGCACAGAAACTGGGGGAATGGAGGGGATAAGACTCAACCCAGAATCATTACTAGCTAATTTTTATTTTGCTCTTATGCTTTATTTTCCCAAAATATAATGGTCTGTCTTTGTTGCCTATATGACTTCACAAAATCTTCCTTTGACAACTACTTTAAGCATGTCATGTCTGTATGAAATGTTGTCATATGGCACTTGCTTGTAGAATCCCTGTCATCATAGCCACAAATATTTGGGCCTCCAATCACAACTTAATGTTCCAGACCCAAAAAGCAGCTCTCATGTAGTGCATGATTTTGCATTGGTAATGTAGACACATCTCTATATGCACTAAGAATTAGGTATGCAAGGGGAGGGGAGAAGAAGTTCCCCATTAGCATACAGGATTGTCAAACTGCTGGTGATGTGTGAGGGATGCCCTTCTTACACATAGCCTGCAGTAGACAACCTTGAAGTCTGAGCAATTCCTGCTCAGTGGAGGAATGGAGAGGATACCCTCTGCACCACAAACAGCATAATTCCATTTACCTGTTGAGTGCCATATGGCTATGGCACTCAAAGGGTCAGAAAAGTACAGTACACCATCCAGTCCATAATCATCCTCTTAGCACTATGTCATGTTTTAATCATATTTGTATATACACAAACATATTCTAAAAAAATGTATTTAACCCCTTGGTTTATAGAGATTGTAAAGCAATGCATTGGAGACACATCTAGCAGCCAAAGGGTTAGAAAATGTAAGGAAATACCACTAACCACTTCCCCCTCTCCTGCATGCATGAGAAGAGACCATCTAAATTTAATGGAGGGGCTGCCACTGACTGATCACCAATGGCTCAGCCCTGGCCTCTCTACAGGTGTGGCACCACTCTCCCATTATTGGTTGTGTGTCATAGGCATTGAGAACCAATAAATTCCTAATCGATCACTTTCCCACTGCCTCCTCCACATGTTCACCACTCTCTCATCCTTTCTTCACCAGTTCACCACTCTGCCCTGTCTGTTCCTTTTGCTGCTTTCTGTCTCTTTCAACACAGATCCAACACAACATCATCATCTTGATCCCTCATCGGACTGTAGCGCATCTGCCCCCAAAGCATCGGAGACCTGGCTAACATTCAAAGATGAAAAGCCACATTTAAAAGGACCCGATAACCTAAAAACAATGTAAGTGATTTTGAAAGTTTTTAAAATCACCTACATGTTGTAGTAGTCACTATTTATTTCAAAAACTCATTTTTTAGTTAGATTTTTGGGTAATGCCAATAAAGTCATGCTGTGCAGGCACTTCCTATCTTGGTAGTATATGATCTTCCCCACTCACTGATATTTAACCCTTTCTGTGCTAGAGGAGGTGGCCAATGCATTGCCCATCTCCTCTACAGTGTTCCCTCTATTGTAAACACATGGGAGCAATCTAGAGCTGAAAGTTAAACAGGACTGCTTATGCAGGGCTGCACTGGAATAACAGATGCCACATGTCCCTGTTCAGTTTTAATTACTCTTTTAACTTTATCAGTACTGGGTCACTACACTGCTCCCCTAGCACTTAAATTGTCATTGAGTGGGGAGGCAATGTAGGGATAAGACAAGAAACACCTGCATACCTTAATTAGCATTATCTATAGTTCTAAACTTAAAGACTAAACTTATTAATAGAAAATGTCTAAAAAAAGATATTTCAAATATCTAAAACTGTTTTATATGGTAGTGTCTCTTTAAATGAGTGGGAATTTTGTATTTTCTATGGAGCAGTTGGTTTGCTCCAGAATGACTCAAGTTTTCTTTTGAATGCAAGATCCTTAGAATAGCGCGTAAGATATTCTGAACAACAAATCTAGATAAATCCATACATAAAATAAATGAAAAATGCAATAGCTTGGGCTGGGAATTATTCATTGCACATTACACTAGTATATTCCTTTATACTGAGTCAAAAGACATGGTCCTGTCAGTCACTAGTTGGTGTTTCATTCAACAAACTGAGCAGCATACTGCTCTATATGCTCCTGCTTATGACACAAAGGTGAACGCATTTCCATTTTCCTGGATGCAAACAGACTACATTTATAAGAAAGCACCTAAGGAGGGTGAATTTTAAAATTAGGATAAGAAATAAACCTTTCAATTTCTGAAATATCTGTCTGCATTAAAAGGTGAAAGGTCAAAACAGTAAAAGCTTTTAAAATCATCAAGATTTTTCAAAATTCTTTAAGTATGTTGTCTTATTAATTCACAATGGATATACAGGAAAACGCATATAATTGCAGCTCAAAATATAATGGAACCTTCCACTGTACGCTAGAATATAATTATAGCTTTAGAAATAGAATTCATTTCCTACATAATGCTGATGTTTCTATTTTTCTACGTTATATTCAATAATTTATGTAGTTAATTCTCAGTGGGGGGAAATATACAAATCTAAAAACCTAAAAGATATCTGGTGACCAATATAAATATATTTTTAAAAAGTTTGAAAAATAATGCAAACTTATTAAGCCTCTACAATGAAACTCCAAAAATAGTGATATACTTAACACAATGGGGAGCACGTCCACATTTAAGTGAAAAACGATAGTATAGCATAGCCAGGTAGGGAGTGACCAGTGTAGAAAAAGTATAAGCCACGTTTTACTCAAGCAAGTGTTGCCGTAATCTCTGCTATTTATAAAAAAAGCACACAATCAGAGAGGTCTACTAGTGAATCAGGAGCAGAACTGGTTCAGTTTCACTAGTGGCGAAATATGGATTGAATTCGTTATCCTCTAGATCCATACTTTAGAATAGAGTAGAGTGACTTGGACTTTCTCTGCGCTAAGCATTCCCCTGTGATGGATGTGGAGTTGAAACAAAAAGTAGAGAAAAGATGGAAAGCGGGCAATTTTCTTAATTTTTTAATGTACCAGCCACCAACCAAGACAACCCCATTTGTGGGTTCAACTGTTTGTGCAGTAGAAGATTGAGGTAAAAATGGGCTGGACTGAAGCAGTGATAGGAGGGTGAAGAGAAAGGGCTGTGTGGCACAATGTACTAGACAGTAGGACTACAGGGGTGTATGGTCCTGCTTCGGTGCCTTTGAGGCTCTATAGAAGTACTGCTATGGCTCCAAATATAACATGAGGTCATCTTGAACACACACACACACATATATGTGTAATACTAAAGTGCAGTTCCATTTGCAATTTGGATAATCTGGTCATGCACATGAAGACCCTAATGGTAAGAGGATTAAAATCATAGAAAAGGTCAAATAGAAAAAAATTTAAGGCTATAGAAGAAGCTAAGGAAATATTGGGCTGCATTCAGGCATATTAAATGGATAAGCTGTCAGCTCACCCATTTTATATTGCCCGGTGTCTATGTGAACTCCTGATACTATTGCCACTGCATGTCCATTATAAACTCGTTCCGTACTTTTTAAGCAAACATAAACCTTTAAGGACTAGAGGGGTACTCAGATGGAACAGTAATAACATAGGCAGAATGATAAAGTACTCACTGAATCCACAGACTAATGCTTAGTTCCCAGAGACTCAATATTTAACAGTAAATATCCTGAGAATTCCTACATATGTGTGTCAGTGATGCTCAGTGTGCTCCCATTTTTTATTGAGATAAAATATAGTAACATGTTTAGCTTTTAGAATGTGAGATGAGTACATCCATAATGTAGATTGCATCGACTGAGGGATTCCTAACCGACTACTACTGCCAATACAGGGGCTAAATGTTGCAATAGTACTAGCATGAGGTGTCAGTGTCACTGCACTTTGAACAACAGCAGAATCACCCATGTTTAGGTATGTGGATGTTGACCTGTGTTGCTTCATATTCAATGATGGTGACTGCATAATTTTAATCATGTATTCTTGCCCAGTCATAATTTCCAGTAGATCTCTCAAAGGGTTTATAAACATGCATATTGTTCCTTTTCAGTAGTGGAACAATGAGCCTTTTCCTTTCAGCATATTTTGTGGCCATACCATCATCTTTTTTACCCTTTGATTCATCTATAACAGAAGAAGGAGATTAGTAGGGATGAGCGAAAATTTTCGCCTCTAACTGAAATCAGCGAATAATGGCACTTTCTGCTTGGTGAAAAATTTCCCATGAAAAGTGCAGTTTTTCTGCTTTTTCCCACCTTTTGAAATCAATGGGAAGAAAAGTTTTCTAAACCAAACAAAAGTTTTCTCCAGCCATATAAAAGGCTGTTAGGCTCTCACAGCAGCCATTCTGTGTTTGTGAGAGGAGAGAGCAGCATGTTTTTAGCTAGAGGAGATAGGCAAATAAAGGGGAATTGAAGCTTAGTTTAAGAAGCCATTTAGATAGGACATTTGTTCTCTGTATTAGGGGAGTCTGGGGACACTCTAGGGGATAAGAAGGGAGGAAGGAGGTTGTCCCCCAAATACTCCAAAATTCCATGTGACTGACAGGCAAGACACAGGCAACCTATTTGCTTGCTGATCTTGTTGTTATTGTCCCTGTGCTGGGTGGGGAAGTCTGGGGAAAGACATTGTTGATTTTCTTTTTCAGTTATAATTTTTTTGGACAGACTGTGATAAGACAACAGTGCGGACAACTTAAAAAATAAAACAAATAAAAAAAAAGTAAATATCTTAGGTGACAGTGACAGACAGCTGACTGGGATTAGGCAAGGCATCATACAGCTCCATCAGTTGTGTTGTGCACTGTACAGTAAAAAAACACACTGTAGTTGCAGAATGTCCAGCAAACGCACAAGGGGAAGGGGGAGGGGTGGAGCAGTGCAGGGACGTGAGAGTAAAGTAGTAGTCCAAAAACCTACTGCACAAATGGTTGTTGCAGCGTGTGCAATCAGTGATGATGATGATCCCTTTATTCCAAGCGAGGATGCAGTTTGTCAAGGTCCCAGCAAAACTAGGTCCAGCACCACCAGTGCCAGTAGAAATATAGAGCCATATAAGAACAACACTGAAGACAACAACAAGTCACATTCAAGTGTTGATGATGCTGGCAACAGCATAATATAGGAAGGTGTAGCAGCTGAACCGCCTGCTGCATCAGACAGTGAGACACCAAAACTCCTGTCCTCAAAGTAGTAGTAAATTTTGTTATAGTAAAAGTAAAAAGCTATTGTTTGAGACCTCCAAAAGCTTAGATGAATATAAGGGTAGTAGTGGGCAAGAACTGTCAGGGGATGCTGATGCTGCTGAGGATGACCTAATGATGACTGATGATGATGCAGATCTAGAATATATCCATCTAGCATCCTTCTCTTGTTCAGATACAGATGAAGTTGAGAGTGAGGATGATAACAGGGCTACAAGGTTAGCAGAAAGTCAAAGGCTGTATCTTCCGCCACTTTTAAGGAGCACTGTGCCTGTCTATAAAATGTTTGAGAAAGCCATTGGAAAGTCTGACCCTGAACAATCACACAGTCACCCTATCAGTCATCATCAGCATCATCTCCTCTTCAAAGTCCAAGTCCCATTAAGCCACACACACCTGTTTTGAGTACACAGCAACAGCAACACAGGTTAAAGGGATAGTAATGTTTCATAATAAAAACAGCTCTAATTAATCATCATAGTATTTGGACTTTGGAGAGTGTTATTTCAATTCTGTCAGAGTTGTAGTTCCAGAGTAATTCAATGACAAAGTGTCCCCCTCCCGCCCCTTTTACTGATGTCACACTATTCAGCCTGAGAAGAAGGGAGGTGCCCAAGTAGACTGCAGAGAGGGACAATCTTCAATTAAGATAAGGGAAAAACCTGAAAAGCTTGTCAATGGGGGCAGGGATTTCATTGTTTTCATAGGAATAAGGAAGTCATTTAGTCATTTGTTCTCTGTATTAGGGGAGTCTGGGGGAACTCAGGGGGAGAAGAAGGGAGGAGTGAGGTTGATCCCAAATACCCCGAAATTAGGTGTGACTGACTGGCAAGACACAGGCAGCTGGAGCCCAATCTGCTTGCTGATCTTGCTGTTATTATTATCTGTGTTGGATGTGTCTGGGGGTGTGAGAAGGGAGCAAAGGAGCTTGATCCCAAATACCCCAACATTCCATCTGACTGATTTGATTTGAAAGACACAGACAGCTCTGGTCCAAGCAATTTCCTTACTGCTCTTGCTGTTATTGTCTCTGTGCTGAGGAAGTGTGGAAAATAAGTTGTGGATTTTGTTTTTCTAGTTGTAATTTCTTTTTTGGACAGTGATGGAATAGGGTAGATGACTGGCAGCAGAGAGACAGCAGATTACATTGAGAATTTTGTTGAGGGCTAAGACGCTCCATCAGTTGTTGTGTACTGTAAAGTAAAAACTCACCACTGTAGTTGAGTGATGTCCAGCAAATGGGATAGTCCTATGTACATATGCCCATCCTTGTTCTCTCAGGAACACCTAACATGAATTATTGTGGGATCATATGGTTTTAATTGTTTTGTAAGTATATATGCTTTTCTATGTTTTGGTTAATATTATTTGTGAAGTTGTAATATTGTGATAGATATATAAATGAAAGTGAGACTGGTGTTTGTGGATGATGACAGATATTTAAACAATGTTAACATTACTTACGTTGCACTTGTTATAATTGTATGTTATATCCTTTGGTGCACGCCAGCCTTGGCAAAAGTCTGATGGGCATGTTATCAGTTTTGCTACATACCCTTCATACTTTGTATTGGCTTATGTAGTTTTAAAAATGGAGCACCGTGGCACCTGATACCTATTATTCCATATGACTCTCTTGTGAAACTCGCAAGGGCAATGCTCTGCAGATAGTGTTTCATTTTGATCTCACAAACCTTGTTCATTTGCTTTTAATCCTTATGGAATAAACTTAATGATTTTGAGACACATCTTGAGTGTTCCATTTTGAGAAGCAGTGATTCCTTTCTTTTATTTGTTTGCTAATTTGTGGATCTGCACCCTCAAGGATACTGAAGACAATATGAGTGTCCGCAAACCATAAACCCTTTTGTTGCTTGTTGAAGGTAGGGACAGAGATACATTGTCAATAACTCCTGAGCAGCTACTATTTATCGTAACATTGACGGGAAATGATAGACATGATTGGAACAGAACCCAAGAGGGATGCATTCCAAAGTGCCTATACATAATAAATTTGTGTCAAACCCTTTAAGGTAGATGATTTTCAATGTTAAAGAGAATAAATACCTCCTGATCATAACCTTCACTTAGCATAGTACGCTCAGAAAATCCTAATGACCGCTATGTATTTTCCCTTGTACCACTGTAGAAGAGATAACATCTTCAATCTGTCCTGGATGTCATATCCAAAAATAACAGATTTTTGGTAGTATTTTAAATTTGAGGAAGGCAGAGTGTATGAGTCTACTTAACAATTTTAGGACCAGAGGGGTGAAAATGTATTTCAAAGCAATGTTCTGCACAACATTCCCCTCTAGTCTTTAAAATGTCAATATTACCATTTACAGCTGCCATTGATTATATACTGTGGTTCTCCTGTTAGCAAATGTAATTATTTCTTCCATCCAGGACTACCAGAAGATGTTACCTGTTTTACAAAGGCACAAATTCATAGGGTCCATAGTAAAGTAAGTGCGGGTAATTATTAAGAGGTGATACTTCTCCTTTAAGGGTATTTTACTTGCATGTTTATCAACACTATTGAAAAGTATAGAAAAGTGGTAAATAATTGCAAAGACATCTTAAAAAGTAACACAATATATATTAAAAATCTATATTATAAGGTTTATCCTCCTGAGCACAATACGGGTACTCCCACTGCTGAGAGGCATTTTATTCAAAAGTCATTGCAGCTAAAATCTGAAATTTTTAGGTGCAATAGATCAATGGCCTGATATTTTACATTGGTGGTGTTGCTACACCATCCAGTGGAAGGTTATGGTTAGTTTACCAGAACACTCAATAGGATGATGTAGCAAAAGCGACACTATAAGATTTCAAGCCATTGAGATACTGCATTTAAAATTTTAAACTTCAACTTTAAAGTGTTAGTAATGTCCCATAATTTTTTTTATAGATTTGTAGAGGGTAAAAAAAGAATCTCATTGCCACTCCCCCTTCCCTCCCCTTCTCCTGACATCAGCATCTACCTAACAGCAGGAGATCCCAGTCTGGGGACCAGCCGGCGGATCTGCACATAGCCGAAGTCCTGTTATTAGAAAATAATTACTTCATTGGAAAGGTCTACAAAGTGTGCCTGGTTTGCGAGCACACTTTGTAGACCATTCCCATGAAGCGCCTCATCGTGTTGGCCGACACAGATCTCTTTCTGTCAGCTTTACAGCTGACATCAAGGGGAGGGAAGGGGGAACTTTGATTGCGAATATCTATGGTGTGAGAGATGGGGTTTGTGGCAATGATAGTCTTTTTTACGCTCTACAAATCTATAAAAAAATTATGGGACATTACTCACACTTTAAGCTGAAATAATTTTTAAATACAATACCTCTCAGCAGAGGGCGTACCCTTGTTTTACTCAAGAAGATAATATATAAAAGATAAATATTACTTTTAAGTGTTATTTTCCCATTTATGTCTGTTTATAAGATTTTATTTTATTTTGTCACCCTTATAACTATTGTAATATATATGCATGTATGTATGTATCTCTTTATTTATATGGCACCATATAAATGGTGTAAGCAGCACCTTACAATAGCAATATGTTACAATAAATAATTGGGGATACTATAAGTGTCACAGTCATAGAAACCATAGGATAGCGGTTCCTGCCTCAATGAGCTTACAGTCTAAACAGGTAGTAGGGGACAGAAAACAGGGTTATGAGGGTGTCAAGTGCTGTGAGTTCAAGTGCTGAGTTTGCCAAAAGATAGTGAATGGTCCTTGTGCTCCAGAAGATAAGATTTCAGGGTAGACTTAAAGACAGAAGGGGATTGTTCTAGGCTTAGGGAGAGGGATATGGAGTTCCATAGTTAGGGCGCGGAAAGTGAAAAAGGTTTGAGACGAGAGAGGACAGAAGGCGTGGATGGTGTAATTGCACTTTTAGAGAAGATTTTTTTTGGGGTATCTAAAGATTTATATAGTGGTAAATTGAAGTATTATGTTCAATATATTGAGTGGGGTTTTTTCCTTCTTTTGGATCAACGATGGTAAAGAGGAATAGGAAAAGGGTTGAACTAGATGGACGCAAGTCTTTTTTCAAACCTAAATTACTATGTTACTATGTTATAAGTAGTTATTAAGTGGGTAAAAATTATTATAACTTGCTCCTGCCCATATTATTTCTCTTCTCCTCTCTAAAATCACAACTAAACACTAAATTTAAACTTTGTACTTTATTATGAAATAAACAATAGTATTTACTGAATGTCATAAATACAGGCATAAAACAATTTGAACAAAGCATTTTGTCTCCATGAATAATTTCAAATGCTTTAGGAAATCCTTGACTGCAAATAATGGGGTCATAAAACAATCTGCTTTCCTACGTTACCTGATACTAAAATTGAGTCAATTCACACTCCAACTGCTCACCTTTCTGTTTGTTTACATCAATATATTGAGAGTGACCATCACTTTCTGAAGGGCATTGTGTAAATACCACCCCTCCATATCCGAAAGCATTAGCAGATTTTACTTAACAAGTGTCACATACACACACAACAAGAATTATATATGAAAAGCTAGAGATTTATATTGTGAGACATTGCCAATAAGCCATGTAATAAAGTTTCAAGGCAAATCCAAAATGTTTCAATTTACTAACCATAAGTGCAGATTTACTGCAGTATTCAATTTTCTAAGGTCACACAGAGAATACATAGCAGGTTTACTGCTGAATATTGAAAAAAAAAACCTTTGTTGTACAGTGAATTCACATACTTTCTAATGAATTTACCTAAAATGATTACCTAAATATTGTAAAGATTAATATTTACAATGCTGTGTGCATAAAACAAAAGTTAAATAATCCCAGGGCAAAAAAATGCACCATAGGGGGCAAATGAAAATTCCCCATATGCCTATTGATTTATATGGAGGTTTTAAACACTTAAATAATAGAGATATCTCCAATAAATTCCTTCATAATGTGTTGTGACCTCAGTAGGATTCAAAGGGATAAATGCTCCATTTACGTTAATGAAAATGTTTATTCTCCCCAATAATAAAGGCAGACAGTCAGTCCACAGTTTGCTAAAGTAAACAGATCAGAATGAGAGATGAGACTTGATATATAACTAGGGGTGGCGAAAGCTCTCGCCATGTTCCAGCGAGAAATTCTGCAAAAGCCACGTTGTTGTCTGCTTTTTTGTGGTAAAATCAACTTTAAAAACAGCAATTAAATTCTTCACATTTTACGCCTATTGGTCAAAATTCTTTGCCATTTTTTCAATGGCTAGAAAGTTTCCGCCCATTGATTTACATGTTTTTTTGCCTTTTCGCTATAAAACGTGACATATTCCGGGAAGCAGCTACAGAGCGAGGTAGATATGCTGTGCTGTTCTTCTGTGATTTGTTTGGAAAATTGAGGCAGGAGAGGGTCATAGTAACTTCTATTTGAGAGAGTAAATATAATAAGAAAAGAAGGAACTGGAAGGACCCTTATTATGTGTCCACTGAGTCTGAGGAGGAGAAGGAAGTAAGCACTACAGAACCAGTGCTGGCCAGTCCCCCTAAATCACCCCTAGGGATCTTGGGGAAATTAATGCCAAGAAAAGGGTAGCAGTAAGAGCAGGACAGGTCAGTTGCCTGTGCCTGCTGTCAGCCGTGCTTCCCCTGCTGCCACCATTGCTGTACCGCTGCCAGACATGCTGCCCATGCTGCCCCTGCTGCCACTAGTGCTGTGCTGCCCTTGCTACTGCTACCACCATTGCTGTGCTTGCTGTCAGGCATACTGCCCATGCTGCCACCAGTGCTGTACCTGCTGCCAGTGCTGAACCTGCTTACACCAGTATTGTGCCTCCTGGCAGATGTGCTACCACTACTGCAACCAGTGCTGTGCCTGCTGCCAGTGCTGAACCTGCTGCCACTAGTACTGTGTCTGCTGTCAGCCATGCTGCCTCTGGAGCCACTAGTGCTTTGACTGTTGCCAGTGTTGAACCTGCTGCCTCTAGTGCTGAACCTGCTGCCTGTCTTGTAATACTCGGTGGGGGGGCAGATGATGCCAGGTGTGACAGCAGGGGACCACAAGTCACACTTGCCATCCCCAAGCAGTCCCACCAGTGCTAATACTACTACTAAGAAGGTCCAGCAGTGTTATTGTGTTAGCAGTGAAGGAGGGGGTAATCAATATCCTTATATTACTAGAGACTGTGAGGAGGAAGACTTTGGGGCTGAACTTGATGTAGTTGGTGTTAGTAATAGTAACAGTAATGGTGAAGCAGCCGGTGGGACTAGTGTTAGGGGAGTGGTAAGGGAAGCATTTGAGAGTTTTCAGACTAGCGGTCAAGGGAGCCCAAACCATTCCTCTGGCCCTGACAGTCCCCTTCCCTTCACAACAGTGTCCAGGTGGAACATGATCCAGAAGAAGCCAGAACTAGTGGTGGATAGCAGGCGCAGCAATAATACCACCACCACCACCAGGAGAACAGATCAGCTGCCTATGCCTCCTGCTACTGCTGCCAGTCTGATTTCTTCATGTCACCAAGAAATGGTAAGTGCGACATTAGGGAACCTCCTCCAACCAGCAGTGAGATGTCTGTAATAGAGCAGCAGCACTTAGGGACTAGTGGTGATAGTGGTTATAATGATGGTGGTCATGCTGGGGGGAAATAGACATTTATAGCCTTTTTGCCCAAACTGAGAAGGAATGGGAGACAGGGATGAGGATAGGCATCACCACCACCAGCAGTGAACTTTTTGAAATTTGTTGCGTTTGCAACTGCTCTAATCTCTGCAGTTGAGTTGCAAGGGCAGCAGGATGCTGAGGAGCAGGCTAGTGTGTCACAGACCACAGTGGACACAGTGGGAATGGGGTCAACAAGTGATGCGGTACTAGGACAGGTTCCACTTGCCAGCATCAGCAATACTCCTGGTCCTAGTTGCAGTGCTGATTCTGAGGCAGTAGCAGCAACAGCAGCACCATTATCCTCTGGCCCAGAAAGTGAAGGGGGAATGTGAAGGACAAGAAGAAAGAGGCCATTCTTCTCCACCTGTTCCCTATCCCCTGAAGTCATAGATGTGGAACTATTTTTTTCTTGGGGCAGATACAGTGCAGTCATGACCAATGGCACTGTGGACAATTTGTGACAAGTCAGTGAGAAGGGAAAAGGAGGGAACTCACCTTGGCACAACCGCTCTGATAACACACATGAAACACAAACACCATGACATTTATGTCAAACATGTTAAAGCCAAACACCCATTATAGAAATCAAGCACCACTGTTACTGTACCCCCTGACTCTCCAGACAGGCAACAAGAGGTGAGGCAGGGATCAAAGAGGAGGAAGAATAGAGAAGCCCAGGCTGAGCAAAACAACTAGCTTGCCATCACCTCCTTCCTCTAGGGTAACTACATCTTCTGCCAGTCATCCTCATTCATCATTACCTCCCCCGCCAAATGATAGTCACTCTGTAGATATTAGAATGTGACAGTTCATATCCACCCATGGCGCACTGACCACACATGCCAATGTGGTGGGGGAGAATCACGATCAGGGCATCAAGCTGCATCTGAGGAGATTCCATCCTGCAGAATATGCTAAGATGGTGGCAGGGAGGGTTCATCATTACTATTAAATTGTCAGCAAGTTGTCATGTGTCATTAGAGGGGTGTGGACAAGGGGTATAGTGACAGCAACAGCATTTGATTTCTGGTGTCATTGTGTTTGGATACAGTTGTGCCCCCAGGTATTCTTTACACACTGTGCACATTGCAGTTGCTGATGAGAGGCACAGTTCCTGCTCTCAAAGGAAAAAATTATATTCTAGTAACAACACACCCATGATTTTGGAGAAGGGGCAGGAGGAGAAGAATTATTGGCCAAATTCTTCTTTTCTCCACATAGACTGGGGTCTACTTGTGCTGCTACTGCTTCGCTGGAGCTCGTCGTGGCAAATGGAACCTTCCTCGTCCATCACCCATGTTACTGAGATTGTTGATCCCATTTCCTTTAACTGCCTATTCATCCTGCTGCTTAAACAACTCAGTAGCAGCTGGGGCCAGTAGGGCATTTTTTTTCTCAGGGCTTGTGCCTTAAAAAATAATAATAATAATTATAATAAAAAAGAATCTATAGTCCTACAAAAAAAATAAACAATTTTGGAGGGTTTGTTTTGAACAAGGCTAAGTCTTACAAATCAACGTTTCCTTAGGGCTTGTGCCAAACAAGCCCAAGTCTTACAAATCAATGTTTCTTCAGGGTTAGTGCCTCTAATAAGTCTAAGCCCTACAAATTAATGTTTCCTTTGGGCGTAGGCCTCTAACAACAAATCTATTAAATCATCCTTTACAAAATACTCTATCATGTCAAATATCAGTCCACTCCAGCGGCATCTTATGTCAGGGGATTCCTGTCTCTATTACTTTACATACAAATTTCTTATTTTATTTATTTATTTTTTATTAACTGTCCTGTCCCCTCAATAGCAGTCAAGAAACCACCCCCCAAAACAAATTCCCTGTTCAACTAATTTATTGCCTAGACTCCAACCACCAACACAGGCACCCTCCTCAGACCCCTTTTATGCCATGTCTTATGGGGATTTTTTAATTGTATTTAGGATTTTTTTTTATTAACTGACCCCAATTCCAGTAAACAAACCTCCCCAAAATAAAATTCCCTGTTCAACCGATTCTTTCCCCATACCTCACCAACACAGGCACCCTCATGCCCCTCTTATACTATGCCTTTTGGAAATAAGATAATATTTGTTATGTGTTGTGTATAAATTCAATGTTCCCATTGATTTCAATGGAATGAGCTAGGTGAAAAAAGTGGAAAAATGCCACTTTTTGAGGGTAATTATTAGTCAGTCAGGAAGTGTCATTATTCGCCAATTTCAGTTTGAGGTGAAAATTTTCTCTCATGCCTAATTATAACCATTTACAAGAATATATCTCTATAGCTGATGGGATGTACTAAATGTGCATGGTATAAAATTCATGTCTACTTAAGGGCCATACTCCCATCAAAGAGAAAAACCTTTTGCCACCTAAAGAATCACAATGGCAAACTATTTGGGTAAACAAAGACCAGAGCATTTCATCATTAGTTAAGCAAACAGAAAAAAATATACCTGCTTCCCGGCACATGCTCAGAATAACTATAACACACACACACATGCCAAGAGTCTCCGCCCTCACCCAAGCCATTAGCCAGCAGGTGAGGGACTAACTCCCCAAAGCCCCATAGGGCAATATGAAGTTAATGAACCCCTGACATGGACGGAAAACCGCTAACAAAATAAATTGTTGTGACAAAAAGTTCATAAATTGGGGGTGGCAGTTGTAGAATTCCCTGCTGCCATAAATCCAGAAAGATAAATGTGACAGCCCTGTGGTAATATTAAAGGGATAGTAATACTTAAAATGTAAAAAAAAATATGTTGTAGGGTTTATCCCCCTGAGTAAAACAAGAGTACTCCCACTGCTGAAAGGTGTTTCATTCAAAAGTTATTAATTTTCAAAGTTGAATTTTTTAGGTGCAATATCACAGTGGCCTGAAATTGTACAGTGGCGCTGTTGCTACATGATCCTATGGACAGCTCTGGTCCCGGGACCATAAATCTCCATAGGATGGTGTAGCAACAGCGCCACTGTACAATTTCAGGCCACTGTGATATTGCATCTAAAAAAATTCAACTTTGAAAATTAATAACTTTTGAATGAAACACTTTTCAGCAGTGGGAGTACTCTTGTTTTACTCAGGGGGATAAACCCTACAACATATTTTTTTTACATTTTATGTATTACTATCCCTTTAACAAACATAAGGCAATGCAGACCACCCACCGAGAAGAAACCAATAAAGGTGCTAAAAAAACTCAAATATATTCAAAGCCATTGCTTTCCCTCCAGTCCAACGAGGGTCACATATTGTAGTACAAGTATGGGATTCCATGCATTTTTCATCCTCTTGGTGACAATAGTTGGGAGGCAAAAGAAGTGGAATACTGGGGCACACTAACAGCACCACAGAGGACCTATACAAATTCTCAACATTTCAATTGATTTAACTGGTGCTCTTAACTCTCTGAATGGTGCAGTTGGTTTGTTCCAGAATTGTTCTTTGTTACAAAGTCTTATAAAACGTGTAAATGAACTAATAGGGCAATCAACAAAAGTTACAAAGTAAAACATCTTTATTATAATGTGATTAAAAATATGCAGCATTTCTGCTGCAAGTCACAACTTTAATCAGAGTTAAATTGTTATCATGCATGTTTCAAGCATGTTGCATTGCAATTGATAGTTTTTTATGACCATTGAGGCCACAACATGTCAGTGAGCTAAGATGAGGAAATACCAGCATTTACTGTACTAGTGTGAGTGTACAAATAGGATCACAGCGCAACAGGAAGCAAAATCCAAACACTGGTAGCATATAGGTCTCAGCAAGACTTTTGCAAAACTAACCTGAAGTGCTCAACACATTGCTAGTATTTGGTTACTTTGCAATAAAGTATCACTTGTTTTTTGCTGTTGTATCATGACCTCTTTGAGTGACGTTGTTCAGCTACTACCACTTGCACTTACAGCAGAGTTGCTGGTTCCAAGACAATTGTGGCTTGAGCTAAACTAACAGATTATTAGGGTACCATGAAGCCCAATTTCACTATTACTAGTAGTGAGATTAGCATTATTATATTCCCCAAGATGGCAACAAGACATGGAGCTTTAAACATGAGACATGGAAATGTATCCACATTATCAAGTACCTAACCACACCACTGCTAAAGCCCATTCCAGACGTGTCAAATGCTGCCTCTCCATTCTGATTTAGCATAATTTGCGCAAAGCACATATAAAACATAAGTACTAAGTAAACCTAGTAACATAACATTTGGGAGATTCACTAAGTGGTGATAAAGAGGTGATAAAGTGGAGATGACTTCTCCGGTGATATCACTTCTCCAGTTCCTGTGTTATTCTGTTGAGCCTATGCACGAAAATCTCTTCAACTTCAACTTCAACTCACATTGATATGCAGTGAGGATGAAGAACTATGTATAAATGGAGCAAGTCCTAGGAAGATAGAATTTGGCAGCAGATAAGAACAGTTTGGCCCATCTAGTCTTTCCATTTCCCAATCTAGTCAGTTCAGACTTATTACTGGAATGAACCAGCTGTGCATCAGTGAACAAACAAACATTCCCCAAGTTTCCATTCATCTGAATAGAGCTTCTAACTACTTGAATGCCAGAAAGGTCTCTCTAGAATACACAGGGTTAAATACTCTTTAACTCAATAGGAATATGTATTTGTCCCTTATGGGGTAGTTGCCTTGCCTCAGATTTGCACCAATACTCCTTAGTACATCACCCTCAGTAGGCGAAATCAGTGAAAATGGATAAATGGTAAGACAGCAGAGAGCTCTCCATAGTCACATATTAACATGAGGATAAACATTACTATCAGAATCCAAAATAATATTCAAAAGAGTGCTTGTGTCATATTGCATATTAGAAAAAGCTGAAAAATGAAAAATATTACAAATAATATTGTGGTAACTTCAGCTGTATTCATATACCTCTTAACCACCTGCTGACATGCATAGTAATATGTCTATAAATGCATATGTCTTCCGTGCACTGAGTGTGCAGCTGAAATCACTGGTGCCCCTAGGCTCAGGCCTGTGGCAAAAAATTCTTATCAGATAGTAACGTTTAACCCTTTGAGTGCCCAGAGGGGGTGTCAAATGCATTGTAAAGCAATGAGTTGGACACCCCCTGGCACTCTAAAGGTTAAAATATAGCAGTTATGGAAGTGTACCAGCTATTCTGCTTTCCATTTCACTATGCATTTGATCATTCACAAATCCCTCATGGGCAAAAGCATATGCTATATGCCTATATTTAGGTTCCACCTGATTCGCCAGCCAGGGTCAGAGTATATAATTTGCATATGCTAATTGCATATCTTTGTACTAGCTCAACGAGTACAAATTAATTTGTAAACATCTGAATGGTGATAACACAGTATAGCATTTCCATTCATTGTTTTGTGTATGAGCGCCACTCATTATTATATATATATTTGTACAGATATTATATATATTTGTACAGATAGATAGATAGACAGACAGACAGACAGACAGACAGATAGATAGATAGATAGATAGATAGATAGATGTACATTATGGGGATAATTCATTAGTAGGAACAAGCATTGTTTTTTCACTTTATTTTGTATTTTTTGAAGCACATAAGCTATTTCATTAAAATCAAAATGCTTTATCACCAAAAAAGAAAAACTAGCCATTTTCAAAATGGAAAAAGCAAGTATGCCTTAATCTCTACCTTGATCTCCCCCAACATGTTCTAACATTGAAAAAGTGGTTTTGTTTACACCTCTTATTTAAAAAAAAAAAAATAATAAATTTGTTTGAAAGTTGCACGATTTACAGGGACTGGCAATGAGACCTGGAAAACAGAATCCCAGGCATGTTGATCAGTTTCTTGTAAAGTTTTAACCAATTAAGTTACATTTGGGTTTAATGTTCTGTGGAAACTTAAAGGGGGACTGTACCGTGTAAGTGGCTCTTAATTTGTTTAGCTGAAGGACTTACCTATATAGTTGTAATTTATAGATCAGTCAGTCTACCTATTTGTATGTGAAATCTGTTCTATAACGCAACTGGGACATGTAACTACCTTGAGAATGTGTATAAGGCTCTTTAGAATCATAGACATGCTGACTAAAGTCACAGAAAAAGAGCTCCTCCTTTTAGAACCAATGAAGCCCCACCCATGATTCTAAACTTTCCTGTACACAGAAAAAGTAAATAGATACACCTGATTAGGAAGGATACCTGCCTAAGTATTAAACAAATTAAGTGTTAATTATTCAAAGAGTACAGTTCTCCGTTAATAATGGCAACAATTACATAATTTAAAACGTCCTGTGTATATCAGCTTTTATTTTGAAGGGACACTGTATATTGTGCTCCCTGGAGGGTTTGTACATTTGTAGATCTGTGTATGTGTGGGTGGGTTTGTATACATGTTTGTGTACCATTGTCAACCTTGTGTCAGTCGTATCTGACAGCACAGACAGGCACTGTCAATTTAAGAGCATGTTCAGTTACTATGTTAAACCTTTCACATCTAATGAATGCATGGCATGTGTGAGATCACCCACACAAATCAGTCAGCATGATGTGCCACCATGATCTGGCTAAGAGACAGACATATTTATTAAATAGTATGCCGTTCATCCTGAACGCATGGCTGGCCTCACATCCTTATCTGGACAGCAAGCCACACATCCTGAATTGGACCATCAGATACAGTTCCTGATTTGAATGTTGTGCTTCCACTCCCCCCCAACACCTATATTCATCATTTCAAATGACTAGCTATTTCCTACCAGAGATAATGACTATTATACCTGATTTATACCCTTTAACACATATTTATGCCCATTCTACAAATAAGGTTTTTTTTCTGGAAGGCTATTTGTTTTATCTCATAAAAATATCTGATTCCAGCTTTAATCTGTTTGGATGGATTTACTGAGAATTGCTGTGGAAAAATAATAATATCATCATGAATGCATTCCTGCCATGCCCTCTGCATATTTAAATGCTGATTAAGAAACATCTCCATGAAGGTACTTTGTTGATAACAGAACTCATCCCATAGAGTATATCTGGTCACAATCTTTTTAATTATATTTCTCTCATATTTTGTGTAAACCACCTACACAGAAAAAATCACATGGTGTCATTTAATTAATTGACAAAGTAATACTGAAACTGATGTATTAAATAGAACTTGTGCTATTCTGGGGCAAACCATCTGTACCATAAGGCACAAATTCAAATTCTTATCAATTTAAGTTGGCTTTTAATTTTAACCTCTTGAATGCTAATGATGTCTCCGTTGTATTGCTTCTTGATACTTTAGAGGTCTTCTAATGTCCAAGGAGTTAAATTCCCCATTTAAATTAGTGGACATTTGGGGAAATATTTGTTTCCACCCCCCTGTGCTTTAAGTTTACTCCAAAATTGCTCCTTAATATATAATCTTTAGAAGGGGAAATGTACTAAAATGTTTCTGCATTAGAACAGGTGCTGAGATTGCCTAGTGCCAATTTACTAAGCTTTTTACATAGGAAATTCTCAACTTAACATTGCTTGCATCATGAGAAGGACAGGAAAACAGTGTATGGGCATTTTTTGGCATTCCAGGTACTAAACAAGGTGCCTTGGAGAATGTTGTGACTTGTTGCGATGTGACACCACTTCCCTCTGCATGCTATAATAGAGGAATCCAGGGGTTGCTCATACTTGTACCAATGTCTTAATGATGGCATAACATGTGCACCTTATGCACAGCACTGCAGAGTAAGTTGGAACTATATAAAGAAAGAAAGGTGGACACAAGGGGACCACATCTATGTTTGAAATGTTGTCTGAGGGCTAAGAATGTATATGTATGTTGCCCTCTTTTCACTAGTAGACTGATACATTTGCATTAAGCTTTGCTTTGTACTAAAAGTGTCATTCTTTCTTTGCAGCTATTTCTTTGTAAAACAGTAATACTTCTGTATTTTTACAGGCAGCATCCAGCCCACAGGCCGTATCAGGTAACACTAAAGAGAGGAGGATATCATGATGTGGTTAACTAGAATTTTAGCATAATTCTGTTTTAAATATACACATCGAGAGGTAATTAGGGACTTTAGAAGGGTCCTTCCTTTCCATATATGAGGATAGAGGAGATAGTAGCCTACAACAGTTATTGCCTAATAGTGTCTGATTGACCAAGACAATTAAAATGTGAGAGCAAAGAATGGGCTAGAATAGGGGTGTCCAGGTTTGATCCACAAGGGCCACCAACAGGCCATGATATAAGGATTTCCCTCATTAAGCACAGGTGAGTAAATCAGTGGCTCATTCATTTTGATTGGCCCTCCTGTGCTCAAACAGGGAAATCCTTAATTCCTGAACTGAAGGTAGCTTTTGAGGAACAAGTTTTACAGTAATATAGGTTGTAGAATGCTTCTGAGCCTGGGCATTTGAGTGGAGGAAGTGATATAATGGCTCAATGCATCTCATGTAGTTTGACTGTCAAAGTAGCTATGTCAATTGGGGAAAGTGAAGAAAGAGGTAGAGAATCTAAAATGGTTCTTATTTGTTGTTCAGTAGGCTGAGCAATAAGTAGGTCTGAGTGCAGGTTATACAATTGTTCATAATTTTTATTAAATTCCTAAGCGATGGATTTGGGATTGACAACTCTAGACCCAGACTCAGGCAATATTTAGGGAATAAACTAATTTTCTGAGTGGTTTCAAGAGATTAGCTAACATTTTTCCAGGTCTGTTACCCTGGAAGTAGAATTTATGTTGCAGTCTAGATATATAATATTCAGTTTTCTCATGAAAGAATAAATGATACTTTTTCTGCTGCTCTCTGATCTGGTTGCAGCTGTTCTTTCCTTGCAATAATGTTTTGCTTTCCTCCTGTTTTTGGCCCTGGTACCTAGCCATACTTACCTGGCATCTCCACCCTATCTTTTGATTGGAACATTTTAGTTAGGGTAGCTGAACACTCAGCACTAGATTATTGAGCTTGTTTGCCCTGCTAGATTTCTCCTTGTGACCATGGCTTGTTTTTGGTTTCATGTCCTATTTCAGACCCCTAGGCTTTTTTCAGGTTTAAAGCTTTATTTAAGAAAACCTCAGTATAAATACAGAAGAACAGAACAATGGGTGCATCAGAATTCCAGAAATTATACATGTTGACAGATGTATGTATTTGATAACGTCACTGCATCTGTGTGGTGTACAGAAAACTGTAACGAGAGGTCAAACATTGCATTAGCAAAGCAATATGGACAATGAAATGCTATTGTAGGTAAATAATAAAACAGCAAGAAAGTAAAAAGAGAGAGAGAGAGAATGTGGAAAGGAGAAAGTAGAGAAAAAGGAGAGAAAAGAAAGTAGGGAGGAGAGGTAGAGGGGAATGGGAGTGAAGGGGTGTGGTTCCAATTAGTTAAGAAAAAGATTGTTTTGGTAGTTAAGCCAAGGCTGCCATGAGTTCTCATACAACTGGGGCCAAACCCTGGGCACTGCACAGAGGAGTAAATGTTGGTGTACCAAAGAGACTTGGGTGACCAAATGATTCAGTGTTGGAGAGAAGCTACACCTCCAGAGCCTGGGAACAAGACACTTTGCAGCATTCATAAGATGCAATAAGTTTGTATATTAATATTTTTACTTAAAGGAGCTGGTAGATTGTAGACAAAAGACACAGAAGAGGGTCTAAGAGCAACTGTGTGTTTAGGATAGAATTAATGGAGGTTGGGATTGTTGTCCAGAAAGAGACTATACCAGGGCATGACCACCAGATGTGAAACAGGCATCCTGGTGTAGAATTGCACCTCCAACAAAGTGGGAATAAGTGAGAATAGAGAGTGGGTAAAAGTTCTGTACCATCTAGTGAGGAATTTGTAATTGTATTCCCTGGTATGTATATTGGAAGAAGAGGACAGTAGCCGTCTAAAGACGGCACGATTGATCTCTTGTGAGAGTGACATTCAAATCCTATTCCCAATAAATCATGTGGTGCTGCTTGTCCTGTGGGAGAGTTAAGAGAAAGCTGTACCAAAGTGGTTTTCACTTGTGGGGGACATTTGTCACCAAGTGTTCAAAAGGTATATGGGAGAGTAGAATTTATATCCATCATGTAGGGCTGTATGGAGAAATTGCATGAGTTTCATATGCTGCCATCTGTATCTGGGAGGTAGCTCATGGTTACAACTTAAATCATCTTATGAAATTATTTCCTTAGGCTTTGTTTGACTTTGATTGTGAATTCTCCCTGACACTCCTGTTGCTTCCGGATACTATGGCAATCCCATTTGACTTCAGCTCTGCTTTTTCTAGTCTGTCCTAGTCTGTCTAGTCTACAACTTCTCTGCAGACTCTACCACTATTCCAGTACTGCCTAGCAGCTTTTTAGCCTTAAGAACTTTAGGTGTTGCATCATCTAACACCAATTGCTGCCTCAACACCACCTTGGGCGTGCCAAACACCACAACAGAGACTGACTGATTATTGTATTTAACCATTGAGTATCCTCGCTACTGTGTGCCTGTCCTGAAACAGTATATGTGTTACTTTTGCTTCTGTATACTGGGCCTGTGAAGGCATATCTGTCAATATATCGCTATTATTTTGTGTTGCCTGTAGAGGGCAATCTTTCCTCTGTATTTCTTTTTAATAAAACTGTGTTTTATTCTAACCTGCTGGTCTGAGTGTCTAAAAAACAGTTACAGTTTCCCTCCCACCACCACCAATGGGCTACACTAGCTTATACCATCAGGCAACAGCCAGTAATTGTGCCTATGGTTCTGTCATTGTGATTAATAGACAGAAGCAGGATGTCACATACCATCGGCACGTTACCTTGTGCATGCAGAGTTTTGAGATACAGTCCCTCAAAGCAGTAAGTTTTAAGTGAACTAGAGCAGGTGAAAGAGAAATGACTTGTACTCTGCTCCTTAAAAGCTGGTTTTGTGTCTGCTGATAACAGCTCCAATGTAATCGCTACCTTGAGAATAGGTGATATGATGCATGTGCCCTGCTTTGCTCATGTGATAAATCTAGTTGTGACCATATTCTTGACAGAATCTGAAACCCTCAAAGAGATGCTGAATATTGGCCACAGATTCTGTGAACATTTTAGCCGCCTACTGTGCACACAACATGCTATATGTATGCATGCAAATGCTCGCAGTCTGGCTGGTAAGATGGGGGAACTAGAAATGATTGCAGTACATGAGCAGTATGATCTGATTGGAGTGTCTGAAACCTGGTTAGATGATACATATGACTTGGCAGTCAATCTAGAGGATTATTCACTTTTTAGGAGGGACAGGGTTAACAAAAGGGGAGGAGGGGTATGCCTATATGTAAAGCGGGCCTTAAAACCTAGTTTAAGGGAAGATATAAATGAAGGGTCCAATGAAAAGGTAGAGGCCTTGTTGGTTGAAATACACACTGGGGGCACACATAATAAAAAGATATTGGTGGGGATTTGCTACAAGCCACCTAATGTTGGGGAGTTGGAGGAAGCCCAACTTTTACTGCAAATGGAAAAGGCTGCTAGATCATCAAAGGTAATTATAATGGGAGATTTCAACTATCCTGAAATTGACTGGAGCAATATAACATCCGGCACAACAACGGGAAATATTTTTCTAAGTATGATAAATGATAATTTTATGTCCCAACTAGTAGAGGAGCCAACTAGAAAATAGGCCTTGCTTGACCTAGTGCTCTCAAACGATTCTGACATGATAAACAATGTGCAAGTAAGGGAACATTTGGGCAGAATTGACCACAATATGTTATCCTTTGAAGTTTGTTATGAGAAACCCAATAGCAAGGGTTTAACCAAAACATTCAATTTCAAAAAGGCTAATTTTACAAAGTTAAAAAAAGTGTTAAAGGATATCCAGTGGGATGTAATTTTCAAAGATAAAAATGCACAAGAATCATGGAATGTATTTAAAATGCTCTTGGGCAAATATACACATTAATATATATACCATTGGGGAATAAGCATAAGAGAAGTAAAGCGAAACCAATGTGGCTTAATAATGTGGTTAGCAGGGGGATGAGAAATAAAAATCAGGCTTTTAAAGTGTTTAAATCAAATTGGTCAGATGCATCATTTAAAAAATATAAAGAATGTAATAAAATCTGCAATCAAACAATTAAGATAGCTAAAATAGAAAATGAGAGAAACATTGCAAATGAGAGCAAGAAAAACCCTAAACAATTCTACAAGTATATTAATAACAAAAAAGTTAAGGTTGATATTGGTCCTCTTAGGACTGAGACAGGTGAATTCATTAGTGAGGATAAAGCTATGGCTGACACCCTAAATACGTTCTTTGCTTCAGTATATACAAAGGAAGCAGCAAAGACAAGCTATGGGTAAACAGACAAAACCACGGAATTTCTTCCAACATCTACATGGCTTACTGAGGACAGGGTCCAAAAGAGACTGGAAAGGGTTATAGTGAATAAAGCCCCTGGACCGGATGGCATACACCCAAGGGTACTTAAGGAACTTAGTTCAGTAATAGCAAAACCATTATACTTAATATTTATTGATTCACTTTCATCAGGCATAGTGCCCTGTGATTGGAGGAAAGCTGATGTAGTTCCATTGTTTAAAAAGGGAGCAAGATCCAAACCAGGAAATTATAGACCTGTGAGCTTGACTCCCATAGTGGGTAAGATACTAGAAGGGTTATTAACTGACAGTATTCGGAACTATGTGAAGACAAACAATATCATTAGTAGGAATCAGCATGCTTTCATGAAGAACAGATCATGTCAGACTAATTTACTTACATTTTATGAAAGAGTGAGTAGTAATTTGGACAGGGGAATTGCTGTTGATGTAGTATACTTGGATTTTGCAAAAGCCTTTGATACAGTGCCTCACAACAGGTTACTGCATAAATTAAAAGGCTTCGGTTTGGGCGGTGTTATCTGTACCTGGATTGAGAACTGGTTAAATGATAGATGGCAGAGAGTTGTTGTAAATGGAACTTTTTCAAATTGGTCTAAGGTTATAAGTGGGGTGCGGCAGGGTTCAGTCCTGGGACCAATGCTTTTTAATTTGTTTATTAATTATCTAGAAGTGGGAATTGAAAGTAGTATCTCAATCTTTGCTGATGACACTAAGCTATGTAAGGAAATACAGACAGAGCTGGATGTTTTTTCCCTACAGAAGGATTTAGATAAACTAAGTGAATGGGCAGAAAAGTGACATGTCATTTAATGTAGATAAATGTAAGGTTATGCATTTGGGCTGTAGAAACAAACTTGCTACATATACACTAAATGGGAAACAACTTGGGAAATCCTCATTAGAGAAAGATTTAGGAGTACTGATAGACAATAGACTTCACAGTAGTGTGCAGAGTCACTCAGCTGCTGCAAGAGCAAATAGCGTACTAGCCTGCATAAAAGGAAGTGTAGAAGCAAGGGGTGCTAATATTATCCTACCTCTGTATAAATCCTTCGTTAGGCCTCATCTAGAATATGGAGTACAATTTTGGGCTCCTGTTCTACAAAAAGACATTACTGAACTGGAAAAGGTGCAGAGACGTGCAACAAAACTGATAAAGGGATTGGGGATCTGAGTTACAAAGAGAGACTAGCCAAACTGGGTTTGTTTACATTAGAGAAGAGCCATCTAAGGGGTGATATGATTACCATTTACAATTACATTCATGGTCAATACAAAGAACTATCCAATGAATTATTTATGCAAAGAGCTGAGCTAAGAACAAGAGGTCATCCATTAAGACTAGAGGAAAGGTGCTTTTGACTAAAACAAAGGCAGGGATTCTTTACAGTAAGGGTGGTAAGGCTATGGAATTCTTTACCTCGGGATGTTGTGCTTGCAGATAATGCAACTGCATTCAAAAAAGCAATGGATGCCTATCTAGCACAGAACAATATTGACAATTATGACAGATGGCTTCAAAACAAATAGGATATAGATCCGGGAAACTATTTGACTACCAATTGGAGTAGGGAAGGAGTATTTCCCCCCCCCCCACACACACACACACACTTGGGACTGGATTGGAGGTGACTCAGAGGGGCTTTTTTTTGCCTTCCTCTGGATCGGCGAGAGTGTTTTTGGCATGGGCTGGACTTGATGGACATATGTCTTTTTTCAGCCTTATCTACTATGTTACTATATATATTCCATATAAGACAGTAAAAACCTTCCCCATCACCAGCTGAAAATGGAGGTCCTTAACAGTTAGGTTTCCATATTGTACATGCTAGATCATGTGTACAAACCAAATAAGGCAATTAGCAAGTACACCATGCAAAACTGGAAGGCTTTGGAGGGAGCCTCTTTGTCACCTGGCCAATGTCAACTATGTATTTATGTATGTATGTATGTATGTATGCTTAAACCCTTTGAGGAGGCAACTATGCTGGTGAGTCATATAGAGGCAGGAATTAGTGAAATTCTACCACCAATATATTTATTATTAAAAAATGAGGAGCATGGCTTAGGAGTCTTAACATAATGACAACACAGACATGCACCAGCTGGGAAATTACATGTTAGCACGGTTTGAACAAAATCCTCACATAGCGTCCATTAAAATCAATGACTAATACATTCTTCCACTTTGAAGGACCATGGCTTTAAACAAAGAATTTCTGGCACAGCGTCCTCAGCAGTTTGTCACAACAAGAAGTTATGATATTTAGCAGCATCTCTCTGAGGAATCAGATTCTGTCAAAGAATATAGAGATATGCCTATTGATTGAATGGAGGGTTACATTATGGAGGTTGAGAGGGAGAAAGTTAGGGGATAAAAAACATCTAGTGAAAAAGAAGGAAGCAAAGCATCACAACATTGGTGGTGGTAGCACTGGTTGCGGCACATGTATTTGGGACTTGCTTCCTTAGTATGGTTTGGTAACTTACTCACAGGAACACATCTAGGTCTCACTGCATGTGAGATGGTTTCTTCATACTTGCAGGATAGCTATGCAGAAAAAATGACCCCATGGACTTCTGGCAAACAAAACAGTGGGCATTGCAATGTACTGCAGTGAATGTTCAGTCTGAGAGGGTTTTTAGTGCAGATGTTAGATTGTAAATGACTGTAGGACACGACTACCAAGAATCAATGTTGAGACTAACATTCTTAAAAATGAACCAACATCTAATACTAAATGAGTATCAGGTAGATGAAATCACAAATGACAGAGAAAGCCAAGGTAAATGTATTAACAGCAGCACAAATGGGGAGGAGGTATGTGAAGGGTTGCTACCATCTACCACAATTGGGACCACTGCTTATTCCTGAGAAAAAGGATAACTTACATTTGACACAAAATCATAATGGTAGTAACTTCTATAGGAATATGTACATATATATATATATATATATATATATATATATATATATATATATATATATATACTCACATCAATCACACCACGCCACTCTACCATGACCATACACATATGCCACATTGTAGGGATAGTAATGCTTCACAGAAACAGCAGCTCCAATTAATCTTCATAGTATTTGAGCCATAAAGAGTGTTATTTCAATAATGTCAGAGTTGTAGCTCAAGAGTAATTGAATGATAAAATATCCCCCTCCTGCCCCTTTCACCTAATTTAAGCTACCTCCCCTCAGATGTAGAATCTGGTCTTGAGACCAGACAGCTCACAGCAAGGAACAATCTTCTTACTGTAAACATAAGGAAACCCCTGCCCCCTTTGACAGGTTTTTCAGGTTTTTCCCTTATGCTCTCTGAAGATTGTCCCTCTCTGTGATCCATCTGGACAGACTTGCTGTTCTGAGGTGAGCAGTGTTATATCAGTTAAAGGGGCAGGAGGGGGATACTTTATCATTCAATTACTTTGAACTACAACTCTGACAGTATTGAAATAAAAAAGATAAAGAAAACACAGCACCACCTACAGTATCAAATTATACCCTTAGTGATCTAGAGTGTGTGTTCAGAAAAACAGTATGCATATAGTGTATTTCTAAATGGACTTGGCTGAGGATTGGTTAATACAAATTTATATGAAACAAAGAATCAACTGTTAGTTCTGAGGATATTAATCCAAAGATAGTCCCACTATAAACGCAATGTAGGCTATGTTTTTAAAGCCAGTTCATATTAGTCTTTTGGACACACTCTCTGCTGCTGATCTCGTAGTCTGGATGCGATTCAGTCTCCCAAAGGAGGGTTCACATGCAAGAAAGTACAAAAAAGGGGAGGGAGAGACAGCGCAGGTATGTCTAAGTGCAGTACGTTTTATTTATGTATTAACAATATGTATTAACTTTATGTGTGAAACTAATAAAACATACTGCACTTAGATATACCTGAGCTGTCTCTCCGTCCCCTTTTTAGTATTAAAATAACCTCTCCATGGCCCAAACACTATGAAGATTAATTGGAGCTGGTTTTATTGTGAATAATTTCTATTCCTTAAATGAAGAAGTTAGTGTTTGTGGGATGAGGCACTCTGCCTGATAACATTTTTCAAGGCACATGTTGATGTAGGACTCATAGCTTTGACTTTCAGCTATTTATTTCTCCACTTCAGCCCTCAGAAGAAGTAATGTTATGGTATGAAATGTTACAGTCATAGGAAACAAAGGCAAAATATGTTTAATTTCTGGTGGGAAATTTATTGGCAATGTTGAAGATTGAGAAAATTGTATGTATTGTCTATGGATGAAAGCTTTCACAAAAAAAGCAGAAAATCATTGGTTTTTCATGAAAAGTCGGGTGAGAAATTTCTTTGACTTTTCGCCCATCTTTACTCCACTCCAAATGTTTTTATTCTGTATCAAGAAAAAAAAAAGAGAGAGTGAAACTGTCAGTTTGGTTTGCAGATCAGTTCATCAGATAATGGGAAAATGAATTTGTAATGAATGTACATATAATAAAATGAATAAAAAATGCAACACAGTAAAACAAGGCAAAACATAACCTAACTTGGCATGGAGTGATTTATTAATCACTTGGATAGTTGAGACATCTCCAACACATTAAAGATTAATTTTGGAGAACCAATCTATGCAGAACTGATTCATAATGGACATTAGAATTTTATGAAAACATTAAGTTAAGTGATGGTTAATTATTAGGAGGTGTTAGTTTTCCTGTAATAAATATAAGTATTACAGGAAACAACTGGATTTATGTGTGAAAGGCTGGAGATTTATTTTATGAGACATTTGCCAATACTGCACGAAAAAGTTTCAAGGCAAATCCAAAATGGTACAATTTAGTATCAGTAAGTGCAGATTTACTGCACTGTTCTATTTTGTAAGGCCATATAAATAGTGAATGCATAGAGTTTTTTCTATTGGAAGCTGAGAAAAAAAGCTTTTATTACTGTGAATTGTAAGGAACATGTGCAAAGGGCTACTGTGGAGTCATTCTGGGCAAACTAATGCACCATAGGGAACAATTGAAATAGCTGATATTTCTATTGATTTAAATTGGGATTCTAAACACTTTAATGCTAGCGAGACCTCCAATACATAGCTTTACAATGTTTTGGAGGTATCTCTAACATTCAAAAGGGTTAAATGGTTAATTTAAGGTGGCCTGACCTGAGATGGAGTTGACATGTAATTCAGAGATTTGAGCCCGTTCGAGTTCTTACAGCTCTAAAACCTGGCAAATCCACCTTAATCAAAGCTATTCCTTTTTCACCAATCAAATGAGAGGAAAAAGCGAGGTACCATGCAAATGGGAAATCTCCTCTAACTTTTCCTCCAGGCATAGACATTGCAAGCCTCGGCACAGTCCACTGTTGGCATTTGTGACCCACTGACTATATCAGAGATGAAAATGCCTCATTTTTTTTTAGCATAGTATATGCACCTGAGGGGCCACACGGAAATATATTGTCTCATTTCATTCTTATCCACTCATTTTGCATCCAAATATATTGCTAGAGCAAACTCTTAAACAGCATTATGGTCACGTTGTTACTCATCTTTTGATTTTTCTGAGATTGCCCCAAAATGTGAGAGATGTTTCCCTACAACACTCACCCATATCTATGGTGCCCCGATGCGAGCCTTAAACTGCTCACTTCAGTGATAGACTAGCGCTTGATCCATGGGGAGGGGGGAATTGCAATTTCTATTGTTCCAGAGGACTTGGCTTCTACCTTTCTTCTACAACACAATGCTGCTGAATTGTTTTGCCTCAACCTTGCCACCTCCTGTGGCTATCTCTGATGTACATAATTGCTCATGCCTGGGTTGGATTCTCCACACAGTGGATCTGACCAGAGTATCTCTTCTCCTTTTAGTCTCTATCTTCCTAACCCTTTCCACACTTTGACCTCTTCACTCTCCCTGCTTTCTGTTCCTACCCATCCGCTTAGTGATATATGGTTTGTTCTTTAGCCAAAGTGCGATATATATACTACCTGGCACAATTAACAGCACATTACATGTTAGCTTCTCTGTTCTCCTCTGGTTCCCATTGATAAGCCAGTGAGCAGTACTTCTGGGGGAATGGGACTTCTAAAAGTGATTTCACAGAATGCTAAGGGTTTAAATTCACCACATAAGTGATCCCTAGCCCTAAGAGAATTCCAGAGACTGGGGGGAGACGTGAAACAAATTTCAAAAACTAGGGAAGTGAAATTAATCATCATTATTCTATGTCTTATATGGACTCCTATTCACTTAAAGGGATAGTAATACTTAAATATTACTAATCCCTATAGCAAAGTACTACTTAAAAAAAACATATTGCCCCCAGTGTCATCTCTCAAACCTTTATGGTTTGAGAGATGAATGCTTCTAAAGTTGCCCTCTCCCTCCCCCTTCCCCGTAGTCAGCATTCTAGCTGAATCAGGGAAATCCGGTCAGAGAACATCAGGCAGCTGTGCAGCAGAGCTGCGATCACGTTAACTAAAAAAAAAACTTTCACTAAAACGGTCTTCTACGTGTGCTTGCAAACCAAGCACACGTAGAAGACCATTTCAGTGAAAGTTTTCTTTTTTAGTAACACAATCCGGCTGTGCTGGAGAGCCGCCTGAAAGTCGTGTGACTTTCTTCCCTGCAGTCAGCTAGAATGCTGACTATGGGGAAGGGGAAGGGAGAGGGCAACTTTAGAAGCGATCATCTCTCAAACCATAAAGGTTTGAGAGATGACACTGGGGGCAATATGTTTTTTTTAACTAGTACTTTGCTATAGGGATTAGTAATATTTAAGTATTACTATACCTTTAAGAAAAATTATGTAGCATGCTCATTTGTAAAAACATTTAATTCACACTCCAAGACTCAAATAAAGACTCAAATAAAGATAAAGAGGACAGGTATATGTTGATTAAAGACAAGACTGATATACAATACCTTTACCAACATCTATGCGCCTAATTGTCTCTAAACTGATTTTCTTGTGCTTGCATTTGTGCTGGGGGGATTTTAACTTTTATCCCAAGCTGGATTGCTCCTCGGGCACCATTTCTTATCCCCAAAAATGTATCAGGTGGTTCAACCAACTTTTCCACTCCCACAGATTGCGTGACACTTGGCGTCTATAAAGTTTTGGACACTATATGAAAACCTACTCCTAGATAAATCAATTTGCCCCTCAATATCAAACTCTCACTGTGGGGTCTCTGCAGATGGAGAGAAGGCATTTGATGGGGTTATGTGGCAGTACATTTTCTCAATCCTTAAACACATATGTATTGGACCATTAATGCTCTCTGGTAAAAAGGGAGCAGGATCCATACCAGGAAATTATAGACCTGTGAGTTTAACTTCCATAGTGGGTAAGATACTAAAAGGGTTATTAACTGACAGTATTCAGAACTATGTGAAGACAAACAATATCATTAGTAGGAATCAGCATGGTTTCATGAAGAACAGATCATGTCAAACTAATTTACTTGCATTTTATGAAAGAGTGAGTAGTAATTTGGACAGGGGAATTGCTGTTGATGTAGTATACTTGGATTTTGCAAAAGCCTTTGACACAGTGCCTCACAACAGGTTACTGCATAAATTAAAAGGCTTCGGTTTGGGTGGTGTTATCTGTATATGGATTGAGAACTGGTTAAATGATAGATGGCAGAGAGTTGTTGTGAATGGAACTTTTTCAAATTGGTCTAGGGTTATAAGTGGGGTGCCGCAGGGTTCAGTCCTGGGCCCAATGCTTTTTAATTTGTTTATTAATGATCTAGAAGTGGGAATTGAAAGTAGCATCTCAATCTTTGCTGATGACACTAAGCTATGTAAGGAAATACATACAGAGCTCGATGTTTTTTCCCTACAGAAGGATTTAGATAAACTAAGTGAATGGGCAGAAAAGTGGCAGATGTCATTTAATGTAGATAAATGTAAGGTTATGCATTTGGGTTGTAGAAACAAACTTGCTACATATACTCTAAATGGGAAACAACTTGGGAAATCCTCATTAGAGAAAGATTTAGGTGTACTGATAGACAATAGTCTTCACAGCAGTGTGCAGAGTCACTCAGCTGCTGCAAGAGCAAATAGAGTACTAGCCTGCATAAAAAGAGGTGTAGAAGCAAGGGATGCTAATATTATCATACCTCTGTATAAATCCTTGGTTAGGCCTCATCTAGAATATGGAGTACAATTTTGGGCGCCTGTTCTAAAAATAGACATTACTGAACTGGAAAAGGTGCAGAGACGTGCAACAAAACTGATAAAGGGATTGGAGGATCTGAGTTACAAAGAGAGACTAGCCAAACTGGGTTTGTTTACATTAGAAAAGAGACGTCTAAGGGGTGATATGATTACCATTTACAAATACATTCAAGGTCAATACAAAGAACTATCCAATGAATTATTTATGCAAAGAGCTGAGCTAAGAACAAGAGGTCATCCATTAAGACTTGAGGAAAGGTGCTTTCGACTAAAACACAGGCAGGGATTCTTTACAGTAAGGGCGGTAAGGCTATGGAATTCTTTGCCTCGGGATGTTGTGCTTGCAGATAATGTAACTGCATTCAAAAAAGCAATGGATGCTTATCTAGCACAATATTGACAGTTATGACAGATGGCTTCAAAGCAAATAGGATATTGAGCCGGGGAACTATTTGACACACACACACACACACACACACACCTACACTGGAAATTGCTCCAGAGGGCTTTTTGTTGCCTTCCTCTGGATCAACAGGGGTGTTATTGGCATGGGCTGGACTTGATGGACGCATGTCTTTTTTCAGCCTTATCTACTATGTTACTATGTTACTATGTATTATGAGTCTGTACTCACAACCATCATCAAAAGTTCTAGTTAATGTCACTGAATCCTTCCTCATGACCAATGGTACCAGACAAGGCTGCCTCCCACTCCACTCTTATCTTTATTCTCACCTTATACAGAAAACTAGTCCAGTAAGTGTTGACTCTCAGATCAGTGGAGTCATTGTTGGATACTTTTTTGCACTATCAATTTGGAGCTTCCTGAGTGGATATGGGGTTAATCTCTCCAAATACACACTTGTCAGCTTGAATCTTGCTGACCATGACATATGTGTGTCCCCATTGGACTTCACTATTGGGCACCCTTTTTTCTTTGTTTCTCTATATGGCATGCTGTTTCAGGATAACGGAATTTAAAGGTGCTGCCCATTGTGAAGTCATATAGCAGTAAGGCTGTTTTGGGGGTGGCCTGGCCACAAATAATTCCCCTGAAGTTCATTGACTGTTTTCTACATAACTAGTTAAGCAGCAGTAACTTTTGTGAGTATAACTCACTGTGGTTCATTGGTGGAGGTTATGGTAGTATTCTGGTTCAACACTAGGGGCACCTCTTGTTTGCTTTTTGTCTCCCATTTTATTTTCTATATATTATGCTCACTTTAGAACCCTTCCTCAGGGTTATTTGAAACTAACCCTTGATTTCCGCCCTCATATCATGTCCAAATCATTTTAAGACAGCAGCCCATGCGAATGATATTTTGTTCTTCATTTCCAACCCTGAGACATCCATACCCCCACTTGTCAATATACTTGAGGAATACTGTTGTCTTTCTTAAGCTAAAATTAACTACTCTGAATATGAAATACTCAAAATATGAGAACACTCTCATATATCCTACTCCCTCCAAAAATGTTATAAATTCAAATGGACAGACTCCTCCATTTTATATCTTGTCATCCATCTTTCCCCATCAGTGGCAAACCTACCGGACATCAACCTTTCTCTCCTTTTAGACTCAGTAGAGAATGATTCACACATCTGAGACTCCCTCCTCCTGTGTTGGACTGGTAGGTAAGGATGGGTGAAAGTTTTCACCTCAAACTGAAATCGGTGAATAATGGCACTTTCCACTTTGGTGAAAAATTTCCCTCGAAAAGTATCATTTTTCCGCTTTTTCCCACCTTTTTCGCCCATTGAAATCAATGGGAAGAAAAATATTTCTACACCACATGAAAGTTTTCTACAAACATATAAAAGGCTGTCAGGCTCTCACAGCAGCCATTCTGTGTTTGTGAGAGGAGAGAGCAACATGTTTTTTAGCTAGAGGAGATAGGCAAATAAAGGGGAATTGAAGCTTAGTTTAGGGAGTCATTTAGGTAGGACATTTGTTTTCTGTATTAGGGGGGTCTGGGGGCACTCTAGGTGATAAGAGGGGAGGAAGGAGGTTGACCCCCAAATACTCCAAAATTCCATGTGACTGACTGGCAAGACACAGGCAGATAGGGATCTGTTTGCTTTCTGATCTTGCTGTTATTATCTCTGTGCTGGGTGTGGAAGTCTGGGGAAAGATGTTGTTGATTTTGTTTTTCAGTTATATTTATTTTTGCACAGACTGTGATAAGACAACAGGGTGGACAACTTAAAAAAAATAAAAAAAAAAATAAAAAACTAAATATCTTAGGTGACAGTGACAGACAGCTGACTGGGCTATGGCAAGGCATCAGCAGCATTAGTTGTGTTGTGTACTGTACAGTAAAAAAACACAGTGTAGTTGTGTAATGTCCACCAAACTCACAAGGGGAAGGGGAGAGGTGGAGCAGTGCAGGGGACTTGAGAGTAAAGTAGTAGTTCAAAAACTTACTGCAGCAATGGTTGCTGCACAGTGTGCAATCAATGATGATGATCCCTCTACTCCAAGGGACGATGCAGTTTGTCAAGGTCCCAGCAAAACTAGTTCTAGCACCACCAGTGCCAGTAGAAATAAAGAACCATATAAGAAGAATACTGAAGAAGACAACAAGTCGCATTCAAGTGTTGATGATGCTGGCAGTAGCATAATAAAGGAAGGTGTAGCAGCTGAAGCGCCTGCTGCATCAGACAGTGAGACACACAAACACCAAAACACCCATCCTCAAAGTAGTAGGGAACTTTGTTACAGTAAAATTAAAAAGAAATTGTTTGAGACCTCCAGAAGCTTAGAGGAATATGAGGGTAGTAGTGGGCAAGAACTGTCAGGGGATGCTGATGCTGCTGAGGATGACCTAATGATGACTGATAATGATGCAGATCGTGAATATATCACTCCAGCATCCTTCTCTTGTACAGATACAGATGAAGTTGAGAGTGAGGGTGGTGACAGGGCTATAAGATTAGCAGAAAGTCAAAGGCTGAATCTTCCACCACTTTTAAGGAGCACTGTGCCTGTCTATAAACTGTTTGAGAAAGCCACTGGAAAGTCTGACCCTGGACAAGCACAGATGTCTAAAAGCACACAGTCACCCTATCAGTCATCATTGGCATTACCGCCTCTTCAAAGTCCAAGTCCTACTCATCCACGCACACCTGTTTTGAGTACACAACATCAGCAACACAGGTTAACATCCACAGTGTTAGATATGACAAGTACCTCTGGTGCTGCTGCTGTAAGTGCTGCACCTCTGACACCTAGTAGTAGTGGCAGTAGAATTATATCAACATCTAGCTCCAGTAGTAGTAGTAGCAGAAACCACACATGACAGACAAAGCCAGGACAAATATACTAACAGCAGCACAGATGAGAAGGTGGAGAACAGATGGGACCACTGCTATGAATGATGAGCAATGTGTGTCAATAATCTGAGAAGGAGGATAGAGTATGACAATGGTAAAAACACATACACAAATCACACCATGCCAGTCCCCTACCAGCACCACTAAAATACAAATGTACCACATTGTAGGTTGTACTTTATTTTTTTTTATTACTTGATATCATCATGAATATGTGCCAGTGTCACTTAAAGGGATAGTAATACTTCATTTTAACTTTATTTTATTTTGTAGGCATTAAAAAAACATGAAGAATGATATAAGTCTTATCTCTCAAACCTTTATGGTTTACGAGATATTCATAAGCAAAGTTTCCCCTCCTGCCCCTTTTACCTAGTGTAACCCATCTTATCACGGTGCCCGTGATTGGTGCTATACACTGTCTATCCCCTGCAGGGGCTCCTATTGGCTGTCTATTGTCTGCCCACCTCTGACTGCCTATTTATACTCAGTTCAGGCACCCTTTGGTTGCCCTTTCGTGGTGTCTCTGACAGTACCTGTTTGTTCTTCCTGTCATGCTGTTTGAGCCTGTTCCAGTGTTCCAGAGTCCAGAGCTACAGAGTCCTGTGTTCCAGTCTGTCTCGCTGCTTGAGGACTGTTCCAGTATTCCAGAGTCTTCAGCTACTGAATCTTGAGTTCCAGTGTTCCTGATTTCATCTGTTCCTGTTCCAGTCTGCTTGCCACTTCGGTTGGACCTCTCCGTGACGACTGATGCTCCGGTTGTTTCGTCTGGCTTGTTCCGGTTGCTGTTTAATCAGCGGTGTTCGCTGTGCTCCACCTTCACCTAGCCTCAGAGTTCCCATCTGGTAGTCGCTTGGCGACATTGCTCACTCTCTCTCCTCGGCGATATTCTTACTGTTGGTCCCAGCATGCGGATGCTGATTAACTCCATTAAACCTGGTGGCAGACTATCTTGTTGGTCCCAGCATGCGGATGCTGGTTAACTCCATTAAACCTGGTGGCAGATTATCTTGTTGGTCCCAGGGTGCGGACGCTGGTTAACTCCATTAAACCTGGTGGCATATTATACTGTTGGTCCCAGCGTGCGGACGCTGGTTAACTCCATTAAACCTGGTGGCATATTATACTGTTGGTCCCAGCGTGCGGACGCTGGTTAACTCCATTAAACCTGGTGGCAGATTATCCTGTTGGTCCCAGCGTGCGGACGCTGGTTAACTCCATTAAACCTGGTGACAGATTATACTGTTGGTCCCAGCGTGCGGACGCTGGTTTACTCCATTAAACCTGGTGGCATATTATACTGTTGGTCCCAGCGTGCGGATGCTGGTTAACTCCATTAAACCTGGTGGCAGATTATCCTGTTGGTCCCAGCGTGCGGACGCTGGTTAACTCCATTAAACCTGGTGGCAGATTATCCTGTTGGTCCCAGCGTGCGGACGCTGGTTAACTCCATTAAACCTGGTGACAGATTATACTGTTGGTCCCAGCGTGCGGACGCTGGTTAACTCCATTTAACCTGGTGGCATATTATCCTGTTGGTCCCAGCGTGCGGACGCTGGTTTACTCCATTAAACCTGGTGGTATACTATCCTGTTGGTCCCAGCGTGCGGACGCTGGTTAACTCCATTTAAGCTGGTGGTAGATCATACTGTTGGTCCCAGCGCGTGGGTGCTGGTTTACTCCATTAAACCTGGTACTTATTATACTGTTGGTCCCAGCGTGCAGACGCTGGTTATCTCCGTTTAACCTGGTGTCTCCTCCTTTGGGGCTGTCCTGCACGGTATTGGTGAGGCCGGTAGAACCGGTACATTCCATCTCACGGTTGCCTTACCAGGTATTGGCAGGACCGGTAGAGCCTCTTCACAGTATTCACTGAGGCTGCCTTGCCCAGTATTGGTAAGGCCGGTAGAACTGGTATATTCCATCTCACGGTTGCCTTACCAGGTATTGGCAAGGCCGGCAGAGCCTATTCTCAGCATCTCCCCAGGCTGCCTTGCCCGGTATTGGTAAGACCGGTAGAACCGGTACATTCCATCTCACGGTTGCCTTACCCGGTATAGGCAAGGTCGGTAGAGCCTGCTATTGCTATTCCTTATAGCCGCCTTGGTTGCCTTGCTCGGTATTTTAGGCAAGGCCGGTAGAACCTGTTCTATTTCTCAGTTGCTATATATTGTATGTATATGTATGTGAACCCTAAGGGGAGTGCTTTAACTTTTTAATAAAGTTATGCTTTTACCTAAATCTATTGTCTGAGTGTCTTAACAAACCGTGACACATCTCTTTTCAGATGTGGGATCTGGTTGTAAGACCAGACAGATAACAGCAGGGGACATTCTTCTTCCTATGAAAACAATGAAAACCCTGCCCCCCTTGACAAACTTTTCAGGTTTTTCCCTTATCTTAATTGAAGATTGTCCCTCTCTGCAATCTACCTGGGTGCCTCCCTTCTGCTCTGGCTGAGCAGTGTTACATCAGTAAAAGGGGCGGGAGGAGGATACTTTGTCATTCAATTACTCTTGAACTACAACTCTGACAGAATTGAAATAACACTCTCCAAAGTCCAAATACTATGATGATTAATTAGAGCTGCTTTTATTATGAAACATTACTATCCCTTTAAGCAAGAAAGTGTTGTGGGCAAAGGACAAATGCATTCTGCATGCTAACACATGTTTCAAACCATATTTTGCTGTAGGACTCACAACTTTGACTTTCAGCCACTTATTTCTAAACTTCAGCCCTCAGAAGTAATATTACAGTGGGAAATGTAGAACATATAGGTATTGTAGGCGAAAAATGTGTTAAAATAGGCGAAAAATATGTTAACATAGGCGGAAAATTTGTTAAAATAGGCAAAAAGGAGGACATTTTTGTATAGGCGTAATGGCAAATTTTTTCACAGGAAAAGCGATAAATCGGCACTTTTTCACAAAATTTTTCACAGGAAATTTTTCACACTTTTCACCCATCCCTACTGGTAGGATTAACCTTATTAAAATGGTTATACTCCCCAAGATTCTCTACATTCTCAATATCCTCCCTGTTCATATACCCATGTGATTCCTAGACTCCCTTCAATTCTCTATTACCTAATTTGTGTGGGCCTATAATAAAAGACAGATTTAGTATTTCTATCCTCTCAAAACATTAGATAGAGGGGGTCTGGCCCTACCTGATATTGATAAATACCATGACGCTTTGACTGTTGCTAAATTATTCAACTTCAGGATGGACAGGTATACTTCAGGAAGTACTGGGACTGCTTTACTTCCTTCAGCTATGCTAGGCCACAGATACTTCCCCCTACTCTTTGTCTTCAATATTCTATTATTGGTCATATCATTAACACATGATATAAAGTTGATAAATCTTCCTGACTCTTGCCTTCCCCTTTTGCCCCTTAAATTCATCATAGGTAGTTCAGACTTCCCAGCAGCACATAACTCCCATCATTTTTGTTCAGTCAAGTTTTAGCATACTGTGATTCCTTCATTCCTCATGCTCTCCTCCAAGACAAATTCATAGACTTGCCTATCCCTTGGTTGCTCCTTCTGCATGGTTCCATGCTGACCTTTTACTGCCTTTGAGAAAGAAATCTCAAATCCTCCCACTACTATCCGACTTTTATCCTTTTGCCATTCTCTCATCCTTCTCTCACGCAGTGATGATAAACCTTGTATTCTGACAGAAAGGGAAAGAGAATTGGACAAATCCCTAGATATGCCTGATTGGTCTTCGATCTTTCTGGTAATTAAAAATGCCAGGGATACTAAAACTAGGGAAATTAACTATAAATTAGTCACACACTGGTATCACACTCCCCTCCTCATATACCACTTTTCTACATCTTGGATAAGTGTTGGCGATGCCTCTCTCACACAAGATCAATGCGTAAAATATGGTGGTCCTGCCAGAATATTCTACCTTATTGGAATGCCATCTTGCGATACATCATCTCTACACTAAACCTGTTCACTTTGACCCACTATTCTGATTGTTTTCATTCAAAAAATATAACTCTCCCAGCCTAATTAACAAGGCTGGACATGGCTCCCCCTCCTTCTTAATGCTACAAAATCAGGGATCCCTCTATTCTGGGGTAAGACAGACAGCTTGCCAGGTTCCCTCTGGATCTCCAAAGTGGAGACACTGATATCCAGGGAGGAACTTCATGCTCAAGAAACAAACACCATATCTCTCTTCAGTACCAAATGGTACAAAAAGCTAGAATGATGACAATGCAACTTCATACATCTTGGCCCTCATACCTTACTGGGCGCATCCTCCGAACCTTCTATACTTCATCCACAATCTCTTCCTTAATCCCATCTCTAGGCCCTTCATTGAGCAACCACACTTATGTATACATTCTGTGGCATTACTCTCTCATTCCTCTTATGTTCTATGTTAGATGAGCAGATTTGACGTTTCATGTTGGATGGTTCAGGTGTCAGAGGTGGGGGGATAGAGAGAGGAGAAAGAGAAACACGCCCATCCCTTTTTTTTCTTTCACCCTTTCCCCCTCACCTCTCCACCTTGTCTATATCCTCATGTTGAACTTCCTAGTCCCTCCCCACCCATCTCTTCCTATTCACACTTGTACAGCTGATTTCGACTATTCTCCCTTCATTGGATTTCAGGAACAGTTATGTCCACCTTGTCACCACCGAAAGTTTTGAACAAATAATGTACTCTTTGAAGAGGTTTCATACACTCAATTGTCTCTTCTTTTGTAATTCGGAAGTTATACTCTTTTACCCTTTTTATTATAGTTTGTATTTGATGTTTTTATTACAATAAAGCTTTTTTAAACAAAAAAAAAATTACACCAATGTGAAATCTATTTCTCTTTATTGTGCAGTTGCCAGTTTTCCCCATAATTGCTCAAGTTTTGTCTATGGGCATATTGGCCATAGTTTGCTGTTTTGCTATTTCTGACCTCTGCCTTAGGCTAGCTGGAGGACATAACTTCACCAAATTCCCAAATTCAGCAAAGTGGGTTACATTCAAATGAACACTTTTACTTCCATGCATTGGACAAACCCTTAACATTTAAGGGGTTGAAAGGTGGTAGAGAACTGAGATGGTCAAATTTTACCCTACTGTTGGTAAAGGCTGTACTTTTGTCTTCCTTTGTAGCTGCTAATTTGAATATTTGCACCAAAAGTGGTCAACTTGGATGAAGAATCTATGCAATAACTCTTACACGGAATTTTGAAACCATAATCCTCAAGTTCCATTGGTGGAACATTCAGCCTCTTTTTCGATTTTACATATTCTGAAAATGTATAATTTATAAAGACAAATTACATATATTTTATTTTTTTCAGTACCATCATTTGTATGCTTTCATATGAGTCTTAAGGGATCCTGCCTTTAAATGTTTTTAGAGATAGAAGTCTTGTTCCCAACATATCTGGCAAGAGAAGCAGGAATAGTGGAACTACATACCACTTTACTTTCAAAAGAACAGATTAGAGGATGAAAAATTTTGGAGGGTGGGGATTTAGGGAGTTCTGTCCCTGCAATCCCAGTGTACTCATAGAGATAAAATATATTGATTGCAATTAAATCAAGTCACTCCATCATACCTTTTAAATGAGTTACTCTAACCAGCTTCATTAATTCTTGCCTGGCTCATAAAACTCTTTGTATAAACTGTTCAAACAGACAGAATATAAACAAAGTCACATCTCTTGTAAACTCCATATCCTTTTAACACATGAAAATGCACGTTGCAGGGTTGTACTGGTTCCTGTGCTGAATAAAATTTCTATAAGCATCGCTGATTTAAATGTATATTTTGTCACCTTAGCTGCCCAGTCATTCCCTTTTCTCATGTAGCTAGCCACCTTATCAGACCTAGGGTCTTCCCTCTCACCTATCCTCCCTCATGCTTAATCCCTTGAGGACCAGAGTTGCCCTACACACTTACAGGACTCCTCAAGAAGCCTTCATACCACACTCTGTAGTGGACACCCCAATTCTTATTCCTGCCATTGAGGTCACACCAGACCCCATCTGTACGCTCAATCATTTCAAGTTCATCAGTCTATCCCAGAAAGCGTGAACATTTATTTATTGGGAAAACCCAGAAATTCACATGTTGCTGAGCACTCCAAAGACATGTGGCCTTCCAGGTTTTCGCAATACATGACTGTTCACTCACTCCAAAACAGACAGATTCACTTGATCTGATTGAAGGTACTGGGATCCTAATACCCCCTGCTTGGTGAGGATTACAGAGGAGGGGGCACAGTTGCTTCTAGTTAGCCCCTGACTAGCTGAAATAATTTTGGGAACCCTTACCCTTTGTGTGTAAAAGGGGTACACAACATATTTTAAAGGAATCCATTGTACGCTCCCCTGGCATTCAAAGGGAAATGCGCTACAGGTAACAGGTTGCCTCATAGAAACATATAATTACCCAAATAAAACTTTCCTGCCTCCTTCTGGATTTGATATAGTCACACAAATGTCAATGGGTTAACCTTTTGAGTAAAATGAGTTACTCACCATTCTGGCGCTCAAAGCATTAATCAGTGTCACTAGATTGCAAGCATCTTGGTTAATTTAAACATAGATATAACTTCATCTGATTTTATTTCATTTTAATGCAACCTTTTTCAGAGCTGATCAGTAAACCAACCAGGAGACCAGAAGAAGGGTATCTCGCTACATACACGTGATTTAACTATATTCAGAAATGTTTTAACTCTAACAGTGCACTGAGATTGGATAGAGAGAGATCCCTACAGTCTCTCCCTCCAATCTTTTCTTTAACAGCAATATTGTTAATTGCACCACTATCCCTGTTTTTCTAACCAGATGCAGTCAAAGCAGTGCTCCTCCTCTAGAGACATCTAGAAGGAGCAGCTCAGTGAACTTCTCTAAAAATGTGAAACAATAGGTTAAGATGGAAAAAATAATACAAATTATAAACAATTTGACTATAAATAGCATTTGCAGTATATGTAGAGTCAAAAAAGAGGGTGACCGTTCCTCTAAGAGTGCAGTTTTCATGTTTTCCATACCCGAGCATAGGTGACATAATCAGAATAAGTAATTCACTAATTATACACCTGTGTAGAGGCAAGAAAACACAAACTTACACTGTTAGGGATACTTCAGGACCGTGCTTAAAAATCTCTGCTAGATATATATCTATTGTGGGTTTATCCTCTGCTACAGATATATGGAGCGATGCAAGAAACGTTTGCATTGGATAAAGGAATTTTTGTGCGCAGATAGATTTTGCGCATGTTCTAATCCAGGAAGCTAAATACTGAAAGCTTCTTGAATTGCGCATAAAATATTCCATTTTACGACAACACTACACAGACGTATACATTCATTCACAATAGCAGTTCTTGCATTAGGCACTTTCGCTATTCCACTCACATAGATTCGTTAATCTTAGCCAGGCCCACAAAAAAAATAAATACACGCAGCCATTCGCTAATCTTGATTTTTTCATGCGCAATTCAACAGAATCATGAGGAAACCTATTCCCTAGTGTTTTCAGACGGGAAATAGCGATTGCGCACGTTTCCTGCATCGCACCATAAGAAACTATTCTTATTCCATCACAAAATTCTAGAACTCTCCCTATTTAACACCATGCTGTTTAGGTTTCTCTGGTACACTATGACTAGCAATATATACACATACAAGTATCACATACAAACACTTTTATTTAAAGTTAGCAGGAGTCACGTTGAAAATAGAGGTGAGACAAACATCTAACACATTTTTTGGAAACCCCCCCCTCCAAAACACAGTTTCCCCATTTCTACTTAAAGTTACATCAGACAATCTCTTACTTAAAGTTCACTACAAACTTCTCCGCTATATTTGCGAGAATATTTAAACCATCCTACTGCATATTTCCAAATTACCAAGTAAGCCTTTCAAAGAAATATCAACTCAGACTGTGCCACAATTTAAAATGATTCGTGATGTTAGAAATTAAACTGGCATATGCAATCAAATATTAAATGCAGATTTTAAATTTCACTCTGTGAAGCTAAAAAGATCAAAGAAAATTCTTAACTGTTCTTTGGAATTCAGTATTATACTTCCTAGCAGGTCATTTGCTCTCATAATTTAGTTTGACTTATTTTTGGTTTCTTATCCATTACAAGTATGTGGCAAATTGATGGTCCCTTTCTATACTTTGTACTTTTTAACTTGAGCATGCAAGTGAAAAGAGAAAAATGCCTGAAAGGAGATGAGCTGTTGAAGTGGTAATAGCTTTCAAATCTTTTGACTCCTTCAGAAGGTGCAGTTTGCAAATGTTTGCATTTCACAGCATATATTGGTGAATCCAGTTTTTAACTACTTGTAAAAATGTGGGTCCTTATACAAGAGTGCAAGTTAAGCAATTTTGAAGCAAATCTATGCATCTTAGGGAATAAATAAAAATTCCCAAATTCCTATTGATTCAAATGGGGAGTTTGACCCCTTGTATGTTATAAAGGCCTCTAATGCATTATGCCATAATGGGGTTTATGCGCTAAGGAGTTATAAAGAGGTGATGAAGTGAAGATCACTTCTTAAAGGAGCAGTACACTTTTTTATGAAAAAATATATATTGTAGGGATTTTCCTATTTAGTAAAATAAGGGTACTCCCACTGCTGAGAGATTTATATTTTCAGAGTTATTACGGTTTAAACCCATGTTTTTTTTATATTAGCAGTGCCCTCTAGTGGTCAAATTCTAATTAGTTTTCCTGTTAGATTCGAAAGGAGAGGAAAGTCAGAAAAGTCAGAGACATACAGTTCTCCATAGAATGTGATAGAAACTGCCTGTCACTTCCTGTCAGTTAGAACTATCAGGAAGTAAACACGGTAAATTCACTTCCTGATTATTTAAACTGTTATAAATTTTGAATAAAACATCTAATAGCGATGAGAGTGACCTTGTTTTATTCAGCAGGAAAAGATCTATAAAATATGTGTTTTCATAAAAAAAAGTTTACTGCTCCTTTAAGTGTTCTAACTATGTTATTCTATTGAGTCTATGCACTAAGATTTCTCCAGTTAGAAAAACTTTAGTACATTTGCTCCACAGAGTAACATAAGACTTGTAGAGTTTAGAACAGTGGAGAAGTCATCTTTGTCACACCTTACTGCATCTCCCCCAATATGTTATATATAATTACACAAATTATGAGTTTGAAAAGACATTTGTCTATCAACTTTAACCCATTAAGGACCAGCCGTGCACGCACGTGGCGGTCACTTAAGGACCACGGGTCATTTTTTTATTTTTTGAGAATCTGATTCCGGACTCCCCAAATGGTGTGCAGACACACGGGGAGCCCGGAATTCCATGACATACATGTACGTCCTTGTTCCTTTAGGGACCGCAGCCTCATGACATACATGTACGTCATGGGTTGTTAAGGGGTTAACTTTATAAGATCTTCTTTGTTGATCCAGAGGAAGGCAAACAAAACTCCACTCACCATTACATTCTTCTCTCTTCAGTCCATGTGGAACACAGTAAAAATGGAGTTGAACTCCCTTCTCCAGGAGGGTAGGCAATTCAAAAAGACAGGGTCTTTTGGGCAGAGACTCCCTCCTCCTCCTCCAGCACAACCCCCATCTTAATCCAGATTCATGTGTAACAAGTAACAAAGAAAAAGATCCAGCTTGTGAAGAAGACAAGGACAACCCCTAAATGAAGTAAATCAGAGGACTCCTCTGCATGGAAAAGGAAGATATTTTCTCTCTGGGTGGGAGTCCAGTGCTCCATATGGACTAACCAGAAAAGCATTTAATGGTAAGTTCACTAAAATCCTATTTTCTGTTGTGCTCAATAAGGAGCACGGGAACCACTGGGATACACCAAAGCATCCAAAAGATGCAGGGAATGGAAAGGAGAAAAAAAACCACTCTCCCAGTTTTCCAAAGGACTAAACTGGATTGTCTGGAACTATCACAGCAAGCCAACTAAACAAGAGCCAACAGGGCTCAAACTACTGAACAAAATGTAGCAGTTCTTAGATAGGCAATACTGCCTGAATGACCGTCCAAGGCCAAAACTTTGAAACTTTAGTGTTTGGTGAACATGTGTACGGAGTACCACATTGCAGCCTTGCATACCTCTTCAGCAGAGGTCTGATTATTGTAAGCCTAGGAAATACCCACAGACCTGGCAGAGTGTACCATGACTATGAAAGAAACAGGTCTCTACCATAGTGTAGGGTAGCTTTAATTCAAGAAGCAATAGTGACTTTAGTTGTTGCCTGACTGACCCTAGGTCAATGCAGAGTGACAAAGAGGGAATCAGCCTTGTAGAAAGGCTGTGTGATGTACATAATACTTAAGGCACCATACCACATTCAACTGGTGAAGGTCCTTCTGTTTAGAGGCAAGGTCAGGAAAAAAGGAAGGCAAAATGATCTCCTGATTGATGTGAAAGTCTGAAACAACCTTGGGTAAAAAAACTCTTGAGAGGTACTTAGTACTGTCTTGTCCTGAGGAAATACAAGGAAAGGAGGTTTGAATGACAGAGCTTGCAACTCAGCAACCATTCATACTGAGACAATGCCTACGAGAAATTTCATTTTGAGCATCAAAAATACATAGAGGCCCTTCCTACTCCTGTAGAGTGGCATGCTTAACCCCCTTTATAGAGTTTTCTATTCCAGACCTACCCAGTATACTCTACTGGCTACATCTTTCCCTTGTTTAGCCTGCTTATCCCCTACTCTGTTTGGAAGACTTCTTTATTGACTCTTCCATCTGTTCTTTTCCCACACTACAGGCCAGGATTTTTTCTCCCCTCAAACAAACTTTGGCAATATCTACATATCAAACATATCCTAGAACAACCAGTGATCAGTCAAGGCATTTCTCATCCACTAACCCCATTCAAGACACTATCCTTACCTAATGGTTCGACACACATATTTTTAGGTAAAATCTACACTATATTGCTTGAGGTCTTATTGAAACAACTACCTAACTATGCTACTGCTTAGGAAAGGGAACTGAGGGGTAACATATTTCCCAATGAGTGGGCTGAAGTCTGGAATCTTACCTCATCCTCATCCATATTGTCACAGATTTTCAATCTAATTATACATTTTTGTATAGATGGTATTAAACACCTACTAAATTACATAGAGTCTCCCATCCTAAGAGCCCTCTTTGATGGCATTGCCAGCTCCAAGAGGGAACTTACCTTTACTTATGGTGGTCTCGTCCATTGACCAAACCCTTTTGGTCACACTGTATATCCCACATGGAACTGTCTTTAGGTATCTTATTCCCTAGATAACCCCTCCCACTCTTGTTCTTTTCCAGCTTTTCCACACTACCTTCCATGAAGAGATGTCTCCTACTGACTATGTTGTCTGCTGCCAAATCATTAATTTCCTCCTACACAAGCAGAGTGGCTTGAGAAAGTAAGCGATCATATCCTTTTTGCAAGACTCACTAAACTAAGAAGGGTCTTGGACCCTAGTCCCTTGTCATTTTTTCTCTCATGATGGAATTTTTCTTGTGCAGATCATGTTGTTAATTAATGCTTCATATCCCTTTTTATATACTAGACATAGAAGCAGGGCTCAACCCTCCATATCTTTCTCTTTTCTTTGTTTTCTCCTTTATTTATTTCCTTTCCCTCTTGTCCGTTTCCTCTTTCTTTCCTTTTGTCTATCCCTCTTTCTTTCCTCTCCTCCCTCATTCTTCTTTTAGCTCCTTCTTTTTCTCTTTCCCTATTTCAATTAATAATTTCTTATGCTACCCTTTCATCCGCTTTTCCCATCCTCTCTCTGCCTTCATAACATTGAAATATAGCAGTGCTTCATTTGCCTAAACTACTATTATTATTTATGACCAAGCATTTGCTCATGGATTAATTGTGCTTCAATATATATTTTTCTGTATGGTTTTAGTCACTCCATGTAGTGTTCCTCATTATTTATACTCACATTGCTGCTACTGTTATTAAAATCTTAATTAGAAAAAAAGATACAAAGAGATTGAGGAAAGAGTTTCAAAAAGAGGTCTCTTAAGGATGTTCAGGACCAATTTGAGGTCCCACTGGGGTGTGGGATCCCTGAAGGAAGGGAAGGCATGAGTCACCCCTTGAACAAGGATTTGAATGACCTGTATAATTGCAAAGAGCCTTTGGAAGAGAATAGAGAGAGCTGAGATATGTACATTAATAGAGCTCAGACTAAGACCCTTGTTAACACCATTGTGTAGGAAGGCCAGAACTATAAAAGAGCTCAAAGGACTGGCACCACTGGTGGAAGATGGTCCAAAATCTATGGGATTATTTAGAAGAGACAAGTTTCTAGACTGGATCATGGTGAAAATTACATCATCTGAGAAACCATTCCTTCTGAGGATGGTGGTTTCAAACGCCATGCAGTCAAATATAGCCTTTCTACATACTGGTACCAGATGGGACACTGGGGAAGTACATCTATCTTGCAGGAAGATAGAATGGCTCCTGGATAGATAGATTAAGAAAATTCAGAAACCAGGCCTGAAGGGGGCCAAAATGGAGCAATCAGGATGACTAGGGCCTTCAAATGACTCTGGGAATGAGAGCAATTGAAGGAAACACATAGGACAGATGGAAGTTCCATGGAATCAACATTGCATCCCTCTCAAAGGCCACGGTATCCTTTGTCTTTGTGCAAAACAGAGGCATCTTCCTGTTCTTGAGAGAGTCCATTAGATCTTTGTTTGGAAGATCCCAATTTTGAAGTATCTGATCGAATACCTCGTGGCTCAGTTTCCAGCTTTCACATCTTTCATATCTTTACACATCTTGCTGGCTGAGAAAATCAACAACCACATTTGCTACCCCTGGTTTGTGACCTACCATCTGACATCCTCCCTCATCTTAGGAAATAGGCTCATGGAGTGAGACAGGTGAGAACGCTATCGGGACCAGTTTCTGCTAATGTGCAGCTGGAGCTCTCTAGTGTGGAACTGAGCATAAGGGACTGCTTTCAGGGCAAAAGAAGAAAATACTTCCGGGGTAGACACCAAATGTCCCTTATTGTCACAGAGGGCCACGCCAGTGCCACATCACAATCCAGGATGTGTATCTTGTCTTCTTGTAAAAACAATTGCCCTTGTATAGTGTTGAATTTTATTCCCAGAAAGAAGAGAAACTGGAATGGAATCAAATAGGACTTCTTTAGGTTGAGAATCCAATTGTGGTGTACCAGCATATGGGTGTACTCTTGGATTTGGATTGCTAAGATGTCTTCTAAAAATGCCTTGATCGATCTTCCAAATATGGAGTGAGAGAAACACCTTGTGAGTGGATGTATGCCTCCAAAGCTGTCAGATCTTTGTGTTCACTGCGGCTGAGGACAGGTAGAAAGGCAGTGTAGTGAACTGGTAGTGACTACGGATGGGCAAAAGTCATAACGATTTCCCCCAGGATTTTTTGTGAGAAAATACATATTTGCCTCTTTTTTCATAAACGTTTTCCCCCCACAAACAATACATACAATTTTCTCCTTTTCACTACTGACAATAAATTTCCGGTCAGAACTTAGCCATATTTTGTCTATGTTTTCTATGACACTAACATTTCCCACTGCATTATTACTTCTTCTGAGGACTGGAGTGGATAAATAAATAGCTGAAAGTCACTCCTACATCAGCATATGCCTTGAATAAATTGTTAGCAGGCCTTTGTGTTTTGCCAACAACACTAACTTCCTGCTTAACCCTTTGAGTGCCAGAACGGCACGCAGCTCATTGCAAAGCCTCTGCTACTCAAAAGGTTAAGTAACACTGGAACAATGATCCTTGAATACGGCTTGGCATATTCCAGCAGTGTGCAACACAGGACATCAGTTCTTTAAAACCTTTGTTTTTAACAAAAGAAAAAGGGTAGCATGTCAAGAGATTAAAAAAGGGTACAACCTGTGATGTGGCAGATGGTGGTGGTGGTGGTGGACTAGCATTGTGTGACTGATGTGTGTATATATTCCTACAGCAGTTATTACCATTTTCATGTTTGTGTCAAATGTAAGATATCCTTATTTTCAGATTATTGACCTATATTAATTATTGGTCATATCAATGGTTCCAAGTGTGGTAGATGGTAGCAAACCTTCACATCCCCCCTCCTCATCCTCATCTGTGCTGCTGTTAATACATTTGCCTTAGCTTTCTCTGCCATGTGTGGTTTCTGTACCTGATACTCATATAGTATTAGATGTTGGCTAATTTTCAAGAATGTTAGTCTTCCAACACTGCAGCTTGATTGATAGCTGCATCCTACTATAACTGACAATGTAACCAGTTGCACTTAAAACCTGCTCAGACTCAACACTTACTGGAGGGCAACTAAGGGTTTCATGTCAGTGCTGGCTACACACACACACTGTTTTGTTTGCCAGTAGTCCATGGGGTCATTATTTCTGTCTTGAATGTAACTATCCTGCAAGTATGCAGAAACCATCTCACATGCAGTGGGACCACTCCAGGGAGCTACATTGTGTTCCTGTGTGTCTGTTACCATCCCATACTCAGGGATAAATTCCCAAAGAGATGTGCTTCCACCAGTGACAAAACCACCAGCATTGGATATTTTCCACCCCTGCTGAGACACATGAATTGCCCTGTGCTCAGAATGTGATGTTCTGGTTGATGATGTAGCTGCTCCTGCTGCTGATCTAAATGCTTTGCTTCCTTCATATTCACTATGCTGTCTAGAAGTTTGTTGGGCCCTAAATTTCTCTCTCTCATCGTCTAAAATACAACCCTCAACTTGATCAATAAGCATATCTCTATATTCCTTGACAAAATCCAATTCCTCAGAGAGACGCTCCAGATCATCATGATGCCTTGTTGCACAAACTGCTGGTGACTTTGGCAGAAATTCAAAAATGTTGTGTTTGAAGCGGGGGTCCATTAAAGTGTATTCTGCATCAATTTTAATGGGCACAATGAGAGGATCTTGTTCAAAGCATGCCAACATGTCCTTAACCAGCTGGTGCATGTTTGTGTTGTCATTATTGTAAGATTCTTTAGCCATATTCCTCATTTTTTTCTGTAATAAATATATGTGGTAGAATTTCACTAAGTCCTGCCCCTATGTGACTCACCAGCATGGTTGCCTCCTCAAAGGGTTTCAGCAGCTCACATACATCACACATTAGTTACCACTGCCCAGCTGACAAAGAGACTCCCTCCAAAGCCTTCCAGTTTTGCATTGTTTATTCACTAATGGCCTTATTCTGCTCATACAAATTCTGTAGCATGTACAAAGTCGAATTCCACCTGGTATGGACCTCCATTTTCATGATGGGGCAGGTTGTTAAGCTCTTGTATGGAATGTAGAGAGTTGGGTGCACTGTTAGAGCAGCTAAAATGGGCACAGATTTTTCTGGAGATATTCCGCATCTATCTGAGGGTTTCAGATCCTGCCAAGAATCTGGTCACGACTAAATTTAGCATATGGGAAAAGCAGGCACATGCACTATGTTATCTATTCTCAAGGCAATGATTATGCTTGAGCTGTTATCCGACACAAAACTAGCTTTTAAGTACTGGGGTACAAGCTTTTAATTTAATTAAAATATCTATGGCTTTGTGGGACTGTCTCTCATATATCTGCATGGACAAGGTGTCATGCAGATGTTTTGTGATATCCTGCTGCTCCCGTTAAATCACACTTCCAGAACCAGAGGAATAATTACTGTCTGCCACCTGATGCTGTAAGCTTAAGTTGCCCACTGTTGGTGGCTGGGAGGGAAACCCATTGAGCAGTTACAGTAATATAATCTGTTTTCTACCCACTTTTCCACATATCTATTGTCCATTGGCTTTTCTTGCTGTATGAGCTTTATAGCCCTTTGCTCACCATACTAACCACCTACTTGTACAGTTCTGGCACAGTCATCCTGGAAAAATAACTGTGGTTTGATATATGCCAGCGTGGTACTACACATCAGTTCTCTGAAACACCTCAGCATGTCCACGGCCAACATCTTGCCATTCCACAGATATACTTTGGGACTGTTTTTGTGGAGATTTTTGCTCCTTCCTAGGAACTCAGGAGTGTGGGTTGGTGGAACATGGCAGTAGAACCCTTTAACTTTATTGCTTTAGCAGCAGGATTAGAGCAGGTAGTAGAAGTGGTGGTTGCACGTGTGGGCAGTCTATGACTCTTGCCATTTCCTACTGCAATCCCAGAGTTATAATACTCCTCTGCAGCAGGAGCCTCTGTTAGCAGTGGCATACTCTCTGACACATCAGTAACATCACTTCTTCTCTCATCTGTCCTGGAGCCCTTGGAACTTTTTGGAGTGCTCCTGCTGCTACTTGTTGTGGCACCTCTGACTTGCTGATAGTCTGTCTACCAATGAGACCTGGAGTTTTGCTTCATGTGGGATCTCATAGAGGAGTTGCCTAGGTGTGAACCTGCTTTTCACCTGTCCACATTCTTTTTGCACATACAACAGATAGGACCATCATTATCTTTTGGATCATAAGTGAAGTATCTCCATACTGTGGACTTCATGTACTGCAGGTTTCCTCCAGAGGGCTACTAATAGTACTGGGGCTAAATGTTGTTGTAACTCTACTATTACTACTACTGCTAGGTGTCAAATGTGCAGCACTTCCATCAGCAAAAGAGGCACTCATCATAGCTAAGGTTGTGCATGTTAATAACCTGTGTTTTTGTTGCTGCTGGTTGCACAACACAAGTGTGTGTGATTAGTGGGGCTTGGATTTGGAAGTGGTGATGATACTGGTCATGATTCACAGGATGACTGTGTATGTTTGAGAATCTTTGCTTGTACAGGCTCAGAGTTTCCAAATCATTTATAGACAGGAACAGTGCTTGTCTTCAGTGGTGGAAGTTTGAGTCTTTGCCTTTCGTGTAACTTTCTGGCCATGTCATCACCTCTCTCACTCTCAACATTTGTATCTGAAGAAGAGGAGGATGTGCAATCATCATTTATTGCACACACTGCAGCAACCATGGCTACAGTCAGTTTTTAAAGTGCCATTTTACTCCCACATCTCTGCACTGCTCCTCCCTTCCCCCTCCCCCTGCCCCTTGGGTGTTTGTTGAACATTACTCAACTACTGTATGTGATTTTACTGTAAAATACACACCAGAACTGATGGAGTGTGATGGACATTACTCAACTACTGTATGTGATTTTACTGTAAAATACACACCAGAACTGATGGAGTGTGATGTCTTGCCTTGACCCTCAACAAAATACTCAATCTTCTATGCTATTGCTATCAAGTCTGCCTCAGACACACAGCTCATATAAGGGTCCCAATCAGTTGTCTGTCACCAAATTTATTTATTTAGTTATCTATTTATTTTTAACTGTTGCCCACCCTTTCCTATCACTGTAAAAAAAATAATTAAAAAAATAGAAACAAATTAAAATCAACAACTTTCCCCAGACTTCCCCAGCACAGAGATAATAACATCACAATCAGCAAGGAATTTGGACCTCAGCTGACTGTGTCTTTCAAATCAAATACGTTAGACAGAAAGTTGGGGGATTTTGGGGTCAACCTCCTTTGCTCCCTTCTCACATCCAAACACGTATAACACAGAGATAACAACAGCAAGATGAGCAAAGAATCTGGACTGCAGCTGTCTGTGTCTTTCAAATCAGTCAGACAGAAAGCTGGGATATTTGGGGTCAACCTCCTTTGCTCCCTTCTCACACTCCCAGACACATATAATAAAGAGATAATAATGGCAAGATCAGCAATGAATTTGGACCGCAGTTGCCTGTGTCTTTCAAATCAAATCCATCAGACACATTGTTGGGGTATTTGGGGGTCAACCTCCTTTACTCCCTGCTCATTCACACCCGCAGAGACACCCAACACTGAGATAATGACAGCGAGATCAGCAAGGAATTTGGACCACAGCTGCCTGTGTCTTTCAAATCATATCGTTCAGACAGAATATTGCAGTATTTGGGGTCAACCTCATTCCTCTCATCATGTACCCCACACTTACCTAATACAGAGAACAAATGATCTGCCTACAAGACTAGCTAAACTAAGCTTCAATTAATAAAAAATTAGCTACTCTCTCTTCCTCTCACAAACACAGAACGGCAATCTGTCACCCCTTTTATAGTATGCCTGTTGGAAAATAATGGAAACTTGCCATATTCTTTGTAGAAAGTCTTCCCATTGATTTCAAAACCATGTGCTAGGCGAAAAAAGTGGAAAAACTACGCTAGGCGTGAATTTCCATTTTTCTCCAGTATCACTTTTGCATATCTCTAGTAGTACCTGCATGCAAAAGCAAAACATATGAAACATTAGTTGTCTTGAAGGATTGGGACATGCAGGTAGGTGTTCTAAAGACCCAGTGAGGCCAGGAAGTCGCTAGGACAGATTGGTCAGATGACACAGCACAAATATTTTATATTGAAATACATAGCAACCCCATAGTGGTTGAGGCATTTCAAGTCTAAAATAGGGTAGCATACTCTGTTCTTCTTTGGGACTACAAAAAAGTTAGTATAAAAACATGTAAAGGAATCTAGGACTGGAATCGACACTATAACCTGCTTGTCCAGAGGAGACAAGTTCGCTCTGGGTCCCAAGGAACCTTTTGACAAAAAGAAGTGAGGTGGAGGAAGGGAAATCTATTCAGTATCCTTCCTAAACAACCCACGAACCCCACTGCTCCACAATATAAGAGGAGACAACCCTCTACAGGCAATGACGTACCAGGACTCCGTGAGCCATGCAGAGGTTGGCTTGTGAGACTTAGATTTTGAAGCAGATTTCTTGTTCTGTCATGTCTTTTAGCCCTTTGGGCATCTGGAAGAACAGATGGGCATAAAAGAAATCCACTCACCTTCCTCTCAAAAAAGCAATGTTTAGGAGAAATCTGTGGCAAGAGGGTTTCTTTTGTCACCAGTAGGGTACTAATGACTTTTAGGTCAAGACCAAATTGGGTCTTACCCTCAAATGGCATAGGAACTAGTGATTTCTTGGAAGATTGTTCCACAGATCAAATCTTCAATCACAAGTTATGGTAAACAGCAACAGAGAGGTCTGAGTCCTTTCCAGAAACCCTGGCAGAATCAAAAGAGGCTTCAGAAAGATAAGCATTAGCTTCAAAAATATTGATAAGTACAATTAAAATATCTTAGAAGAATCAGAACATATTGCTTCACAAATGCTGCTCACCCCAGACAGCTATAACCCTACACTGAAGCAAAAATAGACTGCAGAGCTACCCCTGTGTCCATAAAATTAGCCTTCAGAAGGGAATCAAGGCATTTGTCAGCCTGATCCTTAAGAACAGCAGTGTCTGCAAATGGAAGAACTGTGCTTTGGCTAAGCATGTATGAAGGGGGTCAATAGCTGGGGAGAAGCCCACTGTGTTAAAGCCTCAACTGTAAAAGGGTAGAATTTAGAGACATGCTTATTAAGGAAAATACTTTTATCTGGGATTTTCCACTCTTTGATGAGAACCTGGTAAAGGATACTGTTAGGAGGGAAGACTGGAGAGTCTTTCTTGCATATCTGGAAAATCTCCAGGCACCAGACCCCTTTCAGTGGCCTCAGTGAAATGAAGAGTCTCCAATGCTGCTATAATGTGCCCCTTCACAGAAGGCACAGCCGGGTCAGCCTCATGGGGATCCTCAATGGACAGGGAAAAGTCCACATCTTCTTCCTCTGAATCAATATCTTTATTAGATGTCTCCACAACTACTTGGGAATATCCCCTAAGAACAGGATCAACCTGTCTGATAGTGGGGGACATGGTTCACCAGGACTGGAGGACCCTCTGAATGGATGAGGGAATGGATGTCACAGAGGACATCAGAGTTTTAACCCTTTGAGTGCCAAATGCAAAACAATGTGTGACATACCCCTATGACATTCAAAGGGTTACCCAAGCTGGCTCTTGATCAGTGCTGGATAGTCCCAGGGGTATAGTAGGGGCCACAGTACAGAAGGGACATAGTGACCAGAATATTCCCTTGGAACCCAAGACAGCATGAGGAACAATGAGCTGAAGTGTTAGGGAAGCCCCTGAATCCTTTAGTTTGGTTTTCCCCATATGTCACTTGGGGTCGAACATTGCAGGGCAAGTATATAAAACTAGGAATAAACTGGTTAAAAGTAACTCCAATCTACTACAAAGCTCCCAGAGACAGAGAAAGCGCTTATCTGGCATGCAAAGGGTTAAACTGGAGGGGAAGCGAGAGAGACAGAGGGAAAGAGAGTGGGAGAGAGAGAGAGTACGAAAAAGAGTGGGAGAGAGAGGCAGAGAGAGAGAGAGAGAGATGGAGAGCCAGCTTTTGTAATAGCAAAAGAGAAGTAAGACAGCACCCAAAAAGGCACCCAACCAGTCAGACATAATTCCCAAGAAACAGAGAATTCTGGGCAATGTATAGTTTTTTCCTCCATTGCTATAACCATGAAACATGTGGCTGTTCAGTCATGGAGCACAATGAATTGCACATCACTGAACGGTCAGGATCCGGATCATGCGAGAGAGCTGATCAGAGGAAAAGGAAGAGCCAACTCTGACACGTGCAGCATAAATGGGTGCAAAGATACATACTATACAAATTTTCCCATTGGAGTCTATGCAACAAAGATGGCCATGGCATGGTCTATCTCTTTTTAAAATGTACCATGTATCGAAAATCTAACTTCTATAAAACAAACTAAAACATTTCAAAAACATCTTGGTACAGTAGCGAGAGGAAACTAATAAAGCATTAAGTGATTCTGGTGACTATAGGAACAGAAAAAATAAATATAACAGCTACCAATGTACTAACCGGCACTGAGAGGGTTAATTTGGGAAGAGAAAATAAGGTTTCCATCTCTGCTATTCAGACAAAAATGGAAGAGTAAGGATAAGGAAGGATGAGTGCATAGTCACCACAAAAAATGGGTAAGGGAACATATTGGGACATAGAATAGAACCATGGCACTCAAAGGATCACTCATCAATCTTCTGACTTCAGTTTCACGTATAAATAGAGAAGAAGCTCAGAGAGGGTCAGACATGAGGAACAGATTTATCATAAAGTCAACCTCCAAAGAGAAATAGTCCATAGAAACTGATATGGACTGGGCAATCCAACTCTAGAAACACCAGTGATTATACAGCCCCAACAACAAAAAAACAATAAAATAACCTATAAACTATGATAAATGCCACTGCACCTCCTTCCTGCTTCATAGAGCACATGAGTCTGGATTAAGGTAGAGTTTGGGCTGGAGGAGGTGAAAGGAGTCCCTCCTCAAAGACTCTGTCTTTTTAAAGTTCCCTTCCCTCCTGGAGAGGAAGCTCAACTCAATGGATCTTATGTTCAATATTGGACATAGGAGAAAGCTATTTAGGGCAAGGTTACTTTCCTTTTGTTTTCTTGTACTGCACAAGTATTTTTGTATATTGTTCTGCACTGTTTTGTTTCTTGTACTGCGCAATTAGCCCCTCTGAGCCAGAAGAGTGTCCTTCCACAGTCTAAACCTTTTACTCTGAGACAACAATTTTGTCTCATATCACAGCTTTGTTTTCATTCTGCCCATACTTCATGAAGAAATGTTTTCATACTTATGTCATCTTGCTTATGGTGAATTAGTGGCCATAATGTCTAACAGCAACACATGTATGGTACTCATGAGTAGACATGAATGGAATGTCAGCGATTTTTTTTACTCAAATTGGTGGACCTTTAGAAAATTCTGACTCCATTGGAATTCATTTGAAACAAATCACAGAAGGAAGAAGGAGAGAGACAGAGGAGAAAGGGGAGTGGTAAAGTTATAAAATGAGGATTAGAGGAAGAAAGGGGGAAGGGAGAGACAAAAGAGAAGTATAGGGCTCGATTTAAAGGCAGCCGACACAAAAACAAAGCAGGTGACGGAATTTTTTCAAGCACGGTAAGAGATTTAATGACCTGTGGTATGAAAAAATGTCGGAAAGAAAAATCCTGCCAGCCGCTACATTTAGATGAGTTTTGGCCCATTGAAAATAAAAAAAACACCACAAGTTGCAATTCATAGACTGCGTTAGCACTAAAGATCCGATAAGGGACTCAATATAGCACATAAAATTTAAGACCTAGTTTTTTTTTTACTACAGTCCCTTATCGGACCTTCAGTCAGTCCACACAGCTACTGAAATGCTAAACAATACCTAAGTCCACAATGGATGCATTGATATGGGACGTTACGCCCCATATCAATACATCCAAAGTACCAGAAATGTGTCCAGAGTTAGTAGAATTAACCCTATGAATGCCAGTGGGGTATAATTACCCCAATGGCATTCATAGGGTTAACCCGACTAAGTTGTAAAGTAACATCCCATTAAAAGTAACACTTACCATCAATTGTGCTGTCCAGCGGAATACTCAGCATCCTGGTCATCCTCTGTCCTTCTTCTTTTTTTTCTTCTTTTTCTGTCTTGTATCTTCTGTCTTCTTTCTTCTAGCTGTAGAAAAACATAAGAGTATGAATGCATGTTTGTTGAAATATCCCAGACAGTAATAAATAATTTAACCCCCTGAGTGCCAAAGAAGTATGCAACATCCCAGCATATCCCAACCAATCAGCTTTGAGTGGCTGTGCTTTAAACTGATTGGCTGGGATGTGCGTAAGTACATCCCAGGCAATCGCTGTGAAGGAATTTGAACAGAGACTTTCCATGTATAAAGGCAGTCTCGGTTCAAATTCCCTCAGTGTAGAGCAGACATTGGCCCATGAGGGATAGGACAGGGGGACTGTGCCACACATTATTGTCTCCGCCGCTGCCGCGTCTGTCGCTACACACAGCGACAGAAACAGATTTAATAAAGCTAAGTGTTTTTATGACATTTTTGGAATATGTATTATGACCAAGATGGACGTATTGTAATGGAGGCATAACCCTTTGAGCCCCTGAGAGGTGTGCAATGCTTTGCAATGTGTTGCGTACCACTCTGGCACTCAAGGGGCTAAACTATGTATTATTGTCTGGGATATTTCAACAAACATGAATTCATACTCTTATGTTTTTCTACAGCTAGAAGAAAGAAGACAGAAGATACAAGACAGAAAAAGAAGAAAAAAAAGAAGAAGGACAGAGGATGACCAGGATGCTGAGTATTCCGCTGGACAGCACAATTGATGGTAAATTGATGTTTGTTTGTTTTTTACAGCTAGAAGAATGAAGAGAAGACAGAAGAGAAGAAAGAAGATACAAGACAGAGGAGAAGCCAGAAGGAGACAAACAGTGGATGACAGATAAGTTAACACATATAAGTTAAGGATCGGTGCTTGGCAGTATGTCAGGCACCGATATTCAGCTTTTTTACTGTGAAGTTCTCAATATTGCTGCTATTTAGCAGTGTTTTGGGAACTTAATGCACAATTCAGACATTTGGCCACAAGACCTTTTCTGTAGCCTAAACGTCCATTCTGCTTTTAGCTGGTAGGGCCTTTGAATAACGACTAAGACATTTTATTATGTCGGTCGGTACTCAATTTGGCTCTACCTCATATTTTTGCACAATCCTTTAAATAGTCTCCATCAGTCCAACCTAGTAAGTAGTAGTAATGATCTACTGAAACAGTTCTATATTGTCCAGACAAGTAGTGAGATCCTCCTCTCTTTTTTCTATTTTGGACATCTCATAATCTCTTTTCCTGCTATCTGATTGAATGAAATGGCAACTGAAACAAGAAATTAAATACCAGACAAAATTTGTTTTATAATCTTTTGAAAATGTGTTTTGTACAAATACAAAACTTACAGAGTAATTTCATATTCAGCCTTCATAAGTAAGTTCAGTTCAGCTTGAAGGCTCTAAACACTAGGCACTCCATGGCGTATGCAGTTTTTTTCTCTCTCTACATTTCCTTTTATAATTCTCAATAATATACAAAAACATAATGGGGGAGATGCATTAAAGAGTGATAAAGAGGTGATAAAGAAGAGATGACTTCTCCAGTGATATCACTTTTCCAAGTGTTCTGCTATGGAACCAATGCACTAAGATTTCTCCAACTTTGGACATCTTAGTGCATAGGCTCCATAGAATAACATCAGTCTGTCTCTAAAGGTTGTTATGTTTGAATGTATTATTTACCTTGCAACCCACTACAGAATATGAGATCCCTCCTTAATAATCAACAATAAAAAAAAATCCTACATTTCTTCCTAGACACTGAAATGGCTGCTCACTGCTTTTATACTATACTGTTCCAAATCCACAGCCTATCATACCACTAACTCTGTCTACTGTTAACTACCTATCTTAATCTTGTTCTCACTATGTTTTGTCTAAATTACTTTGATGCCTATCTAAAATAATCTTCAACATACATTATACATGGTACACCTTACGTATAATGCATAGGATTCAGCTAAAGCTTTTTAAATAAATTTTCACTCTTTAACTATACTCTAATTATATCCTACCTGGATGAGTACACAAATCCAGTTCTAACAAAAATATTAACTTTAACTTCTGACTCCAAAGGATGGATTTTCCAGGTTTATTGCAATTGCTGGAAATAAATTATATGCGTGCAAATCCAAGAACAACAAAAATAAATAGCATAATTGGATATTGAAAAGTAAATTTGCATTTCATTTTTATTCATGTGGAATGGAACTCAGAATCAACTTCACATGAAAACAGTCTAAATTTTCTCTGTGCTGCTGAGGATATGTCTACAGTTTAGTTTACATTACAATTTTGTGCATTTCAAAGTGGTTTTGAAGAGCAGAATTTTACAGAAATATGTGTTATTATGATTTGTTTGTACAAGATTATACATTGAAAGAAATTGATTTTCTCTTATATTAAACTAATATACATTTTTTCTGATATCAATTAAGTATAGATCTGATGCTCAATGGCCATTTAAATAACTAAGCAGAGGCAAATTTTGACATCCAGTAGTTTAATTGGGTATATCCTGTATTTAATGCTTTTATGACATTTTTAATAGTTCTGACTGGTTCACATAAAGTTACCAATTTAGAGCTTATTTGTATTCCAGAGTAGTACACAGTTATTTTATCCTGCACCGATTAACAACCACTCATGACATTAACTATTCATTTGTTCTAGTAGAAAAAAATGCGTGTTAGGCTTATGGTATCTTCAATTAATTGTTAGCGAAATATTTTATAGTGACAGCAAAACTAGCAACAAAAAAAATATTTTCAATTAGTTTGAAGATGCCTATGGTTGGAAAATGTAGTTGTTTTAACAGGGCTATGCAAACGAGTCCAATTTAGCATCTTGTATTGAGCTGGAAACCATTGCTAAATGATCAGGATAGCCAGTCACAGATATTAAAATGAATTATATCTAATCTGAATTTTAGTCACGCTACATTAACTAATAGAAAGTTATTAACATTTCAAGAGAAAAAAAGCTTTTGCCTGCAAAATTAACAGTGGCTGAGATGTGACCTGTGAGCCATGCAGCCTGATCACTGTAATGACAGTGTAATGGCATATTTACATTAAAATCTCTGCAGCTAATATGTGATTCAGAATTGGACGTTAAGTCGAGGATTATTTAGTCTGGCCTGTTGGCCTTTCTCTAAGTAGTTTTTTTTTTTACTTCAATACAAATCTGAAACTTTTCATTTCATAACTATTTATGCAACCAATTTCTATGGCTATGTCTCTCTATCTTCATATTGTATGCTGCAGATCTAGTTTTCTTTTTTTTTCTTTTTTTTTTTTTTTTAATTTTACATTTCTTTGTGTAGCAGTGTTACAATTCCTACTGGCAGTAGTGGCTGACTGGCAGTTTTTTACTGGAAAAACATAAAAACTGTGATGTTGACAGCAGATAGTTACATGGACGTAGACCATCTTGATATTTAAGAGAACAAACTAGGTGCCTTTGTTTGGGTTTTTCTTTTTCAAAGCTGGGCTATATCTAATTTTATGTTTAAATTTTCAATAGATTGAAGCTCAGTTATCTATGCATGAAGTGTAATCAACGGATCCACAACCCTTACTGTAAAATAGAACATCCATGTCTTCCTATCAATCTGTCCCCCTCTAGCTTCATAGAATGACATCTACTTCTAGAATATTGTTTTCTTCGTAAAATGCTTTCCTCTGGCACTTCGTTAAATTCCTTAATACTAATTCAAATATTTGCATACCATATCTAATGTTTACTATGCATATTAACCAAACTAGAGAACATTCTAGTTCAACTACCAGGATAGATTGTAAACCTGAAGGACGTATGGTGTACTTAGAAAGAAGAATTATCCACATATTCTTAAAAGTGTAACAATTTGGTAAATCAGAGTGGTGATAGCTCCGTGGCTGACAATGCTGGGTTTACATTTCAGGTGCCTCTAGGTAAAGCTCCCTTATCTCCACCCATGGCCAGACCCCCAGACCTCAAGTGGCCCAACTACCAGTCTAATCTACTATTTCATGGCACAGAAAATAATCTTGGCATACAGCAAACAACTACAAAAAAAAAACTTCAACCCCTTGCTTGCTAGAGAGATTTTCAATGCATTACATTGCATCCTAGGGATTAAATAATAACCAGTAAAGAGGGGAAAACTGTTGCAGGCACATTGAGATTGCTCTTGACAAACCCACAATCCAGAATCTGAGCCAATATGAAGAAACCTCAGATGTTCTTAGATGCATGTACTAAAAGTATGGAAACTCATGTGCCAACATGGATTACATGTTTTCATGTTGTCAGTGAAAACCATATATATATATTTATATGTGCAAAAGTTTTAGGTAGGTATGAAAAAAATCATGTAAAGTAAGAATGCTTTCAAAAATAGACATGTTAATAGTTTATATTTATAATTAACAAAATGCATAGCAAGTGAACAGAAGAAAAATATAAATCAAATCAGTATTTGATATGACTCCACCCTTGCCTTCAAAATAACATCACAATTTTTTAAGGAACTTGGCAGATAGGTTGTTCCAAACATCTCAGAGAACTAACCACAGTTCTTCTGTGGATTTATGTAGCCTCAGTTGCTTCTCTCTCTTAATGTCATCCCAGACAGACTTGATGATGTTGAGATCAGGGCTCTGTGGGGATGATACCATCACGTCTAGGACTCTGTATTCTTCTTTACACTGAAGATAGTTCTTAATGACTTTGTCTGTATGTTTGGGGTCATTGTCATTCTGCAGAATACATTAGGGGCCAATCAGATTCCTCCCTGATGGTATTGCATGATGGATAAATATCTGCCTGTACTTCTCAGCATTGAAGATACCAATAATTCTGACCAAATCCCCAACTGCATTTGCAGTAATACTGCCCCAAACTTGCAAGGAACTCCACCACGCATCATTGTTGCCTACAGACACTCATTCGTGTACCACTCTCCAGCCTTCTGCTGCAGCCAAATACTAAAAATTTTAACTCATCAGTCTAGAGCACCTGCTACCATTTTTCTGCACCCCAGTTCCTGTGTTTCCATGCATAGTTGAGTCACTTTGCCTTGTTTCCACGTCAGAAGTATGGCTTTTTGACCAGACTTCTCTAGACAGTAGATGGGTGTACCAGGATCCCACTATTTTCTGCCAATTCTGAGCTGATGGCACTGCTGGACATCTCCCTATTGCGAAGGGAAGTAAGCATGATGTGTCTTTCATCTGCTGTACTTTTCTTGGCTGACCACTTTATCTACGTTCCTCAAAATTGCCTGTTTCTTTATGCTTCTTCAAAAGAGCTTGAACAGCATATCTGTAAACACCTGTCTGCCTTGAAATTTCTGCCTTGGAGAGACCTTGCTGATGCAGTATAGCTACCTTGTGTCTTGTTGCTGTGCTCAGTCTTGCCATGGTGTATGACTTTTGACATTAAACTGTCTTCAGCAACCTCACCTTGTTAGCTGAGTTTGGATGTTCCTCACCCAGTTTTATTCCTCCTGCACAGCTGTTTCTGTTTCAGTTAATGATTGTGTTTCAACCTACATGTTAAATTGATGATCATTAGAACCTGTTTGATATAATTGTTTAATCATAGGCTTGACTATATGCCTACAAAATCCCTGATTTTGTGCAAGTGTATTAGAAGAATTTATGCTGTCATGAAGGCAAAGGGTGGTCACACCAAAAATTGATTTGATTTAAATTTTCTTCTGTTCACTCACTATGCATTTTGTTAATTGATGAATATAAACTATTACCATGTCTAGTTTTTAAAGCAGTCTTACTTTATAGCATTTTTCATACCTGCCTAAAACTTTTGCACATTACTATATCTATCTATCTATCTATCTATCTATCTATCTATCCACAAAACAAAAGATTTCTCATTATACTATTATTGTGTAATTTTTTTTTAAACACAAACTAACCTATAAAAGACAAAGAATAATAGGTTTTTCTTTTATAAGAAATAGAAGCCACATTATGGACAATCCTTTTAGCCCTTGTAATGTTAAAATCAGGTATAAATTCTTGAACAGTAGAAGTATTTCCAATTCAAAAAATGGTGTGAATGTATGAATACTATTACATTCTAAACCAGGCTCTAGAATCAATTTTCTAGCCCTATGCCTGCCAAAAGTCTATTTACTAAGTTATGTACATGAAATAATCTTCAGATAGCAGTGCTTATGCCAAGGGGAGGACAATGGAGAAGTCTACAGGCATTTGTGCTCTTTCCTCTATAACATGTTGATGTGTACTAAACAAAGCTTAGAGGAAATGGTGTGATTTTACTCCATTCCCCTGCTCATGCTATGGGGCAGGTGTAAGCGACTTGCTGACATTAAAGTCCTAATGATTATGGAGTATGTTTGCCATTACGCACTATAGTGATCATATGCTGTAATGCATACACTTAGGCACAGCTGCTGGCATATAAGGATAATGCCAATGGAGCTGCTCTGGTGTAATAGTGCATACACCTCAAGGTATTGGAGACATGTCCAGAATTCAAATTATTAAATAAGGGTATTTTGCCCAATGCACAAGTGATCAAAATAAAAAAGACTGCTCAACAAGAAATTGCATATAGAATGTTTATAGCTTTTTATGCTCTGAGCAAGTCTATTTAACATAGCTAATATAAGAGAAAAAATAGTAGAAGAGACAATTTATATTTCTTAAACTATTGTTTCAATTGAGCCTGCTCAAATGAAAGGATGCATCTGTCTGCAAGGACACAGGCATCCAATTAAATAAAAAGAAAAATGTAATCAAACAAAAGAAATTAGAATAGCATCAGTGAGCATGACCACAAGGTCACATTCCTGACGTGTTCTTCTAGATGCTACATCATAGGGTTTTAAATAATTTGAGTTGTGGTATTTGAAAGCCTGCAGATGTACTGAATATATTTCTTTGTTTCTTTACTAAATATTGTACTTTATTCAACAATACTTTGCGAAAGCTTAATTTTAGCTATTAATATGTGTTTTAATGGATCTATCTTTTGGAGAGATCTATGCTACGTACTTTTCTCGACATAAATACAATACAAATCAAATATTGTAGTTATTAATGAGTCCATTGAACTGACTACCCAAATATAAATACAAATAGTTTCAGTTTAATTTATTTCTTCTGACCATTGGTTAACATTACTATGTGCTTATATGTGTATTACAACTTGATCCTACTTTATATACATACATAAGCCAATATGAGAGGGGTATGAATCTATCAGCCTAGCTCATGTTCTTAGTTTTCATGTTACCCTTAAAACCATGTGCCTGTATGATGTGGTATGTACTATGGTCCCGCTAATAGGCCAGGATTTAAAGATTTCCTTGCTAGCACACAGGCTAGTTAATTAGAGGCTAAGTGAATCTGATTAATTCACATGTGATCTTCGAAGGAAAGCCTCAAACCCTGGCCTGTTAGTCGGCTATGAGGGTATAGGTTGGGAACCACTGCACTAGACTGTATAATTGTTTTAGGTAAAAGATGGAGCCATGTTATGTAAGGATAAATCAAGAGACTAGCAGAGTAAAATTAATACCTTTATTAGATAACTGAATAGCTTTAGTGTCCAAGCTTTCAAGACAACTAATATGTCTTCATCAGGCATGTTATCACCTAATTGCTTTAGGGCATACAGGTGCAAACACACACTGACATCATTAAGACTTTAGAACAAGCAAACTATGAATTAATCCCCTATACCATGCATATGAATTATGCCAATGTCCTCTGTAATGTACATATTGATATTCAAAGAGTAGAGGAACAAAATACCCCAAAATGCCCATGAACACCCCTACTGCCCACCTCTTGGTGCAACTGGTGTAAAGACTGCATTTTTGGAGTGACGTAGCTTGCTAAATTTCCTTTAGGCAGCAGCAGCACTAAAAGTTGATTTCAGCTGCTATTTTAGCTTGGAATTGTATTAGTACACCCCCCTAGTATGTATTACAAGTGCAGGATGTGATATTCAGCATTAAACAATATGTGAATTTTAATTATTTTCTATATAAATAACTATGCTACATCAACATCATAATAATGAACATACTTTCCTTAAAAAATATATTTTTATTAGTAGCAACTTTTTACAAATAAGTGCATTTGTTTTAAAATGCTGAAAAGATTAAAAATAACATAAAACAATGTTTGCTAGTAGAAAAATTAATTGTATTTAATGTTCAACAAATTTGGAATGTGTCTCAGTATAAAAATTTGACTGGTCTTTTCATCAACAGTAACAATATAAATACGAAATTTGTAGAGTTAATATATGATGTCCATTAGCCCTGTATGGTTTTATTTCTTCATTGCAGAAATTATAGCAGTTCCTAATTTTGAAAACATGTGCAAGTGGAGAGCTAATATTTGTTTTACTGATTGATTACAAATGGCAGTTCTAAACGTAATGAAAGAAACCAACATCAGTGAGAGAGGGAAAATGTGCTACCACATTGGTGATTAGTCAGTGAGAACAATGGATTTTTAGCAGCACACATACAATCTGTATTGCTCCAACACAGATTACACACATTTAAGTACATTTCACAAGGATTCTGCATTTTGCTGTAAGACAGAAAGAAAAATATTTTGTTTGTGTTAGTTCCCAAAGCTAATAGAAGTCTATTTGTAATCCTAAATCCTCTTATGGTTTGATTAATTAAAGCAATTTCTGACATATAATTAGTATAAATAACAGCAACCATACAGTTGTGAAAATAGTATGTATAAAGGAACACAATCCCTAAAAAGGAATGGGTTTATAAACGTTTAGAGCCGTATGTACAAAATAAACGTGGATGAGATCTGGGGCAAACCATTTGCACTATGGTGGAGGACTAAAAATTTCCATTAGTTGGTATTTTAACAGATTGAATACTAGAGAGGTCTACAACACATTGTAAAGCAATGCATTGGAGACCTTTCTAGCATTCAAGGGGTTAGATTCCCCATATAAGTCAATGGGAATTTTGGAAATATTTAGTCCTCCCCTATAGTGCAAGTGGTCTGCCCCAGGACTCCTCCACTTTTCTTTTGAACATACAGCCATTTAAAGTGTACCTGTAAACTTAAGACAAGTTTAGTTCTTTTATGGAGAATTAAAATCCATCTGGTACTATCTATTTTTCAGTAAAATAGTTTTTGTGAATGTAATAGACACAGAGACGCTTCAATGGGAACTATCTGTATTTGATTAAATAAATACGTTTGACTATAAGGGGACATTTAAGTCATTTTATACTCTATTGGAACTTACTTAATATTATTCTTGGTGCTAATATATATATATATTTATATATATATATATATATATTTTATATACTGTTTTATTATCCCCTCATTATACATAGGTTTAATATTATGTGCATTTAATTTTATTTTGTTAACTTATGTTTATGTGCTAATAAATAAAATGCTACTATTAGATTCTTTTTGTCTTGTCTACTGAGTCCCATCCCCAAGTTCTACTGTAGTTGCACTGTGGAGCAACCACTACTGTATATGACACCCAAATCTATATTTCCTCCTCAGACCTCTCCCCTTCCCTTCTGTCCCAGGTGTCTGACTATCTGCTGTGTCTTCCTGGATGTCATCCCAACAACTCAAACTCAACCTTGGCAAAACCGAACTAATTATCTTCCCTCCCTCTCCTACCAGCCCTACCCCACACATTACCCTCACTGTCAACAACACAACCATCACACCAACCCCATACAGTACGCTGCCTGGGGGTCACATTTGACTCCACCCTATCCTTTATTCCCCACATCCACTCAATCTCCAAATCATGCCGCCTCCACCTCCGCAACATCTCTAGAATCCAACCCTTCCTCACCCAAGACACTGCTAAAATACTAATCCAAACACTCATCATGTCTCATCTTCACTACTGTAAATCACTACTAACTGGCCTTCCTGTCACTCAACTAACCCCACTACAGTCCATAATGAACCCCGCTGCACAACTATTCTACCTCACCCACCACTTCTCTAACACCAGCCCCCTCTGCCAATCCCTACACTGGCTCCCACTAGTACATAGAATTAAATTCAAAATTCTGGTGCTAACTTATAGAGCCCTTCCTAACATCTCAGCCCCTATATCTCATCTCTCATTTCCAAATACACTCCCACTCGCCATCTTCATTCTGTACATGACCTTCTCCTCTCCACAGCTCTTATTACATCATCCCACTCCCGCCTACAGGACTTCTCCTGTGCTGCACCCAAGCTCTCGAATTCCCTCCCCTACCACATCAGACTCTCCCTGTCACGGTTTATTATGACTCTCAGACACAAGTTTTAGGTAAAAAAAATCAATTTATTGAAATAATAAATGATAACTTAGGATGGCAATAACATACATATATATATATATACAGAATAAGCACAGACAGAAGGCAGACTCTACCGGTCCTGTCAATATACCGGACAGGACAGTCTTTAGGCTCTACCGGCCTTGCCAATACCGGGTAAGGCAACCTGCAGATGGAATAGCATAACGGTTTTACCGGCCTTACCAAATTACCGGGCAAGGCAGCCCCAATAGATACACAATGTAGGCTCTACCGGCCCTGCCAATACCGGGTAAGGCAACCTCAGATGGAATGTGGCAAAAGGTTCTACCGGCCTTACCAATACCGGGCAGGGCAGCCCAGAGATAATAGCAGCAGTCAGATGGAACTGGCAAATTAGCAGAATCGTTAAGCAGCAAGGCTTTGGAGCAAACCAGCGTCCGCACGCTGGGACCAACACAGATTTGTATAGCTGATAGGCTTTGGAGCAAACCAGTGACCGCACACTGGTGTAACAAGCGAGTTTGTATAGCCGCAAGGCTTAGGAGCAAACCAGCGTCCGCACGCTGGGACCAACACAGATTTGTATAGCTGAAAGGCTTTGGAGCAAACCAGTGACCGTACACTGGTGTAACAAGTGAGTTCGTATAGCCGCAAGGCTTAGGAGCAAACCAGCGTCCGCACGCTGGGACCAACACAGATTTGTATAGCTGAAAGGCTTTGGAGCAAACCAGTGACCGCACACTGGTGTAACAAGTGAGTTTGTATAGCCGCAAGGCTTAGGAGCAAACCAGCGTCCGCACGCTGGGACCAACACAGAATTGTATAGCTGATAGGCTTTGGAGCAAACCAGTGACCGCACACTGGTGTAACAAGCGAGTTTGTATAGCCGCAAGGCTTAGGAGCAAACCAGCGTCCGCACGCTGGGACCAACACAGATTTGTATAGCTGAAAGGCTTTGGAGCAAACCAGTGACCGCACACTGGTGTAACAAGTGAGTTTGTATAGCCGCAAGGCTTAGGAGCAAACCAGCGTCCGCACGCTGGGACCAACACAGATTTGTATAGCTGATAGGCTTTGGAGCAAACCAGTGACCGCACACTGGTGTAACAAGCGAGTTTGTATAGCCGCAAGGCTTGGGAGCAAACCAGCGTCCGCACGCTGGAACCAACACGGAATTGTAGCAATGTCACCAACGCGACCAGGCAGAAGGTCGCCAGGATACTGAAGACAGGTGATGAGATGACAGGAACCAGCAACGATCAGTCAGGTCAGAAAACAGCAGAGAAGTTCAGCAGGAACTGCAACACCAGAGACTAGGCCGGAACCAGGACTGGAAGTACTTCAGCATGCAGGAAACACTGGAGCAGTAGAGATCAGGAACTCAGGAACACATGAGATCAGGAACTCAGGAACACTGGAACAGAGGCCCAGCTATCACTAGCATAGTGATAGCAAGAAGGTCAGAAACAACACGAAAGGGCACTCAAAGGGTGCCCAATCCAGGTTTAAATAGTCAATAAGAGGCGGGCTATCTGCAGACAGCCAATAGAAGCCCCCTACTGGTGACAGACAAGTAACTGCAGCAAATCACGGGCACCGTGATACTCCCCTAGCCTTCAGATCTTCAGACGCTCCCTGAAAACTCACTTCTTCAGGGAAGCATATCAACTACTGCCATAAATATTATCACCAAGAACCACCCCTTCCCTTGGCCACTGCACTCAATAGCACTTCTCTCTCCCACCCACTGACCGGCAGCTCATGTGGCAGGAGACAGTTACACCCAATAGCACTTTCACCTTCTGAATCCAACCTACCTTCCTCTAGACTGTAAGCTCTCACAAGCAGGGCCCTTTGATCCTTCTGTTCTTCATGTATGATTTACTATTAAATATCTCTGTATGTCAATTCCCTATTGTACAGTGCTGCGGATTAAGTTGGGGCTATATAAATAAAGAATAATAATAATAATGATGACTTTAGTGCATACAGCTCACCTAATCCACTGTCACTGAGACCTTAATATGAATAAACCCCAAACATCTCCCCTAAGTTATACACTTTCACCTGTGCCTTGTTAGTTCATGATGTTAAATAAGGCACAATGGAAAGAAACACCCCAAAGTGTTCATCACCATCCCACTGTCCTCCCCTTGGAGCAGGTAGAGTACAGAATGCCATTATCAGTGTAGGTAGCTTAGTATTATGTTATTAAGTAGATGTAGGACAGGGGTACCCGACCCTGCTCGTCAAGAACTACCAACAGTGCATGTTTCAGTATATCCCAAAATGTATACTAACTAAAGTAACAGAATCATTAATTAGTTCAGCTGTGCACAAAGCTGGGATTTCCTGAAAACATGCACTGTTGATAGTTCTTGAGGACCAAGGTTGGCTACCCCTGATGTTGGACAAAGAAATTGGTTCTAGTGCCTAGCTTAGCATGGATTCCTATTATTACATCCCCCTAATTTGCAGACCTTTCTAACATAAAGGGGTTAAAGGGCATAAATAGATCTTTATTGCTCATTTAAAAAAATCCTCTGCTTAAATGTTATTGCTAATAAAAGACATTATCTTTTTACATTTAATTCCTCCTGTACCAATACCAATAAAATGTATCTGTTAAATGAAATATTTTAACTTTCAAAAACTTCAGTAAATTCAACAACATTTGGTAATGTAAGAAATATGATGATCATCTTGCAAATTGATAACATTTCTGGCTTTGATCATCCCCACTAATATAAATATAAATGTACTGAGTAAACATGTAACATTTTCTTCAAAAAACATTTTTTAATGAAAATACACTATAGGACTTAATCTGATGAGGCATTTCTTATGCTTTTTAAAGGAGAGTTGAGTCTTAGGCTACGTCTTTCCACAGAATTTGAAAGTATTAGCTCCACCTTGTCATGGCAGTTAGAGACATAATAACTTTTTAAAGAATTCTCTGCTAACAGTACATCTTCCTTTGTTTTCCTCAATAGGGAATAGGAAATTCCCTATAATACATATTTTTCCTTAAAAAAAACTTTTCCAAATGAAATTCCACTATTACCATATGATGGCTCAATTTGTTGCAAAAATACAATAGCTTTGTGACACTGGACCAGAGTAGCCTAAAATCATAAGAAAATAAAAAGTGATAATTGTTGCAGCAAAATATGTTTAAACATTTCTTTACTGATATATAATGTAACTAAAGTAGTTTAGTATTTCTTGTGCAAAGGTATACTTATATTTTAAATATCTGTTACAAAACAGTACATGATGATAATTTATATATAACTATTATTATTATTATTACAATTGTACCCCATGTGAAAAGTAAGGGGCTACAATGCCAGAACAAGTAAATACAAACTTGGGTACACCAACTTAGGCCATGTCCCTGATAGACTTGAACAAAAGAAGAAACTACTGGGCATAGATCCATATGTTTGCCCTTGAGTGTTGCCATTTTAACACCTACCCATTAGTCATAAACTGTATTTGAGGGCTATAGCTATAGAAAATGCAGGAGACTAGTGGAGAAAAATGATACCATTATCGGCTGAGTAGCTCTAGGATGCAAGCTTTCAAGATAACTAGGTCCCTTTTTTGGGCACAATAAAAATAGTTGTCTTGAAAAATTGCATCCTAGAGCCACTCATTTAACCAATAAAGGTATAATTTTTACTCTACTAGGGAAGAATGGGCATAGACCCAGGAAAATGGGGTGTTGATACTGAACATCTCCCCATAATTGAGAATTATTTTATGTATTAATATGAGATGCACTCTAAAAATGTGTGTGGTCCTGTCACTGAAGTGATTGCCAGACATAATACAAAGCACATTCCAAAGCATTCATCATGTCTGATTGTGTGTTCCTACCAGCCATACTTGCTACAGTATCCAGTACAGGTTCTCTCTGTTTTTTTGTACATGCATTAGCACAGCATCATATTGATGGCATTTTAATGATTTGGCTACCAGACTATGCACAGTTAATTTATTCTCGATTAATAAACTGGGGGGAAACTGATATCATATACAAAAATAATACCAAATAAACATAAAACTGAAAAGCAAAAGAGTGTATTCACTGTGATTGGGTTACAAAAAAAACTTTATGAACACCATCCACAGTGAAAGAACAACCAACAAACACTAGTGATCATATATGGCAATCCTATTTTGTACGTCCACTGGTGTGGGTGTAATTGTGAGAAGATACACACCAGGATCTTAGATTTTTTTTTCCTCTAGTGTCTGTGTTGTATGTGTCTCCTCGCATTATCCCCATTACTGGATATTTTTTATATATCTAATTGTAGGATTGTCATGTATGATCACTAGTGTTTATCTGTGGGTCTTTCACTGTGGATGGTGTTCATAAAGTTTTCTTTGTAACCCAGACATAGTGAATACTCCTTTTTGTTTTTCAGTTTTATGCTAATTTGGTATTATTTATATATATATGATACCAGTTCAACTCATTAGCCTTCTGTTTTATTGAACTCTCACGTTAGATTTTTTTCCATTGTTGAGATTAAGGATTTATAGCCCTGTATTATAATTCTGACACTTTAACCTCTTAAGGACCCATAAAGGACCTGGACCGTCATGGGTTGTTATACCCTCATGGAATTCCGGGCTCCCTACGTGGCTGCATGCCGTTCGGGAAGTCCGTAATTGGTTTCGCTAAAAAAATGGTCCCTGCTCCTTAAGTGACGGCCGCGTGTGTGCGTGGCTGCTCCTTAAGGGGTTAAAGAAAAATAATGCGCACTAAATACCCAATGAGAGAGCGTATCCTATATAATCATTCGCTATGATGTTTGTCAGAAGCCGTTATGTGCAGCAGAGACTGCTCGAACGCACAGAATGTTGGGAGCACAGAAAATTGGGAGTTCTGTGCTGGGAGCATTCTGTGCTTTCGGCCAGTCTCTATGGTGCATGACTGCGTCAGCGGCAGGACGCAGAGCAGGACCGACCTCTTAACCCTTTGAGTGCCCTTCTGGCACTCAAAGGGTTAACATCACCTGGATCTTGGCCTGTGTACACGGGCTTTTACACTAGTAGGGATATAGTGTAGTATCTCAACAGTCATTTAGTTTTTTCTTATATTTAGTAGTCAATGGATATATGATGTTACGTATGGGAATGATGATGATGAAGCTGACCCACTCCACGTCCACTCTAATAATCCTATAAAAGAACTGTTCACATGATACATGATAAATGTAGTCAGATCTTTGCTTCACCCTTAGTTGTCCTAGTGTCGCAGCCATACTAAAAGATCCTCCATCTCATTCACCAATTTTATCTAAAAAATAGGTGCAGAACAACCGGGACAAATCTAAAAGTGGTGTTTTATTTAAGACTCTCTTACTTACAAGATTAAAAACATGTACAGGCATATTGAATATTCCCCGAGGAAATTGTTTCTCAAGTCTCAGAACTTCACAATTCATCCCTTCAGCACAATGTCTCATCAGTCAGACTAAACAGTATAGCACAGTAATCTTCTCAGATTACAGTTACACTCCTTATCCATCTCCTATCTCAACTGCTTCAGCTTTGGGGTGATTGCATCCCTTCAGTCGTACGGATCTTCAAACGAGACGTCCTTCAGATAAACAATAGTATGTTTGTCAAATCAGTTTGTATAATAGACAATTCCAACATGTATCACGTGTCCTCTGCTGGCTTTCTCAAGGGTTCATTACAGCCCCTAGTGGGAATCCCTTATATCAATTTGAAATTCATCATCATCTATTCAGCTGTGGTATAAACTCTTTTATCTTCAACATTAATTGTTTAAAACTTTCAAGATAAAATACAGGTCCTCACTTGTACTCTTCATTGATTCTGATGTCACTAATTGAAGGAGGCCAGGTCAGTATCTATAGTTAGCCCTTCTATTGCCAGACTCTTGAGCTTGTAAATCCAATAGGTCTCGAGATATCTTAATTTTAATAATTTGTCTGCTCCTCTGCTCCTAGAGTTAGTTTATTATGTATTTTTGAGAAATGTTTTGAAACACTGTGATTTTCTCAACCATTCTCTATATTACTTAAATGTTCTGTGACTCTTGTTTTAGTTTATGCGTGGTCCTCCCCACATATTGTAGGCTGCAACCACATTCCAAGAGGTAAACAACACGAGCAGAGTTGCAGTTCAAAAGATAATTTATAGAGTTATATTTCCCAGATCTATTTGAAGGAAAAGTCTTTTTATCACATCTCTTACCATCCTTATCCTTCCTTTTATCAAAAAAATAATGACTACAAGTGAAAGACTCTTTTCTCCCACATTTATATGTTCCCACTGGTGTGCCTGTACCCTGTAACAAAGCCCTATTATTTCCCTTTTTTATTCACAATGTCTCTGTGGGCTACTATTTCCTTTTCAGTCTTATACCTTCAAAAACTCACATTTGGTCCCTCTCCTATCACTGGTCCCAATATGGGGTCTTCTTTTAAGATGTTCCAAAGTTTATTCAGGACTTGTATCTTAGTAGCATCCTCACTGTACTGGGTAGTGAAGTAAGGTACTTTTTCATTCTTATTATCTTTTCTTTCTCTATACTTCAAGCTCTCCCTAAGGATTTCTTACATTTTTTTGTATGATTGGTCTACGATTTCTTGTTTAAAACCTTTTCCTAAAAATTATTTTTTTTTATCACATATGCTTCTGACTCAAAATCTTTATCTCTACTACAGTTCCTTTTAATTGTTTGGAACTGTCGCAAAGGTATATTGGGATTTATTTTTTTTTGTGGTCCATAATATAATTTTTCTAGATATTGGGTTAGTTTTACTTTTTTAGTATATTCTGAAATGCATTTTGTATCTCTGAAATGATTATATATTTTAATAAATGGACATTTTCTTCCTCTTTTTTCATTATCTTTTGTCAATGTTTACTCTTTCCTGAGTGCTTAGTTTGTTTCTATATATGTGTGTGTTGGGCACCTATCTAGCATTGTAGCTGTTAAAAGCCTTTTTTAAATCAATGACAGTTTTTTTGTTCCCCCACAGTGCAGTGGGATTGCCCCAAAACTACAATACCTTTTTGTTAGTGCAACTGACCCCAGTGTCACAGATACACATGCTCAGTGTGACACACATTCTCACACAATGCCCAACAGTCATTGGCATTTAAGCACACACACACACACATTGTCACTCATGCACTGTCTGACATCCCAGCCTTATTCCATTGTCTACTGGTAACCACAGAACCACTCATACAATGTCTGCTTCTCCAGCCTTGTTCCATTGCCAGCTGGTTGTCACCAAAACACACACTGGCATTCTAGTATTGTTCCACCACCTATTGGTGGATACAGAAGAACACACACACTGTCTGGTTTCCTAACCTTGTTCCACTATCCACTGGTGGCCACAGAACTACACATGCAATATCTGACATGTCAGCCTTCTTCCACTGTCCAGTGATTGACAAAGAACCCCACATACACTGTTTGCTTCCCCCTATTTGTTTTACTGTTTTACTGTCCATTGGTAGTCACAGAACCATACACATACTGTTTGCTTCCTCAGCCTTGTTACACTGTCGATTATCAGCTACAGAACTACACATGAACCTGTTTTCTTCCACTGACTGCCACCCCAGCTTTGTTCCAGCGTTCACTGGTAGCTAATGAACCACACATACACTGTCTGACACCCCAGCTTTTTATACTGGGACCAACTGAACCACCCATATACTGTCTGACACCCACCCTTTCCGACTGATAGCCCCAGAAACAACCTATACTGTGTGACTCTGACCTAGTTGCACTTTTCCATTGGTAGCCACAGAACCACACATAACCTGTCTGACACCCAGCCTTGTTTCACTGATAGCCCCAGAACCACACTTACATTGAAGGGAGGCTGGGGAGCTACAGTGAGAGGGTGAGTGTGATAAGGAAGAGATGTAAGTCAGAGGGTGGGTGAAGCAAGTATGGAGTTGCAGTCAGAGGGTGGGTGAGGTAAGCCAGATCAGAGGGAGGGTGTGAACCACAATAAATGTGCGTATGAGGGAGGAAAGGGCTGTAATTGGAGGAATGAGTGAGAGAGAGAGATAATTTGCAGTCTGATGTTGGGTGAGGGATGGACAAGAGCCACAGTTGCAGGGTGGATGAAGGAGGGAGTCAGAGATTGGGTGAGGACAGAAGAAGTCATAGTCTAAAGTAGGTGAGAGAGGTAAGCCACAGTCAGTAGGTGGGTGAGGGAAGTGAGCTGCAGTCAGAGGGCTGTTGTGGGAAGGAAGGCATGAAAGAGGGTGGTTGATGAAGGGGAAGAGCCACAGCTCGAAGATGAGGGATGGAAGTGATCTTCAGTCAGAGGGTATGTATGAGCAAGCCCCAAACCATACATTAAAGCACGTGGTGGAGGAGGGAAAAGCCTTAGGAGTTATTTCAGAGAAAGAAGCTACATTTTTATTTTACAGTTTCCTAGGGTTCCCATCTTCCACCATTTACCTAAAGTACACAAACCAACCAGGCCTCCCATAGGGAGACTCTTCGTTTTGGGTATCACTTCTCTTAATGAGAATTTATCCCAAATGGTGAATGTGTACTTACAGCTGCTTATGCTTAGGTTAAGGAGCTACACTAGGGACTCTGGAGAAATACTACAGTTTTTGTCCATGTATGAAGTTAAAGGGGATGAGTCAAGGGGCTCCATGGACATTACATCATGATCCCCATGATAAGGGTTTGTTGGCTGTGGAGTATCACTTAAATACATATAGTGAGTACTCTGCAGATTTAAAATCCTTTCTGATGTCTTCTATTGATTACCTCTGAACTCACAGTTTCTTTAAGTATGATGGTGTTTTTTATTTACAGACACGTGGGACTTTGATGGGAGCGAAGTTCGCCCCATCATTTGCCAACCTATACATGGGTTGGTTTGAGGAGTCCCACGTGTTTGGTGCGAATAATCCTTATCGTTCACTTACAAGGATGTATAAGAGGTTTATAGATGATTTGCTGTTTATCTGGACAGGGACACAAATGGAGTTCCATTCATTTGTTCAATATATGAATATCAATAGTGTCAACTTTTTACCTCAGAATATGTCAAGTTTAAAATTACTTTTGTAGACTTTTTTTGAGGGGGGGTTTTACCACTGTCTATAGGAAACCTTGCTCAGGTAATACATTGCTTCATGCCAAAACTTGTCACCCCAAACATGTGCTTAGAGGTATCCCTGTGGCAGATATTAGAGCAAAGAACAGTGAAAGGAATGAATTATTACAAGCTTATGAAAAAAAAGAGATCTGGGGAAAAATCTGATGTTGACTCAGGCCTTACTTTTATTATGGATTATTGTATAGACTTTAACAACATTAAGAATATAGTGGGGAAACATTTACCTATCCTGTTAGGGGATGAACAGCTAAGAGCTAAGGTGGAGATGGGTTGTAAATATATAGCCAGGAAGGCTCCTACGTTGGGCAGTAAGTTGTCCCCTAGCCTCTTTCATTTGAGATCTACACCTACTTGGCTATGCACTATAGGTATGTATAGGTGTGGCTCCAGGAGGTGTATTTCCTGCACGTACTTGAAATTTGGTAAGGTTTTTGAGAGCACCGTGACAAAAAGAAATATACTATTAGGCAATACATTAACTGCGTCACAACTCATGCTGTCTATTTGACTATTTGTGCAGAATGTGGATCCCAGTATGTAGGGAAAACGATGCGTGCCTTGAAGGACCAGATGCGTGAACACATTCCCCATATAAATAATGGAGACATACGTAAACCTGTTGCAAGACATTTTCTTACCTGTAATCAAGGTGATTTGAGTAAATTTTCTTTCCAGTGTATAGAAAGGGTGGTTTTGTCAGTGCGAGGTGGGGATATCAGTGTTCTACTTGATAAATGTGACGTTAAATTGATATTGTTCCTACAAACTCACTCACCTAAGGGCATTAATTTAGAGCATGACGTCTCTTTATTTGTACATCGACAATGAATTGAGATCAACGTGAATCCCGTTATCATTTGACAAGTGGTAACAGTCTTAATGAAATGTGAACCCCTGAAAGATGTGTTTTATCAATTACACTTTCCTTCAATGTATTTAGTTATTGGGCTGAGTTTTTGCCACAGATTTGTAGCACCTGTTGGTAGCTTATACCATTCACTTTTTGATCTACTTTATTGTCCATTATAATGGGTGTCATTTATAGTATTGGTTTTATATATTTTACGTTTTAGCCTGTATTGTGAAGAATGTGTAATGAGTTTTGACCAATTTGAATGTTGGACATAAATGAGCATCCGTAGTTATACAGGTCAGATTGCTCTCAAGTTCTGATATGACGCGTTAATCGTCATTGAAGACAAGAATGAATGGTCCTGGGTGATATGTATTTTCTGCTCATGCTATTGGATAATGAGATATAATTGAATTAATTTAAATCTAGCCAGTACGAACGGAGGTTATGCCTATGATTAAGTAAACCTTTGGTTTACGAAATGCATTAGACGTGAAATGCATTAGGCATTTTTGTCTGTCCTTACATCGACACTGGATCTGTACATGTCTTCAATCTGCTTTTAAATATTTTCTAATAAACTGGATATTTTATTGATTCCAATGGTTTGGGTCTGAAGTCCTTGGTGCTTACTGCTGAGCACCTCCTCCTGTGTCCTCTTGTCTGTGGAAGTCTTCGCTGAGATTGTGGAGGTTGCACTGGTTCCACCAATTGAACAGCAACTGGTGAGTTTGGGCTATGAATATGTATTGATACGTACTGATATGCACTGAAGCGAAGTGTTGAATTGAGATACTAAATAGCAACCGCACTGTTCCTATTGATGGGACTCAAAGAAATTGAGTAGTTAGACCATTGTCTTTTTCATCTTGTAAGTATATAAATAAAGATACACAATTAGCGGAGGAAAGGCACACTACAAAACACCCATACACTTCCTCACTGTCTACCCTTTGCTCCTTGTGCCGTGCAGAGATTTTGGACTAAGTAGTTAAATAAATTGGTTTTAGGCTGGCAGAGCACTAAGAATGCAGTTCCAATTGCTAGTTTTGACTGGAATCATACTAATGCAGTGAGATAGCTCAGTATTCAAATCTCAAGAGTGCAGGTTCGAATCCCGGCAGGATCATCTCAGCCCTTCATCCTTCCGAGGTTGATAAATGAGTACCATTGATTGGGTAATAATAACATCTGCTATACATCTGCCGTTTCTGTTAATTTCGTGCTCTTAAAAAAAATGCTTTGAGTCCCACTGGGAGAAAGGTGCTATATAAATGCTAGTTATTATTATTATACATACCCCCAAATGTTTTGGGAAATCTCCCTTTTTACGTATACATTACTTCAGGGCTGTAAAACTGATAACCTTTGACTCAGATAGGGGAGGTATTTTGGTCCAATTCCCATCCAGAATATTCCTCTCCAACAAATGTTTTGAGCAAGAAGTGTGCCAGCACTGTACTTCATTACAAGGGTATTAGCAGTAATACAGTAATATTGAATAAGTATTCAGTTGGTTTGAAACACTGTTTATTTCCATGCTTTCTGCTGTGAAATAAAAAATTCATATTGCTATCTATTTTATTGATTTTTTTTTAACCCTTTGAATGTCACTGAGGAATCCATTGCAACACAATGTGCTGGAGTGGATACCTCTCTGACACTCAAAGAGTTAACATTCCTTGCAGAATGTGAACAGCAAAGGTGCATTTTTTATTTGTAACCTCTCTTGTGCCCTGTTTGTTCCATTGTGTGGAATTTTCTTCCACCCTGATGGCACCAGTTCGTTCTAAAAGATGTATAAAATAAAGATATATAAAACTCAGCACTTGATGCTATTTGCTTATTTTGTTCTTTGATTAATATGCTGTCAAGGGACATAAATACATTATTCCTTTCCTAGCTGCAAATCATTCAAGAACCTTTACCTTGAGAATTACCTACAGCCTATAGTGTATTTCTAGTAAAGAAGAAAAAAATCAATTTCTTAGCAATCTACAGCTGGTATTCCAGTGACAATGGTACTATTAAATCTTCTCTAAGGGGGTCATTTATCCAAGTGATTCACTTACAGACTTCACATCTGGGGCAGTAGAAGACTCCAGCATGCTTGGTATATGCGTAAGATATCTCTAATGTGTATATAGATAGATAGATAGATAGATAGATAGATAGATAGATAGATAGATAGATAGACATTTTTAGTATTTAAAAGCTAGTATAATAATAATAACAATAATGATTTATTGAACATAAAGTATTGGGCTTGATCCTATTGAAGTTGATAACTGGATTTAGCTAACAGATTCCCTTTGAAGTCCATGAAGGAATCTGTAGATAAAAACCATTATCAACAGTGTAATGGAATCTACGCCTTTTCGTAAATGAAGATAAAGTAGATATACTAACTCATAACAAATAATTAAACACTGAAATGTCTGCCACTATTTTGCTTGCACAGAATAAGATATGGAAACACTTGCTTTTAACCCCTAAAGGATCAAGGATATTTTATACTTTCATGACTAAGAATAGTTTCACATTTGTGCTATATACCTTTTTAACCAGACTTCACATTTTATCGTTTAATGTACTCATGCATGTTACATATTACACATACGCTTTTGTTTGTATCATTTCTAAATATGAAACCCATGCAAAACATCAAAATATATGGAAAAAAATTAAAAAAAAGTATGATCCTGACAACTAGCTAGCGTGCCTTTGAGGTGAAACACCTCCAGCTCTATCCTGGCTCTAGCCTGGTATGCACACTTCCTGCACTGTATTCATAGAAGCCTTGCCTCTGTGATAAGGAGAAGGCTTAGGGCGAGATGAAAAATTGTCGGATCATGAGTTGGCGGTAAAAGAAGGACAATATTTTCCGAAGTAAATCTGTCTTGTTTGAAAATGCATCTAAAGAATTAAAAATGATGGTAACAAGAGCTTGATAAACATTGCCCGAAAACTTACTATGTTAAAAATTGTCTTTGATTTTATCTTTGAAACAAACATTTTCAAAGAATGAAGGACATTTTTGTCTTTAAAACAACAAATTGCGTAAGAACTTTTTTTTTTCCTGATTAGAGACAATTTCAGTTACCACCACTTTCTGAACATCTCGCTCTTAGAGTGGTAGACTGGTAGCTGTGAAGAGGGAGAGAGCTGCCAACCATTTACATGAAAGAATGATGGCAGCACTGTCTTTCTATTCAGTAAATGATCAAAGGTAAATTTTAAGCTGGCGGTGACATATTTGGGGGACATATGGACTTTAATGATAAGAGTTATGACGTGCAATGACACGTGGATGAAAAATAGTACGTTGCAGTTCTCCAGAAGGTGGGACTATAAAAAAGTTGTTTTTTTACATTTTCATTACTGAAATATTGGAAAATCATGGAACTGTAGATCTGCTTGGGCATATAGATGTGTTTTGAGTACAATAGTACCCCACCGGCATGAGTTAACACCTTCTTGTCTTGTTTTTTTTTTTTTTTTTGCATTTTGTCAAATATGATATACCTGTGTTCAAAACTGTTGTAACAAGTAGAAATACAGAAAAACAGGCCTAGCATTTTGAAAAGAAAGATGTGTCACATCAAATTAAGGGTTGCATATCTTTCTATCTATGTTTTAGTGTGCTCAGATATTTCCAGAAAGTGTCAAATCAGAGAAACTTTCCCCCACTTCAAATATGCTAAAATCTTTCAAAACTATGTCAGTTCTTACTGTGATTTCTACCTACAGCCATCCTGAGAAAAAAGTGGTACCTCTTTAATATAAATTGACATACTTTAGTGAGTTCCAAGGACACTACACTGCACCAACCACAATCTGTTGTTTTTTTTACATTTTGTGACATATGTGGATTAAAAAAATGAAGAAAAAGTAGGCATACCGTTTTGAAAAATAGACAACTGACCATATAAAATGACAGCCACTTGCCTTTGTAACCCAGGATAGTGGACACATTTTTACAAAAATTGGTGGTATAGGAAAATGTGTTTTTGTTTTTTTAATCTTTTACATTTGCCCCACTTCAAAGACACTGGTATGTTTGATAACTATGGAATGTCCTACTGTACTCAGTGCCTACTCTGAGGCAGAGAAAAATGGGGTGATAGGGCACTATATTAAACCATATCACAATCAAACATTTTCAGTAAAATGTCATTATTTTTTAATCCTGACCTTCCAACATGAATACAAGGTAGACAAGGCATACCAAATTAGAATTTAGACTACAATTCACATAAAAAGAATCCCTTGCCTTTCTACCCCAAGGCTGGGGGGCACAAATGATACCAGAAAGTGGAGCTATAGAGAAAAATAGGAGTTATTTTCATTTTCCCCCACTTTAACACTATCAAGATCTTTGAAAAATCATGGAAATTCCTACAATACTCGGTACCTATGACCAGTTAGAGAAAATCAGCAGCCCACAAAGTGTGCTTGCAAACCAGGCACACTTTGTAGACCGTTACAATGAAGTAATTCTTATAAAAGATCACTATTGCGGCTCTGCTGAAGAGCTGCTGGCTGGTCCTAGGACCTGGATCTCCTGCTGTCAGTAGAGCACTGAAGTTAGGAGAAGGGGAGGTAGTGGGAACTTTAACGGGTGAATATCTCTCAAACCATAAAGTTTTGAGAGATAGGACTTTCTCCAGATACTTTTTTTTTTTTTTTAATTTGCCATATTGCATTAACTTAAATTCAGGCATTACTAACCCTTTAATAATAATTATTTTTTCAAAGGCTAACCAATGTATAGGACACTGTTATATTTTTAATGGTTTTCATAGCTTGAAAACCTAGAGGTAAAATAGGTTTGAAAGGCTTGCTTGCTGTTATGGCTAACCCTTCTGTAAACACCTTTCATGAAGTTATCATTTTTATAGAGTGATGTAAGCTTAGTTTAAAAAATAATTTTTAAAAAGGTTTACCTAATATAAGAAGTTACTATTCTACTATGCACCTCCAGTATGCCTACCTTCCCACCATCACCACCTCCACAACCATGCAGTTACAGTATGCCTGTTAATAATTTTTGGAAAGTCATTCCTGTTGGATGATTATATCACATTAGTGTGATTAGTCTGCATTGCTATCTGAATCAAAATGCATATAACTCTTGTGCAATTTTAAAATTCAATTAATCAAAACAAACAAATACTATTAATTCAATTAATAAAGTGGAAGTGGAAGTATCTTAGTCCCCCTCCAAAATAAAGTTTTATATGTTATTGGAGATTGCATGTGTGAATACTAAATAGTAATATGTATACTTTCAGTGTACATTGAATCAAAGTCATTTTAAAATTATATTCATAGACAATATAAATGGTGGTGGTCTTAAATTATAGTCAACATAAATCAACAGCATAAGGATAATAACAGCATGTGAAGGTTGAATTTAACATGCTGGATGTAGATGGTGGTCGAGAATATATGATCATGATGATGACAATGACGATGCTGATGATGATGAATAAAAAGGAATGCTAGAAAATTATATGCTGAATCATGTATGATAACAATATAACCTCATATGTATAATTTGTCAATCACTGATCAGTGTTCACACCACTCTTCCCTTCTGTCATTAATGGGGACAACTGTGCAGAGCCTTCCTCCTTCTCCTTAGTGGAAGGAAAGAACAAAAGACAGAGGTGCCCAATAGTGCCTGATCATTTAGCAACTGATAGCTAAAAAAAAAATTATACTCACAATAATAATGGTTGGGAGAAAGTATATGCTAAAACCCAACTCATAGAGCTTGCAGATAATTTTATCCTGTCTCTGCACAGTGTGCCAAGAGCAAATACTGGAACACGTGGTAGAAGTTGGAGGAAGAAAAAACTGCTGCCAAAGACATTTCTTCAAAATCACATATAAAAATATTTCATATAATAAAAACAACTGCAGAGACCTACATTTTAAGTGGATGATGGGCAAGTAGTTATGCACTTGCAAGGTATGTAACGTGGTGCACATACTGTAATACCTTCTAAAATGAGAACAGACTTTGTGAGCAATATTCAACATTTCTTGAGAATTTTAGATTTGGAGGGGAATTTTTCACCTCAAAATGAAACAGGAGAAAAAAATGTAATTTCCCACTGACCATGAAATTTTCAGGGAAAAGTAATTTTCTGATTTTTTCTGCTTTTCTCATTGAATTGGATTCAATGGTAAAAATAAATTTTCCCACATGGAAAGGTTCCCTTCTTTTTTTGACCAGGATAGTATAAAAGGGGTGTCAAATTTTTGTAGCATGTCATTCTATGTTTGTTAGAGCGAGAGAAAGAAGCACAATTTTGGAGCTATTTAGGCAAATAAAATAAAATTGGAGTTTAGGGTAGGGAGTCTTTTTGGTAGGCACTGTGTCTTAGAGGAGTTTGGGTGAAAGTCCAGAGAAAAAACAAGGGAATTTACTCAAAACACCCCACAATTTTTTTAACTGAGAAGAGACAGGCAGGTGATCTGAGTTCTTTCCTGATCTGGCTGAGCCTTTGTGACTGACAGATATCTTTACAGACTGACACTAAAGGGACAGACAAGTATAACTGCCACTTACTCCTAACATTGTCAGAAGAAGATGGACCAGCATATTATTGATTAAGGTCTATCCTCATCCTGTCCTGTAAAAAAATAAGATTGCAGTGAAATTGGAAGTGAGAGAAAGCAGCAGCTGAAATGTGATTGACATTAGCTACAGGAAAAGTGGGGCAGAAGCAAATGAAAGATGGGGACAAATAATGCAAAAACAGAAAATGAAAATGAAAAGTTACTCGCCACCAGTTTCCATGCCTATCCCCACCTTTAACCCCACCCATCTCAAGTTCTCTTTGATGAAATGACACCATTGTTCCCATTTAGAAATGTAACACTGAAGCAATTGCTCAGAGAAATAAAAAGGTAACACATGAATCTCGATGTTCCAGACAACTGATTTTAAATCACCAATTGTTTTCCTTGACATCTTCATTCTAAGCAGATGCTTTACTCCAAACCCTGCAGTTTAAAACTATGTGGTAACTTGTCTCTACCCGGCTTATGTTTGGCAAGAACTGGGATTGTAGTCGGGCAACAGCTGGGTAGATTTGACTATATTATCTGTCTGCACCTGAAACCAGCACCCTCACAGTTTCACAATTACTCCCATCATCCTCAACGGATGATGGGAGTAATGAAATGTGGTTAAAGCGTGGTGCCGTGTTAGCCATAAAATGCAAGAGACTAGAACCATTTTCATTCTTGTATGCAAAAGACAAAAAGAATCAGCAGCTCTGACTTCTAACTCACATAGGACAATTCAAGATCTGATGAGATGTAGGGTACATCAACAGGCTGTAATAGTCTCACGTATATACAATGACTGTCACTAATTGTGTGATCTCATAAAAAAATGGACTGGAAATGCTCTATGGGTCCGCGATGAGGGGGCTTCCCTGTAACCACTTGTAGCTCATGTATACACTACATCAAGAATACACACTTCCAATGGCAGGACCAAATCCAGAAGTAAAACCATTTAAAACATTATTTGATACAATATAGTAAAAATTTGTACCGCCACAATTTTCTGGACTCACAGTTTCTGAAGTGAGAGACATATATAGGTAAAGAAGAAAATCAGTAGATGTAACAAAGATGCATCCCAAGGATCAACATGTTTTGTGTTTACCACTTTTACTCTTGATCTGAGACATCATGAGTAAATGAGGTAAATGTGAAATGCCTTGATCCCTGGGATGCCACTTTGTGACATCTACTGGGTTGTTTCTTAACCCATGTAAGTCTCTCACTTCAGAAACTGTGAGGCCAGAAGATTGCAGAGGTATGAATTTTTACTACATTGTATCAAATAAACATACCTCCCAACATTTAAAATGGCCAGAGGGACACTTTTTCCCTAGCCACCCCCCCACACACACCCTCAGTGCACTCATCCTCCCAAACACCTTCTTCTGACTCAGTTTATCAATCAGCAATCATTTAAACATTTTCAGTTTCCTTTGAGTGACAAACAGGGACGCAATGCATCACACCTACGCACATCCTCATTGAGATACCAACAGAAGCACAAGCACAGGTCTGATTGGGAGACATACCTTAAACATGTCAGTAATGCAACAACTAGCAGCAGTAGAATCAGTCCTAAACATTCCTGGGGCTCTGGGGCATGTAATAGTACTGCTGTTAATGTGCCAGAGAGTTTGATTTCATTTATTCACACTAAAACCCATGGGTCCTGCTACGTTTTGTAAATACAAACAACACAGACCACTCCACACACCTCCCAAATACTAACCCTAAACTTGGCCCTAAACTACACCTAACATTAACAATAAAGTTTACAAATACCAGCCCTTACATTATCCTTTCAGCCATACACAATAGCTGTAACACATGCCTGTATGTCTGATGTCCAGTGGGGTCTTCTGCACCCTGGTCTTCATCTTTATTACATTTTCTGTAAGCTTCTATCATCTGCCATTTCTTTCTTTCTTCTTTATTTTGTCTGTTATCTTCGGCAGCAGCAGGAAAAAGAACAAAAGGCCACAATGGATGTACCTTTTGGGTCGTTTTCCAATCCACTGAGGGAAATTTGAACAGAGATTGGCTTTTATATGGCCAGTCCCTATTCAAAATGGTTCCCACAGGAACATGACCTGCAGTAACCACACCTCCCAGAAAATAAGCTTCTAGCTGTAGGTGTCATGAATGTGAGTTTCGTCATCCTTCCAGCTAATCAATGATTGCCTTTACAATTAACGTCAGAGTCAGAGGCAACAAAGTGTGATTGGTGGTAACATGTACTGTTTTCAAGAAAGAAGTAGGGCAGTGTGTTTACAAGTATACTCCTGGATGAATATGCAGTTTTTGACTTCTTTATAAGAACTCAGTAAGTGGACTGGCAGCGCATAGAATAACTTTGCAACTTTATTGCATTAACAGCATGACTATTTCTGGTGGTGGAGGTGGTGGAGGCAGGTCTTACACTTTTGGGGACTCTATGACTCTTGTTACCTTCAACTAACTCAGAGTCATCATCCTCTGTGTTCTGCATATATACAACAGCAGTAGGAGAGATGGGTGTTTGTACTTAGGAAAATGTTGCCTTGTTCTCTGTGACATCTACATCAGGAGTATTAAATGTCCCTCAGCCATTTGAACCTTAGGAGTGCTTCTACTGCTGTGAGTTGTCTCCTAGTAAGACCTTTGGTTGTGATTCTGTGGGATCTCAAAGAGGGTGTGCCTAGATGTGATCCTGCTTTACCCTTGTTTTTTTTTTGTTTTTGTTTTTGTTTTTTTTACAGAGACAACAGATGGCAACATGGTAAGATTTTGGATTGTGAGTAAAGTATCTCCACACTGTAGATTTCAAAGATCGAGGGATTCCAGAGGGATGGCCAATACTAACCAAAGGTTAGATGTTGCAATAGTGTAGCAGTAGATGTCAGTGGTGCTTCACTTGGAACAACAGGCCAATCATTCATAGCTAGGGGTGTGTATGTTGATGACCTATGCTGCTGCTTAATTAGCAACAGTTATTGTGACTGAGTGGGGGCTGGCCTATGAATCAGTGATGCTGAAGAAGATGACCAAAATGATGATTGTGTATTTTAGACATATTCACTTGTTACAGTTGATCTCTCAAATAGTTTATAAAAGGCACACTGCTCCTCTTCAATGGTAAATGATTGAGCCTTTTAATTTAAGTTAATATTTTAGTTATATTATAATTGCTTTCACTCTCTACATCATCTGTATCAGAAGAAGGGGTGGATGGTGGAGGGATATATTCTAAATCAGCATCATCATCAATGATTAGGAAGCAGCATTAACATCATAATTTGTTTCCTCCCCACTGCTTTAATATTCTTCTAGGTTTTCAAAGGAGCAGAAAACTCTTTTTTATAAAAGTCTATATATTATACAACTTTTCCTGCTGGTTAAAACAAGTGTATTGCCACCATTCTCAGCTGTTTTATTATACAAGCTGAATCATCCATGGCCTCAATCACTTTGTCTGCTCGGCCTGAATGTATGATGTCTGTCTGCATAGTATCTCTCACGCACTCACCTTCAGTAGATTAGCAAGTTCAGGTAGAAATTTGGATCACCTGCCTGTCTGTCATTTATCAATTAAAAGGTGATTTTTTAAAAAAAATCTCCTTTCATACCCATACCCAGAGAACAGCTGGCTACCACCAATACTCCTATGAAGAAACTCTAGTTTACATTTATTGAAAGCCAATGAAGAAGTGCCTTACTTTGTGTGCTTCTGACCAGAATTACATGTACAATTCCTCACACTTTATACTGTTTTTAGGCTGCCAATAAATTGATTTCATTGGGTATATTTAATAGATACACATGATCACAGAACAGTGTAAACTGTTTTTGCACTGACTTAATAAACCAAGTAACTCTGGTTCTTTTACCTTCTTCCATACATACACTTTGCAGATCTGTATAGTGGCTGCTTCTGCCAATCATCAGTTTTTTCATTCAGAGCTGGGCAAAAAAACACAGTGGAGGTGATGCACTAAGGTATGATAAAGCAGTGATAAAATGGAGATAATTTCTCCAGCTATGTTATTCTATGGAGCCAGTGCTCTCAAAACTTTAGGGATCTTAATGCATAGGCACCATAGAATAACACAGGAACTAGAGAGTTTATAACTTTGGAGAAGATATACTCACCTTATCATCGCTTTATCACAACTTAATGCATCTCTTCAATGTCTGGTTGCAATAACCAGAAGCAGCCACTATATAAGGTTGATGTTGAGGAGATTTATGGAGAACTTCTCCATGCATCTTCATCTTCATATTCAGTATCCACAAATCATAGGTACTGGGGAAATGAAAAGCGCTGGAACTACTGGGTGGGTATTATTAAGTAAAGTACAATAACAGTTTACTCTGAACTGTGATAGAGCAAATCTATTAAATAGAACCCCATGTTGAGAGTCTTTTAGCCAGAGGATTCTCCAAATTTTTTTTCACAGCTAATGAAGATATGTGTCATTAGGTGATCCCAGGCAATACCAAAGGAGCCACTGATGACAAGGAAGAGAGTGCAGAGAACTAAAGATTTGTTTTCTTTCCCAATTCATTGATATGTAAAACTCTTTCATCTCGGTTGAACTTTAAAATAAAATCAAAATTACAACAGACAATTCAATTGTATCTAAATGTATCTATACTAGAGAGACCTTGAGGGAGATGCACTAAAGGTCGATCCTGTGGCGATATGATTTTGTTGATGTGTTCGAAGCACTTCGACTTTTTGATGTAGACACACATCGCCATATGCACTAAAATTTAGGGATGCGGGGGCAGGGGAAGAGAAGGTTCCCATTAGCATACAAGGTTGTTGAACTGCTTCAATGTGGAAGGGATGCCCTCCCTTGCACATCACCAGCAGGATGACAGTCTTGAACTCTGAGAGCATTCTTGCTGCTCCCCTACTTGGTCAGTAGTAGAGAAGATCCTTTCAGCACCACGAACAGCATCACTCCCTTGAGCCTTTGAGAGCTATAGGGATGTGCATTACACAATCATTCACTCAGCTCTGTATCATATTTCATACTCATATATTTTTACATATTTAACTCAATGGAAACTTGTATCTGTCTCATATGGTGTGGTTAGTTTGCTATAGATTCCTGATGGTCTTATATCAGACTGTATTAATCTTTTGTGAAACAAAAAATGTTTTAGTATAAATCTTTGGTTGGTTGTTTAGAACAGAGAATAATGTAATGCAACATCTTCTCCTATATAATAATTTGCTAAAACGTGTGTAACGACGCAGTCATGCGCAGTAGAGACTGCTGTGTGTGCTGCAGTCATGCGCAGTAGAGACTGCCCACGCCGCAGCTGATACAGAGCTGGACCCTCCTTCGGAGCGTCCAGCTCTGTATCAGCCATGCTATGGGCAGTATCTACTGTGCATGTCTGCCCCACGACTTTCTGGCAGTGGCATTTAATAAAGTCTTTAGAGTTTAATGTATATTTATTCCTTACTTCGAAAGGGATACATCATAAGGTATTGTAAAATACTAGGTTGGGCGTCAGTACTTCTCCCAGTCTAAAATCCTTAAAAACAACTTCTTCTTTATATCTAAAAAAATATGTAACTGTATATAAATGTTTACTGTGTATGTAAGCTTATGTGTGGATATGTATGTTTTTCTATTTATGTAAATATGTAACTCTTTACTGTAAAACCTCTCCAGGACATACTAGAGAAATCTCAATGTACAGTATTCTTCCTAGTAAACCATCGAAATAAATACATATGTTTGTACTATATTCTTTACATCACATGTATATTATATTCTGATTTCAGCTAATACCAGTTAATGAATTTTAAAAAATGACATACTAAGTAAATACAAAACAAAAATATTGTCTCTGTTATAGAGAATCTCATAAATGAAGATAATGAACATAAATCTACAAAGCAGAATGTTCAGTAAGTGAGCAGCAGGATTTCCCAGTCTGGCTTACAGAAAACAAGCGGTAGCAGTTTGCAAGGAGCAGGGTTTTAATATGATTGGACTATAACAGACAATCTATTTACAGCATGCTCTGGGGAGCTTATAAACAAATGTTGAGTAATTTCAGCCAGCAGTAATTACCCTTGCAGCTGACAAGGATAGCATGATACTTTCTCCTTCACCTTCAGCCTAGTCCAGAAGGCATTGTACACAATGGCACTTACTTCTAATTATTTCTGCAGTTCTAGGGATAAAGACCAAAGCATGTTATTATAAAACATTTTAGAGCTGTTTTAAAAGCTTGTTTATTGGGACAATTAAAACTCACAACAGTAACAGCTCTTACAAGATATCTTTCCAGGGAATGTAATATTACTGTAAGCAGAATTGTATCCACTTAAAAAGCAACTTAAACTTATTTTTTTGCTTCCTGAATAAATATACCAGTCAGTTCATAATGGTTTACATGCATCTATATGTAGGCATGAACAATATTTTTCAAACACTTTCAGTAAAATGTATTTTAACTTTTTAGAATAACAAAGACACAAATCAAATGATTTCTAATCTAGTAATTATGTTCATTAAAACAAATTAAAAATTGACATAGGTTTATCTTTGTAGTAAGAAATGGTTTACAACAAAATCCTTTGCAAAAAAAACATCATTCTCTTAAAGCCTTTGAGTGCCAAAATTCTACAAAAAAAAATAACATTCTAAAATGCTTCAGTCAAAGGTTATCTTAAATGTAAAGGCTTGAAGAACAGAGGGGTTAAATGGGCATTAACACTTAAAAATGATATGCCGTTAACTACCGTTAAATACCTTTAGTAATTCATTATGCAGGCTTTATCATACTGATATTAGTTTCTCCAACTACGAAACCAAAATTCTTTACAACTATTGCGTTGGCTGGAAAACAAAAAGCACAAGGAATAGGCAGTTTAAATAGATTTCTTCAATTAGACTAAAAGATGGTAGGTGGTAGGCCTGCATTAACTACAGCAGAGAATGTGCTTCGATATACACTAATGGTTTTATATGCTCCAATAGATACCTTGAAGTGCAAAGACATGAATAGGAAGCCAGTGTTCATTTGTTCTAGTGCATTCTCTGAAGTACTGGTGCATGAGCAGAACACCAACATCCCAGAGAAGACAAATGTGCTCCACAAGTGGATATGTAAATTCTAGCCAATGGGTGAAAATGTAGGCATATATACAAGCAGTATGCATATGTAAATTTTCAAGTACCAAGACACACTTTTCTTGATTTTAAGTGTATGTTAGCCAAGGAAATACGTTCAATCATTTCTAAATATTCAATCAATAATATATTCTTTTGCACGTGAGTTGAATGTGTGAACAGCTCTCCCTAGCTCTTTATGACTAAACTAGTTTTTTGTGATTTGATGATGAATGTGGGAAACAGGTGCAGGTGTCCTGGGATGAGAGGCTAATTCCCTATTTGGGTAAAGAGGTTTAGATCTTTATAAGAGTAACAAATCATTTTTTATAAAAACTGACATGTTATAGAACTTTTCTGGTAGAGTAAAAAAAAAAGGATACTCCCATTGCTGATATTTATTTTATCCAGACTTTACAGCAGATGAAAACTTATATACAATCTGGAAACAGGGATCCAGAGAGAGTTTGCTTCCTGAATGTTCAGACTGACAGGATGTAACCAGCATTACCATAACATTCTATAGACATCCTTTGTAAGTGACTCATCTTTCCCATGGAATGCAAGAGAATAAGTATCTGAAATCTGACCAACAGAGGGCAATGTTAGTATAAAAGAAATCAATATTTTAAACTGTAATAACTCTAGGAAGACTAAGCTTCCTGCAGAGGAAGTATCCTTGTTTTATTAAGGGGGAAAAGCCCAACAAAATACGTTTCATTAAAAAAAAAATACTGCTCCTTTAAGCTGTTGTATCAAATATTAATTTCTAAGATATTGCAAATCAAAAATGCAAAAAAAAAATTCTATTCTATCAGATCTTCAAACTGAAGATACCTATATAATCCCATAAATCAGAAATTATAACACTGCAATTTCTTCTAAAACCATGAGACTGTGAGGCTGATATATTAACCCTTTCAGTGCCAGAGGGGTATGCAATACATTGCTTTGCAATGTGTTGCGTTGCCTTCTAGCACTGAAAGGGTTAAAGGGATAGTAATGTTTCACAATAAAAGCAGCTCCAATTAATCTTCCTTTGATTTAACTTGGGCATTTAACTCTTTGAATTCTGAAGAGGTTTCCAAAACATTATTGTGATTAGAAATGCTATTTAAATCTACAGTGATTTGGGGAATGGTTATTTGTCACTTGTGGTTCAATTCATTTTCTCCAGAATTGCCTAATTTATTCTTAAAGGGATAGTAATGTTTCACAAAAACAGAAGCTCCAATTAATCTTCATAGTGTTTGGGCCATGGAGAGTATTATTTCAATACTGTCAGAGTTGTAGTTCAAGAGTAATTGAATGATAAAGTCTCCCCCTCCCACCCCTTTTACAGATGTAACACTGTTCACCTCAGAGCAGCAGGGTGGTGTCCAAATGAATTGCAGAGAGGACAATCTTCAATTAGTATAAGGGAATAACCTGTCACTGGGGGCAGGGTTTTCATTGTTCTCACAGTAAGAGTATTGTCTCTTGCTGTGAACGGTCTGGTCTATGGACCAGATTCCACATCTGAGGGGAGGTGGCTAACACTAGGTAAAAGGGGCAGGAGGGGAAAACTTTATCATTGAATTACTCTTGAACTACAACTCTTACAGTATTGAAATAACACTCTCTATGGCCCAAATACTATGTAGATTAATTGGAGCTGCTGTTTTGTCAGAGGTCAGTATGTGTGGTTCTGTGGTCTCCAGTGCAGTTGAACAAGGCTGGGTTGCAGTATGTGTGGTTTTATACTACCATTGGACAAGGCTGGAAAAGGCTGAAATGAGAGATCCTCCAGCTGTTTCTAGACTACAATTCCCATCATTCTCTTCCAGTCGATGGCTGGTGGGGAATGATGAGAGTTGTAGTCTAGCAGCAGCTGGAGGACTGAGCATCAATAAGTGTTCCAACATCTAACTGGGGTGTCTGCCAATGTAGTGTGACATGGCTGGGGGGCAAGTATGTGCTGTTCTATAGCTATAATGGGACACAGCAGGGGCTCAGAATATGTAGGTCTATGGCTAGTAGTGCTGTGATGGAGTTATAGCAGAAAAGAAGTAGAAAATCAGCAATTTCACTGGATATTTTCTACCCAGTGAGAAGGACCATATTTTGCCTATTTTGCTTATGTGGCGAAAAATGTCGCCTCTCCATATTCGGGACACAGAAACCCTCCATCTAAAGTCTTCCTTCCTGACTTCCTTGCTTCTTAAGAACACTTCAGTAGGAGGAGTTTTGGGTCCTGGAATACTGTAACAAAGAATCATGTCTGCCTGTGTATCTTATACTATTTAAAGATTAATTTTGAAGAACCAGTAGATTCATTAGAAATTTCTGCCCAGATTAAGGTAAGTGTGGTGTTATTAGTAAGAGGTGTTAGTGACAGGTGCAACTATAAAAATGGAGTCTTTGATTCCAGAGAAGCAAATACATTCTTGTGCATATTAAGCACGCAGTGCATTTTACACAAGAAATTCTGCATGAGTATAGTGCTGATATATACCACAAAATGTCAACAGGTGTGTGTGTCAGAATATTTGGTGTCTCTCTTGTATGGTGTATTATGTAAGGTTGTACACAACTACATAGCAGTGCAGTGCCCTTCTGCTTGGTTGTATTTGCAAGAGGATTGAGATGGGTAATTCAAAAGTGGAACAATTTGTTTAAATATTTTACTCAAATTGGTGAAACCGATTAACTAATGGTTTTCTCATCATTTTCTGACTGTAATTGCATGTGTTTCAAGTCTCAATTCAGGGAGATTATTAATGACTTGCAAATAATATGAAATAGTGAAGTCAGTCTTCTGTCCAGAACATCAAGTCCAAATTAATGAAAATGAAGAAATTGCAGCTCATGTACTAAGAAACGTGGTACAATTCTGGTGCAAATCAAGAGCACCATAGGGAATACAAAATGCAAAAATCCCCATTGATTTAAATGGGGATTTTAACCTCTGAAATGCATAAGAAGTCTTTATTGCAATGCTTTCAAATTAATTGAATACTTATTTAATATTTAAAGAGATAGTACTGTTTCAAAATAAAAGCAGCTCCAATTAATCATCATAGTATTTGGGCCATGGAGAGTGTTATTTCAATACTGTCCAAGTTGTATTTCAAGAGTAATTGAATGATAAAGTATCCCCCTCACACCCCTTTTACCTAGTGTAAGCCACCTCCCCTCAGATGTGGAATCTGGTCTTAAGACCAGTCAGATCATAGCAAGGGACAATCTTCTTACTGGGAGAACAATGAAAACCCTGCCCCCCTTGACAGGTTTTTCAGGTGTTTCCCTTATGCTAATTGAAGATTGTCCCTCTTTGCAAGCGATCTGCACGATCTCCATGACCCAAATACTATGAAGATTAACTGGAACTGCTTTTATTTTGAAACATTACTATCCCTTTAAGGGGATAAAAAGCCATATATTAAATCAATGAGAGTTTTGAAATTAGTGCAGACTTCTCCATCATTCAAGTAGTTAAAAGTCACATCAGATAAATACATTCTCCTAATCCTTGCCTTGATTTTATTTGAGCCAAATTTGGGAGGTCTGGTAGAATTCAGCTTTGATTGATTACATTGCTGCACAGTTCGGAAGTTTCACTTCCAAATACGGCTACTTTCCCAAGTGAAATAGTCTCATATGAATATCCAGATATAGCAATTTGAAAGCTGAAGTAACTACCAATCAGCCCTGATAGCAAATTCCCGATTATACTGAACTTTGAAATGCAGCAAAAGTTATATAAACTCCAACCCTCCTGAGATGAACAAGTAATGTACTGTGTACTGTAACCCTTTGCATGCCTGTGTGTCCATGAATGCATGCCGTTATTGCTCAGATGTGCCAGTGTAGGGATGTGAAGGGCAAATAGGCCAGAAAGTCAAATGCATGTCAACATATAATTATGCAAATGAGCAAATGTTTATATAAAATGTAAATGTTTAAATATTCTTTAGAACGGGGTATAATGAATGTATGTATTCTCTTAGTTTGACATATTTAATGATGTTCTATGGCTGTTTAATTTTGTGACCATCATCCTTGAAGTGGGTTCCCAAAGACAGTGAACTGCTGTAATGTAACATCAGGTACTTGAAGGGTTAAGCTTACCATTGATGAGATAGCTCAGTGTTAACTACCCTGATTACAGAGCCTGTTTGAACTGCAAGGTTGCAGGTTCAAATCCTGCCAGGATCAACTTAGCCCTTCATCCTTCTGAGGTTGATAAATGAGTACCATTGATTGGGTGATAATAACATCTATTATTCAGCTGTTGATTTGGTTAATTCTAAAAGTGCTTTGAGTCCCAGTGGGAGACAGGTGCTATATAAATACTAGTTGTTATTATTTGTAATGAGTGGAGTTTGAAGTTTTGTAGTCATGCTAGCAACTGTTGTCTGCCCTTTCTTCCTAATGTCCAGTCCATCTTATATAGAACTTAGTCTTCTCTCTATAACCAGGCATCTCTGTTATTGTTCTACAAAGGGACTGACAGCTTAAAAATGTCTACCTTCAATCTGCATGAAAGTAAAATACAGTTGAAGACTGTGTGAAATCAAGCTTAATATAATTTACTCAGAAAGTGCATCTCAAGAACTTTACTTTCACAATGTAATAAAACAATATATGTGCCAAAATACCCAAAAGTAATTGGCATAGTTATTGAACTGTAAAGTGCTTCAGTTCCCAAACACTATGGACAGTTTGGCTTTCACTAAGCTTGCATCCGCCTCAATAAATTCAACTCAAATTCCTGCAATATGAATTGACAGCAGGTATCTAAACCCCAAAAGTGTATTATTTACATTTTTTGATATGTTACATTGCATTACGTCTTGTCATGTTGCATCCCATCACAAACAGATATAATACTGTGTAACTTGATGTGACATGAAAAACATCTCTTCTGGAGAAAACTTATATGTCAGTTATTATGTAAGCTATCTAAATGTATGATGCTGGATATAGCTCTCTATTCTTATCCTATGAATGCCAGAGAGGTATCCAACTCAATGACTCTCTGGCACTCAAAGGGTTAAATGTACACTAATATCTCTGTATAAAACCCCCACTTGCCTTCCTATAGCCAGAAAATACTAATGGCCTCCTATGTTTTTTGCCCTTGTGCTATTGCTCAAGAAATAACTTTACTTACGGATATCAAGCCCATGGAGGCAAACAAGACATTTAGTAGAGGGCCACAAGACTTCAAAGTCTGCTCATTACATATGGCAATGTTAACCCTTTAAGGACCCACGGGGTGTGAAACACATTGGGAAGCAATCTGTTACACACCAGTCGATGAAGGATTAACTAGGCTCATGCATTCTGCCTTCTTCAGTCTGGAAAAAAAAAAAACATAGCCAGCAACTGTCATGTCCTCTTCCAGTTCAATATCAAAATGTTGTGGCTTTATGAAAGCATCTCATAACAGCTCATTTAACCCCTTGGGTGCCGGAGAAGTTTTCAACGTACTGCAGTGCGATGGGTTGGATACCTCTCTGGCACTCAAAGATTTAAAATGCAGCAGGCCTCAAAATGGCACATTTAATATGATGCAGTTTAAAATATCTCTATGCTAGATTAACCCTTTAACGACTATTGATGTGTTAAGATTTTGCGGGAGCACTGTAAGCACTAATGGGGTCTGAAATTGACCACTACAAGGCTGGAGAGGTCTTTCTCTCTCAGACCCCTGTTCGGTGCACAGGTACAAGTCATCAGTCACATGTGCTGGCACGCCAACCAAGATCAAAGTGGTCCTTAAAGGAATAGTAATACTTTGTTTTATCTTTATTTTATTTTGTAGGCATTAAAAAAACATGAAGAACGATATAAGTCTTATCTCCTACACCTTTATGGTTTGAGAGATATTCACAAGCAAAGTTTCCCCCTCCCGCCCCTTTTACCTAGTGTAAGCCATCTCTTCTCAAATGTGGAATGCAGTCCATAGACCAGACATAACAGCAAAGGACAATAGTCTTCCTATCAATGAAAGCCCTGCCCCCCTTGACAAGCTTTTCAGCTTTTTCCCTTATCTTAACTGAAGATTGTCCCTCTCTGCAGTCTACCTGGGCACCTCCCTTCTGCTCTGGCTGAGCAGTGTTACATCAGTAAAAGGGGCAGGAGGGGGACACTTTGTCATTGAATTACTCATGAACTATAACTCTGACAGTATTGAAATAACACTCTCCAAAGTCCAAATACTATGATGATTAATTAGAGCTGCTTTTATTATGAAACATTACTATCCCTTTTAGGGATGTGCACTTCCCCGGACCACTCGTCCCTAAGGGGTTAATGTTCCCTAACTACCCTAACTTAAATGCCCTAACATACCTTAAGCCTGCTCTAACCTAAGTACCCTACAAAAGACCATTAAGCCAAACCAAAACCACCGAAATCCTAACAACTGTATTCCCAAACTACCCTAACCTACCCTACCCTAACCAAAGTACCCTAACCTACCCTAACTACTCTAACCAAAGTACCATAACATAACCCAACTGCCACTGACCCCAGATGGGAATCCTTTTGCAAAAGTGACATTTTAAATGGTGACATTTTAAGTTCAACATTTCTATCGCAGCAACTTTTTAAATGTGCCACATTGACTGTCACAATTTAATACTCACCATTGTAAAATAATACCCTGTAATAAACTGGGCATCAGGTGGCAATGTTTCTAACAGTTTCATATAATGAAAGCTTGATCTGTATTAACTTTAGAATAAAGCATCTCTTAGAAGTGGGAGTTCTCTTGTATTATTCAACAGGAAAAGTCTTACAATATATATATATATATATATATATATGTGTGTTTTTTCATGATAAAATTTTACTGTCCCATTAAAAGTGCAGTGTCTTTAAATCAGTGCCCCTTCTTTAGAATGATAGTGCTCATTAAGCTATCATTAGCTGTACAGCCAGACTTCCAAATGCACAGCCACTTCTTGAAGTGTCAGCAGCTCAACTAAGGCTACTGAAAGAATACTTATGACACTGGGTGATCCCAAGATCTCTGACTCTTAAATGAGAACTATAGCCTAGTAATAGGTCATGCTTAACTTAACTAACATGTTCACTTACTTTGGTAGGAGACCTACATATAAAATTCAGGTCTATCTATCTATCTATCTATCTATCTATCTATCTATCTATCTATCTATCTATCTATCTATCTATCTATCTATCAATCTATCTATCTATCTATCTCTCTATCTATCTCTCTATCTATCTATCTATCTATCTATCTACCTATCTATTTCTGTTTTTACATTATACAAACAGTTTCGTGAACATAGTGATCTTTTATTGAAGACTGCTTCTAGGTCACACCTCCTCACAGCAAACAAAAAACTTCAATAGTGCAGAATGACTCACAAGAGACACTATTTGTTGCCAGACTTACAGACTGAAACGGAAACAACTACCATGAGACTGAAGCTGAGATCAAATGCAAACAAAAACAATAAATAGAAATAACCACCTGGTCTTACTGCACAATTCCTTGATCACTCCACTTCATGGCTCCCTCATTTTATGTCCTCTGACATCCTTACTGTCATCCTGGGAGACTTCAACATCCCTGTTGACAACCATAACACCCCCCTGCCATCAAACTCCACTCATTAACAACCTCCTTTTGCCTATCACAATGGACCTGCTCTCCCACACACAGAGATGATCACTCCCATGACTTGGTCTTCACCAACCTCTGCTTGGTCTCTAACTTTTCTAATGCTCCCTATCCCCTCTCTGACCACCACCTCCTCTCCGGAAACCTCAGCATACCATATAAATTGACCCCCCCCCCCCGCACCATGACCAAGAGCATGCGTAGAAATCTGCATTCTCTTGACTTGCAGCAATTTTCCACTTCCCTGCAACCCCTCCTCAACCCCATCCTCACATTGCTTGTCCAGAACAAACTACTGCTCCCTACAACAGCACTCTCACAACAGCCCTTGACACAGCTGAACCTACAACTCCACGTCACCCCCTCTCAACCCCATTACAACTCTGGCACACAAGACAAACACGATACCTCCAAAGGTGATCACACACTGCTGCAAGGAACTGGAGGAAATCTCACTCCACAGTTGACTTCATACACTACAAATTAATTCTCCGCACCTATAGCTCTGCCCTCTCCCTGGCCAAACAGTCATACGTTTTCTCTCTAATTTCTAATCTTTCCTCCAACCCGAAAAGCATTTTCTCAACCTTCAAGTCACTTCTACGCCCACCAATACAAACCCCTTCCACTAACTTCTCCGCCCAAGACCTCACTACCCACTTCAAGGACAAGATTGACTCCATCAGACATGAAATCTCATCACTTTCACTCCCACCTATCCAGCATAGCCCTACCATCTCCCCCACATACACACTAAGCTCCTTCTCACCCGTCACCAAGGACAGAGTTTCCCTTCTCCTCACTCGCTCAAACCTAACCACATGCTCTCTTGACCCAATCCCATCTCAGCTCACTCAAGAACTTTCACCTCTACTAGAACCACCCCTTACTCACTTATTCAACCTCTTTCTGTTAACCAGCATCTTCCCATCCTCTTTTAAATATGCACTAATCACACCCATTCTAAAGAAACACTCCCTGGACCCAAACTCACTGTCAAACTACCGGACCATTTCTCTACTCCCGTTCGCCTCCAAGCTCCTTGAACGTCTCGCATACAGCCAGCTCACTAAATTCATCTGCTCTTATTTCCTTCTAGATCCCTTGCAATCTGGATTCTGTCCTCATCACTCCGCTGAAACTGCCCTCACTAATGTGGCCAACAACTTGCTCTCCACAAAGTCAAAAGGCCACTACTCCCTACTCATTCTCCTGGACCAGTCAGCTGCCTTTGACACAGTAGATCACCCACTCCTCCTCCAAGCCCTCCACTCTCTAGGTCTCTGTGACACTGCCCTCTCTTGGTTTTCATCCTATCTCTGCAACCACTTCTTCAGTGTGTCCTACTCTGGCTCCACTTCCCCACCCCTTCCACTGTCTGTCGGAGTGCCTCAGAGCTCAGTCCTGGGCCTCTTGCTCTTCTCAATTTACACTGCATCCCTTGGCAAAATAATAAACTCCCTTAGGTTTCACCATCATCTCTATGCTGATGACACTCAAATCTATCTTTCCTCCCCAGACCCCTCCTCATCCCTCCTGTCCTAGGTATCTGACTGTCTGTCTGCTATGTCTTCCTGGATGTCCTCCCGTCAACTCAAACTTAACCTTGGCAAAACCAAACTCATTATCTTCCCTCCCTCTCCTACCAGCCCTACCCCACACATTACCCTCACTGTCAACAACACCACCATCACACCAACCCATACAGCACGCTGCCTGGGGGTCACATTTCACTCCGCCCTATCCTTTATCCCCCACATCCACTCAATCTCCATGCTGCCTCAACCTCCTCAACATCTCTAGAATCCGACCCTTCCTCACTCAAGACACTAAAATACTAATCCAAACACTCATCATATCCCATCTTGACTACTGTAACTCACTACTAACTGCCCTTCCTCTCACCTGACTAACACCACTACAGTCCATAATGAACTCCGCTGCACGTCTAATCTACCACACCCACCGCTTCTCTAACAACAGCTCCCTCTGCCAATCCCTACACTGGCTCCCAATAGAACATAGAATTAAATTCAAAATTCTGGTGCTAACTTATAGAGTCCTTACTAACACCTCACTCCCTATATATCATCTCTCATTTCCAAATACACTCCCACTCGCCATCTTCTTTCTGCACATGACCTTCTCCTCTCCACAGCTCTTATTACATCCTCCCACTCCCGTCTGCAGGACTTCTCCCATGCTGCACCTGAGCTCTGGAATTCCCTCCCCTGCCCCATCAGACTCTCCCCCCAGCCTTCAGATCTTCAGACGCTCCCTGAAAACTCACTTCTTCAGGGAAGCATATCAACTACTGCCATAAACATTATCACCAAGAACCACCCCTTCCCTTGGCCACTGCACTCAATAGCACTTCTCTCTCCCACCCACTGACTGGCAGCTCATGTGGCAGGAGACACTTATACCCAATAGCACTTACAGCTTCTGTGTCCAACCTACCTTCCTCTAAACTGTAAGCTGTCATGAGCAGGGCCCTCTGATCCTTCTGTTCTTCACATATGATTTACTATTTAATATCTCTGTATGTCTATTCCCTATTGTACAGCGCTGCGGATTAAGTTGGGGCTATATAAATAAAGAATAATAATAATAATCTTTGAATGACTTCTACCTAGGCAAGTCCTTCTGGTAAACGAATGAAGAGACCATTGTTTTTAGGGTTTCCCTTTAAATCTGGAACAAGTGGTTGGATATAACATATAAAGTGCTGATGGTTGTGATTTTTTTTTGCTGCATTATAAATTACATCAGCTTCTAAGTAGTTAACAATACAAACATGTACTAATCAATTATATACAGCGTGCATGTAACTGCTGCTTCATCTAGTCCTAATTGCTTACTATAAAATGATAAACTCGCTATATCAGGTAGGTTAAGAGAAAACCAATGTGAAATAAATTGCAAAATGAAACAGTTTGGTAGTAGATTGTTCACACTATTGCCTGCCACTTATTTCTGAGATACAATATGAAGATAAACATTAATTTGTCCTTGTTTTCAAGACTGGCAGATGTCATTGGCAAGGGTGAGACATAAGCTATAGATATGCTGCTGCTGATGAAATGAGAATGCAGAAATTCAAGAGGCCCTTTGGGATTTCACTGGTCATATGTGGCCAGTCAAAGGCCAGAGAGAGATGCTGTGCTAATTCCAGACTGACTGCTGGTGTTATTCAGCAAGCAACAGTGGCTTCATTTAATGCTAAGTATTATTTTTATTAACAAGCATTCTTTTCTTATGTGAGCCAGTAATGGCCAATTTTGTAAATATAGGTTATTATTGACTGCTAAACTGTTAATTGGTTTTCTTATGCCTTCAACTCATTAAAATATGTGTGAAGAAACATTTGTTAAAAGGCAGATATCTAAATGTTGCTTGCAATTTGCATTTCAACTACATAGTAAAATACATAAAATAATTTGCTTCTTTGGCGAGAAATTAGATTAACTTCTCTTTAAATGGAAATCATGAAATTGTGCAGTGTTTGTCTTAAAATATTTATTTATAATATGAAATTAATTTTGTAAGGCTTAAAACACATTGGCATGAGCACTAAATATGTGTTAAATACAAATATGCTTCAAATTAAGCTAAAAAAACTGTTGCAAATAGCCATTTTGAGCCTGGGAAAGAAAGCCCATTCGGCCTCAAAAGGCCACCAGCATAGTAGCTCAGTGCATTTAAGAGTTTCAGAAAAGGTTGCAGATTAATTATGGGGTAAAATATCCTGGAAAAAGACACAATTTTTACTAAACAAAGATAAGAGGAACGCCCTCCAACTGTCCAGTTCCTCAACCATGTTATTATCACCAAAATATAGTTCAATTTTAATGAGGGAATAAAGTAAAAGATATGTATAAATATTTTTTAGTTTATTGATTATTTTATGTGTATTATTTTATTGTTCTAGACTTAGAGAGAGATCATAAAGGGAGAAGTTAAGTCTTGATGGCATTGATTTTGAAACTGAAACACCTAGGAAATCTACCTATGCATCAAAAATGTGTGAGTGCTTTGTTTTGGATTACTAACCACCAAACTAAACATAACTAAGTTCTCCTGAGAGCTACCTAATTGTATTCTACTAAACCTTGGGAGATGACCTAAAGCCACCACCAATAGTTCAACTGCTTGGTTAACTAGATATATGGGTAGAGAACATCCTTGCCTCATGCCCTTTCTGAGTGAGAATCAGACTAAAATTGCACTCTCTTCAAGTATACTGGCTTGTGGGTTGTGAAACTTGTGACAAACAGAATTAACCACATTTCTTAACTTTTGACAATACTGGATTTGTCAACTACTGCCTCCAGATAATCCTAGCTAAATGATCCAAGGTTTTTTCTGCATCCAAACCCAACATGAAATTAAGCTCCCTATCGGACTGGGACACCTGGTGTTCCATGACTTCTTATCTAATGTTTCTGGTAACAAATCAACCCTTAGTGAAGTCCATCTAATCTGTATTCACAAAATTAATTAGGATATCAGGAAGTCTAGAAGCCATTATTTTAATATGAATTTTGATATCTTGGTAAGAAGGATTATAATTCTGTATATTGCTGGGCTTAAAGTGGAACTACCACCTCAACTAAAGTCACCCTGCAATACTTAGGCAGGTGGCGAATAGCTTAATAATCATTATTTTACCTCTCGAAAGTGCCCCCGAATAAAGTTATCCTTAATCTTCCGAGACTGATGGCCAGGTTACTGCAGCCTGTGTTCCTGCGCTGTCTGTCTCTTCCAGAGCTATTCGGGCCAATGTAATGTCTATGAAGGGAGAGACTGACAGCGCAGGCGTGCAAGATGTCCGCAGTGATGTCTGGCTTCCAGTCCAGCTTAAGGATAACTTTATTATGGGGCACTTTTGAGAGATAAAATAATGATTATTAAGCTAGTTGCCACCTGCCTAAGTATTGCAGGGCGACTTTAGTTAAGTTGGTAATTCCACTTTAAAGGATACTTATTCTCTGTATGTAATAGTCAAATGTAATAGATGAGAGTTGGTACCGTGTTAGCCATAGAAATACAGGAGGCATTAATTTTGTAAAGTTGATACCTTTATTAGCTAACTAAACAGATTTAAAATGCAAGCTTTCAAGACTTCTTAGGTCTCTTCCTCAGGCATGTTTTACAGATAAATATGAAAACTTCTCTCTTAAATACAAGTACACATTACATCATTTATAATGGAAATCAGATAAGAACATTAGTCCAGATACTGATTCTTTGATCAGTCAGTGGTAGAGGATGTGATTTAAATTGCATTCTTCATCCGAGGAGTCCAGGTATTTATGATCCCAGAGGGACTGTCATAAAAGTTAATTCACAATGTGATAATGTGACAGAAACGCTATGTCTCTATTCAGCCCATAAGTCAAAAAATTAAATTGTAGCATTCATTTTACCTCCCATAATTTTCTGTCCCTCTGAGTGCGAAATTGTCCCATCAGTACAGTCAGTCTAATGGCCCTGACACTGTCCACTTTGGGAAAAATGTTCTCCCACTGGTGTCTCTGTCTTTTTGTTGTTAATGCTGGATCTATGGGAATTAAACCTCTTATGTAATAGCTGTACCGTTTCCCCCACATAAAGAGCTGTTGGGCATTTTGCACACATGATGAGGTATATTACTTTGGATGATTTGCAGGTGAAATTACTGTTGATCTTATGGTGTAACTGGGTGTTTGGTATGGGTATCTTGTCTGTGGTGTAAATGTGTGCACAGGTTTTACATCTACTTTGTAGGCAGGGTAATGTGCCATTTTTTGTATTTTTATTCAGGGTAAGCCTTACCATCAGTTGTTTTAAATTGGGAGGCTGTCTGAAGGAGAGTAAGGGAGACTGTGGGAATAAGTCTTTCATCTGTATGTAAGGTTGCTTGAAGTTCCCTTGATATTTTATGCAGAGCTTCAACCTGGGGGTGGCAAGTGATAACAAGGGGGAAACAGTTTCCCTTATGCTGTTCTTTGTAGCTCAACAGATCTTTTCTTGGTATGTGAGTAGCTTTCTGTATCTGACTGTCAATAATCCTTGCAGTGTAACCCTGTTTTATAAAGTCTCCTCTAAGTTTCTGGAGGGGCTTGTCATGGTCCACCATGTCAGAACAGATGTCATTGTATCTGATGGCCTGGCTGTATTTAATGGAGTTCTTTGTGTGTTTTGGGTGAAAGCTATTGGTTTTCAGGTAGGTTGGTCTGTCTGTTGGTTTACGGCACAGGGATGTGTGGATGGAGTTGTTCTGTATACTGATAGTCGTGTCTAGGAAGTTAATGTTTGTGCGTGAGTGACTGAGTGTTAGATAGATATTGGGGTGGAATGCATTGTAATTTTTGTGGAATTTGAGAAGTTCCTCTTCACTGGCGGTCCAGATGATAAGAACATCATCTATGTAGCGGAGTTAGACCAGAGGTTTTGTCTGGCAGATGGACAGGAAGTCCTCTTCTAACTTTGCCATAAACAAGTTGGCATATTGTGGTGCTATTCGGGTACCAATTGCAGTCCCCATTTTCTGAAGGTAGAGATCCTGTCCAAACTTGAAGTAGTTGTGGGTGAGTATAAACTGTATGAGTTTTGTTACTGGTCCCTTGGCTGTGTTATTTCTTTCCAGATATTCTTGACATGCTGCTATGCCATCTGTGTGTGGAATGTTGGTGTAAAGGGATTCTACATCCATAGTGGCAAGGATGATGCTCCCTGGAATGGAGCCCAAGTCTGCTAGTTTGTTCAAGAGATCCATGGTGTCTTGAAGGAAGCTGGGTGTTCGTTTTACCAGGGTTTCAGGGTATTTTCTACCCAGCCAGATATATTCTCTGTGAGTGTGCCAATTCCTTAAATGATGGGTCTTCCTGAGTTTCTTCTTTATGTGTTTTTGGTAATGTAGAAAGAACCTGCTTTTGGATCTGCAGGTATTAGGGGCCTTATCTGTTCACCAATGTTGGAGGGCAGTTCTTTTATGATCATGTTGAGTTGTTTTGTATTCTTTTTGTGGGATCCTCTTGTAATTTCATATAGCATCTTTCATCAGAGAGTCATTGACTGATTCATTGACTGATCAAAGAATCAGTGTTTGGACTAATGTTCGTATCTTATTTCCATTATAAACAATTTAATGTGTACTTGTATTTAAGAGATAAGTTTTCATATTTATCTATATAACATACCTGAGGAAGAAATCAAAGAAGTCTTGAAATCTTGCATTTTAAATCTGTTTAGTTAGCTAAAAAAAGGTATCAACTAAATTTTTGCCTTCTATAGTCAAATGTAGGGATGGTTCCATTTTCTCCTTGAAGAAAACTTTACATCTACATTGCAAATTGCCAGCAAATTTTCTCCATATTGGCTGTTTCAGGTGGGAAACCTGAATTTTCTGCTGCCATACACTACTGATTACTACAGTGATTTCCTACCACATAGAAACACCCCTAAATTCCCTACCAGCCTATTCTATAAAAGAATTTCCTGTAGGTTAGTGTGATTTTTTTAGAAGAGAAAGAAGAGTAGAGGTGAGCAGTTAATACAAATGAATTGCTACTACTAAATTTTGCAAAGAGTATATGAGTTAGTGTTAGGTTAGGGAGGGTCATTCAAATTGTGTGAATTAGTGTTAGGGGAGTGAGGCTCAGTCAACTTGTGTGAGTTAGCGTTAGGCAGTGAGCGTTAGTCAATTGTGTGAGTTAGTGTTAGGCAGTGAGGGTCAGTAAGATTGAGTGAATTAGTGTTAGGGTAGTGAGGGTTAGTGAAGTATATAGTATAGTGAGTGTGAGTGACATATGTGGTCTTTCATTAATACTTAGTTCATAATTTTTTTTACAATAGTTTTCTTTACAATACTTTTTAAATAATATTTTGTTATAATACTTGTTTATAATACTTATTTTTCTTTATAATACTTTTTTTTTACATTTTTCTATTTTGATATTATCTAATTATATTTTTGTTAAAAAAAAGTTTTAAGAGACTTGTGCTCAATGAGAAGTAGGTGGATATGGAGGGGACCGGGAGGAAATGGGGATTTATCCTCATCAAGGGTGCTCAGCAGCAGCACCACTAGGCTGCTTCTAAATTGGGGTGGCCTCTCACTTTCCAAGATGGAAGGAGAGGCAGAAATTGTTAGCAACATTGCTACTGATAATGCTACCAGCAGCAGCACTGCAGTAGAGCCCCAGCCACCTGTATCAATAATATTGGAGACAACAGGTTTACCACCCTTGTCACCAAGCAATTTGAATACTACAAGCCAAAATATGATGTCAGAGGCTCTGAGCATGAACAAAAGCAGAATGGCCTGTTCTCTGGTTAGTCACCGCTCAAGAGCATCACATTTTAGCTCTCTAGTGCCATTACAGAGGAGAATTTTCCACATACATATTAGACTAATCCCACCCATAAGGACGAACCAGTACCAAAATGATGGGCAAGTCCCCTCTCCATGGAAAAAACAGCTAACCCCAGACGTACATTTTGGCCTTATTTGAGCCTAGTCAGTGAGGTGTAGCTGGCTTCCCTAGGCACTGAGAGCAAAGGGTCCACGTCTGGATTACCCTTTACACTTAGGGAGAGACCCTAAGTGTTTCGCAAATACAAGCCAAACAATGATGTGAGAGGCTCTGAGCACGAACAAAAGCACAATGGTCTGTTCTCTGGCTAGTCACCACTCAAGAGCATCACATTTTAGCTCTCTAATGCCATTACAAATGAGAAATTTCCACATACATATTAGACTAATCCCGCCCATAAGAACGGTCCAGTACCAAAATGATGGGCAAGTCCCCTCTGCACGGAAAAAACAGCTAACCCTAGACGTACATTTCGGCCTTATTTAGGCCTCGTCAGTGAGGTGCAGTACATGTCTCTTCCATCCCAGCTTCTCCAGCATCATCATCACCACCACTAGTACCTACATGCTGTTGTTGCTGCTGCTCTATTCTAGACATCTCACTGCTGCTTGGAGGAGGTAACGAGCAATGTGATAGGGAGTCCCCTAATGTCAAATTTGCCATTTCCATTTGACCTGAAGAAGAAGGCAGACTAGCACTAGCAGAAGTAGCAGCAGGCACAGGCAGCTGATCTGTGCTCCTGTTGGTGGTGGTGGTATTAATGCTGAGCCTGCTCTCCTCCCCCAACACCAGTTCTGGCCTCTTCAGGATCATGTGCTGCCTGGACACTGTAGTGAAGAGGAGGGGAGGACTCACAATCCCAGGGTCAGAGGAATGGTGACTGCTAGTCTGGACACTCTCAAATGTTCCCCCCACCACTCCAGCTGCTTCACCATTACTGCTACTACTACTAACATCAACCACATCAAGTTTAGCTGCAAAGTCTTCCTCCTCACTCACAGTCACTAGTAATATGAGGATATTTTTGATTACCCCCTCCTTCACTCCTAATGCTAACAAGCTGCTGGACCTTACTAGAAGTAGTACTAGCACTGGCAGGACTGCTTGGGAATGGCAAGTGTGATTTAGGGTCCCTTGCTGTCATACTGGGCATCATTTTCTCCTTCCCCCCTGAGTACTACAAGAAAAACTAGCAGCAGGCAAAGTATTGGTGGCAGCAGGTTCAGCACTGGCAGCAGATTCAGCACTAGCAGTAGGTTCAGCACTGGGAGCAGGTTCAGCACTGGCAGCAGGTACTGCGCTGGTGGCAGCATGGGCAGCACGTCTGGCAGCAGGTACAACACTAGTGGCAGCACATCTGGCAGCAAGTACAACACTAGTGGCTGCAGGTACAGCACTGGCAGCAGGGGCAGCATGTCTGGAAGCAGGTACAACACTAGTGGCTGCAGGTACAGCAATGGTGGTACTGGCAGCAGGGGCAGCACATCTGGCAGCAGGTACAACACTAGTGGCTACAGGTACAGCAATGATGGCACTGGCAGCAGGGACAGCATGTCTGGCAGCAGATACAACACTAGTGGCTGCAGGTACAGCAATGTGGCACTGGCAGCAGGGGCAGCATGTCTGGCAGCAGATACAACACTAGTGGCTGCAGGTACAGCAATGGTGGCACTGGCAGCAGGGGCAGCATGTCTGGTAGCAGGTACAACACTAGTAACTGCTGGAACAGCAATGGTGGCACTGGCAGCAGGGGCAGCACATCTTGCAGAAGGCACAGGCAGCTGTCTTGCTCTCACTAGTACTACCCATTTCTCCCTTCCTCCCCATTCTCTTTTCTTCCTTCCTTCCAATTCCCTTTCCTCCCTCCCTTCCCATTAAATTTCCCAAGATCCCTTGGGGTGATTTAGGGGGACTGGACAGCATTGGCTCAGTACTGCTAGTCACTTCCTCCTCCTCAAACTCAGTGAACACATAATAAAGGTCCTTCCGGTTCCTCTAATTGCGGCTCATTATAGCAGTCACTATGAGCCTCTCCTGCCTCAATTTTTCCAAAATATCATAGCAGAACAGCACAGCACTTCTATCTCGCTCTGTAGGTGCTTCTATTGTGTCTGCCTTCTGCGAAAACATCACTTTTTATAGGGGAAATGGGAAAACAACGTAAATCAATGGGTGGAAACTTTCTAGCCATTGAAAAAATGGTGAAAGATTTTGGCCAATGGGAGAAAGATGCAAAAATTTTAACCACTAGTTTTAAAGTGGTCACGTGGGGCGGCACACTGAAATTCCCTATCGGGTCCTTAAAGGACCACACACTCCGCAACCGCTGGTCGTTAAGGGGTTAAGATTGCTTTCAAAAATAGACATGTCAATGGTTTATTTTTATCAATTGACGAAAATGCATAGTGAGTGAAAGAAGAAAACTCTGAATTAAATCAATATTTGGTGTGATCACCCTTTGCCTGCAAAACAGCATCAGTTCTTCTCGATACACTTGCACAAAGTCAGGGATTTTGTAGGTATATAGTCAGGTATATGATTATGCCAAACAGGTGCTAATGATCATCAATTTAATATGTTATTTACTTAGGGAGTTTAGAAATTCAGTCCCATACCTCTTCCTTGGAAATTCTTTTGAATTAACCTCTTGAGTGCCAGAGTAATGTCTAATGTGTTGCAAAGCAATGCACTGGATGCCTCTCTGGCATCCAGTGTCATATGGAGGTTCCAGACCACATGTTTTTTTCGCCCTTCCTTTAACAAAAATACATAATGTGGGGTCTAGGTGTTGTTGTCCACTTTTTTCGCAGGAAAATTGGCTTTAAAACTAGCGATTAAAAGAAAGAAAGTTTCCGCCCATTGATTTATGTAGTTTTGCCTTTTCGTTATAAAAATGTGAAGTATTCCTCGAAGTGAAACACAATAGAAGCAGCTACAGAGTGAGATAGACGTGCTGTGCTGTGCTGTTCTGCTGTGATTTTGAGGCAAAATTGAGGATGGAGAAGCTCATAGTGACTGCTATCGCTATGAGCAGGATTAAAAATGATAAAAGGAGGAACTGGAAGACCATTATGTGTCCACTGAGTCTGAGTCTGAGTAGGAAGTGAGCACTACAGAAGCAATGCTGTCCAGTCCCCCTAAATCACCTTTAGGGTTTTTGGGAAAATTACTGTTAAGTGAAGAACAAAAGGGTAGTACTAGTAGTGAAAGCAGGACAGGTCAGGTGCCTGCGCCTGCTGTAAGAGGTGCTCTGCCTGCTGCCAGATGTGCTGCACCTGCTGTAAGCTGTGTTGTGTCTGCTGTCAGATGTGCTGCCCCTGCTACCAGTGCCACCACCAGTGCGGTGCCTACTGCCAGTACTGCCCTTGCTTCCACTAGTGCTGTGCCTGCTGCCAGTGCTGAACTTGTTGCCACGAGTGCTGAAGCTGCAGCTAGTGAGAAGGAAGACTGAGGGGCAGAAATTGATGTGGTTGGTGTTAGCAGTAGTAACAGTGATGGTGAAGCAGCCGGTGGGACTAGTGTTAGGAGAGTGGTAGGGGAAGCAATTGTGAGCATCCAGACTAGAGGTCAAGGGAGCCCACACCATTCCCCTGGCCCTGGGAGCCCCCTTCCCTCCACAGCATTGTCCTTGTAGAACATGATCCTGAAGAAGGCAGAATTGTAACCACTGCAATAATTCCACCACCACCAGGAGCACAGATCAGCTGTCTGTGCCTGCTGCTAGTGCTGTCTTCCTTCTTCAGTCACCAAAAATGGCAAGTGTGACATTAGGAGACCCTCTGTCACATTGCTCATCACCTCCTCCAACCAGCAGTGAGCATTTGGAAATTTGTGAAATTTGCATCTGCTCTAATTCCTGCTGCTGCTGAGTTGCAAGGGCAGCAGGATGCTGATGAGCAGGCTAGTGTTCCACAGACCACTGTGGACACAATGGGAATGGGGTCAACAAGTGATCTGGGACTAGGAAAGGTTCCACTTGCCAGCAGCAACACATATACCAGATGTGGTGGGGGCTAGTTATGGTGCTACTACTTCCTCAGGCGCATCACTGGAGATAGTTGTGGCAAGTGAAACCTTCAACATCCATCAACCATGCTACTGCTGTTGTTGATCCCATTCCCTTTCAGCTGCCTAATCATCCTGCTGTTTAAACAACTCAGCAGCAGCAGCAAGAACAGCAGTCACAAATGCTGCATCTACATCAGAGCATTTGACAATAGCCAATGGCCACTGGTCAACAGGACATCACCTGCTGGCACTAGGCCAGTACAGATTTTTTTTTACTCAGGTCTTGTGCTTTCAAAAAAAAAAAAATCATAGTCCTATAAAAAAAATAAACAGTTTTTGGGGATTGTTTCTAAAAAGCCTAAGTTCTACAAATCACTGTTTCCTTAGGGTTTGTGCCAAACAAGCTTAAGTCCTACAAATCAATGTTTCTTCAGGGCTTGGGCCTCTAACAACAAATCTAACAAATCATCCTCTACAAAATACTCTATCAAGTCAAGTATCAGTGTACACCAGTGGCAGCTTATGTCAGGGGGTTCCTGTCTCTATCACTGTACATACAAAAGTCTTATTTTATTTTATTGATTTTTTTTAATTAACTGTCAAGAACCTACACCCCCAAAACAAATTCCCTGTTCAACTGATTCATTCATTCACCAACACAGACACCCTCCTCAGACCCCTTTTATACCATGCCTTATGAGGTTTTTTATATGTATTTAGGATTTATTTTGTATTAACTACCTCCCCCAATTCCATTAAACATACCTCCCAAAAAAAACATTCCCTGTTCAACTGATTCTTTCCCACACCCCACCAACACAGGCACCCTCATGCCCCTTTTATACTATGCCTTTGGGAAATAAAATAATATTTGTTATGTGTTGTGTGTAGCCTTTATGGTTTGAGAGATATTCACAAAGTTTCCCCTCCCGCCCTTTTACCTAGTGTAAGCCATCTCTTCTCAGATGTGGAATGTTGTCCATAGACCAGACAGATAACAGCAGGGGACAATCTTCCTCCTATGAGAACAATGAAGGTCCTGCTCCCCTTGACAAGTTTTTCAGGTTTTTCCCTTATCTTAATTGAAGATTGTCCCTCTCTACAGTCTACCTGGGCACCACCCTTCTGATCAGTGTTACATCAGTAAAAGGGGCGGGAGGGGGATACTTTGTCATTCAATTACTCTTGAACTACAACTCTGACAGAATTGAAATAACACTCCCCAAGGTCCAAATACTATGATGATTAACTAGAGCTGCTTTTATTATGAAACATTACTATCCCTTTAAATATCCCCATTGATTTAAATGGAATGAGCTAAGCGAAAAAAGTGGGAATTCGGCACTTTGCGGGAAATTATTCAACAAGTGGAAAGTGCCATTATTCACCAATTTCATTTTGAGGTGAAATTTTTTGCCCATCCTTAATCAGGACCCATAGTAGTTTTTCACACTCTACATCTTGAGCTCATTAGAATAGAGAGATGGGTTGATAAGGTGTTACCCTCTCAAATCTATTTAAGTCCATTTTGTCTTCAATAACCCATGCAATACATCTTTTTTTAACATGATTAACCCCTCCATTATTGAATGGGCTGGAAAGCAATTATTGTAATGTGTTGACAGCTATTCTGGCAATGGAGAGGATACTGGTGTTGGATAGTGGTGTTGGAGAGATATTTAGAGTTAATTTTTTTCAACAGTTAACCCCCCCTCCCATTGCAAGCAAGTTTCAGCATATTCCACGGCAAAGTATTGCAAGGAGGACTTGGGTTACAGTAGAGCGGATGCATGGGTACATTTGGGACAGGTGAGGGCTATGGTGAGCACAGGCCTTTGTAGCTGAGGAGGACTCTTTCCTAAACAAAGCTGCAAAAAAGGGGAATTGCATAGGTCATTTGTAATGCATTTTTGGATCATTTTGCTCACTTTCTGTTCATTTCCCTTATTGTATCAATAAAACTTTCATGGCATTTAAAATGCCATGTGTTTCTAAATGTGACTTTTTGGATGCAATGCAATAATATTAGTATTAAACCTAAAAAAGGGAGTTTATTTCTCAAATGCGTGTCTTAAAATATAAACTGTTAGTCCAAATGAAGAAATGTCTCAGCAATACCAAGGTACTAATATATTTTTATTAGTATAACTGGACTAATATGGCTATTGGCTACTACAATAAATTTGGATGCAATGTGCAATTTTGGATATGGCCGCTTGAGAAACATATATTATTTAATGCATAATTCAGATGAACACACAAATTACTGCAGCTAAATTAACATGGTTACTACAAATTAATTTGAATTCAGTGTTATATTTCTATCTCTATTGGCCACTGTTGCCTTTAACTACCTGGCTCAGCCTCCAGTACTTGCTTGATTTTCACACCAAGTTCCTGAGAGTCCTTGCCATAGCTTCCTGACTTCCTGAATCTTCGTGTACTGACTTTTGGCTTGTTTCCTGACCTTGTCTTTTGTCTTCTGTATCCTGTGACTATTTGATTACGAATCTTGACCCGGCATCCCTCTTGACAACAGCTCTGTCTCATCCCCAGGCACCTTCATCTCCTGTCTGGCTCTGGCCTCGGCTTTCCTTGACCACTCTTCATGGACTGTGCAACTCCTTTCCTGCTGCTCAGCTACTCAAGCCCTGTCCCTCCAGCTGTCATCTGATATTAGTGGGACGTACTTATTTCCTGCCTTCTGCTGTGCAATGAATGTCCCTCCAGCTGTTGCATTTCTCTCCTCCTACCGTCCCTGGACACTCACACTTTTGGTTGTTCGACTTCAACACCTCAGGCCTTCCAACCTAGTTAAGGGTGATGTCATCGGATCTCCCAGCAACCGACCCGACTAGTAGAGGGTGTGAAAGTTCGACGGCCTATGACTCCATGTCTCCCTACTGTCCAATTAGTCAAAAGCATCATAGTCGAAGTCTTAAGACTGACGCCTCCAGGATACCAACTAGTTGAAGGCAGTGGCAGATGAAGATTCAACTGAGTTTGTCTGAGGTCGACGGTTTCCTCCCTGTCCCTGTTTGTTAGAGTCTGTTTGACTCTCTTTGAATCCAACATCTCCTGAGTTCTCCATATTCTGATTCGAACCATGCTCCTGCTGTGATATTCCTTCTCTAAGATCCTCTCAGAGACTGACATGTAGCTAAATAGTAACACGGTTTGCCCCCTTTCACATTGTGACATATATCTAAACAAATCAATATTTTAGCATGAGTTTTACCAGCTGAAAAAGGTACAATATGCTGGTTAAGAATGAACAGTTAAAGAATGAAGACAAGACCATATGCACAGAAGCAGCTGTGAAGTAATTCTGGTGCAAGTCATTTGCACCATTGGGAGCAAATGAAGCTTCCCAGGGATTTAAATTATGTTTTTTTCCATCTTGAATGCTAGACAAGTCTCCATGCATTGCTTCAAAGGAGTTAAAAATACCAGTTACATCCACTGGAATTATTTGTTCCCTATGGCACACTTGAATTGCACCAGAATGAATCCACTTTTGTCTTTGTTCATGGCAAAATAACTGAACAACCCATCACTAAGCTGATTTTCAATTTCTATAAATGACTGAGTGAAATGGATTAGCTTCTTGAAGTGCTGTAAAACTTAATCCCAAGTGGCATGACAAATCAGGATACATTGGGCAACAATATCCCATGGACAAGTCTCCAGTCTTTTGAGTTACAGAGCTCTCCGGCAGTCTAGCTCTATATTGCTTGAGAAAGTATCTGGGAACGTGTGGTGAAATTCAACAAACAAGCACAATTGCTATTTACAGCGCACTTTTGATGGCAAAATGCTAAGCAATAAAATGTTATTGAATTGTGAACGTTTTTTGAATTAGCGAATGTTTGCTAATTTATCAGCTAATGCATTTCAAAAGTGGTTGTGGCTAAAATATCCACCATTTTGTGAGACGATTAGCCATTGAGCCTAGTTCAGCAAAGCAATTAGCACACACTTTCTTACACCTTTCTAACTTTACCACTAATTTAGGCCCATGTACTGACTTTCCAGTTAATTTAGAAGCATGTGCTATTCAGCAACAAGGTATTAGTATATTTGTTGTTGTATTAAAATGTGAGCAATCACAAATATCATATACATTTATGACCAAAAAATAGTGAATGATCCACTTGCTTGCATCCCACCCTGGGTTCTCTTTCTAAGAATCCTGGGATGCAAGACATCATTGTATACCATTAGTTTTGCCTAAGATCTGGAGCAGTCTCAGATGGCAGACACTTCTTAATTCTCACTAATTCATTTGCTTCTCTGATTCACTTGGTTTGTTTAACCTGCACATGATAATGAACCTGATAGGGGAGTGTGCTGATTCTCTGTCTTTGGAAGTGCTCAGCATGGATTGAAAGCTTTCTGTGAATTTTCCAAGAACAAAATTATCTTATTCTTATTGGCAGTGGACTGTTAGGCATGACTCATGAGGTTGTACAATATTTTTAATTATGCTTCTAAGGGTGTTAACCACAAAAAAGTAAAGTAATTTGGGGTCAAAACAGCTCCATCCCAGGGTAAGGTTACTAGACCTCTCATTTAAAAAAGCAGTAATACCTAGTTAAAATGTAAAAACTAAATTAAATGCTACATATCACAAAAAATATTCATTTTACCTGCCTGAGGGCAAATGAAGCAAGCCATGATCTTAGTGAAATGTTAGGGCTTCTAGCAATAAGTCACACTCCTGATGCTGAATAGCCAGTCTGTGCTTACATGCAGAGTAAACGCTTCTACTAATACAAGCTAATACAGTGGCCAAGTGAGTGATCAGGGCCAGATTTACATCCCAGAAACCTCTAGGCAAGAGAGGAGCCCTTAGCTCCACCCATGGCCACACCCATTTACATCCCAGAAACCCCTAGGCAAGAGAGGTACCCTTAGCTCCACTCATGGCAACACCCTCTCTCTCTGTCAATACCCTCAATTGTTTTGTAGCACATAAAATACCCTTGGTCTATAACAAACAAAAAAAACTTAACCCTTTGATTGCTAGAGAGATCTCTCTAGTATCCAAGGGGTTAAATAATAGCCTGTAAATGGGTATACAATGGATGTAGGGACATTGAGATTTCTCTGGCCACACCCAGAATTCAGAATGTGGGTGTGGCCAGCACAGCTGACGCACCCCTCAATATCTGGAGCTCTAGGTAGTTGCCTACTCTGTCTATTGGGCAATTTGGCCATGTGGGTGATAACAAAAAATATATAAATGCTGCAGTAGTCTAATGTGCAAGTAAAGTAAGCTAGTCTGTGTGGTATATGTCCGTTAACTCTGAATACATATAACATATGCACATTAATCAAAGCAGCCCTGTGGAATACATTTTTCATGTGTCCTGAGCTAAAGGTAAGGTATTGTTAGCCTTCCATGGGGGAGAAATAAAATGTTTAATTGATTTAAATTGAACCTTTAAAGGGATAGTATTACTTCAAAATTACTATCCCTCATATTGTAGCCCTTAATAAACTGAGTTAAATGACACCAGCGGCATCTCTCAAACCTTTATGGTTTAAGAGATAGCCGCTTTCAAAGTTTCCTCTCCCCTGCTGTCAGCGTTCTGCTGCCACCAGGAGAATCCGGTCTCTGAATCAAGCGGAGGCTCTTCAGCAGAGCCGATATCTCGTTATGGAAGGAAAAATTATTAATTGAAACAGTCTTCTACGTATGCTTGGTAGGCCATTCTACCTATACAAAATCAGGGGAATGTGAACTTGTACTTAGAGTAGAGAATAACTGCCCCCTGAGACTTTATATGGGAAGAAAGGTACAGCCTGTTACTATACCTCCCAAGTGTCCTTCTTTAGGAGGGACAGTTCCTCTTTTAGACCCAAATCCCTCTGTTCCTCTTTCCCACCCTGATGTCCCTCATTTTAGGAGATCAGACTGTGTGGTGTGTATATAAGTGTATCACATTGCTCTACAGCAATAAAACTCACATTATTGTTTGTTTAAATGTCAGTATATGTGTTTATAAATTAGTCTGTGTAAATAAAATACTTTGGTCTTGTTATAAGTCAATTATTAGGTTACACAAGTTTGTATAAATGGGTCATGAAATAGCTTAAACATTCCTGGTAATTCCCTGCCCACCAGCCACACCCCCAGCAACACCCCCTAAAACACAAGTATCCCTCTTTGCCAAATTAAAATGTTGGGAGGTATGCGTTACAGGTCTAAGGTCCTCTATGGTATTGTTATAGCTCCAGAATTGTATCTCTTTAGCTTGATGAATAAGGCACATAGAGGAGAGACTTATGCAACAGGAGTTATAAAGAATGTGTATAATATAACATAAAGATTTAACATTCTCATTAGGTAAAACTCCAGTCAATCACTGAGTGCCACAATGACAATCGATGTACTCACAAATGGGGTGGGTGAGAGGGGCATATGCCACCTAACAGCAAATAAAGCTAAATAGAATGCGACCTGTCTCTGTTCAGGTTAACAGATGGAATACTGGAAATGAAATGTTTAGAAAATAAATTTAATATAAATTAAGCATTTTTGTATTCAAATAATTAATAAAATAAAATATGCCCCCCAACAAACAAAGTTTTACAGATCAACTGCTTTCTCAAGTACTAATGGTGACTGCACACTACAAAACATCTGAGCAGAGACAGGTCAAATTCTCTGTAGGCTTTATTTTTTGTTAGGTGGCATATGCCCCTCTCAACCACCACAATTGTGAGTACTTTGTCACTGTGGCACTCAGTAATTAGTCAGCAGTATTGGGCACCCTCTTGTGTGTGTTTTCATTTATGTACCTCTTCCTGGTGGATGTATTGAGGAGCAGCCCATATAAAAGATCAACATTGCCGGTAAAGACCTAGATGAACTGTGGTGTAAAGAACCCTCCAGCTTGATTCCCAGAAAAATATTTCTTCCCATTGATTTCATTAGGTGAAAAAGGCAGGAAAAAGTGGAAAAACTGCACTTTATGTGGGAAATTAACTGCCAATCGGAAAGTGTCATTATATGTCGATTTCAGTTTGAGGAGAACATTTTCGCTCATCCCTAGCTAGGAGTACCTCCTATTATTTTCTTGGCTTTTCTGCAGCTCCAGTCATTCGATTCTTTTGAGAAGTGAAGTAGAAACGGTCTTGCCCAAATTCAGAAATATGTTGCAATGTTTTCATGAAGAAGTAGGGTCAAAAATAAAGGCAGTTTTACTGATTAAGGTATAACCTGTTCTTAATGGAAGTATATAGTGACCGCTTGATATGTGAAAAAATATTCTCATTAGTGAATTTTCTCAGAATATTCTCAGATAGACATACTTATAAAATTGAATTTACTTCTCTATAAACATAGCTGGTAACTCTCCGGATATGTCCCAGGGACTTCGGTCTTTGCTGTTGATTACCGGGTCTCTGGGGTAGAAGCTGATTTTCCGGATGTGGGGAGTTTTTAATAAAACTCTGTCCACCTCTACTCCTTCCCTGTCTGTTCCTCCCACTCTCCAACCACTCCTCCTCCTTCCCCAGCCTATTCCTAGCACTTTTCTCACGTCTATAAAGCCCCGCCCCCACTCCTGATTAAGCCCCACACATTTTTGTGCCACCAATGGCCTCATTCATCTCACCCAGCGGCAGCACAGGACTCCCTTCTGATGAGTCCAAAAGTGAAAGTTCCTAGGTATACACTATAAATACGACCCGTTCTTGTACATTTTTGTGACAGTTCTTGAATATACACTAAGAATGCTTTTTTTCTACATCTCCCCTATGGCCCATATTTATAAAAGCAAACTGGAGTTATTCTGGAGTAAACCAGCTGTACCATGTGGGACAAATAAACATTTCTGTTAAATTAAATTAAATTGGATTTTAACCCATTGCTCTACAATGTATTGGATACCTCACTAGCATTCAAAGGGTTAAAAAGCACTATTCAAGTACATGGGAATTTAGGAATGTTTATTTGTCCCATTGTTGGTTTGCTCCAGAATAACTTCATTTTGTTTTTATAAATTTGGGCGTAAATGTCTGAAAATATCAACAGTTATGTAGTTCTGTTCTGCTATCCCTGTTCTACACATTTCTTTTCATTGAATGTATTGCAAATATTTATCTCCTAGACACATTTATGCAGAGAAGCAGAGAGCCTAGTGCCAGCTGTTAATAACCTGTTTATTCTTCAGTAGTAAATCAAAATAAAATCACGACTGGGCTGCAAAAGGTCATCAATAAAACATGGCATATATAGATTAAATATAAATACAGTCATTGCCTCTCATTGTTTTCCAACACAGTAATGTATTAACTCAGTAACACTTTCCATAACAAATAGACTGACATAACATTCCGTCTGTTTGTTTTTTTGCCACCGAAACAATTTACACAGATACAAGGATCATTAAACAAAGAGCAACTTATTGACTAGGCATTAAACATATTCCTGCTGTTTTTAATAACAACACTTTTAATTACCAATGATAGTTAAATCAATTGTAGACATTAACAGGAGTTAATGTCATTTGAAAAAATCCCCCATAATAACTTTAGAATGTATTTTTTAAAAATACTTATTACATTACAGTGTTGAGTCGTATTACTATTTAGGATTTTCAGCCCTTGCAGAAGAATTGTATCTACAGGCATAATTGACCCTTAACCATTTGAGTACCAGAGAGTTATCCACTGCATTAGATCTAAAGTCCCCTATTCCAACTTACTTTACTATATCCAAAAATACCAGTGGTGATTAATTATTTTACCCTTGTGCCTTTGATCAAGAGAGAAAGTTTCAATGGGTCATGCATGCATACATGGGAACTCTCCAGAGACTCTGGTTTTTAGAATGAGTTATGGTGTCTCCAGGGACAATGGCTGATACTCTGGCTTGGGAGTTCATGGTGACCCCACCTACTTTCTCACCCATTCCACCCACTGTTCCTCCCAATTCCCTGCCCCCTGATTAAGACCCTTGAATATTATAATGCAAATTGCATCATTTGGACACTCAAATCTCACCCTGATTAAGCCCCTCCCGCATCATGACATGAATAGCATAATTTTGACACTTATTTCCACAGCCCAGTGTGTCTCTCCGGGGGCCATAAATGATAATGTTCCCTGGTATACCGAGATGTTATGTCATTGGAAGCAGACATGACAGTTGCTAACAGAACCATAGAACCACTGACTCTGCTCACTGCACCTGGTAGTCTTCTCAATTCTTTAAGGAACAGAGAGGGTGTTCAGTGCAGCATGTGTGTGCATCATTACTCATGACGCTCAAACCTTTACTGAAAATTAAATGTTCTGAAATGTTTACAAGAGTAAACTATCTTTTGTTTTCAAATATGCTTAATTAAATGCATATTAGATACAAGATACTGTGGGATGTGCTAATACAATTCTGCTCTACAATACGTGCAGGAACTGATTATTTTCATGCTTGGCCTGCTTGCTGCCTATTTATTAAACTAATTACACTGTAACTTCTCCACTTCATGCTGCTTGGGCTACGAGATGGGAAAAAAGGGCATTTAGGGGCATTCCTTTCCTCTGAGCCTTCTTTCCCTCAACTTATTAACAAGGTGCAGAGGAACTCTGATAAATTCTTCCTTTTTCCATCACATGCAGTAGAGGAGGTATTTTCAGCTTGCTTGAAACTGAGGACTGCAGGGCCACAAAGCAGAAAAGCAATTATAGGTCCCGCTAGGTGCAGGCACATGGTGTTTAGTCTTATGTACTGCATAAGCACAGAAAAAGAGCAGCATTGGCAGTTTCAAGCATTCACCTCCCTCCATACCTCTATGTGCAGTTTACTCAGAGAAATTCAGTGTTAATATTAATTAATATGATAATAAAATGTGATGATGTGACACTGATGTCATTGGTCTGTACCAATAAGAAATAAGAATAACCAACGCGTATATCAAAAGAAACAGTTGCCACGAAGAAAAAGCAATGAGCAATGAAGCAAAACGGTAATATTAGAAATGGGGTAGAACATGCAGAAATGTGCAAGACCATAAGTTAGAGCATAAAAGAAGAAATGCGCAAGTTCCGTGTTGAGCTCATTAAAAGGACACTGTAAAAAAATCAAGGACTAAAGAAAGCAGAAAAAGAATGAACACACAGAAGAGCCAAATGTTTGAATTTGAGCAAGAAGATGGTCCAACAGCAAAAACTACTCAACAAATACTAAAACACTTGGAAGAATTGTATTCTGATCTTTATAAGGATGAAGGACAACAACTGAATATAGTGCCAGAAGCTGAAGCTGTGCCAGATGTCTTGGTAGAAGAAGTAGAAGCTGCAATAAAATAAATGAAAAATGGGAAAGCAGCGGAACCTGATAAAGTTACTATTGAAATGTTGGATGCCAGAGGTCAACCCTTATTCAAAGCCTAGCTAAACTATTTTCAAAATGCTTACTCCATGGAAATGTGCCTGAAACATGAAAAAATGCAGAAGTCATCCTACTGCACCATTAAGCCTCTACTCAGTCATCTGCAAGGTTTTCATAAAGGTACTATCATGAAGAATGGACACAACACTTAATGCAGCACAACCTAAAGAACAAGCATGTTTCAGGAGTGGTTTCGGTACAATGGACCCTATCCAGACCGTGCAACAAGCTATAGAGCAACATAATGAATACAACCTTCCATTATGAGTAGTCTTTGTTGACTATTAGTGATGAGTGAGTGTGCTCGGCCGATGCTCGGATCGGCTCGAGCATCGCTCTGCTCGGCACATGGCGGTACTCGTCGAGTACCGCCATGTGCTCTCCCTCCATGTTCGGGTGGCGGGGATCTGTGCCGGAAGAGGCACAGATCACAAGACGCTCCGCTGGACCACCAGGGACTGGAGGTACGGGGGCATTGCGGAGATGAAGGGGGCATTGCGGAGATGAAGGGGGACATTGTGGAAGAGGGGCATAGACTCTATGCCCCTCTTCCACAATGTCCCCCTTCATCTCCGCTATGCCCGTCTTCCACAATGTGCCCCTTCATCTCCGCTATGCCCCTCTTCCACAATGTGCCCCTTCATCTCCGCTATGCCCCTCTTCCACAATGTCCCCCTTCATCTCCTCTATGGCATAGAGGAGATGAAGGGGGACATTGTGGAAGAGGGGCATAGCGGAGATGAAGGGGCACATTGTGGAAGAGGGGCATAGCGGAGATGAAGGGGCACATTGTGGAAGACGGGCATAGCGGAGCTGAAGGGGGACATTGCGGAGCTGAAGGGGGCATTCGGAGATGAAGGGGGCATAGCGGAGATGAAGGGGGCATTGACCAGGCACCCTCCCCTCATCAGAGCAGGGGGTGCCTGGTGTTGCCCCATTCATTCCAATGGGGCTCGGGTGCTCGGCCGAGCACTCGAGCCTCAGGGGGTGCTCGGTCAGAGCACCCGAGCACCCGAGCATCGGGGTGCTCGCTCAACACTATTGACTATGAAAAGGCCTTTTACTCAGTGAAACAACACATAGAAGCATGGAACATTGAATTCTGAACATAACAAAAAGAGACTGAAAAATGTGTGCATGGATTCCTCTGTAAACAAAAGTCTATGACATAACTGAAAGAGTAAAATGCCTAAAATGGAAATGGGCAGGCCACATGGCAAGAAGACATGATGGTAGATGGACCAACCTAACTTTGGAATGGTTTCCACGCAATCCCAAAGGCCCAAGAAGAAGACCACGGACAAGATTGGTAGATGAAATTACCAAATTTGTTGACACATAATGGTAACAGAAATCACCAGACTGATGTTGTTAGAAACTTGCTGAGGTGACCTTCATCCTGCAGTGGATCACCATTGGCTGAAGATGATGATGATGGTATATATATATATATATATATATATATATATATATATATATATATATATAAATAAACGAAGATGGAAGCACTCACGCTTAAATGTGACTCTGGCCTGCGTGCTGTTCTGCACGGCAGGATACAAAGAACATGTTTGAAATAAGAACGCACACACAGGACTTCGATATAGTGCTGACATAAATCCAAATTATTTCATGATCAACGTTTCGGCTGTGCTCAAGCAGCCTTTCTCAAGATGTCTGTACAATGAATGGTGCTCCCCTCAAATACCCTTTGAGCGATTTTCACGCCAACACCGGCGGCTTCGTGACGCCATGACGTCATCCTTACCCCTAACAAGCCAGTGAACTTACTAATTCCTAAAATACAACATATTCGAAAGTAACATGTCGAAAGTGTATCTTTGTAATTACGATAGTCTAAGTTAACAATGTTCATATGAAAATAATTTGTACAAAAGCATCTTACGTTTCGAAGGTCATGGGTTCATATGTCACTAACCTCCATTCGAATGAATTCGGTTGTTGAAAAAAATTAATAAACTATAAAATGTGCCAACGAGAATAACTATTGTCGACAGGGTCCTAAAGGCACAATATGGCTATTCCAGACATATAGAAGACGAACAAGGAGAAATTTGAATATTCTCATTGGAATCGATCTCCGTCTCGAACAGCTGTTCGAACGTGATCCCCAATTCGTACCCTTTCGATTGATACAACGTTATTTCGAACTATGCACAGTATAAAAAATAAGTCAAAGGGCATCCCCATGTGTAATCTTTATTTAGATTGCTGGATTTCCCAAGCTCAAATACCATTGAACCTATAAACTATTTCTTCCTCCACATCTATCCATGGGATCTGACACATAGATGCTTTTAGACTCATTATGATTACTAAAGCAAAACACTAATCAAATTCATTTTAAGAATAGAAGAGTAACAATACAACTTAGGTTACCTAAACACATAAAATTGAAAATAAGTAAATAAAGGCTTGTCTGTTCAACCTATACCAGCTCAAAATCATATACTATACAGTAAATCCATATAAAGAGCTACAAGTCTCTAAGTAATGACCTCCAAAAGGAAAATCAGGTAGCCCCCTAAAGACCAAGTATCAGTGTGGAGAAATATATTTTACAGACTGCCAATAATTAATAGATCACGTTTTTTACTTCGCTATATAGTAGTAGAGAGATATCGAATAGACACACTCCTTCAGAACTTCCAAGGTCTACAAAAAGCCAATTCCTGGTTGTCCATCATGCAGTCATGTGTAATCCCAGATCTGATAGGGATCTGATAGGGTGCAAAAGACTGTCCGGCCTATAATGAATGCAGACATTCATGTATACGGCATTCTGCCTCCGGAACAATCTGTTACTTTAAATTCATAACTTCTCTGTCCACCCAAGAGGAACTGCTAACACCATTATCTGCTGGTTCAAAATCATTCCATGCATTTCAGCTGGTTAGACCATTCTCTACATATGGGTGATATTATCCATGTAAGTCCTTCAGATAGATTCTCCGTTATAGTGTTGTTTTTATACACCCATCATATCCTATATTGGGGTGTTGATCTTTGTACTTATAGTACACCCCCATATGTTCCATAAAGCATCCACAGATTGATGTCCAATTCCTTAATGTTAATGCTGCTGCAGATAAACACATGATCAAATCATAACTCGGTTGGCCTCCAAATAGAAAGTAGTTTCAATGTAGTATACGTACTACACATGAACTGTACGTAATTTATCGCCACAAAGGGGAAGATAGACAACAATCCCATTATTTGTCCTATCCATTTGACAGAAGGAACCCCTTAAGTATCATTATAGTGTTAATAGAATGGTACAAATGATAATACTTCATTCAACCCCTTTGGAGCTAACGTGTCCAGTGTGTGTGTATCCAATATACCTCTCTCTGTAGTAAAAGGTTAGCTCGATTACCTCCCCTTCTTAGAGGTGGTACGTGATCTATTAAAATTGTTCTTAATGAAGAGACAGAGTGCTTGTATTCCAAAAAATGCTTAGCCACTGGTTTATCCGTAGTCCCTCTTGAGAGCACCTGTCTTATTGAAGACCGATGGTTAGCCATCCTTCCACAGAATGTGGTTTCCATCTTTCCCACATAGTATTTGCCGCATGGACACATCAAAATATACACTATGTGATCAGAGGTAGATGTTAGTTTGAACCTTATATTGAAAGACTTGTTGCTGTGAGGATGTGTAAAGACCTTTGTACTTAGCATGCTGTTACAAGTAGTACAGTTACTACAGCGCACACAGCCCAGAGCTCCTTTGAATTTCGTCAGCCAATTTGTTTTCTCCTGTGGGGCTGTCGATTTCACAGCTGAGTCAGGTCTCATCAGATAATCCTTAATGGTTCTACCTCTTTTATATGCAATTCTGGGAGGAGATGTATTGAAGAATGGCATATTCGGATCTAATGAAAGGATACTCCAGTGACTCCACAATTTATTAGCCAAGACTTCGCTTGGCTAATACGGATATTCTTTAGTAAATCCTTTTGAGTAAACTATTGACATCGTTGTAATTCTCAAGTCAATAAATTGTGACTGTATCCTCTTTGAAGAAACTTATTTTTCGTCTGCTCCAGCTGTATAGCTGCTTTTTTAGGGTCACCATTATTTCGGATCACCCTCAGAAATTGAGAGTAAGGTATGCTCTTTTTTAGAGCCGGTGAGTGACAACTTTTTGCAATGCAAATTGTATTGCATTCAGTAGGTTTAGTGTATAATGTAGTATCTAAGGTTTGACCATGCTTGTAAACCTTGACATCCAAAAAATCGACAGTGGTGTCACTACAAGTGTGTTTAAAAAGAATAGTGGTAGGCAGAGTGTTTAAAAAGGAAATCCACTCAATGAGATCTAATTCAGATCCTCTCCAAATCAGAAATAAATCATCAATGTAACGTTTGTAAAAAATTATGTTAGGATGACATATATATTGCTTTTCGTATTGCAACATAAAGAGATTGGCATAAGTTGGAGCCACGTTAGATCCCATTGAAGTGCCAGCTACTTGTAAGTAAAAGGTGTTCTCAAATCGAAAAAACATTTTTTGTTAGTGTTAGATGCAGTAACTCGCAAAGAAATTCTGTGGGATAACCGTGGTTGCGTGGAGAAAAAGATAGGGATTGTCTGACAGCCTCCACACCGGCATCATGTGGGATGACGGTGTAGAGGCTGTCCACATCCATTGTTACCAATAGATCTCTGCCCTGAATGTTAGAAAGGGATTGAATCGATAGAATAAAGTCAGTTGTGTCTGTAAGATAGGAGGGCATGTCTTTCACAAGAGGTTGTAGAATTGAATCCAAAAATGTGGCAATATTTTGTAATAAAGATCCCCTTGCAGAGATGATGAGACGACCCGGTGGATTGGTCAAGTCCTTATGAATTTTTGGAAGACAATATATGATAGGACAAATAGGATGTTGCACGGTAAGATATAATCTTAAATTTTCGGAAATCCAGCCTCTTGTGAAGGCATTATTAAGAATAGTGTCAGTCTGCTTCTTGAAGGAGCTTGTAGGATCCTTAGACAAGGTCTGATATGTCTTTTGATCTTGTAATAATCTCAGAACCTCATTCCTGTAATCATGAGTGTTCAGCACTATCACAGCTCCCCCTTTATCGGCAGGTCTGATGACCACCGAATGATCTGCCTTCAGAGAATCCAAGGCTAGTTTCCCAGATTTGGAGAGATTAGAACTAGTCTTGGTGATCCTAATATTATGTTGCTCTGACATTAACCTTCGTGAAAAAGCTTTAATAGCCGGATCAATATTAGGTGGATCAAATTTGCTTTTTGGGCGGAGTGTGGTTTGCTGTACCCGTGTCTGATCCCTGAAATAATTTCTGAGATTTAATTTACGTTGAAATTTCTGAATATCAACTAAGATATTAAAAGAATTCATTTTAGTTATAGGGATGAATGACAGACCTTTGCTAAGAAGAGAAGTTTCAGCTGCTGTAAGTGCTCTATTACTTAAGTTGAATACAACACTTTCGGTATTGCTGGTGGTCTCCCTATGTCTCTGCCACCAATCGCCCCTCCAAATGTGGGGTCTGTGTCGTTTGACGTTACTTTCTTGTTTGCTGATCTGGTACGTATGTCTAAAAAAGGGGGGTCTGCACCAGAGACAGAGGCAGAATCAACAGTCAAAGGTTGGATCGTGGTAGCTGGCTCTTCTGAATCTGACTGGGAAGAATTACCCGAGCTGTTATCAACTGTTGTCAGGTTTTTAGGTTTATTTATGCATCGCTGCACTCTCCTATTAAATGCTGGATGCTCCTTTTGTCCTGACAACCAATTATATACTCTATTATCCTTGTAGTCCTCTTGGACTTTAGTTAATTTCTAATTCTTAAAACTGATTAATTCCTGTTTGTATTTGTTAATTGCAGTATTTAGTTTATTGTACCAGCCAGCAGAAGAATCAGCCTCCAATGTTTGCTTATGTGCAGATTCAAAGTTTAGCAGGTCAAGCCTAACTTGTTTCAAAATTTTACCTACTTCTTCAACCACTAATACAAGTAAATCGAAAGAACATTTGTTAAGAATCCCACACCAGTGTCTGCAGAACTCAGGATTAGACCTCCCAATTGTAGGGACGTTTCTAATCCTGAAACCCCTGGGAAGCTGGTTATTGCTGTGGTAATTTGAAAGATATAAACCATGCAAATATAAGCCAGTTTCACGTTTTTTCAATTTAAGTAGTTGATGGTATAAACTTAAAGGAGAATCCCCGCCAATAATTTCGTCAGGAGATGCCGCAAATAAGATGCCCTCAATTTGTTCTGTTTCTCTGCATTCATTATAGGCCGGACAGTCTTTTGCACCCTATCAGATCCCTATCAGATCTGGGATTACACATGATTGCATGAAGGACAACCGGGAATTGGCTTTTGTAGACCTTGGAAGTTCTCAAGGAGTGTGTCTATTCGATATCTTTCTACTACTATATAGTGAAGTAAAAAACGTGATCTATTAATTATTGGCAGCCTGTAAAATATATTTCTCCACACTGATACTTGGTCTTTAGGGGGCTACCTGATTTTCCTTTTGGAGGTCATTACTTAGAGACTTGTAGCTCTTTATATGTATTTACTGTATAGTATATGATTTTGAGCTGGTATAGGTTGAACACACAAGCCTTTACTTACTAATTTTCAATTTTATGTGTTTAGGTAACCTAAGTTGTATTGTTACTCTTCTATTCTTAAAATTAATTTGGTTAGTGTTTTGCTTTAGTAATCATAATGAGTCTAAAAGCATCTCTGTGTCAGATCCCATGGATAGATGTGGAGGAAGAAATAGTTTATAGGTTCAATGGTATTTGAGCTTGGGAAACCCAGCAATCTAAATAAAGATTACACATGGGGATGCCCTTTGACTTATTTTTTATACTGTGCACAGTTCGAAATAACGTTGTATCAATCGAAAGGGTACGAATTGGGGATCATGTTCGAACAGCTGTTCGAGACAGAGATCGATTCCAATGAGAATATTCAAATTTCTCATTGTTCGTCTTCTATATGTCTGGTACAGCCATATTGTGCCTTTAGTACCCAGTCGACAATAGTTATTCTCGTTGGCACATTTTGTAGTTTATTAATTTTTTTCAACAACCGAATTCATTCGAATGGAGGTTAGTGACATATGAACCCATGACCTTCGACACGTAAGATACTTTTGTACAAATTATTTTCATATGAACATTGTTAATTTAGACTATCGCTATTACAAAGATACACTTTCGACATGTTACTTTCGAATATGTTGTATTTTAGGAATTAGTAAGTTCACTGGTTTGTTAGGGGTAAGGATGACGTCACGGCGTCACGAAGCCGCCAGTGTTGGCGTGAAAATCACTCAAAGGGTATTTGAGGGGAGCACCATTCACTGTACAGACATCTTGAGAAAGGCTGCTTGAGCGCAGCCGAAACGTTCATCATTAAATAATTTGGATTTATGTCAGCACTATATCGAAGTCCTGTGTGTGCGTTCTTATTTTGAACATGTTCTATATATATATATATGTGTGTGTGTGTGTGTGCATGTGGACTGTGATGTGCAGTGGTGCCTTGATGTCAAGGACACTCAAGGTAAGCGGGCCAGTGGGACTTGGATTGAGAGGCTGCAATGAGCTTTTGCAGAAACCAATGATGATTTTCTGATATTAAGAAAAAATATACTTTAAAATAAAAACTCAATTTTTGCCATCACGGTGACCACTGAAGACAGGTCTCCTTTATTAAAGATTAGGCAGTAGCCATTATCCTTAAAAAAATAAGTATATGTGGCAGAAATTACCAGTTTGTTAGGTTATCCAGAGCAACTGTGTCCAATGCTATGAAGGCATGCACATATTATGGGAAGACAACATCTGCTAAGAGGAATAGTGGCTGATAATGTAAACTAACTGAAAGGGATTGGTGGACATTAAAGAGAATTGTATCCAAAAGTCACAGAACTACTGTAGCAAATGTGACTGCATAACCTAGCACTCATCTAGATGACACTGTTTCCATCAAAACAGTTCAATGAGACCTTCACAAATGCAACATATATGGAAGAGCTGCAGTTTCTAAACCACTGTTCATAGAATACAATACTAAGAAGTGAAAAGGCTTGCATAATGAGCATACAACTTGGATATCTGATGATTAGAAACATGTCAAATGGTCAGATGAGTCATACTTCATGCTATTCCCTACATCAGGCTGGCTTATGTTTGGAGAATTCCTAAAGAAACATATAATCCAAAATGCCATCAAACAAGGGACGATCTAAAATGGTTTGGGCTACAATATTGTATTCTGTTGGCCTTATTATTACCCTAGTGGCTACATGGATATTTTAGGCAATATTGAGCACCCTATGATACAAACATTGTTTCCTGAAAGTAATGCAATAGTAGTTGAGGAGCATGAAGATGAAGTTAAACATCTCCCACCATGGCCAACAGAGTTTCCAGACTTAAAGGGATAGTAATGTTTCTAAATAAAAGTAGCTGCAATTAATCGTCATAGTATTTGGGCCATGGAGAGTGTTATTTCCACACTTTCAGAGTTGTAGTTCAAGATTATTTGCAAGATAACAGATCCCCCCTCCTGCCCCTTTTACTGATGTAACACTGCTCACTTCAGAACAGAAAGGTGGTGTCCAGATGGCTTGCAGAGAGGGACAATCTTCAATTAGCATAAGGGAAAAACCTGTCAAGGGGGCAGGGTTTTCATTGTTCTCACAGTAAGAAGATTGCCCCATGCTGTGAGCTGTGAGGGGCGGGAGAGGGATACTTTATCATTCAATTACTCTTGAAGTACAACTCTGACAGTATTGTAATAACACTCTCCATGGCCCAAATTCTATAAAGATTAATTGGAGTTGCTTTTATTTTGAAACATTACTATCCCTTTAAATATCATCCAACAATTGTGATCAGTTTTAGAGAGAAAAGTGAGAAACAGATTCCCTCCTTCATTATCTCTTAAGGAACTTGATGTTATACATGATGAATGGTACAACTTGAAACTGTTCAAAACATGAGTCTATTTCAAGTAGGATACAAGCTGTGTTAAAGACAAATGTTGGTCCAACACCATATTAATAAAGAATTGTTGCTATTTATCTGCTGTTTCCATTATTTTATCCACCCGCTATATAAATGATAATACTTTAGAAAAAGGGAAGCTGATGTAAGAAGAATTGGAGCATTGCTAGTTAAAACCTATTGCACCATAGGGGACAAAAAATGTCCCAAATTCTCATTTATTTGAATTGACAGCACTGCAGAATAAGTTGGTGCTATATAAATAAAGAATATAATAATAATAATTGACCTTTTAGCCTGTTGTATTGTGAAGCAATGCATTGGAGACCCTCAGAAATGCAAGGTGTTACCAGTCCCATTTTTATTTGTAACCTATGGCATAGGTGGCTTACTCCAAAACTGCTAAACAGTAACATGTACATTTGCTGTAGATATTAATAAGGCACAACTTACATAAGAACCCGCACCAACCCAAACACAAGCAGCCAGTGTGCAGGCACGTGGACACATAGACACCAAGGGGGGCTTGAGCACCTGCCCTTTTTGTCCAAAGTGCCCTCGTGCCCTTTTAATAATAAAATATATATGTGCACGTCCCTGCCAGTGTGTTAGAGTACAGGGGATATATGCCTGCCCTGTCAGGGACCACACTATCTCTACAGATGTATGTGCACTTGAAACAGGATCTGTTACAAAGTACAACATTGTTTGTTAAATATAAAACAATATAAAACAATAAAAACAACAATGCATTTCTGAGTGATGTTGCTCTTTCCTCGGGAACAATGCATCCTTTAAGGCTAGAGGAAAGGTGCTTTCAACTGAAACAAAGGAGAAGGAATTCTTTCCTCTGCAGACTTTGCTGGTGGATTCTGAATGTTTTCTAAAAATTACTGAATACTCTTTTAGCTTAGAAAAATATAGAGAATTATGACAGCTAGTTACAGTTCGGATAGGATATTGATTCACAGAAATATCTGGTTGCCTTTTGGGGTCAGAAAGGATTTTTTTCCTAACTTGGTGCATTTTTTTTGTTTTCTTCTATATCAGAAAAAATAAAAGAAGGATAAGACAGCAAGAGTTGAACTTGATGGATGCATGTATTTTTTCATCATTATCAACTTTGTTACTCTGTAAACTTTATAGACCAAGAGACTCAACTTTTTATTACACTCTTGCTTTAATATCCCACTACTAATATAAATTTAGTTTCACAATAATTTGTGAATAAGTCAATTTACTGACAACAGTTAATGTCAAAGCATGTACAGGTTCAAATAATAGTACTGTTTTATAGTATGTGATATTTGATTCCCAATGCTGTTGAGATAGCACTGTCATAAAGTATGTTTCATCCCTCTCTGTTTTGATTCAAAGGAATTTCCAATTTTACATTTTCTGATTCCAATAATTAATTTGCTCTTTCATTAGAATAAGAAAAACAGTTGCAATCAGAATCAACAATTATTAGTTTATTTTGATAAAACTATGAAAATATTTGTTTCTGTGTATTTTAGTTCAAATGGTATATATGTATCAAATTCAGCATTTTATTTCACAATATATGATAATACATTGCAAAAATATATATTTCTAAATTCAAAATAATGTTTTATATGTAAAACTGTATGTTCTTTAATTCACAACTGATTAATTGTATTTATCTGTTTTACAGCTGTTTTTAGATTCTCTGATACATAAGATCATTATTTCTTCATAATGCTAAGCTTTCCACAATATGGAGCAGTCTGCACTTAAACGTATACAGATGAATAGTATAGTTTTTCATTCAATGATTCCTTCATTTCTTGTTATACTCCTGCACTGTAAAATATAATGATCAGAAAGAAAATAAGCATATGTAAAGAAACTTGATGTAAGAAACATGTAAAACATTTATTGAAAGGTATTTTCCTTGACCGTAGGACTTTTAAATGTTCTAAGAAAATCATAGAAGCATGATGGAATGAACTGACAACTCTTTGTTTAATTCAACTCTTAAGAGGCTTTTGTACCTTTAAACAGTAAATATTATTCTATTTGGTAATGACCTTCTTATATCAGCTGGATACATCTAAGTGTATTCTATATTGCCCCATTATTAATATAGTCTTTGATGAATAATCAACAATCTGAACTTTACCCCCATTGTATTTCTAGGTCTTTCGAGACAGATGTTCCTACCAAACTTAGAATTATAAAGTAAATAATAAATGAAATACAACAAAAGCTATTCAAACCTTGAGAGTACTTGATGTATATATATTTAGATAAAAAGCAATTGGTCTCTAATCTTATTTGTGTACCTATGAATACATTATGGGATATGAATCCATTTAAATTATGATTGTAAGTTTATCAATAAAAAGATTCAGTTTAATCATTTTGCTTCTGTTAGTTTTGTAACAGTATAAACAAACTATGAAGATATGGCCTTATTTTCTTTTTTTTCCAAAACAGTCTTCAATTTTCATGTTATTTTAATATCTAATTTTAAGCATCTTTTGAGGGTATTTGCTTTCTGCTGTATAGTTTTATTACCATAGGTAGGTGGTAGGAACAATATGACTGCATGCTCAGCTAAGTGCAGTGAAGCCGTATCTTTAGTCATTTCCATGCTAAAGGGTCTCTGCTTTTCTCAAAAACAGTATTTTACAATCCAGTACTTTATCTTTTTAAGGAATCCATGTGTTTCTCAAACATTTATTTATATAACCCCTTTCCAACAACGGACGTACACATACGCCCCACAGAAACTGTCACTTAGTTCAGGGACAACGGATTACTTTGGAGGAAAAAAAAATTTCCTAGCCGAGCATTAAAGGGATAGTATTACTTCAAAATTACTATCCCTCATATTGTAGCCCTTAATAAACTGATTTAAATGACACCAGCGGCATCTCTCAAACCTTTATGGTTTAAGAGATAGCCGCTTTCAAAGTTTCCTCTCCCCTGTCAGTGTTCTGCTGCCAGCAGGGGAATCCGGTCTCTGAATCAAGCGGAGGCTCTTCAGCAGAGCCAATATCTCGTTATGGAAGGAAAAATAATTAATTGAAACAGTCTTCTACGTGTGCTTGGTTACCAAGCACACGTAGAAGACTGTTTCAATGAATCATTTTTCCTTCCATAACGAGATATCGGCTCTGTTTAAGAGCCTCTGCCTGTCCCGGGACCGGATTCCCCTGCTGGCAGCAGAACGCTGACAGCAGGGGAGAGGAAACTTTGAAAGCGGCTATCTCTTACACCATAAAGGTTTGAGAGATGCCGCTGGTGTCATTTAACTCAGTTTATTAAGGGCTACAATATGAATGATAGTAATTTTGAAGTAATACTATCCCTTTAAGTGACGGCCGCGTGTGCACGCAGCTGTTCACTAAGGGGTTAAAGGCTTCTTGATCAAATTACTCTAGATTCATCCTGTTACTTTTCATTTTCTAATCCTTATTAATTTTCTAGGAATATTGTTAACATTACATAAAGTTAACATTTGTGGAAATGTACTATATGCATAAAAGTTTTCTAAAGAGTACTTATATATCTGGTCTATTAAATTCCCATTTGAAGACATTGTACTGGAAGAAACTACTATTTCCCCTTGTTTACTTCTCATAGTAGATGACTTATGGGAATACTTAGCCTGAAAGTTAATGCCCTACAGAATCTACAAAAAATAAATGGCACACTGATGATGAGGGATAATGTTGGACCCTTGAAAACTGAGTTGGCTGAGTAGGTTTTTGGGATAAGGATTTGGCAAATTAATTTCTATTGTAAATCCCAAGAGGTATGGATGGTTAAAGATCTTCAATATAATAATATTATAGCCCCTGGCATGATGTTGGCCAATAAAGGAAAAATTAAGAAAAAAAATATAAGTAAGATAAGAACACAGAGAACTTAGCTCAATAACAAATTGATTTTATACACCAGTAATCTTCTTGGGCTAAAATTTTTTCTGTGATACAGTGCTTCAAGTTTGTCAAAAAGAAATTTTCTTCAAACATCAAAAAATCTCAGCCTGTAATATTTTTAATGACAGTATTATCAGCATTTATTTCATGCAGAACAGATCACGCTAAAATCTGCTTCCTTTCTATAAAAAGGTGATCAGAAACATAGGTCTCAAATTGCATCAGTTGGTGTTGTTTGCCTATATTGCAAAAACACTTTATATGGTATAGAAAAACAAACAATGTTGTCAAATATTTGTGGGTATCCCATGTGCATTTACGTTAATTTATAAAATATAAGGGAGTCATTGATCAGGCATAGTCATTGTGCACATGTGAGTGACTGGTGGAGTTTCCACTTGAGGAACATAGCTTTGAATGCATAGAAGAGAAAAAGTCAGAAAAAAATCTTTTAGTGTAAGCAGGTGCAAAATCCTCCACCAAATACATGATTGGGACCCTGGGAATGGGATTACAGATAAATGGGAATTCAAAGTGCACTGTGAGAAATCATAAGACACTCGAGGGAATGAAAGAAGCCACACCACCCAGATTTGCTTTGTAAGTTCAGGAATATCCCTCTACCAGAGAGACCTTGTTCTCTCCAGGGATGAAAGAAGTTTGAGATAGAATTCAGAGGTTGGTTTAGAAAGATTAGAGTAACAGACCAGATGCTCAGCACAGGTAATAGAGAAGGAGCAGGAAAAAGAGCCAACCTGAGCCAAAAAGTCCCCTTAAGGTGTAAGTAGTAAAAGTAAAAAAAAAAAAAGACGTATGTGTTTCTGTGGGTATGCAATATGTGTCAAAGTGTATTATGTGAATATTTTAACTGCATTAACTGAAATGAGCAATGGCAGAAACATATAGCTATTGTAGAAAAAGGTGACAGTGTGGACACTACTGCCAGGAAATATGAAGGCCAGAGGCAAGGACAGGAAAAGGTACCTGCATCCAGTCCTATAGGCCTTACCCATGGCTGACCTATCTGCAGAGAATCTGGTGGACAAGACAATGATCTGTGTGTACCTGCCCGTTGCTCAGGGTATACCCACTCACCACTTCCAAGGCACTGAGCAGTCCTCAATGGGTGATGTGCAGCTCACGTCAATAAACCCAGCCATGGCCCAACATGCCTTGATGTCCACCAGATACAGGTCGGCCTCAGATGAAATAGTTTCCGAGGGTGAATAATAGTTGACTTGTATCAGCACCAAGTGTGTATGCATCCAAATGATGGTAAAGGGAGCAGGATAGGGGCTTCAGCTAGCCAGATGGAATGAGATGGAGCTCATGGGGTGTGGCGCTCAGCTAAACTGGGGCCATCATGGGTGCCCTTCTCCCAGAAGTGCAAATACTGCATGCGAATTTGGTATCTCAGCATGCTGTTTGGAGGTGAATTCCTTCATCTGGTGGATAAGTCAAGAACAAAGAGAACAAAAATAGCATCATTTATATTTTGCAAATGGTGCCAAAGGGCATTACAAATGTGACTTTGTGATGTCACAGAAGTTCATAAATGAACAATTATTTTGATTGAAATTAAAATGAACAAAAAAAAAGCAATTGTGCATGTGTATAAATTCTAAACTCTATATCCATAAAACAAACCAATAACCCAAAGACAAAGTATACACTGCGCTCCAATCTATGGTATTGAATTTATATACTAATGTTCATAAAGCACTTTGCAAAGTATTGTTGTTACAGTATGGGGAACATTGTATGAGATCTTCAGACTTGCAGCTTCTTCTGTGGCAGTTACAGCAATTGCTTCCATATTCTAGTACAAATAGACAAAAAAGAAAGAAATAGTGCAAACATCTGAGATCGACCATCTGGTAATTGTAATAGATTACTTCAGTATATTGCACTTACAAGATACTTTCTTGCTTCAATGCACTGAGATACATAGTACTCCTAACCAAGGCAATCCTCTTGTGTATCAATGTTGCAGCTGTGTGTTCTCTAAAGATCAGCCCGGCTAATTGGTCTCTCAGGTCCCAAATAAGATGGTCACCCCCGAACAAAGCAGAAACACTCTCTAAGGGTAAACCATAAGGGAAGAATACCCAGAAGAGACCGCTAATAAGTGCCAATCACCAGATCTGAAACAATATTTATCACACGCTTAATCTGGATACACATTACCAGTGGAATAACGCCAGGTCTCAGGGAGTCAATGAATGAATAAATAAATATTTATTGTGCAAATATACAAATCTATATTTCCCAATGCATTTCACAAGTTTTATCACTCGCTTCGTCAGGGAATAAATGACATAAAATATTTTTACCTTATTTAAACGTTTGGAGCGAACCATAATGGGATAATCGATAGGAGGTTCCTTCACATGTACTTCAAAGCGAGGTCAAGAATACAGCCAAATTCCAAGGCTATCGATGCCTTGGTTCAGTAATGAACCGCATCACCGGAAAGCGGGTTGCCAGGCTTCCATCTGGAACACTACTATTTGTCGTTTCCGATATGATTTGCTTAAAAAAACATTATACTTATGAAAAAAGCTTATAATAAATCATTTACTCCAATATTTTGCAACATATATACATCCCAAATATTTGTTGTGTGAAAAAATAAATAAATAAATATATATATATATATATGTATATATATATATATATATATATATATATATATATATATATATATATAAACATACAATATATGCAAAATTGTACAATATACATAAAATTAAAATAAAATTCTTGACATCAGGGAGAACCAATGTTATAAAGTAGGAAAAGAACAACAAAACTCCTACTAATTATAATACATAAGAATAAAAAAAAAAGAAAATATATATATATATATATATATATATATATATATATATATATATTAGAATATTGTGATATTATAGGTGGTTACTATAATAAATTGCTATTAAAATGAAAAATGAAGGCCAGAGGCAAGGATAGGAAAAGGTACCTGCATCCAGTCCTATAGACCCCACCCATGGCTGACCTATCTGCCGAGAATCTGGTGGACAAGACAAGGATCCATGTGTACCTGTCTGTTGCTCAAGGTACACCCACTCACCACTTCAAATGCACTGAGTAGTCCTCAGTGAGCGATGTGCAGCTCATGTCAATAAACCCAGCCATGGCCCAACATGCCTTGATGTCCACCAGATACAGGTTGGCCGCAGATGATATAGTCTCTGGGAGTGAATTATAGTTGACTTGTATCAGCACCAAGTGTGTATGCATCCCACTGACTTCCAGCTCTTCATTTATACCTTTAGGTGTTAGAGTCTCTAAGTGAAAAATCCAAATGCCTCCTTACTGTATCTGTTATTACATGTTACTGGAATGTATTCTACCCCAATTATTGAAAAGTTTTTAAGGGCCCCTTGCTCACAACTATTAAAATGCCTAGGCACAGTATGTTCTGTAGATTTCGTTTGCATTAGATATCTGTGCTCCCTTGGTCATTCCTTTAAAGATCTAGTGGTGCGTCCCACATATTGTGTTCCGCATCCACATGATATCACATAAATGACAAAATTTGTATCACAAGTAATCAGACTTTTGATCTGGAAACTTTTTGTTGCTATGACTTTGAATTAAATTTTTTTATTTAGCAAATAAGGGCAATTACTACATATTTTTAGTCATCTAAAGTTGCCCACAGGCAGTGGAGAACCTAGAATTCCCTCTTTCTTCTTAGCACCCCTATCTAGGGTCTGTGGTCTGCTAGGGGCTAGTGATCTTGCTTTTCTGTGGCAACTGTCTGCCTGCAAATATTGATTTTCACCCACTTCTATTTTGTAAATTGAACTACAAATCTAAGTTCCTGGATGGCCTGTTAATAAAAGATCTAAAACATGTATAGTGGTATGATTAATTTCTTCAGTGAATTTCAGTTCCATGGTGTTGTTATTAAAGCCTTCAATCTTTTTCCGTTCTTCCCCCCATCTCTCCCTGGGCCATACCATAAGCTCTTCCCATAGCCCCATGAAGAGATTAGCGTATGAGGGAACACACTTGGTCCCCATGGTAATACCTTGAATTTGTAAAAAATATTCACCTGAAAGATGAAATAATTATGTTGGAGGATGAATCCCACGCATTCAAGAATGAACTCTTTCTGTATAGCGGCAAGTGTCTTGTTCCACGAAAAATCTAACTGCCTGTAGACCCAATACATGATTAATACATGTATAAACATCCAATGTGACCCACAGGTACTCCCTTTTCCATTCCAAGTCTGCCAATTTTAGTAATACTTCCTGTGAGTACTTAATAAATGAAGGTAAAGACATAACATATTTCTGCAACTAGAAGTCTATATATGATGATACATTGGCTGAAAACAATCTATCCCAGAAACAATGGGTCTGCCTGGAGGATTGTGACAATCCTTATGGAGTTTGGAAATATGGTAGAAAAAAAATGTAACCTGGGGTTTCTTATAGATGTAATTGAATTCTTGTTTAATTAGGACGCCGTTTTCCATGTCTCTCATGAGAATTTCCTTCAATAATTCATTATATACCAATGTTGGATTGTAGGAAAATTTCTGGTAAGAAACAGCGTCTGCCAAAAGTCTAGGGGCTAGATTTTATTATCAAATATTTTCCTGTTGAACAGAGATACAGAGATAAAATTAACATCTGTAATAGAATCCAGCCCTTGATGCTCCCTGGGTGTCTTTGATAACTATTGCTCCACCCTTATCTGCCTCCCTAATTGTGATGGAATTATCTTTCATCAAACTATCCATTCAGGGCCTGTTAGATTATCTTGATGTTTATCTTTTTTCCTTGTATGTATTTTATTTATTTATTTATTTATTTATTTTATTTTTTTTATCTTTAGAGAACACACAGCCGCAACATTGATACACAGGAGGATTGCCTTGATTGGGAGTACAATGTATGTCAGTGCATTGAAGCAAGAAAGTATCTTGTAAGTGCAATATATTGAAGTAATCTAGTACAATTATCAGGTGGTCGATCTCAGGTGTTTGTACTGTTTTCTTTCTTTTTTAAACCAATATGCCTACCTGACAAAGCAATGAGAAAGACAAGTGGTCCATTTGTGCTTATTTTAATATCAATAATTGAGGATTCACTGAAAATTAAAATGTTAGTAAATTCAATCTATCAACAGACTGTTATATCTACCAAATAAAACAAAAGACAGTACATCTAGTAAATAATTAAATAATCTCATCTAACTAAGTAAAATAATACCCTATCCTAAATTAATTTAAAAGAAAAAAGTAAAGTTGTATTCCGCATTAAGGTTCATTATAAAATTAGAATTAAAAGTATCAATTAACCACATTTTCCTCTATAATATTGTTAGCTCTCTGATACCCCACTTGGTGGAACATTATGCAGTTCTGGCAGGTGTTAACATTCCACTGCCCCTCCCAACTGCCACTTCCTGTCAGGAAGTGCCAGCTAATTTGCATAAACACAATTAAATAAAACATAATATCTTGTAAACTGTTATAACAGCTGATATAAGTTTGGGTGATTTTGTTATATTTTTATCAAAATTATCCAAAACATTATAAAATTATATTCAGTGGCACTTTAATTTCAGCCCTATAGAAGGGTGAATTGTGTATAATTATTATTATTATTAAGATTTGCACAATCAAGACATGCAAAGATGCCTATCTATGTAATTGACAAACCTTTTGCGTTAATGGAATTATTACTTCTGATATAAGTAGAAACAAGGACCTCACTCAGATTCTAGATCCTGTTGAAGGATGGACCAGTACTTGAGTACAATGGTTTTACATTTCCCTGAATATCTATTAAAAGCATGTTTTTTTATAACTTTAATTTACAAAGTGTTTTACCAGGAAGAATATGCTGTGATTTAAATCATTTTCAAACACGTCCTACAGAGTATTTGCAATCCAAAGTTCCACATTTACATAAATGGACACAAAAAAATAGATTAAAAAAAATAAATAAATAAATAAATATATATATATATATATATATATATATATATATATATATATATATATGTAATTCAATAATAAAAACATTGCAATAACTTTTATATACAGTTACATTTTTTTAAATACAAGGAAGCATGGGGGTTATTCACTGAGGCATGATAAAGTGGAGATGATATTACTTCTTCAATTCCTATGTTATTCTATGGAACCGATTCACTAACATTTCTTAAGTTATGGAGATCTTATTGCATAGGCTCCATAGAATAACATAGGCACTGGAGAAGTCCACTTTATCAGCTCTTTATCATGTCTTAGAGAGTAACTCCCCAGTTATTTTTAAGGATTTTAAATTGGGAGATGATCCAATTTTTTTGAGTAGGTTATTCCAGGCTTTCTGAGCCCTGTAGGAGAAGGCAGAGCTATCCGTTTCTATCTTTTATTATGGAATAGTCATAAAGTTTCTAGTGGTGCAGCGGAGGTTGTAAGCAGAAATGTATCACTCAAAACAAAAACAGGTGGAAAATAACACTTCCCATCTAGTGGGAAATTTCTCGCTAAAGGTGCTGATTTTCCATTTTTTCCTCACCTAGCTCATTGCCTTGAAATCAATGGGAGGACTGAATTTCTCCAACACGTTGCAGTCCTATATCAGAAAAGAGTCATTAGTAAAGTAGATATATTTGTGTAGCTCTTTTTTCTGATATAGGACTGATAGTGGAGGATTTAATATTGCTGAACCTTTAACCATTGTTCTTCAGTTGTGGTGTTTTATTTTCCAATGAACCTTTACTAAGGTGTTTACAACGGTGTAAGTGGCAGTGATCTATCCGATTGTGGCCTCCAGGGTTCCACTGTGGTTTAATGTAATCCTGTTGGTCGACTTGCAGGTATAAGGGCACTTCTGTGTTGCTATTTTTGGCACCGTTTTTTGTGTTTATAACGATGGGAATCCGCAGCTGGGGAGACGTGCAGGCTTTGTTTTTTTAAGCAATATAGTATATTGGTGTAATAAACGGATATTTTTCACTGGCATCCTGATCCCTCTGTTCCTTTGGTATCATTATTGTTTTAATATAATTTTGTCTATTGGATATATATTTATTCCTTTTTTTTCATTTTTCCTCATGTTTTCCTTGAGAGATTACTGATAGTTTAAATCTTTGGGCACATGAATATGTGTCTGTATATTACAGTTTTGAACTAGTAAGGATAAATAAAACAAAGCTGTAGTGCAGTTTAGGAAGGCTTGTAGTCAGAAAATTTGTTGTCTGTGTCTGGGGGCACCCTGCGTTAGGGAAGGTGAAATGCAAAAAGAAGTGAAAATACCCCTAAATACTGGTTGGCTGAGACCAGCATCTGTCTTCCTAGTTCCTTTTTCATCTTGATGTTCTCTGTGAATTAGGGGATTCTGGATGTATGTAAAGGAAGAAAAAGAGATTCACCCTGAATACCCCAAACATTTTTGTGACTATGAAGAATCAGACAGGTGTGACCCAGGTTCCTCCCAGCTGGTTATTCTCTGCATTAGGGTCATCTGCGGGGGGTAGGAAGGGAGCAAAGATGTACCCCAAAGTACCCAAAATATTGTGTGACTGACTGGGAAGACACAGACTACTGTGATCCAGTTCCTTCCAGCTGGCTGTTGCCTCTGTGTTAGGGTAGTCTGGGAGAAGAAGCAGTTTTATTAGAAGCCTGTTATTTTGCAGTAGTGATAGGGACAGTTAAAATAAAAATAAAAAAATATAAATAAAACATTTTAAAAATAGTTTGACTAATAGATGACAGAGATAGCAACCCTGACATGAGCTGTGACTGAGAAAAACTGATACTAGAAGAAATAGAGTATTTTGTAAATGGTAAGGCATCACACACACACACACGCACACACACATAGTTTAATTATGTCCAGCAAACATTCTAGGGGCAGGGAGAGGTTAAAATGAGTAGGAGCAGTGCAGTAAAGGGGTAGTCCAAAAACTGACTGCAACCTTGGTTGCTGCAAGGTGTGCAATAAATGGTGACGATCCTTCTCCTCCTGAGAAGGCTGTTTGTCAAAGTCCCATAACCACCAGTGGTAATATTAATAAACCATGTAAGAACACTGAAGCCAATGAGTCACATTCTAATATTGATTGCATAATGGAAGAAGATGTAGCAGTTCAACCAACATGACAATGAGACAAGCAAGTGCAACACCTGTCCTGAAAGTAGTAGTGAACGTTGTGAAAATCCCTATAAGGTGGAAAATAATAAGAAATTGTTTGAGGCTTCAAAAAGCCTATAGGGATAAAAAGTAGTGGGGATGAAGTGGTGTTGAGGATGACCATATCAATCATCATCATTGCACTGTCACCAGTGCCACTTCCAAGTCACACCCCCTAGGCCACCCACATTAGTGTTGAGTAATCAGCAACACAGATCATCAATAACATCCACTATCCTAGCTATGATTAGTGCCTCAGCTGCTGTTGAAGTGCAGCACCTTTGACACTTTCCAGTACAAACGAAGCAACATCTACTCAATGTAGAAGTAGTAGCCCCTCAGGAACCCCTCAGCCTAAGAAATTCACATTATGGAGATAGTTCTGTCATAATCTAAAAGCTAAACATGCTAGTATCTCTTGTCTGTGTAAGATGCATGTGAGAAGGGGGAAAACAGGCTCACACCTAGGCACCTCCTCATTGCCACAAATGGGAGTTGGCAGTTCACACACTGCCTAATTCTTTTGAATGAAACAGACGTTTTAAAGAACTGATATCATGTGTTGCTCCCCAGAGACATATCTCAAGCTGCAGTATTTTTCAAGGATTGAGGCTCCAGAATTGTAATAGTAGGTGGTTAGTGTGGTGGCCAAAAGGCTGGGATCCTTATATGCCAAGAAAATGTACCTGACAAATATGTGGAGAAGTAGGCAGAGTGCAGACTATATAACTGTCATGGCTCACCAGTTTGCAACAACAGTTTTCTGCATCAGGTCATAGTTATTAATATTGTCTCTAGTTCTGTGATTATTTTTAAAGAACAGCAGCAGGGTAGCCCATACCATGAACACAAACGTTGTGCATGCATAGGTTTGTGAGACAATCCAACAAAGCCAAATAAATAAATTAGAGCAGTGATGGAGGGATGGCTTGCATTGCACTCATTGGAAGCTGGTTTTGTGTCTGCTGATAATGGCTTCAACATAATAGCTGACACGAGAATAGGTGATATGGTACATGTACTCTGCTTTGCCCATGTCCTAAATTTACTTGTGACTAGATTCTTCTCAGAATCTGAAACATTCAGAGAGATGATGAATAGCCTTCACAAAAATCTCTGCCCATTATAGCAACTCATACAGTGCTCAAAATGCATTAAATTCCATACAACAGAGTAACACCACCTACCCATTACCAGCTGAAAATGGAGGTCCCTACCAGGTGGAATTCCACATTGTACAAGCTATAGCATTTGAACAAACCAAATAAGGCCATTAGGCGGTATACAATACAAAACTGTAACGATTTATAGGGAGCATTTTTGTCACCTGGGCAACTAATGCGTGATGCATGTGAGCTGCTCAAACCTTTTGAGGAGGTCACTTTGCTGGTTAGTCAGGTTGGAGCAGGAATTAATGAGGGGCATGACAGAGGAATCTTACAATAATGACATAGACATGCACCAGATAATGATGGTCACGTTAGCATGCTTTGAGCAGGAACCTCGTAATGTGTTCACTAAAAGCAATGCGGAATACATTATTGCATTCTTTGATGGACCCCAATTTTAAACATACAATTTCCGAATTTCTGCCAAAATGTGATCATTTGAAAAGGAGTGATGATCAGCAGCAAGTATCTTAGGAATTGGATTCTGTCAAAAAATATAAACATATGCTTATAGATGCAGCAGAGGGTTGTCTTGTGAAAGATGAGAAAGAGAAAGGGCAAAATAAAATGGTAGAAAGCACAGTGAAAAAGAAGACAGCAAAGGATGTATAGAAGCAGCAGCAGCAACAACATAACCAGGACATCCCATTCCCCAAATATTTCTGAACACGTAACCATCATTACAGAAAGCAATTCATGTGTCTCAGCAGTGGCACTGTAACATTTGTGATTGTGGTGGTGGCACATCTCTATGGGACTTGCTCCCAGAGTATGGGTCGGTAACTGATAAACAAGAAGACTGTGTAGCTCCTAGGCATAGTCCCACTACTTGTAATATGGTTATAGCATACTAACAGGATAGCTAAATTCTAGGCAGAAATTATTACCCCATTGACTACTGGCAAACAAAACAGAATTTGTGGCCAGCACTGATGAGTCCTGCTATAGAAACCCTTTGTTTCCCACCAGCAAGTATGCAGTATGGGCAGGTTTTCAGTGCAGCCTGCTATAAATGTAAATGACCATACAGTACAGCTATCAAGCAGGAGTGTTGGGAGACTTAGTCAGATGGTTGGTTAATTTTTAGAAATGTATCATGTAGCAGAATTGGACAAAACCACACATGACCGAGAAAGCCAGGCCACATGTACTATTCACAGCAGTTCTGAGGATGAGGAGGAGGGATATGAAGGGTTGTTACCATCTACCACTGATGGAACTACTGCTATGACCATTTGCTAATAATCTGAATATAATGCATGCATAAATTAAACCCTGAAAAAAAATCTATGTCCTAGTGCCAGCAGTGCTAGATGTTAGTGGCAAATGCTACTTGTGACATTCTGCATTTGCTACTAATTGCAGATATTGAGTCATCTAAGTAACAGGAGTATTAGGCTGTTGCATGGAACTTTGATAATCAGCACTAATATAAGATAGGTGGTGGTACAATGATGGCCCTACTTGCTACTAGCCCTGTTACTTCTAACAAGCCCCCACATCGCTTAAGGTGCATCTAGAGGTGCATCCTCCTGCACCTCCTCTAAAAATCATAGTTGTGGCAAAAAAAAAATCTTTCCCTTGAGAGTAGGAGGGAACTGTGCCATTGCAACTACAATGTGCACAGTGTGAGAAAGGAAACATTCTGAAGTAGGGGAAGAACTGAGAAGAATTGCAACAGTTAACACATCTGCTCTCATATTAAGTAACATATACAACTGCAACAAAACACCTTGAGCCTTAGGTCAGCTATGTATAACGATCCTCTGAAAAAACAAGTACTGCTGTCACTATGGACTTTGTCTGCATCACTAAGTGCACAGGATGTCAAGATAGAAGACTTAATAAATATAATTTATCCTCCCTGCCACCAGCTTAGCATATTCAGTTGGATGGAATGTCTTCAGATGCTCCCCGATTCCCTGGATTTGATTGCTCTCCACCACATTGCTATGTTTGGTGAGCACACCACACCACACAGTGCACAATGGGTGAACATGAACTGTCAGATCCTCACATCTACAGAATGCTGAGGATGCTGGGTGGGTGGGTTGGTAGGGAAGTGGGTATATCTTCTCGTACCCGGACCCTACCACAATGCAGTTGTTATACTTGTCATTGAACTTCCAATGCACCAGAGATCTACCTAGCTTCCAAAGGCAGCACTTTATAGAATTGTACCTGCGGCCTAGCTAATCATTAGAGGTCTTTGGGGCAAAAATGTAATTTGGGACCCCTAACACAAATATTTTCACTATATGCATAATTAGAACCAATTGGACCCTGGGGCAGCTGGGGCCCCCTTTGATTCTGGGTCCTGGTACAACTGCACCCCCTGTAGTTATGTCACATGCAGTTTATCCAATTCACTTAACATTATTTCCCCCAAAATCAATACATGCACACAAAATGGCAGATTTTGCATGTTATACCATATAACAAGCCACACATTCTTTTTATCTTTAAAATACACCTGTTACCCTACAGCAAATTAAAATATCCTTATATGTTATGGTTCTCTAAAATATATCATTTTCAAGAAATACACCTCTGTGTTTTGTGTTACAGTGTGTAACATTATATTAATTTCCACCACAGTCTGCTAATTAGTTATGTTCCAAAGTTATTAACTTACCACCCGCTGTTCTATTAGAAATTACCCGAGAATGTTAGCTCTGCCTAGATGAATTCAAAGCATTGTGAACATGGTAATATTGGCCCAGTATAGAAACAACTGAGCCATCAAAAACATAAAGGTTAATTCTCAAAAACTATGTATATACAAGCACATGGCTAGTGCAGAGTATAGGTAGTTTTTCATTATCATCAAAAATTAAACTTATCTTAAGGTGACAGATCCACTTTAATGTACTTTGTTACCTATACATACTCTAATAAGGGTTTATGGATATAGCATTTTTATCATATTGATTGTTTTCTACACTCTGTTATTTATTTCACTCTTCTTTCTCATTATTGTTACATGCTGTTAAGCATGTTCCTTTTGTCACTCACCGGTAGCAAATACATTACAAAATCCATTACAAACGTTAGAAGCACATCTAAATTGAACAAGATTGTATATCTGGAGCTGAAAGTGAATTATCAATGGTATAGCACAGCTGATAAATCACACAATGCTGAATATTCAATTCATACTGTAAAATAACTAATTTTTACAAATCTTGACCTTTTCTAAAGCTCCTTCTCTGTGTAGAAACATGAGAATCATTGCACAAATAGTACAAATCTGTTTCTCCCATGTTTGATAATGAATGTTGGTGTGTGCATGTTTGTATGTGGATGTGTTTCTGTGTAATTAGGACTTTACTTTATGGTTTGGGAGATATTCATAAGCAAAGTTTCCCCCTGAGTGACATCACCGTTCTAGCTCCCAGATTTGGAATCCGGTCCCTTGACTGGCCGTGGCTCTCCAGAAGTGCCGAGATCACGATCTTTAAAAATAATTTCTTCATTGAAATGGTCTACAAAGTGTGCTTGCAAGCCAGGCACACTTTGTACACAGTTCCAATTATGTAGTTCTTTTTAATGATCGTGAACTCGGCACTGCTAAAGAGCTGCCGGTTGATCATTGGACCAGATTCCAAATCTGTCCACTAGATGGCAGACTTGGCTGAAACAGCCAGGAAAAGGGAACTTCAATAAGATTTGGGAGATAAGACTTATATCACTTTTATTGTTTTTTTAAGGGCTACAATATAAAATAAAATTATTTTCAAGTATTACTATCCCTTTAATTCAAATATTAATACAATTACATTTTGATGCTGAAAAATAGACAATGTTTCCAATACAAGAGCGACAGAGAGGTATATATTTAATATTCTTTGGAGGAAATAAACTATAATAACCAGTAATGGAATCTAAATTAGGTTACATTTCAGGAAATTGCTGATAGTAAATTGCATTAAACCTTCATGCAACTAGTAAAAGTATTTTAATAGATGCAGATGTATAAGACATAAGTATTCATACATAAATGCAGTCACCCTTAATATACAAGTACTATTAATTACTGCACATGTATATATTCTATATTACATTGCCTTTTTAGATGAAAAATAATTGTATTCCTCTCATCTGCTGATAAAACAATGAGTTTAACCTAAAACTTCTTGTAGCACCTATTACATTATGTGTATAAATAAGCCATGTTATCTTTCCTTATGAGAAATGCTGTTTTATCTTAAAGCTACTTTTCTAACCAGCAATCCAGTTCTTCCCTGCTCTAAATTAGGACACTTTATCTTAAGGCTTCATAATCTTATGAGGCTATAATTGGAAAGTTAAAAAAATGTGCTTTGTAAGCCTGGCAAGTGAGATAGAAAAGCGAAATGAGAAAGGCTAGAACAGAATTACACCATCAATGCTAGCCCGACTCTGCTTGACAGAGCCGTTTAATATTTTGACAGGACAAAATACAAAGCAGCATTTTATTCTGTAGAGACTTCACCAGACACAAGCATGGAAGTGCTTGTGATCAATAAACTTTGCGGTGGAGAGTGATTTATTTACAGCAGCATATTATGTAGAGAAAAAGCCATGATATTTTCACAGGGTTTGACGGCATAATAGGCCCCTCTCAATCCTTACAAGGAAGGGTTAGATTGTCATGGTTGCTCAGGCAGTATTCAAAATGTTATCTGATCATCCTTAAAGACTGCAGAACGAGACAGATGATTAGTTACCTTAAACGATCCTCATCATGCAGAAATTGATGATTTAATATAGTCAATGACAGACGATTCCATTTGTACTAGATAAAGTGTCTGTGGTTTGTATCAATCATAATAGAGTTAGTATTGAGCATAAAAGAAAAGCATGTTTAATATCATTAATTCCAGATATGTCGCTTTTCACATCTGGCATTTATCCATAGAGCAGAACCACTCCAGGCTATCATTCCTGACTGTGTGCTAGAGACTACAGTGTTTTTTGTAATTTCAAAATGTTTTCAGCACCTCCAGCTAGGTGCAATAACAGTTTACAGATTACCGATGTCATCACATTTTGACAAACTTCTCAATCTGATGTGACCTTCATCTTTAGCCATCTGCTTATTTTAGTTTGCACTCTCTCTATTGTTTTATAACCATCACAGTGTAAAGTAATAACAAACAATTTCACCCATTTAATTATAGATTAAATTTGTATAAAGCGTTTAAGCTTATGGTCATTCTAGCTGCTTTTTTATGCTGTTTCATTTCATTTATTTCCACTTATAAATATATCATGTATGATGAAATGTACTTAAAGTTTTATTATGCACAATTGTGTATTATTGTAAAAAGGTTTTTTTTTAAAGGCATAGTACATGGCCTTGTTTTGATTGGCTTTTAAAGCTCAGGAGTTGCCTGTAATTATGTTGTGTCATACAGAGTATACATAGTTTGTAGTTGGCGGAGGGGTTACACCTGCAAAAAGGGACTGGTGCAAGTGTTCTAGTCCTTTTGGGTCCCCATCCACTCACTGTAAAGTATTCCTGTTTGAAAGCAGGTTACTCTAATCAGGAAGATACGTATGGGGAGATTCACTAAGCATGATAAAGAGATGATGAGGTGGAGATGACTTCTCCAGTGATGTCACTTCTCCACTTCCTATGTTATTCTATGGAGCATATGCACTAAGATCTCCAAAGTTGAAGAAATTTTAGTGCATAGGCTCCACTGAATACCATAGGAATTTGATAAGAGATAAACTGGAGAAGTCATCTCCACGTTATTACTGCTTAGTGAATCTCCCCTTAGATATTTATCTTCTTTATGACTAATGTTTTATGTGTTTTTAATTAGGCATTTAACACATTTCTTTAAAAGCAATTTCATCAGGAGGAATTAATAAATGTAGGAGTTTTTTTATCTAAAATATGTTATAAGTCATAAAGATAGCTAGGTGTATTGGTTATGACTGGTTTAAAATGGGATACCGTGGCAAGGTCATTGAGTTTAAACATACTTTAGCCATACCATGCAAAAAAAACCCTATGGTTTTTTTTTTTCAGATAAGTATATTAGCACACTTGTATACTATATGCTGTACACAGGGTTCACATTTGGGTAATTTGTATGGAGCAGAGTAGGATTGCTTCTTATTTTTCAGCTTAGAAAGTGTCAGTCATGTATTAATATAATTCCTCACTCAAATAGGCATTGATTCAACAACTCCTATTTACTGAGCCATCTGTACTAATAATTTCTTTCTGCAGTGTGTACCATGTGGGGAAGCAGTGTGGGAGAATTTAGAAGTTCTGGGGTATTATGTTTATCCTTTGAATGTTTTTTGCCATGTACTAACAGGGTACAGAGGAAATCACTGTGAATTGAGTAATTTTTTCTGCAAATGCTATAGGGGTTGTATTCAGGGCATGTTCTCATTAAAGTCTTAATGCTGGCAGAGTCTGTGCAATGTTAGGTTCTAAAGGGATTGTACATACCCAGAGGTATAGCTGCACTGTATTTACACCAATGTGTGGGAACAGAAAATAAGCTTCACTGATGGATTCATATATTTCCCCCAGTTGCTTTAAAAATATATATTCAAAGGCCCACAAAATAACCAGTCCAAATCTGGTGGGTATAAATATTTTATAGATAGTGAAGGGAATGTATTCAAGTTAAATTTTGGCCTTAGAGAATTGTTCCCTGTCCATTCACCATATTTAGGTGAATATGGTGAGTTTATATCTCACACAAGCCAGTTAACCTTTCTGCTGAGAAATTACTTTTTATGTATAGTTCGTCAGTGCCTTGCTGTCCCTTTGGCAAAGAAAGGATTAGCTAAAATTAAAAATAGCTAACATAACCCCTGTCACCCTTCTGACCATACCTATTTTAAACCCTCCAATGAAATGTATTGCTGCTACATGACAGCTGAAATAATAAAAAAGAATTAATAAAGTCAAAATGGACATTCCTGTACCCTAAAAGATCTTATGGTTTTTTCCATTTTAATTCCATTTATTCCATTCATTCCATATCGACCAAGATGATGATCTTTATTTCACCTACTCTATTCCTCAGTTAGTTCTGGGTGATGATGCATATATTACAATAAATATGGGGTCTATTGACTCCATATTAATTCTGACTTATCCAAGGTTCTTAGATGGCAACACATTTCAGCTATAATTTTAGCTGAAAAACGAATCTGTTTACTTTCATTATAAATCAAATAATTAATCAACATTCATGTTTTATATAATTAAATGGTTTGTGAAGTCTTGTTTACTGTGTTTCAGTTCTTGGATAGACTCAGAGGTTATTGAAAAAATGGTTCTGGACAAATCAATTCAGTCCATACATTGTTCCTACAATAAGAATTAGTATCCTGCTCTGGTAGTTCTACCTTTCTTCAGAAGAGTAGTGACCCAATTCATGAATTTAAGGGAATGCAAAACTGTTATTTTTGTTTATATTGACATCATGTGGTCACTTTTCTTGCAATCTATTTGGTTAAAAAATGTTACTGAAATGAGTAATGAAACGCCTGTTTTGAAAAGCATTTTTCAGATCTTGTGAAAAAGAAAGGAACACGCAAACACGTATCTTGCAGAATTATTTAGCTTATCCCTATCTTTTTTTTTTTTTTTTAAATGTTATTGAACTACAAAGCAATACAAAGTGGCTGAAAATGTCAACATTAGTCAGGAAAATATTAAAAATAGAAAAGATTCTCTGTTAACAATATTACAGTTGACATTCAGAGTGATAAATGTAGATGATGATCAGAACAACTTAATAGTTTCTAGATGAGGTAAGTCCTTCAATAGCTGGATATCAAGGCAAAAAGCCTCAGAAGACTCGGTGTACAGAATGTCCTGTTGAACAGGTATTGGATGAGCTCTGACAGGAAAAAAAAATAAGGGAAATGGGGGGACAACAGAGGACGAAGAGGGAAGGAAAAAGACAGGTGAAAGAGAAGAAAAATGCTCCATCGGGAAATGCTGTACCGCCTCAATTGCGTCCCTATCATTCTAACAATTTTGCCTCTTCTATTCCATACAACCCATAAAGAGCAGACCAAGGGAACATCTCAATCAAATATAAATAGGAGAGAGGGATTCTGCAATTATGAAATAGATTATTGACAGAAATCAAGGAAATATTGGTTTGGTATTGAATAGGGATGGGCACACATTTTTGCCTCAAAAGTGAAACAGAACAAAAATGGCACTTTTCACCAAGTTTAGCTTAGTTTAGGGAATATTTCAGGCAGAACATTTGTTCTCTGTATTAGGTTAATCTGGGGGCACTCATGGGGACAGGAAGGGAAAAAGGACCCCAAATACCCCAAAATTCATTGTGACTGACTGGCAGGACACAGGCAGCTGTGATTCAAGCTCCTTCCTGATCTGGTTGTTATTATCTCTTTGTTAAAAGTGTCTGAGGGTGTGAGAAGGGAGCAAAGGAGGTTGATCCCAAATGCCGCAACATTCTGTGTGACTGATTGGAAAGACCCAGGCAGCTATGATCCAAGTTCCGTCCTGATATGGCTGGTATCTTTTTCCTAAGGGAGTCTGGGGGGGCAACATGGAATCAAAGGAGATATATTCCAAATACCCCAAAATTCTGTGTAGCTGACAGGGAAGACACAGGCAGCTGTGATCCAAGTCCCTTTATCACCTGGCTGCTATCACTGTGTTAGACTGCCAAGGGTGTGAGAAGGGTGCAAAGGAGGATGACCCTAAATACCCCAACAGTCTGAGTGACTGACTGGAAAGACACAGGCAGCTGTGGTCTAAGTTCCTTCCTGATCTGGCTGTTATTATCTGTGTGCTAGGGGAGACTGGTGAAAGAAGTAGTTGCCAGTGTTGCACAAGCAGGTTGTTGGTTTTGTGGACAAAATGCAAAGAGGCTAAGCCTGCTAACAGTTTTTTCGAGGCTTACATTGCTGGAACCTATTTTTTAGTGGTGTATTTCTTTTCTTCAGCACACAGCACAGTTGAACTGCAGCAGGAATTTTTGCAGTCATAGTAAGCATAGCTGAAAATTTTCTTGTGGGAAAGCGGTGAAAAGGCATTCATTTTATGTATTTTCTAGGAGAAAATTTGGAATCTTCAACCATCTCTACAAAAGGGTGAGGATTTACTGAACAGGAATTTCAGTGTAGGATTTTGGGGCATTATATGGCTACCTGCCTATGCTGTTTACCTGAAAGAAAAAAGGTCAGTTATTGAGTAATGGTAGATTATGAGACATAGGGGTAGATTTAAAAGTTTGCATAAAAATATCTGGTAGGGCTAAAATGAATACCGTCTGACATAACAAGATGTTTAACCTGGTATTTAAAGGCCCTACCAGCTAAAAGCACAATGGACGTTAAGCCACAGAAATGGTCTTGTGGCCAAACTTCCGTTTTATGCTTTAAGTTCTCAAAATGCCTCTAAATAGCAGAGATATTGGGAACATCACTGTAAAAAGTTATCTATCTGTGTCTGACATACTGCCATATGTCTTACACATCCTGTTATCCACTGTCTGTCTCCTTCTGTCTTCATTCTTTCTTCTCTTCTTTCTTGTAGCTTCTATTCTTTCTTTAAGCACACCTCAGCCAATGGCTGTGAGGCAATTGGAGCTGAGACTGCCCATATATAAAGACAGTCAGTTCCAATTCCCTCAGTGTGTAACGGGCATTGTGAGGACGAGGACACATGGCATGGCATTTATGGAGAAATTATTTGGAACAACTTGGACATTGTATGTTAATAACTGGCAGCATATTTATGGAACCGGACAGTAATAATACATACTTTAACCCTTTTAAGCCCCGGAGAGGTATGAAATGCACTGATTTCAATGCATTGCATACCCCTCTGGCATTCAAGGGGTTAAACTACGCATTATTGTGCAGGATTTTTCAGCTTTGTACTTATACCATTCTTTTCTTATTTACAGACTAGTGTAAAAGCCCATGTGCACGGGCCAAGGTCCATGTGCATTGTGTACCCCTCTGGCACTCAAAGGGTTAAGAGGCCAGTCCTGCTCTGCGTCCTTCCGCCGACGCAGTCATGCACTGTAGAGACTGCCTGAAAGCACAGAATGCTCCCAGCATTCCTACACCTCCCAGCATTCTGTGCTCCCAACATTATGTGTTTTCGGGCAGTCTCTACTGCGCATGACGGCTTCTGATAATCATCCTAGCAAATTATTATATTAGTTAAAGGTGTGACGTTATATGACACGGAATTTAAGGTTGAAATTAAAATTGTGGACATCGGCGGTCTATTGGATTTAGACCTGGTTAAAACACCATCCGGGTGGGAAATAAGAGAACAAAGGGACTCTGAGGAAATTTGTGAGGTTCTGAGTGGACCAAAACAGGCGATCCTAACATACACTGAAACCGTGAGTTACCAGTTTAATACCAGATTGGATAATGTATATGAACCAAGGAGGGAGAAGATATGATTAACGATTAAAGCGGTGGTGTTAAAGTTCCTGATTAAAGATTATAACCGCACCTGTGAACGGTGTTATATCAACAAGTACTAGTGATAACCGGTATGGTGATCAGAAGAATGTAACTGTACTTGAGTTTGATGTTATATCCACAAGCGATAGTAACAATCTGTACCGTGATAGAAAGATTATTTGGAATAGAATGTGCAAAAGAAGATTGTTATTCTGCTTGTAAGATATTGGGTTACAACAAACACCATACAAGTCGGAGGTAATCAAGTTGAATTCAACGTTTAAAGAATAGAAGAGACTTTTTGGAAATGTATTGATTCATTTCTTACTTATATTGCAGGATGTTTATTTGATTTTTTGGGGTACATATATTTTTCATTTTTGAATTTGTATTTATTTTTTAATACATTTTTTGTATTTTATTTTTTTATGATCGATCTTTTTTAGTTTTGAGGAGGAGTGACGGGGTGGGATATATTTTTTGGGTTTGAGTTGCATCTTCTTGATAAACGGATTAAATTTCCATCTTAACAGGTTGAAGCATATATATTATAAAGGCAATGTTGTGATCTGTTATAGTTTGGTCCACATGTAATGTCGCCCGGGAGAACTGGAATCAGTATGGTTTGATTGTGCTACATTGTATCCGACATGAGGTGTTTGGAATAAGTGGTTAATTCCAGTTCAGGCTCATTACTGAGATGATAACCGGAAGTTATTACAACGGAAACGTCTGCAGGAGGGGTTAGAATTGGGACGGAGACCCTTGCCGATTTTACCTTTCAAGGTCTGGTGGATGTTGGACACCAATATATGCTGAGTATAGTGTTTTATCCAGGGTGACTATTATACGTGGATAAGAATTTATTGTATGTATATTTGATGGATGTGTCTCATCATACTTAGATGCGGGAGTTTTATCGGTTAAGTGATTGATGTCAACTATATATTGGATATATTTACTTCACTATCACTTATAAGAGATTTGATGAAGTAATATTGAATTCCAACATTTTTAGAATTGGCAATTTTTGTGTGGTTTTTATAACTACTGAATTTATACAACATATGTAAACTGTTGGAATATATATAGCTCTGTCTATTAAAGGGATATTATTACAATGGAAGAGTTGTTTTAGTGTGATCTATCAATCTTTCTGATGGTAGCGCTGGAATATATTTAAAAGCCCATGTGCACGGGCCAAGGTCCAGGTGCATTGCGTACCCCTCTGGCACTCAAAGGGTTAAGAAGACAGTCCTGCTCTGCGTCCTGCCGCCAACGCAGTCATGCACTGTAGAGACTGCCTGAAAGCACAGAATGCTCCCAGCACAGAACTCCCAGCATTCCTACACCTCCCAGCATTCTGTGCTCCCAACATTCTGTGTGTTCGGGTAGTCTCTACTGCGCATGACGGCTTCTGACAAACATCATAGCGCATTATTATATAGGATAGAAGAAAGACGAGAAGACAGGAGATACAAGAAAGAAGATAAGAAAGAAGGACAAAAGATGGCCAGCATGCTGAGGGCTCCACTGGACATCAGGATTAATGGTAAGTGTTACTTGAAAATGGGATGTTGCTTTGTTACTTAGGGGTAGATTTAAAGGCAGCCGTTAACAAAAAAAATCACTAACGGGTGCGTTAAGTGACATGTTGCAATTCAAAGATCTGTCTAAAGACCAGCTAACGGCAGTTGTACAATCCTTACGGCCGATACACTTACGTGCATTCAGACGCATGGAAAAACATACCCCAGAGCTATTGAAAGGCTTGCGGTACTGATAACGGCTGAAAAAAAGACACACCTAACGGCTAAAAGTTAAGACCCACTTTTTTTAGCCGTTAGACACTTAACGGCCAAAACAAAACACCCGTTACATAGGAAAAGACACAAAAGGCTTACCGCACAACCATGTAAATGGGAAAATTAACCCGTGCAATGCCAAAACAACACAAAAACATGCACACACAACACAAATCACTATACACACAACAACAACCAACACCACAGGGACAACGACACACTAAAAAACAACAACACAACATGGCACGGAACAATGGGGGTCATCACACAAAGCGGACACCTGCAAATACAAGCTCACCTGGGCAACATCAACACGCCACCTGCACCCCACAACTGCATGTCCGCAAATGGCACACACAGAACAAGCACAACACACCACATCTTATAACACACACACACCTGCAAACACTTACCTGGACAAAAACAACTCACCATTGGTCAGCACTCACCTCATCACCACACCCACACAACGCCCTAGCAAGTACTTAAAGGGACAACTCAACACACTCACTTGTGGCTTGTTTTCCACTCTGGGAGGGAGAGAGAGAGAGAGAGAGAGAGAGAGAGAGAGACAGAGAGACAGAGACAGATAGAGAGAGAGAGACAGATATATAGAGACAGATAGATAGAGCAAACAGTATGTTGGGTTACATATTGTTGCGAAGACTGAAGAGAAGGCGTGCAAGGGAGAGAGCTAGGGAACATCAGCAACCTCCAAGCATGCCTGATCAACAGCCACCACCTGTTGCAAGTGAGGAGGCTCTGGCTCAGCAGCCACACAGGAGCCCATCCCCACCTGGAGGGCACAGGATGTATAGACGACCACCAAGGCCCAGGGTATACCGCCCAAGGGTCACCCTCTTTGGAATGACCGATGATGAGGTAATTGATCGCTACAGGTTGAGGCCTGACAGCATCATTGCCTTGTATGAGGTCATCAAGGAGCAGGTGGATCCCATCTACATCTACAACCATGCCCTAACTGGCCTGCAGAAACTACTCTGTGCCATGCACTTCATGGCAAGCGGGGCCTTCCAGTCCACAGAGGGTTACGCATCTGGCATGTCACAGGCCACATTCTCCAGGGTGCTGGCCCAGGTCCTGCCAGCCCTCAAAAGCAAGGCCAGTACCTATATACATTTCCCCACCACCGACATGGACTGGATACAAGTCAAGCAGGCCTTTTACGCCAGGGGAGGCATGCCCAGGGTCATGGGTGCTATAGATTGCACCCATGTCCGAATTAAGGCCCCAGCACGTGACGCACAGATATTCATCAACAGGAAGAACTTTCACTCCATCAACGTGCAGATGGTGTGTGACAGCCATATGAGGATAATGAATGTCTGTGCAAAGTATCCTGGCAGCTCACATGATTCATACATTCTCCAAAACTCCTCAGTCCACAGAGATTTCGAGAATGGAACTTTTACAGGGGGATGGCTTTTGGGTGAGTTCACAATACAAAATCACATCACATACACAGGCGTACACACAACGCTGCTTAGCATGCTCCTGACCCACAGCTACTACGTCTACCACACAAAACATCATTCACACAACATGTGCTCCCTGTCTCACCATGTCACTCACATTACACAGGTGATGCTGGCTATGGATGCAAGTCCTGGCTACTGACCCCACTGGCCAATCCTCAAACACATGCCCAGGAAAGCTACAACCAGGCTCATGGCAGAACGAGGAATGCCATTGAGCGGACCTTTGGCCTCCTCAAGTCAAGATTCCGATGTCTGGACCACTCGGGGGGAGCACTGCAGTATGCACCTGGAAAGGTGTGCGACATCATTGTGGCGTGCGCAATACTGCACAACATCGCAGTGGACACCAGGCTGCTGGAGCACATCCAGGCCCCCCCCATACAGGAAGTGCCCATGGACATCGGACACGTTGAGGAGACCCTGAGAGGGACACAGATCAGAGACAGGCTCATCACGGAACACTTTACATGTGAGTATAACACAGGCATGCAAACAATCCATGCAAGTCCCCCATCAGTCCTGTGACACTAACCACACTGCACATTTTGTTCTGTCTCACCCCACAGGAACAGTGACACAGCACTGCACTTGCAGCGGACGTGGCAAATTGTGTGTGTGGACTCAAAAACCATCCTCCATTCCACTCTCCACGTTGACATACAGACCCCAAGGATATCACGCACACCCTCAGGAGAAACAAGGTACAACACATAACCCATGTTCATCGCCTTACAGGGCTTGATTGACAGCAGCTAACTTGATTTGCCATGAGCATAGCCAGAGCAACCATGCTAGCCTTGTAGCGAAAGAGTGTTATCCAATGCTATGCATTGGATAATACTCCGTCACATCAGGGGTTAAAGGGCCATTGGACTCAATATGGAACCTGTACTGTGCTACAGCTGAGAAGAGCAGCACAGGGGTGGATGTACAGTGGTATGGGCACACAATGTAGAGGTCATGAGACGTAGATCAGATTACCAGGGACACCATGCTGACCTGTGAGTGTGCAGACATATGTGCCCCCGACATGAATACACACATCAACAAATGTGTCCTAACAGTTCCATGGAACAAATGACATTGGGTTGCCACTGTCACATTAACAGTGGCAGCCCAAATTCATTACTTCCATGGAGCTCTCAGAACACTTGTTGATGTGTGTATCCATGTCAGGGGCACATATCCATAGGGCTGGGGCACATGTCCTTAGTTCTCCACATAATTGGTTACAGATGAGTACACAACACATTGTCAAGCAATGGTTTGTGTACTCACCTGTAACTGTGAAAATTGAGGGGATCAAAAAGACTAAATTGTTGTTGCTTGATGATCAGTTCAAGTCAACTACTCCAAATCCTGTCCTCTTCTTCCACAGGCATCCGTAACATGATCCATCCTTGAACTGAAGTTCTTCTATGTGACTGGATTGATGTCTTGACATCACCTTCATGGAGATCACCCCTTGCTGTTTATGTTGATGTTGTTGGTGATGCAAAGTTTGACCTGAGGTTCACACAAACCTCTACTGGATCATTTTCATATAGACACAGAAAACACTAATTCCTGAGTTTTATAACCTGTACAGTTAGGATGCTCAGCTACAGAGTTGTCAAACCTTGTGGACAACACATGAGCTGGGCAGCAGTGTTACTAAAGTACTATTTTTTTTGTTTCAAAGTACATTTAGTGTTCTCATACAGGTGTTCAATGCATATAGGCAATACACAGAAAACACATGTACATCCTAATGTACTTTGAGACACAATAAAGATGAACCATCACCATTCTATCTGTGTCTGTAGGAGGATATATTTGAGAACACAGTTGTCAATGCGTTACCACACCCAGGGTAGAGTATCCCCATACATGGAAAGGCATCACCCATATCACAGGACTCCACCACTTGTTTGCAAGTGAGTGGACTCAGTGATGTATTCACGCTAACAGATGGTGGCAGTGATACACTAATGTGTTGTGGGAGTGATAAAGAGGTGATAAAGGGGACATACTTCCACAGTGAATTCCTGTCCACAGTTAATGTGTTGCTCAGTATAATCAATGTTCAGTGATATTGCTCCACTGGGACATATCACAGTACATGACCAAGTGGACAAGTGTTTTCACTGGGGAAGTCTGTTACACCCTTAGAAAAAACAACAAGTCAACTTACTGGAGGCCCCAATGCTCACCCCAGGATATCAATGTGTGTGCTACACATTGAAATCCTAGGTTGAAAACATTGGCTTCCCCAGTCAGTCTGTTGCACAATGAGTGTGTGAATCCAAGACAATATGGATACATGTCCCATTTATCTGTCCTGCTTGTTATCTCACCGCTAAGCCGTTTGTTTGGTTATCCCCTTAACCCTCTGAGTGCCAGAGTGGTACCCAACGCATTTCTTTGCAATGCGTTGCCTACCACTCTGGATATCAAAGGGTTAAACACTACATATGATGTAGATGAATGTTCAATGTTGTACCAAATGTTGGGCTAAGGGGAATGTTTTGTTATGCAAAATCAACACACAACATTGCCATATAACACAGTTGTGTAATATGGCAACAGGGATGTTTTTACAGTTGATTTTGTACAACGATGTGTATGTGAACCCATGTTGTAACATCCCACAAACATCTTACCTAGGCAGGAGTTGTATTCACTGAATTGTTTGGCAATGCATTGGAGACAACTCTGCCACCCAAATCTATGACCAAATTCAAAGCAGATCAGACAGGATTCAAAAGCACAATGTTCCTTTATTCAGGGGAAATTTAACATGTTGGGCATTTTATTTTTTTTTCTTGGGGGGGGGGGCTTAGACTGTGTGGCAGAAGTGGATAACCTGGATGATCTCCTGGTCACCCTTTGCCCCCTAGGTGTGGCTTCGGGGGTCACATTAGAGGGGGTGGTGGGGGCAGTGGATCCCTCTGTGGAGCGCAGGTTTTCCCTCTCCAAACGTAAGTCCTCCCTGCGGTTCAGCTCTCTCAACTCCACCAGTAGCTGTGCAAGCAGGTCCATCACCCCCGTGTGTAGCTGATGGAGTTGAGTGTTGATCCTCATGACCTCCGACTCCAGGGCATGGATCCTTGCCTCTATCCTGTTAGTGTTTATACGGGATTCCCTACGGCTCCTGGTGATGTTGTCATTGGTGCGGAGGCTTGACCTGAGTAGTCTCCTTTGCAGAGCCATACACTCAGCTTCCATCCCCGTGGGCCGTTCACTGCTGGTGATGCTTGTGCCTGGTGAATCAGCTGCTGCTGTGTCCTCCTCTGCTGGTGCTGTATCCTCCTCTGCTGGTGCTGTATCCTCCTCTGCTGCTGCTGTGTCCTCCTCTGCTGGTGCTGTGTCCTCCTCTGCTGCTGGTGTGTCCTCCTCTGCTGCTGCTGTGTCCTCCTCTTCTGCTGGTGTGTCCTCCTCTGCTGCTGCTGTGTCCTCCTCTGCTGGTGCTGGTTGTGCTGCAGATGGGTATGTGCCCACCACATCAATTGACCCACTGCTGCCCACCGATGTCTGTGCTGGTGGAGGTGGTGGGGTAAACACGTCCCTTCGCATAGGCTGTTGGGGCTCCCCAAGCAGGCCCAGGTGTTGGTAGTCGAGTGGCCAAGGGTCAAACCTTGGCCACTGGTATGTGCTTGGCCCCCACCTAGGATCATACCTGGGGCCATGCTGGGGAGCCATCCAGGAGGGTAGGTCAATCTGTGGGTATGGCCCGTATTGGGTGGTGGCCACATCACCGGGCAGCCATTGCCTCCCTGGTGGTGGTGGTGCTGCTGCTGCTGCTGGGGGATAATAGCTCCTGGAGGTGGTGGGGGGCATCCAGTCACTGTAATAAGTCGGTGCAGGCAGAGTTGGTGCAGGCAGAGTTGATGCAGGCAGAGTTGGTGCAGGCAGAGTTGATGCAGGCAGAGTTGGTGCAGGCAGAGTTGATGCAGGCAGAGTTGGTGCAGGCAGAGTTGGTGCAGGCAGGGTTGGTGCATCCAGCTGGCCAAGAGGTGTGGATGTCGTTGGGTACGGTGCCCACTGGCTGGTCCCCTCCTCCAAATACTCCTCACTGGGTGGTGAGGTGGCCTCCTCCATGGGCTCCTGATGTGCTGGAGACACATAACCTGTGTGGAGGATTGAGATTGTGTGATCAGTAAACTTAGCCATGATGGTGTCAAATTGATATTAATACTTGAAATGTGTAAAGGAACATATATGTTGTATGGTGTATCCCCCTGTGTGAAACAACGGTACTCCTACTGGTGATGGGTGTTGTATTCTACATGTATTGCAGCTCAGAGTTGAATTCCTTTGGTGCCACATCCCAGTGGCCTGAAATTGTACATTTGCGCTGTTGCCACATCATCCTTTGTGGATATCTGTTCCCTGGACCAAAGCTAGCCAGAGGATGGTCTGGCAACATTGGCATAGTACATTTTCAGGCCACAGTGATATTGTCCCTGGAATATTCAACTTTGAGCTGTTATACTCTTGTGATGAAACACCTTTCAGTAGTGGGGATACCCTTGCATTACCCGGTGGATCAATCCTATGACATGTATTTTTCCTTTCACATTTTAGGTATTACTATCTCTTTAACGGGATAGCAATGGTTAATTTCACCTTGATGTAACATTGCAGGCATCATAGAGAGATGTTTAGAAAGATGTTGCTGTATGTGACAGCTGGAGATGTCAGTCATTTGACCACACGGAGGCTCTTCAGCAGACTCCACATTGACCCATTTGGAGATAACTACATCTTTGCCATTGTCTACTAAGTGTTCCTGGTTTGTAAGCACGCTCTGTGGACCATGTCAATGATGGATCCATCTCCAATTGTTTCAATTTTGGGTCTGCTGAAGAGCCTCCGTGTGGTCATATGACTGACATCTCCAGCTGTCACATACAGTAACATCTTTCTAAACATCTCTTTATGATGCCTGCAAGGTTACATCAAGTGAAATTAACCATTGCCATGCCAAGGTACACAGTGAGGAATATGGTCTGATATGTGTGTATATGTACCTTTCATACGGGTACAAACATATCCTTGATAGATATGAACCCAGAGATCTGTTCAGAACATGTGATTGTCTAACTGCCTATATATGTACAGCCATCACAAATGAACTTTCATAGATACAAGTGATACCCATCCAAGTAGGTGTAATATACTGGGTATATGTACTGTGATGATGATATCAATATGAGTTATTTTGTTGAGGGTGCACATATATGGGCAGTTGGACAATCACACGTACTGAACCGAACTCTGGGTTTACATCTTGTTGGGACCTATTTGTACCCATTTGAAAGGGACATATCCACATACAAATCTGGTTGTTTTTCTTTCTGTACATATCTTTTTTGAAGAGATCTGCAGTGTGATTCAAGTAGTATTCATCCCTATGTTATCAGTTCATCCCGTACAGTGCTGGATTTTGTCAGATTAGACATGTCCCTCTCTGGTTGTCATGATGGTATCCTATGCATAGCATTGTGATGCATGGGATACCACCGTGGCAATCAGGGATTGATGTACATTACAGGATTCTGTCCATGAGGTCTGTTCAAGTTGAATCCTGAGGGGCAACAATCAAGCCAGTATTGAAGGATATCATTGATTGAGGCCTTTTTTTTCCTGGATCAGCCCATCCATCCTTCTGTGTGAGGCAGCCAGACCCGATCATAGATATCCATAATCCCTGGCCTGTTATTGACCAAACCTCAAAGGTTCATATTTGGTTCCCATATTTATCCTGCAAATAGTGTCTGGTGTACCATCCATCCATGGCATCAGCACTCCTGAGGATCTATATGTGAATCAAATGTGAGCTATGTAAATTGAAGTTAGAGTAAATGATTGCATACACAACACCAAGGCCAACTTTTTCACCTTTACTTATGTGTGATTGTTTTTGGCCTGTGTGTTGCACATACAAGCATTTATTCTCAGTGGCACTGTGATTTGTGACCTGATCCATCCTGTTGGTGATTCAGTAAGCGGTTAAGTGGACCTGATGAACTGATTATGATGCTGACTTCTCCGCTGACCTCATTTCACCATCTGCAATGTTTTCTATGGAGTCCACACAATGGGTCCTGTGCAGCTTGAATCCTGTTATTGGATGTTCTCCATAGACTAACATTGTAATTGGTAAATTGAGGGTATGCAAGTGTCAAATTCACTACATCAGCTCTTTTTCACCGCTTAGTGAATGTCCCCTATGTGTCATGTAATTGTTAACCTATCGACATGTGTTTGTTGTATGGTTAACCCTTTGAGTACCAGAGGGGTTGCCAAAGCATTGTTGATCGATGCATTGATGATCCCTCTGGCACTCATGGGGTTATGTGCTGGATTCCCTGTGTGAACATGGGTAACACTGTGTGACAACAATTGTGATGTTTAACATACAACACTTTACTGAGCATGGTTTGTGTGTATTGTGTGTGATGAGCACAGCAACATGAGGGTTAACCAGGGAGTTGGACAGGTTTTGGCCTTGTTGAACATTGACATTTGTCCTTGTCTTGATCCCTGTTTAAACCCTCAGGGTGCTGTGTTGGTGCAATTGTGTGGTTGAATGAAGAGCAGATGTTGGGATGTGAGTGCTTGTTTGTGATGGGTGTGTGGTTTGGGGTGGTGTGTGGTTTTGGGGTGATGCACTTACCGGTGGTGTGGAGGCTCCTCTCCTCCCCAGTGTCTGATCCTCCAGGGACCCCCTCAATGAGGGTGGACGACAGTGTCTGCCGCAGCCTCTCCTCCCATGCGCTGTAGGTGATGGGGACAGGTGGCCCACCTCCGGTGGCTCTGGCGTGCAGGGCGGCATCCCCCATCTTCCTCTTCACCTGCCTTTTGCAGTCGCCCCATCTCTTCTTGATTGAGTCCACATCCCGTCTGCAGGTGGCCACCGCATTAACTCTGCTGCAGATTTGACTCCAGGCAGCTCTCCTCCTCGCAGACAGGCCAGGGAGTCTGTCCCCCGGGAAGAGGACACTCTCCCTCTCCAGCACAGCCTCCACGAGGGCCGTGTTTTCTTCCTCGGTATATCGGGGATCCCTGAGCCTGTCCCCCTCAGCTCCGGCATGCGAGGAGTCAGACCCGGAGTGTCCTGCCTGCTCTGCCCCTGCCTGTGTGTGGTGGTCCCCAGGCACTACCCCTCGTCCCACTGCAGGATCTGTCCCTCTTCTTCTTTGTGTGCCTGTTCTTGTGGGCCTGGTCCCCCTCCGCCCTGCGTATCTCCCTCTCCCACCCCTGCTCTGCTGAGGGATCCCCTCCTGACCTTCCTCCTCCTCCTCCTCCACTAGTCTCCCCATCCCTCTCTCCTGTCCTCCTCTCCTGGCCATCATTCACCCAGTCACACCCAGGCACTCTCACACGCCCTCACAGACACACTCGATCCCACTCACTCTCTGTCACACACTTTCACTCACGGATTCACACTGTAAAAATAAAGTTTAAAATGTGTAAGGTGTGATGAAAAAAAAAAGACTATGTGTATGTATGTGTATGTGTTTGTATGGATGTATGTGCTATGTGCAAAAGTGTGCTATGTGTCTATTTAAATGTAACTCTCTCCTCTCCAAAATCCTTCTACCTTACTCCTCTGTATGCCTCTCTCTCTCTCTCTCTCTCTCTCTCTAAACGCTATCCTCCACTCCTGGGTCCTGTGCTCTAGCTTGCTGAAACTCGAAACACAGACAGGGTGTAACCGTTATTTTGAGGTATATATAGGTGTATTTGAACATTTTTGATACTTTGGGGCCTTGGGATTGGCTGTAGGTTTGAATTTTGTTTGTGCATCTATCAGGGTTGCTAGACAACGGCAGCCGTAATGTAACATTTTGAGTTAAGTTGTGTTTTAACGGGTGTTTGGGATGCACGGTGATGCAAAATCAGGTGCGACGCTGGTTTTTGTTTAACGTGTTTTTGTAGTGCCTACGCCCGATAGCTATTCTTGAACGCTTACCTTTGAATCTGCCGTAAAACATGTGTTCTTTGCGGCCGACGTGCCTTTTTTACTTAGCGGATGGTTTAACGGCTGCCTTTAAATCTAGGCCTTAATCGGGTTAATCCTATGAGTGCTGGCAGGGAAATTATACCCCACTGACACTCATAGGGTTAATTCTACTACCTTTGAACACTTTTTTAGGCACTATGGATGGGTTGATATGGGGCTTAGGGCCCCATATGAATACATCCACTGAATCCACTGAATACATCCGCTGTTTTTTTTTTTCTTGCCTTAATAGCTGCCTTAGCTGGCAAAAGATCCAATAAGGGACTTTAGTAAAAAAAAAAACTGGGTCTTAAAATTTTATATCGGATCTTTACAGCTAACGCAGTCCATTAAATTGCAACTTGTAGCATTTTTTTAATTTTGAATGGGCCAAAACATGTAAATGTAGCAGCCGGTAGGGGTATTTTTTGCCAGTATTTTTTCATAGCACTGATCTTTAAATCATTTACTGCTCTTGAGAAAATGCCGGCACCTGTTTTTTGGACTAACGTTGGCCTTTACATCTACCCCATAATCTGAACAAAAGACCACAGATAAGAGTAAAGTCCAATCAGTAATACCTCTTAAATGAGATTGTCTGCAGCTGAGAAGAAGCTGCTTAGGAAATTCCTTAACTTCTCTCATACTGAACTTGTTAAAACATTTCTATTGGATATTAAAATACCGTGTTTATGCAAAACACTTAATAACATAAGTTCAAAGAAAATGTGGTGTTAAAATGTTAGTAGTGTCAAAACATTTTAACATCAGAATTTCAAAGATATAATCCACTTTTTTATTCTAGATAAGACCATGAAAGACAGTTTTAAAATAGTGGTCTTAAAAGTGGGCAAGGTTAAACTCAACACGAAAACAAATCAAGGGCTTGATCCAATTACCACCTGTAAAAAAGAAATAGGCAACCTTAGTTTTGCAAGCACAGTTATCTATAGAATAACCCAAGCTGGGAACTGCTAATGTGCGTTTTAAAATGACCACGGCCGGTAATATTTTGCCTATTTAGATTGTGTGCAGTTTGTGTGAGGTGATTGCCAACACATGGTAAACAGATACATTACATCACTGTAATCCTGCGATTACTTATCTTGAAATACAATACACAACAAAGCTTAGAAACCCCTATCGAAAAACAGCAAGCAGGGAACAAACAGCTCTCACAAAATTGAGCAGTGAAGTAACTATAGGGGTCACAGGGGTCGCACCTGTGACCAGGCCTGTGCCCGCCTGGTGCCCACAATCTCCTGCTGGCACTCTAGTAATGCAGGGCGCTGGGAGATGACATAATCTCCCAACGTTTTGCATTACTAAGAGGACCGCGCGGGAGCTCCAGGTAGGAGGTGGGGGCATTGTGGAGGGGGCCAATGTGGGGGGGAGGGCCTGTGGCAGTTCTTGTACCAGGGCCCAGAGGCTTCTAGTTACGCCTCTGAAACTGAGGACATATCACAATGACAGCAAAGGCAAAATTAACCCCAGTAATGCCAAGGAAGCATCATAGCTTTTCTTCTTCCTTTCATCAGACACACCTTCTCTTATTCTGGGGAATTTCAACTGACATGTGGATGATCCCTCTGTCTCCTGGGCATCCCATTTTCTTTCTCTAACAACTTCATTTGGACTATACCAGTGCAGAAATGCTAGTACTCACAAGGATGGTCATTTCCTAGACCTTGTGTTTACTAGAGGCTATGCACTGATTTTAATATCTCTCCTCTTCCACTATCCGATCACCCCCTAACATTCAGCACTTATTCTACATCTTCCGCAATACCTGTTTCCTCTCCCCGCTTCACTCGTAACCTCAAATCTCTTAATTTCACTGCTCTGCAGTCCTCCCTGGCAACTGGACTTTCATCTATTCTCATTAGTGTTGAGCGAGCATGCTCGGCCAATGCTCGGATCGGCTCGAGCATCGCTCTGCTCGGCACATGGCGGTACTCGTACGAGTACCGCCATGTGCTCGCCCGGCATGTTCGGGTGGCGGGGATCTGTGCCGAAGGAGGCACAGATCTGAAGACGCTCCGCTGGACCACCAGGGACTGGAGGTAGGGGGCATTGCGGAGATGAAGGGGGCATTGCGGAGATGAAGGGGGCATAGCGGAGATGAAGGGGGACATTGCGGAGATGAAGGGGGCATTGCGGAGATGAAGGGGGCATAGCGGAGATGAAGGGGGACATTGCGGAGATGAAGGGGGACATTGTGGAAGGGGGGCATTGCGGAGATGAAGGGGGTATAGCGGAGATGAAGGGGGACATTGCGGAGATGAAGGGGGCATAGCGGAGATGAAGGGGGACATTGCGGAGATGAAGGGGGCATAGCGGAGATGAAGGGGGACATTGCGGAGATGAAGGGGGACATTGTGGAAGAGGGGCATTGTGGAGATGAAGGGGGACATTGACCAGGCACCCTCCCCTCATCAGAGCAGGGGGTGCCTGGTGTAATGCTCGTGTCGCCCCATTCAATTCAATGGGGCTCGGGTGCTCGGCCGAGCACTCGAGCCTCCGGCGGTGCTCGGTCAGAGCACCCGAGCACCCGAGCATCGGGGTGCTCGCTCAACACTAATTCTCATTAATCCTGTTACGAACAGCCTTGTCAAAACATACAATTCAGTCCTACCCTCCTCTTTGAACCTGCATGGGCCTTTCTCTCAGATGTACCTATAAAACTCACCCGCGACCGTGGCTTAACCCCTTAAGGACCCATGATGGTCCAGGACCGTCATGGCTTAAATGATAGCAGCGTGCCTCCGTGCACACTGCTATCATTAATTCCAGGCTGAGACTGAATGCTCCGAGACCGGGGAATTCAGTCTCAGCCCTTCTTGCTTATGCCGGTTCATGTGATCGCCGTAGCAGCGATCACATGTAACGGCATTGTGAGAGACAGAGGCAGTACAGAAAGCATGCTGTCTCTGCATGTCTCTTCTGCCTCTGTCTCCCTTGCTATCAAAGTAAGGGAGACAGAAGTAGAGAGGAGACACCTAGTGGCAAATGAAAATACAGCAGCTGGAGGTATTAACCCCTTCACTGCTGGTGCTGGAGGCTTACTAAATGCAGGTCAATTTCTGACCTGCAATGATACTTTTTTTTTTTTTTTTTTAAACACAACACACTTTTTTTTTTTTTACAAAAAGATATTTTATTTAAAAAAAAAAGATCTCATTAAACAATTTTGGAAGTGTGATTGTTGTGGAGCCATGTAATACACTTATACACACCACCAAATGTCAGGGATAAAAAAGTGGGAAATTAGGGTGGGAAAAAGGGACGTGGTGATTTTCACCCAGGGGGGACAGTAGCCACTTTAAACTGCCCATTTTGTAGGTATGACTGACCGGTCATACCTTTCATGCAGTCGCCATAAAAATGTAACCCTTTGTGCCCAATTGATCCCAAGAGAAAAAACAAAAAAATTACCTTTTTTTCAATTTTGATAAAGTAAATGGTGGGTTATCCATATAAGTGGGGTATCAAATGAAAGCCGTATTTGTGCTTAAAAAAACAGTATATAATTTATGGGTGTGGAATAAAAGCCTAAGAGGGAAAACACTGTTGAACAAAGACATAGTCAAAAAGGTCAGAATTGCTCCGGTCCTTAAGGGAAAACTACCTCAGATTTTCCTGGTCCTTAAGGGGTTAAAAAAGACACCAGCTTCCTCCTCCTCAGCTGTTCCCGTTCAGCTGAATGTCTCTGGAGAAAGTCTGTTTTTTTGGCAGACTTGCTCCACTACAGGTTCCTTCTTTCTTACTTTAACCCTTCTCTGTCCCTAGCTAAAAAACATTACCTCTCACAACAAATTAACATTCATAAATCCAACCCCCAACACCTTTACTCTACTTTTGTCTCTCTCTTCTGCCCTCCATGTGCCTCTCTTGCAAACTCCGTACAGCCACAAGACTTTGCTGACATCTTCAAAACCAAGGTGGACTCCATCCGGTATATTATCCCACCTTGTATATCCCCTCCTAGCCTGCCTCATTCCTCTCCTGGCACTCTGGACTCTTTTTCACTAGTCACGGAGGAGGAATTGACTAACCTGCTATCCTACGCTCCCTCCATTACATGCGCACTTGAGCCACTCCCCTCCCACCTCATCCAGTCCCTCTCCCTCACACTAATCCCTATCCTATTACAGATCTTTAACTCCTCTTTTGCCACTGCTACCTTTCCAGATGACTTCAAACATGTCTTAGTAACACCCATCCTCAAGAACAACTCCTCTAACAGTAACACACCCTCTATCTTCCGACCCGTTTCTTTCCTGCCTTTTGCCTCTAAACTTTTGGAATGCCTAGCCTACTCCCGCCTGCTCAAGTACCTTAACAAGCACAACATGCTTGACTCTTTACAATCTGGTTTTTACACAGCTCACTCCAATGAGTAGTTAATGATCTTCACATTGCCACATTGAAAGGTCACTATTCAATACTTATCCTGCTTGATCTCTCAGCGACTTTTGACACTGTTGATCATGCTCTCCTCCTCCAAATTCTTCACTCCTTAGGATTCCATTACTGAGCACTGGACTGGCTCTTTTCTTAACTAACTAACTAACTAACTAACTAACCGATTCTTCAGTGTCTCATCTTCCATCTCCTCATCCTCTCCCATCCACCTCTCTTGGTATTCCTCAAGGTTCTGTTCTAGGACCGCTTCTGTTTTCTCTTTAAATAGTAACACTTGGTGATCTTATTAACTCCTTTGGTCTTAAATATCACCACTATGCAGATGACACCCAGTTGACACTGAAAAGGCAGAAATTGCTGCCCCTTCAAAGAATATATAATACCAGATTTTAGGCCTTAGAAAACAGAGAGAAGCTTTACATAGACTATTTTAGGCATCTGAAAACAAATGGAGAAGTTTTGCAAATACTAACATGGAGTACCAGGTATGTAAATGTATATAACCTCAGTTCATTTTTAGGTATTAGTGATCTTTTAACTGTGTCTAATTAATCCTGTAGCATTCAGTTGAGCCATACTACAGCAGAAGTGTTATAACAAGTCACTGAAGTGACTGCATTTTGCAAGAGAAATGATCAGGGAGATCAAAATGTACAGCTTTGTGCTGTTGAAGCATTGCTTAGGGAAAATTCATTATCAGTGACATTATGAAAAAAGGGCATAATGCTCCAAGCCCTTTCAATTGACAAGTCTTTATGCACTTCATATACTGTATATATTTGTACAAATTTTCATTTGTGCCATAGTTGGTCCACAACAAACATTACATGCCCTAGCCCTTCAGCCCTATGCTTCACACTCAATATTTGCAAAGTGTTACAACTATAGAGCAGCATTAAAGAGCCTACAAGCATGGTTGATGATATCTCAGAGGATATTTCTATGCCACTTAGCCTTAAAGAAGATAGGGTAATTCAATTGCCATCTGTGGAAAACACACAAGCTGACCTCCTGTATAATGAAGATGACACAATATTGTGGTAGATTAAATAATGTTAAAGCACTGTCTACAAACCAGAAACACAAGCATATCCTCCGGCATTATCATTCATCAGGGATGAGGAAGGATTGTGTTTGCTGTTTATACTGCAATAATAATTTCTCTCAGTATCCTTGTTTTCATATAAACAATGGGCCTGAGACCTTGGGCAAACAAACTGCACCATGGGGAAGAAATATAATTCCCAAAATGCTCATTGATATAAATGTATTTATTTGGAAAATGTTTTACCAGGAAACAACACATTGAGATTTCTCTCATTTTCATGCATGTCCTGATTCATTTACCCCCATTAATTCTTGAGAGGTCCGCAATGCATTGAAAAGAAATGTGTTGGAGACCTCTTTTGCAGTGAAGGGGTAAATATATCATTTAACCCTTTGAGTGCCAGGCACTCAAAAGGTTAATCTGGAACTATCAATTTAAAAAATATATGATTTTGAAAACGCTTTCAAAATCACCTATATTTATGTTAAACATTTTTTATTTAACCCTTGCAATTAACCCTTGCAATGCATTGTGTACCCCTCTGGCACTTAAAGGGTTAAAACGGTTCATGAAACTGGAAAAAGACATGCAACCATCAATTTTAGCCTATGCCATGTCACCCTTGTTGATCCAAAGCAATGAAAAAAAACAATGAAGACACTTCCATGTAAAATTATTCCTGGTTGCAAAAGGCAGTCAGATATCTCCCAAGATCAACATCACGTCATCGCTGTAACCAACTGTCATAATGCTCAATAGTCATCTGAGCTTGAAAGGTATCCAATACTTTTTTAAAGTATCTGTAGTATCTGCAAACATATCCCACCCAGGCAAAAGGATTCCACAGCCTTACTGTTCTCTGCTTTTGTGTTTTAACCCTTTGAGTGCCAGAGTGGTACGGAATGCATTTCTTTGCAATGCATTCCGTACCACTCTGGCACTCAAAGGGTTAACTGAATGCACCTTACATTTAGTTTTAAAGGATACCCCATTATTTTTGCTCAGTTTAATTTTCCAGAGGGTTATTTGTATTGCCCTTTAGTACACATGTAAATGGTATTATTATCCCCATTAAACATCCCTTCTATAATGTAAACAAATCCAGTTTAGCTAACCTCTCAGTATAACTAAAATCATGCAATACCTTCACCAGCTTTGTTGCACGAACTGCACTTTTTCCAGTAAATTATATATATATATATTTTTTTTTCTAAGAACTGGTACCCGAAATTGTGCTCCATATTTTTATACATCATAGTACTCTCTTGGCTCTTGCAGTAGCTGAGTGACACTCCACACTGTTGTGTTGATAATTGTCCATCAGTTATATATCTTTCTCTAATGATGATTACCCAATAATTTTCCAATTTATTGTGTATGACCCATGCTTTTTTCTGCAACCTAAATGGATAACCTTACATTTATATATACCACACATCAGCTACCACTTTTATACACCTTTTCAGTACACAGTTTAATGTCATCAGCAAAGATTGAGACATTACCTTCAATACCCACTTAAAGGGATAATAATGCTTAATATTGAAAATATATATATTTAAGGGATTATCTTGCCTAGTAAAATAAATGTACTTCAAGCAGTACTTCCATGGACTGAAATTTCCTTGTGGCCCTGTTGCTTTAGAAATCTATGGGCAGCTCTGGTAAGTTAACCATAAATCTCCATAGGATTCTGTAACAACAACAAAGCTGTAAAATTCAAAGCCATTGAGGTATTGTACCTAGAAAATGCAAGTTTAAACAGATACAGAAAAGAAACAAAGTCTATAGGGGAGAGGGAGGGATACAGAAAAAAGAAAATGGGGGGGCAAGGTTAGGAACAAGGTTATCAGCACAGACATGTCCAAATACAGTGGCAATAGCATCATTGTGCAATAGCTAATACATAGACACCAGGCGCACAACTGCCCAGATCATTTCAAAGAGGCTAGCAGTAAATAAGGTAACCAGTAAAGGTCCGCAACAGCCCATAGGAGCCACACCAGGGTCCTGTTCGTCCCATCCGCACATCCACGCCTCTCCGCGGGGTGCGAGGGGTGGAAAACTATCAACCCTAAATCCACAGGGACGATCCAAACTGACATGTAAATACCCCGAGCCTCTCAATAAACCAGCTGTGTAAACTCAGGGCTTTCCAGAAACCTCATCCAGGGGAGCCATGTCTCAGTATACCTGTCCATCCCCTTATGAGAGGATGAGCTCAACTCCATCATCACCCTGCTCTTCCACCTTCTCCACCCAAGCAATGAGGCTCGGCGGAGCACCATTCCTCCAATGAAGGGGAATCAAGCCGATAGCCGCAATCAGCAACTATGATAGCAGGGTGCAATAACTTTTGAATAAAACATCTCTCAATAGTGAGATGCCCCAGGATGAACTCTGCAGTATGCAATTTATTCAATATAAAGCATCACTGTCCCTTTAAAGGCCATTAATAAACAAATTAAAACATATTGGGCCCATGACTGAACCCTGAGGCACTCCACTTTCAAATTTAGACCAACTTGAAAAGGTGACATTTACAACAACTCTGCTTTCTGTCATTTAGCCAGTTCTCTATACATGACAAATAGATCTCAGAAGGAAACCTTTTTATTTATACAGTACGCTATTGTGAGTCACAGTATCAAAGGCTTTTTCAAAATCCTATTATACTACATCAACAGCAATATCCTTGTTCAAGTTACCACTTACCCTTTCAGAGAATGCAAGTAAATTAGTTTGACATGATCTATTCTTCATCAAACCATACTGACTCTAACTAATGCTGTTTGTCATCATCACATCCTGAACACTAAAGTTTAGTAAACCTTCTAATATCTTACCCACTATGAAAGTCAGTGTGCTATGCCTGATGAGAGTGAATCAATAAATATTAAACATAATGGCCTTGCTATCACTGGGTTAAGCTCCTTATATACCTTTAGGTGTATGCAATCAGGTCCAGAGGCTCAATTCAATTAGAGCTGGTAAATCAGTCTTTTAGGCCAAAAGGAGTTTCGGACAGTACACAAATATGGGTTTGATTCCATATATACTGTTAAAAAAAATTGTCAACGGTAGTTTTGCAAGCAAAGCTTGCCATGCAATTACCTGTGCTGTGAACTGCTAAGGTGCAGCAAAAAATGTCAACGGCTGGTAATATTTTGCCATTGAGATCAAAGGAACAGCTCTACCCATTTGTGACTCATTTGTGTGCGATGAGTGCTAACGCACGGTAAACAGATATGTTAACTCACGGTAATCCTGCACCAACTTTCTTGGTGTATAACACTAACAAAGCTTCAAAACCCCCATCAAACAACACAAAGCAGGGAACAAACAGCTCACACAACACTTAGGACAAAGCACAATGATAACCAAATCAAAATGAAGCCTTGAACTGCCAAGGAACCACATCTCAAATGTGCATGCCATATACATAAGTCATGGACAGCCAGCATTAATCCATCAATCCCCTGAGAAATCAGGGGTTTTCAAATCAACGTCAAACAATCCATGGCACGATACCCTAGCACAACAGGGGTTAACACATACTAACATATATGTCCACACAACACAATATGCATTCCTGTCAACCACTAAGCAACCTAAGCCAATGGAAAGCCACGGTACACCAGCAACAGCAACCACACTGAACAATGTCACATACGCACCTGACAGGTAAACAGCAATTACACCAAGCACAATTTAACAATGATAGCAACATCAGCACACACTCACCTGAACAACACCCTTGTTCCCATTGGTCACTTCGTGTCTGATGACCATGCCTGGCCAACACACACCACTGCTGTCTTAAAGGAACAACCCAGTAAGGACAATCTTCTTACTCATAATTATTTTTTGTTTGGTGGCTCTTACCATCTCCAAAAATGTGCGTCTTCAATGGGGGCCAAATTTGCTCTCTCATATGCCTTTTTATGGGTTGGTGGGAGGAGTCCCACGTTTCTGGAGATAATAATCCATTTAGAAATTATTTGCTATACTTCAAGAGATATACTGGCGATATTCTTATTGTCTGGTGTGGTAAACATGATCATGTTCCTAAATTTTTGGAATTTTTGAATACTAATGATTGTAACCTTAGGTTTACTTTGACACACCATCCAAGCCAAATAGTTTCTCTTGATTTGCAGATAGAATCCATACTTCCATTAGGTCCCATAATCACCAGTATCCACAGGAAAGATGTTGTAGGTAACATATTACTTCGAGTGGAGAGCTGCCATCCTAAGCATACCATCAGAAGCATTTATGAGGGCAAGGCGGAATTGCTCCACTGACTCATTGTTTGATGCTGCCTGTTTGGGGTTGCATGGTAGACTCTCCGAACGCAGTTACCCACTGTGGATGCTGAACAGAGCTGAGAATTTTGTTAGAAATAAAAGTAGAACACAACTTCTTCAGTATTGAACAAAATAAAAAAGCATTATGGTTGAACAGGTTACTTTGTCACTCAGGATAGTGAAGAATATGATCACATAGTCAATATTGTTAAAAAAATATTTGCTGGTCCTTAAAGCTGATAGAGGATTACAACATGTAATGGAGAATGGATGCAGACTTGTATCTAGAAGGTCTCCCATTCTGGCAAATCGTCTGTTTCCCAGCATGTATCTGGAAGACAGAAAGTTGAAACAGAATACTTGGCTTAATGTCGTAGGATTGTATTAATGTGGCAATCGTAGGTGTGGTAGCTGTCAGTGGGTCACTCAATCAAGTCATGTTGAATCTATGGCCAATGGGAAGATACATAATATAAGACAATATATAAATTGTGCCACCAAATATGTTGTTTATGTTGTAACATGCTCTATAGACTTGTGCAAATGTATTCGGCGACATTCGGAATTCGGCGAATATAGGGTAATTCGACGACATTTGGATCATCCAACACGCAAGGATTGTTCGACAAAAAATTCCAAATCCGAGCACCTCTGCTCCAAAAGTCAACAAGGAAATTTGGCGACTAATACGTGTGCGATTACTTTCCCTCCATATATCTAGTCCAATTACCTTCTCTGTTTCATGTGCTACTTTCCCGCTTTGTCTGTATTCCACTAAGCTTTTTTGTTTCATGATGGGGGTTGGACTAATGACACAGACACCCAGGCAGACAACCTGCATTTCCTCATTGTGTTGTTGGAGCTCAGAGAGATAGACATTAGAGAGTGTCCAGTTGTTGTGTAGGCAGGCAGGTAGCATTAGGATAGGCATAGGCAAGCAGCCAGCATTAGTGCCAGTTATTGCTACTGCAAGGGAGAGTGATCTTTGTTCCTGTGCAAAAAAACATATTACAATATTGGGATTTGTTTAAATAATTTTTTGAGAGTGACACAGACAGTGCCAGATTTGTTTAGGCAGGCAGGGTGCCATACCCTGTTCCACAGTCTTCATTTAGACCCTGGAAATGTTTCTATTTATTTTTATTTTATTTTTTTTTTGTTTTTTATTGTATTTTTTTAAAGCATTTTAAAGTTGCCGAACATTTCGGAATGTAGTCGACTTTCATTCGAGTCGAATGGCTCTGATCTGAAATGCAGAGTTGACGAATGAAAAAAATTGTCTGAATGAAAATTTTACTGAAATTTTTGTTGTGCACAAGTCTAATGCTCTATTTGTAGAGTACAGCACGTGGGTAAAACCACTAGGTCTTTAAGGGAACGCATAAGAGAGCATGTGAGCAACATTAAATGTAAGTTTATAAAACATTTTTGCATTGAACACAATTCTAGAGCTGATTCTTTCTCTGTGCAGGGTATTGAAAAAATTAGCTTTAATGTAAGAGGTGGTGATAAGTAGAAAGTAAAAAGGAAAATGACACTTTCCACTTAGAGAATTATTTCCTTCGAAAAGTGTCAATTTTCAGCTTTTTCACGCCTTTTTCGTCTAGCTCATTTCATTGAAATTAATGGGAACTTTGAATTTACATGCAAAAGAATCAGTTGAATAGGGAAAGTTTTTTTTGGGGGGGGTTGTTTACTGGGATTGGGGGCGGTTAGTAAAAAAATAAATCCTAAATACAAATAAAAAAAAACCCATAAGACATGGTATAAAAGGGAACTGAGGAGGGTGCCTGTGTTGGTGGGTGGAATTAATCAGTTGAAAAGGGAATTTGTTTTGGGGGGGGTTCGTGACTGTTATTGGGGGGTTAGTTAATAAAAAAATAAATCAATAAAATAAAATGAGACATTTCCATGTAAAGTGATAGAGACAGGAACCCCCTGACATAAGCTTCCACTGGCATGGTCTGATACTTGAGTTGATGGATTATTTTTTAGAGGATCATTTGTTAGATTTGTTGTTAGAGGCCCAAGCCCTGAGGAAACATTGATTTGTAGGACTTAGTCTTGTTAGAAACAAGCCCCCCCCCCCAATTTTTTTTTTTTTTGGTAGGACTATGAATTTTTTTTTTTTTATTTATCTGAAGCCATAAGCCCTGAGAAAAAAAATAAATTCCCACCACAACCGGTGCAAGTGCTGGGGACGCCACAGGTTGTGGAGCAAAGCGGTCTAGGTGAGCCATGCAGTTTAACAGTGTCTGCATAGCAAAAGACAATTGGTCAATTCTCTGGTCTTGAGAATCCATCCTGGACAGGATGCTCTGATTAGGTGGACTGCCTGTACCTTCATTAGACATGGCCCTTACGTACTGTCACAGTAATCGTGAAAAGGAGTTTTATAAAGGAGCAGAAGGAGGAGGGACCCAATTAGGCCACCCAGAATAAGCCCATAAACAGGCATCCATGCTAGTGCCTGTTACCTGATGTCAGCAATGAGGAAATGGCGGAAGGCCATGCCAGCCAGAAGCCATACAGAGGTAGGACACACAGGAAAACTTAGCCTTTAAGGGAGACTGTGATACAGATTAGATTTAATGATATATTTATTTTATAAACTATATTTTTTCTTTACAGGTTCAATACAAAATTACAAGAAGACAAATGAAGAAGAGTGCAGATAAAGATGATAGATGAAGATAACAGATGAAGAAGAAGAAAGAATAGAATGACAGATGAAGAATAAGGAGGAGAAGAAGATAGAAGCTTACAAAAGCAAAATTAAAGAGGAAGACCAAGGTGGAGAAGACCCCACTGGATGGCAGGATTACAGGTAGGTGCTCCAGGAATGGGTGATAGGATAGTGTTAGGGATAGTATGGTTACACTTTGTTGTTAATGTTAGGGGTAGTGTAGGGAAGTGTCACTGTGTTTGCAGCCCAAGGTAAGAATGCTTTCAAAACTAGACATGTTAATAGTTTATTTTTTATTAATTATTAAAATGCAAATCAATATTTGGTGTGACAACCCTTTGCCTTCAAAAAAGCATACATTTTTCTAGGTACATTTGCACAAAGTCAAGGATTTTGTAGACATATTGGGCTAGATTCTATTGCAGGAGCTAAATGTTAACACCCGTTTTATAAAACATTTTCTTAATGAAGTCTATGGGGAAAACTGGAGATAAAAGCAGTGATAAATTAGCACCTGCAATAGAATCTAGCCCATAGTCAGGTGAATGATTAAACAATTATACCAAACAGGTGCTTATGATCATCAATTTGATATGTAGGCAGAAACACAATCGTTAACTGAAACAGCTGTGTAGGAGGAATAAAACTTGGTGAGGAATAGCCAAACAGCTAACAAGGTGAGCTTGCTGAAGACAGTTTAACCCCTTAAGGACCCATGATGTGCCAGGACTGTCATGGCAAAGCTTTCCTAAAGGACTAGTGGCATTTCATGGATTTCAGGGCTCCCCGCGCAGCTGCACACTGTTTGGAGAGCCCTGAATCCGATCACAATGTTAAAAGTCATACACCATGGCAAGAGCACAGCAACAAGACACAAGGTAGTTATTCTGTGTCAGAAAGGTCTCTCCCTGGCAGAACTTTCAAGGCAGACAGAGGTTTCGAGATGTTTAAGCTCTTTTGAAGAAGCACAAAGAAACGGGCAACATTGAGGACCATAGAAGCAGTGACTGGCCAAGGAAACTTGGTGCAGCAGATGAAAGACACATCATGTTTACTTCCCTTCACAGTCAGAAGATGTCCAGCAGTGCTATCAGGTAAGAATTGGTAGAAAACAGTGGGATCCTGGTACACCCAATTACTGTGCGGTGAAGTCTGTTCAGAAGTGGTCTTCATGGAAAAAGCAATACCTCCAACGTGTAAACATGGCCAAGTGACTCAACTATACACAAAAACACAGGAAATGGGGTACATAAAATGGCAGCAGGTGCTCTGGACCGATGAGTCAAAATTTTCAATATTTGGCTGTAGCAGAAGGCAGTTTGTTCACCGAAAAGCTGCAGAAAGGGACAAGAATGAGTGTCTGCAGGAAACAGTGAAGCATGGTGGAGGTTCCTTGCAAGTTTGGGGCTGCATTTCTGCATATGGAGTTGGGGATTTAGTCAGAATTAATGCTGAGAAGTACAGGCAGATACTTATCCATCATGCAGTACCATCAGGGAGGCATTTGATTGACCCCAAATTTAGTCTGCAGCATGACAACAACTCCAAACATACAGTCAAAGTCATTAAGAACTATCTTCAGAGTAAATAAGAACAAGATGACCTGGAAGTGATGGTATTGCCCCCACATAGCCCTGATTTCAACATCATGGAGTCTGTCTGGTATTACATGAAGAGAGAGAAGCAACTGAGGCTGCCTAAATCCACAGAAGAACTGTGGTTATTTCTCCAAGATGTCTGGAACAACCTACCTGCCGAGTTCCTTAAAAAAATGTATTCAAGTGTACCTAGAAGAATTTATATTAGACAGCTGACTGGGAGCCTAATGTGAGCTCTGTGACTGAGGCAGACTTGATAGACAGCAGACAACATTGAGAATTTTGCTGATGGCCAAGGCAAGATATCATACTCCATCAGTTGTGTACTGTAGAGAGTAAAAACACACACAGTAGTTGAGTAATGTCTAGCAAATGCACCAGCGAGAGGGGGAAAGGTGGAGCAGTGCAGGGATGTGGGAGTAAAGTGTTAGTACAAAAACTGACTGCAGCAATGGTTGCTGCAGCATGTGCAATAAATGATGATGATCCCTCTCCTCCTGTGGTGGATGCAGTTTGTCATAGTCCCACCAATCACACCGTGCCAGTTCCCCACCACCACTACAATATACATCTATCATATTGTACATTGTACTTTGTTATTTCTTTTTTTATCACTTGACATCATCATGAATATGTGCCAGTTGCACTTAAGTAAGAAGTAAGTGTTGTGGGCAAAGGACAAATGCATTCTGCATGCTAACATGTTTTAGGGCTCACAACTTTGAATTCCAGCCACTTATTTCTCCATTACAGTTTTCAGAAGAAGTATATTGTGCTGGGAAATGTTGCACCATATTAAACATAAGAGAAAAATGTGTTGGAATAGGAAATTATGTTTTGGAATAGGAGACAATGTGTTAAAATTGGAGAAAAATGTGTTAGAATAGGAGAATAATGTGTTGGAACAGGTGAAAAATTAGCTAGAATAGGTGAAAAGGAGGAACATTTTGCATTGAAGAAAAGGAGAAAACCTTTGCGAAAAAAGAGGAAAAATCTTCCTTTTTTCGTGAAAAGTCATGAAGAAAATTTTTCTCATTTATCGACTACCCCTAGTATCTGACCCTTCTATCTTAAATAATATAAATTCCTGGTTCTTATTCCTGACTAGCCTGTGAATCTCTTTGTTAGCCACATTGGCCTTAATTCTTTCCTCTTGTGTTTATTCAGTAGTGATATATTGACACATGCGTTTATCTAAAACATTTTGAACAAATTCTACCTTTCCTGTGCTTTTGTAAAATATTAAATCCCATTGTATATATAGTATTTCTGCAATATTCTTTGTAAAATTATATTTTTTTTAAGTTGAATGTTTTTACACTTGCTAATAGGTTTCTCATAACAGATTCACTAAGTGGTGATAAAGCAGTGATTAAGTGGTGATAATGTGCAGATGACTTTTACAGTTTATCACTTCTCTATTTCCTATGTTATTCTATAGAACCTATGCATCAAGATCTCCAAATTTGAAGAAATATTAGTGCATAGGCACTATAGAATAATACAGGAATTGGAGAAGTGATAAACTGGAGTCATCTCCACTTTATCACCTCTTTATCACCGCCTAGTGAATCTCCCCAAAGGTCTCAAAAGTACTAGTTTGTAAATCACTCCTTTACTACATCAAGTAGTCATTAAGCATGTTATCAAATAGAACTCAACTGAAAAGAAAGACAAAGCACAAAACGCACAGCAAAAGTGCACAAGGACAATCCTACCCCTAGGTATACTTACAAAAAATCAACTAAAACCGGAATTTTTATAGTAACAGAATGGATGGATGCGTTACAAATGAGTAATAAGCCAAACCCCTTTCTACAACGCTACTATAATACACAAATGAATCCACTACTTCCCTACAGTATCTAAATACTATAAAAAAAAAACCCTCTCTATTGACACAATATAAGTGTAATGTAATATAAAATAAAAAATATATAAAATAAGAGACCACCAGGTGGCCTGTACTCCAGAATTCACAGGGCTAATAAAAGCAATGTGGAAATAAAAGAGTCACACCACCAGGTGCGTTGAACTACAACCACCCCTTGTGCTCAATGTATATAATATACATGAAAAATGTGAAAAAATATACAATCTAATAATGTCCACCAACGTAAGTTCTCCCAAAATAGTCACTTGAATAAACAGTAAATAAAAATATGAGAGTATGAAGAAAACTTCCAAGTTACTTGTTACCAATGTTCCTGGACCTGCAACAACAGAAGAGCTCAGGAGAGATGAAGGTGGTGAACCATGTTACTTGATAAATGAAATGATGCAATGAGTCTTGTTAATCAGTTAGTTCCGTAATAGGAATGATGAATGGGCTGATGACCTCAAGTCACGTCACTCCAGATGTCAGTCAATGCAGCTCTGTCTTATGGCTTTCCCCACAACTTCCAAAATCTGAAAATGAAAGAGCGCAAAGAAACATCCGATCTAAAAGTGGTGCTTTATTTTATATCGCTAAAAGACACATAAAAACGACACACTTACAGACGTGTAGAGGTATAAAACACAAGTAACTCTCATAAACATCAGATGTTTGTATTAGTGTTCTACTCTCTCAATTAAACCTCCTGGGTGGTTTGACCTGGTATTTGGTGAGCACTTAATCTGAGGTATTTGCCAGGCGTAGCAACTCTAGGAGTGACGCTCTAGGAGAGAGAGAGATGCACATGAAATGCTACATATACAGGGTTATTAAAAAATTAACAACACATGTAGCTAACTTGTTTGCTTCAGTTTCCAAAGTACAATCATTTTATTAAAAAAATTAAAGTGTAGAAGATTTATAACTCATAAAAAACGTATCCAATATGAAAGTTAAAGTGAGAGAACTGTTCCTAGCCAGAGTAGACTGCACATATTAGAGGTCACAACAGAGGCACTAAGACTTTAACGATAAATGTTGTAAACTGATGCCAAATTACAGAACGCTCAGACACCTCCTTTGTTCATCAGATAGTGGATGCTCATAATAGTCTGACAAAAGAATACAATAAAATTGCAAATACATTGAAGGCCTGCTATGAAAAGCCTACATAATGCTAGGGAAGAGTCCTCTGGTACCATTATGACCTAATCAAACAATATTTCAGGGCTTATGATATCCAAAATTGTGTATACTAGGCAGTCTACTGACCTAGCACTGCCTAGAATACTAGAAGACATAAAAATGGTAAACAAACAGATACCTTCTGGCAGAGGTTCTGGTTCAGGTGGCTTCCCATTAGTACTTTATAAATCCTACTTTGACATCCTTGCCCCCATATTGGTGAGGATGGTGAACGAAATGCCAGAAATTACCCAGAAGACAAATTATCACATAGAGACACATGTAACAGTACTTTCTAAAGAGGGAAGGGATGCTCTATAACTAGCAGATATCTGTCTTGAACTTGGACATAAAACATTTTACCATAAGCAGAAAATAGTTTGTTACCCAATATTTCTGGACATAACCAATTTAAATAGCTGGTTGTTGGGTGCAATGGTAATAGAATCAATATGGCAAGAAAATGTCACTACAAATGAAGAGAGAAGGATTAGCTTAAATGCACTCCAAAATAAACACAGAATGATCAAAAAGTATGAATGCAAAAGAAAATAATCCAATAGAAATAATTGAAATATAAAAAATAACAATAAATAATTATATGAAATCCAGTTAATATATGTGTAACTTATACTGATGTGAGCTCCTTCCATTTGTAATTAGATACAATTAAAAAAGTGATAGCTAGAAGAAAAAAATAATATCCAACTCTCGTTGTCAGAAAAGGGCATCGCTAGATTGGTTACCTTGGTCAAAAAATTTACATGGATAGTAAGTCCCATGTAAAGTCAGTATAATTATATTTTGTTTAAAGTGGCCACTTAATGAGACAGACAATAAGGGATAGATAATTAGAATCGACATAGGTGACCAAAGGTTTAATGCTCTTCAAGAACGGAGCTGTTTTGTGGGAAATCTGTGTGAAACTGGTGTGTAATCACTTAAACAGCATATGGTTGGTTAACTGTACCGACAAACATCTCCACTGAAAATCTGGCATGTTGTAGGTGCATGCAACCCATAGATTTCCACTAGCAAGCAATAACCTTATATGCAATTATGTTATAAGCATTGCCCTTATATGCATGATATGTATGCATCTAACACATATTACCACAAAAATTAAGATTGGTTTTGAAGCAATACATGCGTGGTGGTCTGTATAAAAATAATAGGTGCTTCAAATAAATGATAAACACTTGCTGGTCTTTCAGTATCAGTGCTCAAAGGGTAAGCATCATGCTATATTACCTTCTAAACTCATTTAGCTGGTTCAATAAACCACCTATACATTCAGCCAACTCCCTAGCTAGGTATAATTCCGAAGGTGGCTTGGGTGCTTCCCTGGTCTTAATATATTATAATGCAATCCATTTAGAAAATATATGTATCTTTCAATAATGGATGCAATAAGTCTTTACCTACACTTCCCCACTTTATATCGTACTATGGCTACCCTATTTTGTTAGAAATGCTGGGGTTAATTTATACTCATCAATAACACTTTACATAATTGGGATAATCTGGTTAGCAAACTACAATCTCAAGTGACTACTCCCCTTTGATGTATTTGATTAGTAATCTGTAATTCCCACCTACTCTAGACAACAATAATTTCCTACCATGGCTCAATAAGGGCAATCTATTGATCCATCATGTAACAAAGAATGGCTATATCTTGAATCATTGAGTCATCAGAACACTGGGCAACTTTAGAATTTCCTTGCTAAACACCAACACAAAGCACAATTACTGAGACCACTGTTAGCCTTTGAATAAGCTTGCATCCCAACAAAAGTCAAAGAAATAACACAAAAATATATAATATTCTTTCAACATCCTAAATTAAAATGGCCCTGATCCCTATAGAAATATATGGGAATATATACTCAAAAATAAACTTGAAAATAATTTGAAGATTCTTACACTATGCCATATGTGACGGTACCAGCGGACACGCAGCATCGGTGTCCCCGTTAATGGTCCCTTCTTCCATTACGAGCCAGATTGACACACAACAGCATACCACAATATACCCCAATCACCAGGCAAAACTAGTGTCAGGGTAACCAGAACTTTTTATTGGCACAAGAACACACATTTTTATACAGTGTGGAACAAAAAGGACAGACAATGGTGTAAACATAATACAAAGGGCCAGACATGATTACATTATTTAGACAAAGGGACTGATGAGGGGGCAAACATTAGGACAAAGGGCTGAGGGACTCGAATACACATTTCAAACAATGGCCAGAGGGTTGAAGCATCTTTGAATATTCTGCTTCAAACCCTGGTCAGTCCTGAGCCTAGAATCGGCTGACCAATCCTGGTCAAGCATGTCACAACCATCTTGGCCTATCTGAACTGTTGGGCGGGCAGTAACTGACCAGTCCCTGGACCGCCTATTTTCTCCCATGTTAAGTCAATGCAGGCCCTTTAACTTCCAAAGACCAGTCAGCGGCTTGCTACACTCAAACCCCCAGCGGCTCATTTTCTCAATGCATGTCAGCCTGTTTGGGGAAAACGTAGGGTTTTTCTGCCCGCACCATGATGCAGTGCTCACCAAGGCAATAATCCAGAGTTACCAAAAACAGGGAATGGGTCCAGTTCTCGTGACACCACATATGGTGGAAGTGCCAAAAAATACAACCTTACTGGATAGGGGCCTCTAGGGAAACATCCTCTGTTTAAAAAAAAAAAATTTTCAGCTGTCGAGAATTCCATTAAATATGCCACCAGACAGGATATGTTTTGCATAAATGTGACAAAAATGTGCATCCCTATCTTGTGAAGGCAGACAAAATCACCAAGACCCAAAACATAGTAGACTGTGAGGTGACTATGCCAAATATCTGATTTCCGGATAACCTTTTTTTAGGAAGCATGATATAGCCACACTTTCTCAGATATTTGCAACCCATGTATCTTATACTGAGATTCTAAATGATAAAGAATCTTGAGAACTGTTACATGATATTTGACTTCCTCTGAGGAATTAGGAATGCAAGATAATTGGTAATTAACCACAGCCTCTATAGGTATATGATGGTATTAGACCTCAATCCTAGAATTTAGGTATGCTGGACTTGTCTTCCCCTTTCCTTCCCCCTCACTAAATCTCTGTTACTTCTCTTCCTTTTCTTTATCTATATTTACAATGATTAATTTTTACTGGGTTTTGAATTTTATAAACACCTATGTGTACTTGGGAATGAGGTTTACATATATGATAATTAAGCACCTGGAAGTGAGACTTTTATATCAACCACTCTAAAATTGGTGGGGTAATTGGTTTTGCTTATTGACCCAATCCCCCTTTTTTGTAATCAATTCTTTATTCCCAAGGGGAAGTAGTGGGTAATCTATGGTTCACAACCTTGGCTAACTTTCTGTAAAATGAGATAAACAAATTCCATTTTAACTATTTACTATTAATAGACCATCTATAAGCACTGAAGACAATAAGTCACATTCCAGTGTTGGTGGCATAGTTCAAGAAGGTGTGGCAGCTTAACCAACCACTGCATCTGACAGTGAGACAAGCACAAAGGCACCTGTCCTGAAAGTAGTAGCAAACGTTGTGAAAATCACTCACAGTAGAAAATTAAAAAGAAATTGTTTCAGACCCCTAAAAGCCTTGGGAAATATAAAAGTAGTGGGGAGAGGGGAGAAGAGGCAGGTGATGCTGAGGATAACTTAATAACTGATGAATTTGATGATTAGGGACGGGCAAAAATTTCCACCTCAAACTGAAATCAATGAAAAATGGCACTTTCCGCTTGGTGAAAAATTTCCCATGAAAAGTGCTGATTTTCCCCTTTTTTGCCTAGCTCATTCCATTTAAATCAATGGGAACATAGAAGTTTCACTCAACACATAGCAAATATTATTTTATTTCCTAAAGGCATCATTTAAAAGGGTGCCTGTGTTGGTGGGGTGTGGGGAAAGAATCAGTTGAACAGGGGATTTTTTGGGGGGTTGTTTACTGGTATTGGGGGGCACTTAATAAAAAAGAAATCCTAAATAAAATAGAAACCATAAGACATGGTATGAAGGGGTCTGAGGAGGGTGCTTGTGTTGGTGAATGAATGAATCATTTGAACAGGGAATTTGTTTTGGGGGGGTTTCTTGACTGCTATTGGGGGACAGTTAATAAAAAAAAAATAGTAATTTGTCTGTAAAGTGATAGAGACAGGAATCCCCTGACATAAGCTGCCACTGGGGTGGACTGATACTTGACTTGTAGAGGATGATTTGTTTGATTTGTTGCTAGAGGCCTTTGTAGGACTTAGACTTATTAGGCCCAAAGCCCCGAAGAAACATTGATTTGTAGGACTTAAGCTTGATAGAAACAAGCCCCCAAAAATTGTTTATTTTTTTGTAGGACTAGTTTATTTATTTATTTATTTTTTTTTATTTTTTTTTTTTTCAAAACACAAGCCCTGAGAAAAAAATAAAAATGCCCTACTGGCCTAATTCCAGCCGATCATGTTGGCCAGTGGCCACTGTCAAATGTCCTCCTGAGTTGCAACTTCTGTTCATACTGCTGCTGCTGAGTTGTTTAAGCAGCAGGATGATTAGGCAGCTGAAAGGGAATGGGATCAACAATAGCAGTAACATGGAAGATAAATGATGAAGGTTCCACTTGCCACGACTGGCTCCAGTGATGTGCTTGAGGCAGTAGCAGCAGAATTAGTAGCCCCCAGTATATGTGGAGAAAAGAAGAAGTTGGCCATTAAATCTTCTCCACCTGCCCCTCCTCCAAAATCATCATGGGTGTGTTGTTATTAGAATATATTTTTTCCCTTGAGAGCAGGAACAGCTGGTCTCATCAGCAACTGCAATGTGCACAGTGTGTGTGTGTGTGTGGCAGATAACATCTGGGAGCACAACTGTATCCAAACACCATGACACCCAAAACTAAGTACTGCCGCTGTAACTGTACCCCTTTTCCACACCCGCTAAGGACACATGACAACTTGCTGACAGTTTAATAGAAATCATGAACCCTCCATGCCACCATCTTAGCATATTCCGCAGGATTGAATCTCCTCAGATGCCGCTTGATGCACTGATTGTGATTCTCCTCCACCACACTGGCATGTGTGGTCAGTGCACCACACAGTGTGCAATGGGTAGAGACAAACTACCACATCTTAACATCAACAGAGTGGCTATCATTTAGTGAGGGAAGCAATGAACAAGGTTCATTGGCAGAAGATGTAGTTACCTTAGAAGGTGATGGCGAGCAAGTTGTTTCACTCGTCATGGAACTTCCAGTCTCTGCCTGGGTTGTTCTATTCCTACTCCTCTTTGATCTCCTCCTTGCCTCTTGTTGCCTTTCTGGAGAGTTAGGGACAGCAAAAGCGGTGCTTGATTTCTGTGGTGGGTGTTTGTCTTTAACATGTTTGATGTAAATGTTATGATGTCTGTGTTTTATGTGTGATATGAGGGCGCTTGTGCCAAGGTGTGTTCCCTCCTTTCCTCTTTTCACTGACTTGTCACAAATTGTGCACAGTGCCATTGATGATGACTGCACTGTGCCTGCCCCAACAGAAAAATAGTTCCACACCCATGATGACTTCAGGGGGAAGGGAACAGATGGAGAAGAATGGCCTCATTCTTCTTGTCCTCCACGTTCCCCTTCATTGTCTGTGGCAGCTGATAATGTTGCTGCTGTTTCTGCTCCTGCCTCAGATTCAGCACTGCAACTAGGGTCAGGAGTATTGCTACTGCTGGCAAGTAGAACCTGTCCTATTCCCACATCAGTTGTTGACCCCATTCCCACTGCATCCACGGTCATCTGTGGCACACTAGCCTGCTCCTCAGCATCCTGCTGCCCTTGCATCTCAGCATCAGAAGGGATTAGAGCAGTTGCTAATTCCTCTAATTCCAAAATGTCATTGTGGTGGTGGTGATGCCCATCCTCATCCCTGTCTCACATTCCTTCTCAGTATCTGCTAAAAAGACCATCAATGTCTCTTTCACCCCAGCTTCTCCAGCATCATCATCACCACCACCACTAGTCCCTACATGCTGTTGTTGCTGCTGCTCTATTCCTGACGTCTCTCTGCTGCTTGGAGGAGGTGACGAGCCATGTGACAATGTCACACTTGCCATTTCCTTTTGACCTGAACAAGAAGGCAGGTTAGCACTAGAAGCAGTAGCAGCGGGCACAGGCAGCTGATCTGTCCCCCTGCTGGTGGTGATGGTATTAATTCTGAGCCTGCTCTCCCCCAACACCAGTTTTGGCCTGTTAAGGCTCATATTCAACTTGGACACTGTAGTGAAGGGAAGGAGACTCCCAGAGCCAGAGGAATTGTGTGGGCTCCATTGACCTCTAGTCTGGACACTCTCAAATGTTTCCCCCACCACTCCGGCTGCTTCACCATTACTGCTACTACTACTAACATCAACCACATCAAGTTCAGCTGCAGAGTCTTCCTCCTCACTCACAGTCGCTAGTAATATGAGGATAGTGTTGATTACCCCCTCCTTCACTCCTAACGCTAACAAGCTGCTGGACCTTAGTAGCAGTAGTACTAGCACTAGCAGGACTGCTTGGGAATAGCAACTGTGATTTAGGGTCCCTTGACGTCACACTTGGCATCATTTCCCCCCTGAGTACTACAAGAAACACTAGCAGCAAGGAAAGTATTGGTGGCAGCAGGTTCAGCACTAGAAGCAGGTTCAGCACTAGCAACAAGTTCAGCACTGGCAGCAGGTACAGCGCTTGTGGCAACATGGGCAGCATGTCTGGCAGCAGGTACAACACTAGTGGCTGCAGGAACAGCAATGGTGGAACTGGCAGCAGGGGCAGCATGTCTTGCAACAGGCAGAGGCAGCTGATCTGTCCTGCCTTCAATAATACTACCCTTTTCTCCCTCTCTTCGCATTCCCTTTTCTCCCTTCCTTCCCATTCCCTTTTCTCCCTCCCTTCTCATTAAGTTCCCCATCATCCCTTTGCATTGGTTCAATCCTGCTAGTCACTTCCTCCTCCTCCTCAGACTCAATGGACACATAATAAAGGTCCTTCCAGTTCCTCTTTTTGCTGCTTAAAGTGATAGGAGCCTCTCCTGCCTCAATTTTTCCAAAATATCACAGCAGAACAGCAAAACACGTCTATCTATTTTTATAGCGGAAGTTCGAAAACAAAGTAAATCAATGGGCGGAAACTTTCCAGCCATTGAAAAAAAGGTGAAAGTTATTGGCCAATGGACAAAAGATGCAAACATTTTAAGCACAGTTTTAAAGCGGATTTTCCCACGGAAAAGCGGATAAGAACGTGGTTTTTGCAAAATTTCTCTCTGGAACACAGTGACAACTTTCACCTCTCCCTACTGATGATGATATAGATCTAGAATATATTCCTCCAGCATCCTCTTCTTCTTCATATACATATGATATTGAGAGTGAGAGAGATGCTGAATTGGCCACAAAGTTAGCTGAAAAGCTCAAAGGCTCAATCTTCCACCAAAGAAAATGAGCACTGTGCCTATCTATAAACTGCTTGAGAAAACAACTGGAAAGTCTGACCCTTGACAAGCAAAGATGCCAAAAAACACAGTCATTCTGTCAGTCATCATCAGCATCATCACTGCTTCCAAGTCTAAGTCCCTCTTAGCACACACACAAATAGTATTGAGGATCCAGGAATAACACAGGTTATCAGCATCCACAGCCTTAGCTTTAATGAGTACCTCTGCTGCTCTTGGAAATGCAGCCACTGTGACACCTAGTAGAAGTACAATTTCAGCAACATTTAGCCCCAGTAGTAGTAGTAGCAGCCTCTTAGGAACCCCACAGTCTATGAAGTCCACAGTATGGAGATAGTTCACTCAGGATCCAAAATCTAAGCATGATTCTATCTGTTGTCTGTGTAAAAAAGCATGTGAGCAGGGGGAACACAGTCTCACACATAGACACCTCCCACCTGAAGCACAACCACAGGTCTGACTGGGAGACACACTATCAATAGGTCAGATTGGCCACAACTAGCAGCAGCAGTACTCTTAAACATTGCCGGGACTCTGAGGTACATAATAGAAGTGATGTTGATGTGTCAGAGAGTGTGCAATATTTTCTGCTCCTGCTGCAGGGGAGTATGACTCTGAGTTTGGTTTTGGAGTATACAAGAGTCAAAAAGTTACATATCATTAAAGAAATAAAGTTACACAGTTCTTCTACTATATACTGCCATCCCACACTTACTATGGTCTTAGAAACATGTCAAAATCTGCAAAATTACACCTATGGAATAGTAAACGTGCCAAAAATGTTGGCAGTTGACATGCTGTCCCTTTCTTTTGTTGGAAACAGAGGCTTTAAAGAACCAATGCCATGTGTTGCATCATGCTGGAATACAGGCCGCAGTTATTTTTTTAAGGATTATTGTGCCAATGTTACTTAATCGGGAAGTTAGTATTGTGGGCAAAAGAAAAAGGCACTCAGCCTGCTATCAAGGAGAGGTGAAAAAAGTGGGAAATCATTTTTTCATGAAACGTTCTGTGGAAAATGTATTTGACTTTTCACCCATCCCTACTCATCAGCACCTGATGACACATTCTATGCAGAACTGCTTGTCAGCAACTCACCTTTTCTACTAATTGCAATAGAATAACTAACAGAAATATTACCACTAGAGGACACTGTTATTGTAAAAAAGCAAGAGTTTAAACTGTAATAATTCTAGCATAACTGAGAATTAAATAACTTCTTAAAGGGATAGTAATACTTAAAATGTAAAAAAAATATGTTGTAGGGTTTATCCCCCTGAGTAAAACAAGAATACTCCCACTGCTGAAAGGTGTTCCATTAAAAAGTTATTAATTAACAAAGTTGAATTTTTTAGGTGCAATATCACAGTGGCCTGAAACTGTACAGTGGCGCTGTTGCTACACCATCCTATGGAGATTTATGGTCCCGGGACCAGAGCTGTCCATAGGATCGTGTAGCAACAGCACCACTGTACAATTTCAGGCCACTGTGATATTGCACCTAAAAAATTCAACTTTAAGCTGTAATAACTTTTGAATAAAACACCTTTCTGCAGTGGGAGTATTCTTGTTTTACTCAGGGGGATAAACCCTACAACATTTTTTTTTTTTACATTTTAAGTATTACTATCCCTTTAAAACGGTCTTCCACATCTGACTTTGAGTGAGACGTCAAAGAAGTTAGGGTAGGAACTAATCTTGGATGTTACAATTAATATGCAGTCTACAGACTTTATATTACTTGTATGCATTAGGGATGTATTGACCCATTTGCATTTTTTAACCCTGCTGAACCATAAAATATCAGAGTAAAGAGATGGAGGGCCATTAGATACCTTGTTGTTATAGTACATTGTGTCTCTCTTTAATTTTTCATTATATTGTGTATTTTAATTTATTGCTTGACAGCAACACTGAGATATTATTGATCTTTGGTTTTTCTGGCAGTCAAAAGGTAGAGAAAGCATTTCTCTTATCTTTTTTGTAGTCATTAGCACAACCCTTTTTGCAATATAATTTTCATTGTTTTGTTTACGTACTACATTTTTTTCTAATAACTGAGTGTCCATTGCATTCGGGTCTATAGCACATTGTGTTTCAATGCAATGCAACTCTGACAAAAGAGTTGAAAATATTTGATAGTATGTTGATGGGGTACTCAGGCTTTAAAATGTTCAAACCAATGATTATAAATGAACAAAACTTTTTTCCAACATGAACAAACATATTGTCAACATATAGCAATACTTTGTTATTATTTGGAACTATTACCCCTTTTTCAAGAAAGATAACTGCATTCATAAATACCAAGAACACATTTGCAATATACAGATTTGGAATTGGGGCAAAAGCACATAATCGTGACATTACAAAAAGAATATCCAATCCACTGCCTGAATAATGAGACTGAGGATTAAGGAATCTGTTAAAGTAATGTGCATGTACACAGTATTAAATTGGGACCATCATCTTAAAACAACTTAAACAACCTAAAAAATATCTTGCCTTGCTTGTTTATGTCTACCTATAAACCATTAAAACTTTATACAATAAAACAAATGCTTATATATATGTAAGCAAGAAATGTTTACTTTCATTGTTAAAGAAACACCATCTCCCTCCAACTCATTATCAATCTGTCCCTGCAGACAACACCACTGCAATTATCTCCTTGATTACAAGAGGTGTGCAACTTTACCTGACACTCAGAGGGTTAAACATGCATTTAACCATTGAATAAAATGATTTGAGAGCCAGAGGGTTTTGCCCACATGTAACACTCAAAAGATTTAACACTTTATGTATTTGAATTGTAATTATAAAACATGCTTAGGACAAATGTTATAGTACCACCAAGATCCTGTAGGTAACACTTTTAAATAATTTTCCCAACCTTTTCTTTTTTTTTTTTTTGTTTTCTAAAAGTGACATTTTTATGGAACATAGAGGGAATCTGAGTTACAAAGGACATGAGTCAAGATACAAATTGAGAATAATACAGAAAGAAGACATGGTATCATAGTCATCTTAAGTACAATATTGTTAGGAGCATGACAAAGAACATGAGCAAATCACTGCTAGGGTCAAAGAATGTGTAAGGAAAAGGGAACTAGGAGGTACAAGGGGTATAGGGTAGGGGGGGAAAGGTGGAGGAAAGGGTAAAGAGGATGAGAAAGGGAGATGATAGGGGAAAGCAATGGGTTCATTCTCTAAATGCAAAGAAGAAGTGTTTCAGGAGAACAAGTCTAGGTATGGAGTATGTTAGTAAAACAGATCAAATGTGGAACAGAAGGACAGGAGTAAAAGACTGACAGTTAAGAGTAGAAGGATGGCACAGCACGTATGGAACAACACTTCTATCCCTTGAATAAAAGTTGCAGGATCGGTTCACAAACTATGTTCTCTGACAATGTCTTACTGTCTACCACCAACACGAGTCAGACGCCCTCTGCTTTTATGTCTGAACTGAATTTGTTTTCCCAAATGTCGGACTTCAAAATAAATATACAGAAATCTGAAGCCTTCACTTGTTTCTGGATCCCCAAACCCTCGACTCCCTTACTGTATTTTTCTCCTTCATATGGTCCTCCACGGCTATTAAATACCTTGGAGTCCATATTCCTTCCTGTATAAATCTTCTCTACCCTCTGAATTCCCACCCCCTACTTAAGGCGATCCTGTCACGGTTCGGCAAGAAAACTCGGGACAAGTACTGAAAGGTAACATCAACTTTTTAGGCAGCAACAATGAAACAGAAATATCACAATGGAGCAAGCGACAGCTACTAGAAATAGAAGACTGCTTCTGTATGATTCTCTTGGTATATGTCCCACCGATGGGACAAGGAGTAGTTTGCAATGCCACAGGTCCGCACCTGGGTGAAGCCAGACAAATGGGAAGACAACTAAGAGTAAGTCTGCCAGAGCCACAAGCCTGTACCAGATTGGATATCTAACTGCATGGAAGGCCACACTAAGTATAGTTAGATAGAGCCACAGGTCAGCGCCAGTTTGGGTGGTCAGACAAACCAGAGGTCATGCACGGAGTGGGTAGTCAGCCAGAGCCACAGGTTTGCACCAGATAGGATGTCCACTGAAGTGTTGGTATGCTGGATACACATTGGACAGAGCCCCAGGTCAACACCAGAATGGGTAGTCAGACAAGCCAGAAGTCAAACACCGAACGGGTAGTCAGCCAGAGCCGCAGGTCTGCACCAGTATGGTTTATCCGAAAAAGCCAAGGGTCATACATGGAGCAGATAGTCAGACAGAGCCACAGGTCAGCACCAGGTCGGTTAGTCAGACAAGCCAAATCATACACAGGGAGCAACTGAAATAGAACTGCATTGGACACCACGAAAGGGCGACTGAGCCCTGTGTCCATGCAGTAAATATAGTAAAGTGGCAGGAAGAGGAGGAATGGCTGTCTCTTTAAATGGAGACCATGTCCATGCCCTTGGACGTGTGCCCAAACATGACGTCACCTGCCTGCTGGAACGTCAACAGCAGAAGCAGCTGGAGCCACACAAGGCACCAGCAGGCGGCTGAGCTGTCCGGACGAGAATGCGGACAAGCCTCAATGGAGGCAAGGCACCAAGAATGTGGCTGGAGCCATTGGGGAAAGATGCGGTCGGCTCGAACAGCCACCACACAGGTACTCTGACAGATCCGAAAGGATTCTTTTAAGAGGAAGTACCTACAAGTTTAGTGGATAGGCTGAGCACATACCATTAAAATGATGATTCTCCCTCGCTTCCTCTCTCTGTTTCAAACACGTTCTGTTATTCTACCCACCTCCTTCTTCACCTCGGCTACCAGGCTCCTCTCTGACTTCCTCTGGGGCAGACTGTCAGGTGGCCTGGTAGTCCCTTATCTTCATAGATACCATCAAGCATTGCTCCTGACTAGTGTTGAGCGAGCATACTCGGCCGATGCTCGGATCGGCTCGAGCATCGCTCTGCTCGGCACATGGCGGTACTCGTACGAGTACCGCATGTGCTCGCCCGCCATGTTCGGGTCTCCTCCCCGCACGTTTTGCGGCTGCTGCGCAGCCAATAAACGTGCAGGGAGGCTCTGACATCGGTGTAATGCCAGCAGCCATGTTGGCTGCTGGCATTACACTGATTGGCTGGCCAGAACCCGTGGTCGGGTGCTGTATAGCACCTGACCATCGAGTTCGGCTCAGTCTGAGCCAGGGAGAGCTGAGGATAGGAAGGGAAAGGCAGTGTAGGGAGGAAAAAAAAAATTGTGACAAAAAAGAACCAAAAGTCCTTTTTAGGACTACTGTGTGTGGGGGCAGCAGGTTATTTTGTGTGGGGGGGAAAAAAAAAAAAAAAAAAAAAAAAAAAATATTCTGTTTAGTGTGAAAAGTTGCAGATTAGAGCACATTCTGTTTAGTGTGCACAGTTGCAGATTAGAGCACATTCTGTTTAGTGTGCAAAGTTGCAGATTAGAGCACATTCTGTTTAGTGTGCAAAGTTGCAGATTAGAGCACATTCTGTTTAGTGTGCAAAGTTGCAGATTAGAGCACATTCTGTTAAGTCTTCAAACTAAAATATCAAAGTCACGTATTCCATTCAGTGTGCGTCGCCGCAGTTTAGCAGCACATTCTGAGTACTGTGCAGAGTTGCAGAATAGGAAGAAATACTGTTAAGTCTTCAAACTAAAATATCAAAGTCACATATTCCATTCAGTGTGCTTCGCCGCAGTTTAGCAGCACATTCTGTGTACTGTGCAGAGTTGCAGAATAGGAAGAAATACTGTTAAGTCTTCAAACTAAAATATCAAAGTCACATATTCCATTCAGTGTGCTTCGCCGCAGTTTAGCAGCCTATTCTGTGTACTGTGCAGAGTTGCAGAATAGGAAGAAATACTGTTAAGTCTTCAAACTAAAATATCAAAGTCACATATTCCATTCAGTGTGCTTCGCCGCAGTTTAGCAGCACATTCTGTGTACTGTGCAGAGTTGCAGAATAGGAAGAAATACTGTTAAGTCTTCAAACTAAAATATCAAAGTCACATATTCCATTCAGTGTGTTTCACCGCCGTTTAGCAGCCTATTCTGTGTACTGTGCAGAGTTGCAGAATAATAAGAAATACTGTTAAGTTTTCAAACTCAAATATTAAAGTCACATATTCCATTCAGTGTGTTTCACCGCAGTTTAGCAGCCTATTCTGTGTACTCTGTACAGTTGCAGAATAATAAGAAATACTGTTAAGTTTTCAAACTCAAATATTAAAGTCACATATTCCATTCAGTGTGTTTCACCGCCGTTTAGCAGCCTATTCTGTGTACTGTGCAGAGTTGCAGAATAGGAAGAAATACTGTTAAGTCTTCAAACTAAAATATCAAAGTCACATATTCCATTCAGTGTGTTTCACCGCCGTTTAGCAGCCTATTCTGTGTACTGTGCAGAGTTGCAGAATAATAAGAAATACTGTTAAGTTTTCAAACTCAAATATTAAAGTCACATATTACATTCAGTGTGTTTCACCGCAGTTTAGCAGCCTATTCTGTGTACTCTGTACAGTTGCAGAATAATAAGAAATACTGTTAAGTCTTCAAACTAAAATATCAAAGTCACATATTCCATTCAGTGTGTTTCACCGCAGTTTAGCAGCCTATTCTGTGTACTCTGTACAGTTGCAGAATAATAAGAAATACTGTTAAGTCTTCAAACTAAAATATCAAAGTCACATATTCCATTCAGTGTGTTTCACCGCCGTTTAGCAGCCTATTCTGTGTACTCTGCAGAGTTGCAGAATAATAAGAAATACTGTTAAGTTTTCAAACTCAAATATTAAAGTCACATATTCCATTCAGTGTGTTTCACCGCAGTTTAGCAGCCTATTCTGTGTACTCTGTACAGTTGCAGAATAATAAGAAATACTGTTAAGTTTTCAAACTCAAATATTAAAGTCACATATTCCATTCAGTGTGTTTCACCGCAGTTTAGCAGCCTATTCTGTGTACTCTGTACAGTTGCAGAATAATAAGAAATACTGTTAAGTTTTCAAACTCAAATATTAAAGTCACATATTCCATTCAGTGTGTTTCACCGCAGTTTAGCAGCCTATTCTGTGTACTCTGTACAGTTGCAGAATAATAAGAAATACTGTTAAGTTTTCAAACTCAAATATTAAAGTCACATATTCCATTCAGTGTGTTTCACCGCAGTTTAGCAGCCTATTCTGTGTACTCTGTACAGTTGCAGAATAATAAGAAATACTGTTAAGTTTTCAAACTCAAATATTAAAGTCACATATTCCATTCAGTGTGTTTCACCGCAGTTTAGCAGCCTATTCTGTGTACTCTGTACAGTTGCAGAATAATAAGAAATACTGTTAAGTTTTCAAACTCAAATATTAAAGTCACATATTCCGTTCAGTGTGTTTCACCGCCGTTTAGCAGCCTATTCTGTGTACTGTGCAGAGTTGCAGAATAGGAAGAAATACTGTTAAGTCTTCAAACTAAAATATCAAAGTCACATATTCCATTCAGTGTGTTTCACCGCCGTTTAGCAGCCTATTCTGTGTACTCTGCAGAGTTGCAGAATAATAAGAAATACTGTTAAGTTTTCAAACTCAAATATTAAAGTCACATATTCCATTCAGTGTGTTTCACCGCCGTTTAGCAGCCTATTCTGTGTACTGTGCAGAGTTGCAGAATAGGAAGAAATACTGTTAAGTCTTCAAACTAAAATATCAAAGTCACATATTCCATTCAGTGTGTTTCACCGCCGTTTAGCAGCCTATTCTGTGTACTCTGCAGAGTTGCAGAATAATAAGAAATACTGTTAAGTTTTCAAACTCAAATATTAAAGTCACATATTCTGTGTAAGATGAAGAAGGCGGGTAAAAAGGGACGGGGAAGTGGACGTGATCCTGAAAGTTCAGGGCGCGGGTCAGGACGCGGAGAAACTGTGCCTGGTGCCAGAGCACAAGAAAGAAAGACATCCACCATACCTAGCTTCATGTGTAATTTTACAGGGCGTCGCAGGACATCACTCTCGAGGTCCGACCACTGCGAACAGGTGGTCGGTTGGATGACAGCTGATACTGCTTCCAGTCGGTTAAGCACCACCCTGTCTTCCACCAAGTCCACTCTCAGTAGCCAAGAGTCTGGTCAACATAATCCTCACTCTGATCATCCTTCCTCCCACCATACACGGTCTGGTCAAAGAAGTGATCCCACACTGGGATATAGTGAGGAGCTCGTCTCATCACCAATCCTTCATTTGACCCTCTCTCCAAGCACGCTTGCAGAGGAACATGACATCTTGTGCCCTGATTCACAACCTCTAGAGGCTACCCAATCACAAGAAGATGACAGATGTGAACGGCATTTAAGGTCAAAGGAAGTAGTGGATGATGATGATGATGATGAGACACAGTTGCCATTAAATCAACCACTATTTCCGTCTCAAGACCTTGTTGAGGAGAATGTTATACAGTTGTCAATGACTGAGTATGTGGTGGGATCAAGACTTGAGGAGGATGATCAGAGTGAGGAAGTGGAGGAGGACTTGGTGGACGATGAGGTGACTGACCCCACCTGGGAAGGTGTAGAGCCGAGCGATGACAGCAGTCCTGAGGGTGAGCCATCTACAGCACCGCAACAGGCTGGAAGAGGCAGTGGTGTGGCTACAGAAAGAAGGCGGACCGCACCAAACCGGCCCGCAAATGTTCCACGGAGCACCCCCTTGCGTAAATCTACCTTGCCAAGGGGTAGGTGTTCCGCGGTATGGCGTTTTTTAAGGAAAGTGCGGACGACAAAAGAATTGTAGTTTGCAACCTGTGCCACACCAGAATGAGCCGAGGCATGAACACTAGAAACCTCACCACCACCAGCATGATCCGACACATGGCATCCAAGCACCGTAATAAGTGGGAGGAACGCCCGGATCGCCAATCTGTGTCTGCAGGCCACACCACTGCCTCCTCTTCCCCTGTTTTCGGTGCCGGCCAATCGCCTGTCGAAGGCGCAGGCCCGCATACCTCCCGCCCTGCACCTGTAGCATCTGAAGCACCATCAGCGACCACATCCACTTCCCTGTCCCAGCACAGCGTCCAAATGTCGTTACCCCAGGCATTTGAGCGCAAGAGAAAGTACCCAGCCACCCACCCACAGGCCATAGCACTAACCTCACACCTTTCAAAATTACTGGCCATCGAAATGCTGCCATTTAGGCTTGTGGACACTGAGTCCTTCCGCAGCCTGATGGCAGCAGCTGTCCCTCGGTACGCGGTCCCCAGCCGCCACTACTTTTCCCGGTGTGCCATCCCCGCATTACACCACCATGTGTCCCGTAACATCACCCGTGCCCTGACCAACGCAGTTACTGGGAAGGTCCACTTAACGACTGACACATGGACAAGTGCTTGTGGCCAGGGACGCTACATTTCCCTGACGGCACACTGGGTGAATGTCGTGGAGGCTGGGAGCGACTCGGACCCTGGGATGGCACGGGTGCTACCCACTCCGAGGATTGCGGGCCCTACCTCCATCAGGGTTTCCACCAGCACCTACGTTATTGGCTCCTCCTCCTCCGTTTCCACCTCCGAATTCTCTACACACACCGCCACTCCCCCATCAGCCAGTAGCTGGAAGCAGTGTAGCACTGCAGTGGGGAAGCGTCAACAGGCCGTGCTGAAGCTGATCTGCCTTGGGGACAAACAGCACACGGCCTCAGAGCTGTTGCAGGGGATTAGTCACCAGACCGAGCAGTGGCTCTCGCCACTCAACCTGCAACCAGGCATGGTTGTGTGTGATAATGGGCGTAACTTGGTGGCGGCTTTGGAGCTCGGCAAGCTCACACACGTACCATGCCTAGCGCATGTATTTAATTTAGTGGTGCAGCGATTTCTAAAAACCTACCCCAATGTGCATGATCTCTTGACCAAGGTGCGCCGCGTGTGTGCACATTTCCGTAAGTCATCAACAGCTTCAGCCGGCCTGTTGAAGCTGCAGCAGCGCTTACAATTGCCAGCTCACCGGCTGCTGTGTGACGTGAGCACGCGCTGGAACTCCACCTTCCACATGTTGGCCCGGCTTTGTGAGCAGCAGAGGGCAGTAGTGGAGTACCAGCTGTTACACGGTCGTCGCCTCTCCGTTCAACTTCCTGTAATCAGAAGTGAGGAGTGGGAATGGATGTCAGACCTCTGCGAGGTTTTACGCAATTTTGAGGAATCGACACAGATGGTGAGCGGCGATAACGCTATTATCAGTGTAACCATCCCACTTCTGTGTCTACTGAAACGCTCGCTGCTCACAATTAAAACCGACGCTTTGCATGTGGAAGAGGTGGAAATGGGGGAGGAAGAGCTTACACAAGGTGATACCCAGAGCACCCTCACTTCGTCTTCTCAGCGACAATTGGAGGAGGCGGAGGAGGAGGAGGAGGAAGACACGGTTGCCTCCGCTACAGAGGGTAGCCATGGAACTTTAGTTCCATCTCTTCAGCGTGGGTGGGCAGAAGAGGAGGAAGAGGATGAGGATATTGAGAGTCATCCTCCTGGTGAGGACAGCGAAATCTTGACTGTTGGTACTCTGGCACACATGGCTGACTTTATGTTAGGCTGCCTTTCCCGTGACCCACGCGTTGTACGCATTTTAGACAACACGGATTACTGGGTGTTCACCCTTCTGGACCCCCGCTACAAAGAGAATTTCTCATCTCTCATTCCTCCGGTGGAGAGGACAAGCAAAATGTTGCAATACCAGAAGGTTCTTGTCGAAAAATTGCTCCAAAATTTTCCATCTGACAACGCTGGCGGCAGAGTACGTGCTACCTTGGCCAACCGAGAAGGGGAGAAAAGGGGAGCACACAGCAGTTCCGAGAAAGGCAGGGCAACACTCTCCAAGGCGTGGGACACCTTCATGACACCCCGCCAGCACCCTCACCCTGATGCGCAGCCTAGTGTCACAAGGAGGGAAAAGTTTTGGAAGATGGTGAAGGAGTACGTAGCAGACCGTGTCAGCGTCCTCAATGATCCCTCTGTGCCTTACAACTACTGGGTGTCCAAGCTGGACACGTGGTATGAACTGGCACTCTACGCCTTGGAGGTGCTGGCCTGCCCTGCCGCCAGCGTTCTGTCTGAGCGGGTATTTAGTGCTGCTGGTGGCATCATAACAGATAAGCGTATCCGCCTTTCCACCGACAATGCTGATAGGTTGACACTTATAAAAATGAACAAGGCCTGGATTTCCCCTGACTTCTCCACTCCACTGGAGGAAAGCCCCGGGGGAACATAAACTCACTTTATATATGTTATTTACAATGATGGGAATACTCTGTATTCCCATTCACCCCTTCCACCCAAAAAACGGGTATATGGTTGACTCTTAATCTTCTCATCCTCCTCCTCCTCTTCCATATGCCCTGGGATATAATTTTTATATAGGGCCAGCTCACCAGCGGGCCCTGTGATATAATTTTTATATAGGGCCAGCTCACCAGCGGGCCCTGTGATATAATTTTTATATAGGGTCAGCTCACCAGCGGGCCCTGTTTGACAATTTTTATATAGGTCAGCTCACCAGCGGGCCTTCTCATATAATGTTTTATTGGGTCAGCTCTCTAGCGGGCCCTCTCATATAATGTTTTATAGCGTCAGCTCACTAGCGGGCCTTCGCATATAATGTTTAGGATGGTCAGCTCTGCAGCAGACCCTCACCCATAATGTTTTAGATGGTCAGCTCAGCGCACGTTTCCATCTTAATCATGGCCTCAGTTCTGAAAATCAAGGAAATTTTTGGGAGAATTTGCCTCTGCGCACGTTTCCCTCTTAATCATGGCCTCAGTTCTGAAAATCAAGGAAATTTTTGGGAGAATTTGCCTCTGCGCACGTTTCCCTCTTAATCATGGCCTCAGTTCTGAAAATCAAGGAAATTTTTGGGAGAATTTGCCTCTGCGCACGTTTCCCTCTTAATCATGGCCTCAGTTCTGAAAATCAAGGAAATTTTTGGGAGAATTTGCAGATGATATACAAGTAAATATACAGCAAATATTGTTTGGTAACAATTTTTCGCCTAAAGTCGTTTTTATTTTCCTTTTTGTGTGTTTTATGGTCAGTCTGTAAAAATGGCGTACTACGGGCGAAAGATCGTTCCCAGCAGCGATGTTGGAGTCCAAGGTGCATCCAGACATCCTCCCTATGCTGTCCCTGAACCATTTCTGTAGTGTTTCCATCTTTTTCTGCCCTTTTCCTATGGACCAGGCACCCTCCCCTCATCAGAGCAGGGGGTGCCTGGTGTAATGCTCGAGTCCTCCCATTGACTTCAATGGGGCTCGGGTGTTCGGCCGAGCACTCGAGCCTCAGGGGGTGCTCGGTCAGAGCACCCGAACACCCGAGCATTGGGGTGCTCGCTCATCACTACTCCTGACCTATTTCCAGATTGGCAGATTCATTGCTCTCAGAAACTTTAGGTCCAGCTGGAGAGAGCTTTCATCCCTTCTATAGATCCCCTATCCAAAGCTCTTCTTCCTAGAGAATGCAGAAGTAAACTCATAACCTCCCATCCCATTCTTTGAGCTATCTTTTCCAAGTTGGATATTCTTAATAGGAAAAAGAAAATTATGGACTTCTCTTCCCCTTTCACCAGGGTATTTTTGGATAGATCCTCTCCATACTCTCTCCAGTCTTCCCAGTTCCCCCAGCCAGATATCTGGAGGTAACTTAGGATCAAACATTTCCTTACCCAACTGTCAATCTGCTGGTGTTTCACCTGTTCCCTGTCACCTTTTGAGAATCTACTGATGCTTTTCAAAGGACATAAGACTCGCTTTCTTAGCACTATCTATTCTATTCTTATGGGCTCTATGGCACCTACAAACTGACCTACACCTCAGCCTGGGAGAAGAAACTTGACTCCTCTCTCTCTCTATAGCTGATGGGAAGTTGATATGGTGGAATACCTTCCGCTCCTCCATTTCACCTCATTTTCTCGAAATTAATTATAAACTCCTCTCACAGCGCTACTATACTCCGGCTAGCTATACTACACGTCTATGCTGGAGATGTCTACAACCGGAGGATACGTTCCTCCACACCTGGTGGCCTGGCCCTTTCTGGAATCTCTGTTTATACTATATTGAGCTATTAATAGAACAGCCACTTTCTAGAGACCCATGGCAAATTCTTCTGTTTCACGGCTTGCAACCTTTGTCTCCCCCTTGGAGAATTTTTCTTTTTGCACTTCTGAATGTGGCAAAAGCCCTTATCCCCATAGGGTGGAAAAACATGTCTTCCCCCTCACTCAAGGACTCGGCTAACATGGTAGGAGAACAGATCATTTTCACTAAAATCACATGGATGTTACAGGGTCTACACCCATCCTCTCTTTCTCTCCTGTTAGACAGGTGGTTTGATAATCATGAGACCTTAGTTTCTATACATCCTTCACCCAACACACGCTGATGGAAACAATTGCCATCACATACTTCTTCTCCGCCCCTTCCCCCTCTCCTATTCCTAATGTTCTTTCCCTCTTTCTCTTTCTCTGCTTTCCTGTTCCCTCCTGTTTCTTTGGTGTCTACAGTTCAATAGAAAATGTATACCAGTTTGACTATCACTGCACAGGCCCTTTGTGGACATTGACAGATTCCTTGGACTATGTAAATTTTTCTAGACCTTACTTCATGTCAACCCTCATATTCTATGAATATGTCGATATCTTGTATATTGCTGTTTATATCTTCATGTTTACCATTCTGTGGGTCTGTTTGTTATATGTACATGTTTTTCCAGTAGCTAGTCCAGGCAATATTGCCCTCCGGTGATACCTATGCTAGAGGAGTCCCAACACGACAGGATGGATGTGAGGGAATCTGGATCCACACCATATCTTAGCTTGTTTAGTCATGGTGGGCAATAATTAATTGCCCACCCTCGTGGACCACTCCAAGAAACTAGAGGGGGATTGATCCTTCCAATATGAGATGATAATTGATTTGGCTATATTTAGCATTGCCAGTAGTATGCAACGCAGAACTGTGTGGGTAGCCCCTTGTAGAACAGTACAGGTATGGGATCTGGGGATAAGGAAATGTCCAAGGACAGCACCATTTGAGAAAGGCATTGAGTCCAAAATGGTTAGATCTTGGGGCAGAACCACTTTTTGTGAAAGTAAGCAGCCCTGTGGGACAGACACCTCCAGCATAAGAGGCTCACCAAGGGGGGAATTTTGTGCAGGTTCCTTACCATCTGTAAAAAAAACTTTGAGTGCTTGAGCTGATAGAAGAGGCTGCTGTGATTTTCCAGGTTTCCATCCAGGCAGTGGAGTCAAGACAGACCCAGAGTTCCCGTTCCAATTCCGAAGTATAACTAGGGAGTTCTGTAGAGGAGGAACAAAGCAGCATAGCATATATTCTCCCCAGAAATCTCAGGGTAGACTCTGAGGCAGAACACAAAGTTTCAAACTGAACCAGATGTGCCTTGACAAATTGCAGGTTGTTCCATAAAGTGTTTTATCCTGAGATACCACCAAAGCTCACCAGGGGGGGGCAGGGAGCCTATCTTTTAGATCTTGAAAAGGATTTTCTGAAAGAAATCTCCCTCACTTAGATCCAGACTAATGGACCACAAGGAGGAAGATGGAGCCGAGAGCCTGTAGGGGAATAAAAAAATAAAAAAACCCAGAAGAGGGTGATGGGAGAGTCAGCAGATGCTTAGTTTTAATCCACCTGTTCTGAATCAAGACTAGAAATGCCAGAGCAATGACAGGGTGAGTTCCCCACCATTTCATTTATTAACCGTTTCACTACTCCCATACAAAAAGATGTTTGTTCTTTTAACACGACTATCTGCTGTATCCTGTTTGGCAGCTGGTAGGTTAAATTAGTAATTGCATTGACTGCTCTCTCATAGAAATCAGCAGCAGTTCATTTTAGTCTTTCATGGATATAATACCTTCACATGGCAGGTGTTTATAATAAACTGTTGATAAGCATTCTATTGCCCTATATAAAATACAGTGCTGCATCAGTTGCAGGCAAAGTGTAGATGTGCTGCTCTTTGCCACCTCATAAACTATATAAAAACACTGAACATTACAATGAATCACATTCTAGTATTAATGGCATAACAAAGGAAGGTAAGAGTAACAAGTACAACATCTGTACTGAAAGGATATCCTTTAGAAATGTTGCCTACTATTGGGCGACCAACTAAATGGTGCATTAGCCATGTCCCCAGGTTGAAAAGGGTGACACGAGAATCTCGCCCACATCAAAAGCGAGAGATTCTCATGTTGTGGGCTTAAGCTTTGAATTTGAGCTGCCTCATCAACTCAAACATACCTTGCTGGCATTTGAGCTGTATTGAACCCATGCTACAGCATGTGCACCTCTGTCTTCCCAGATATTTCACTTACTTCTGCGCTCTCCTTTCATCAGATTCCTGCAGCAATAGAGTTAACCCCCAAATTGCCTGTGTCTTTGCAAGTAGTACTTCTACTGTTGGTAGTGCAGCACTATTGACACCCAGTAGCACAATTGCAATATCTAACTACTACTGTGGAACTATTCAGTATCTAAAGTCTACAGTATGGAGATACATCATATCATTCATGATCCAAAATCTAAATGTTGCTGTTTGTTATCTGAGTAAGAGGCATGCAAGCAAAGGGAAAGCATTCTCATACCTTGGCAATGAGGTTCTACCTGAAGCAAAACCACAAGTTTGACTGGGAAACATATCATCAACATGTCAGAGGTGCCATGACTAGCAGCAGTATAAGCACTCCTAAATGTTTCTGGGGCTCTGAGGCACATAATAGTAAGTCCTGTAGATGTGTCAGGAACTGTGCCAAGATTACTTTCATTTACATTAAATCCCATGGCTCCTACTACTGTCCTGCAAATTCAAAACATGGAGGAGCATGATTGAGTTTTTTGGAGAAGATTACAAGAGTCATAGAGTGCTGAAAGCTGCTGACGCCACCACTATCACTGCCTTGTCATGTTAAAGTGGTAAAGTTACACAGTTCTTCCACTATGTACTGCCACCCCACACTTATTGAGTTCTTAGAAAGGTGTCAAAACTTGCTCATAAATAATCCAAATGTACGCCTGTGGAATGTTAACATTGCCAAAATGTTGACAGTTGACATGATGCCCTTTTCCTTTGTTGAAAGCAGAGGTTTTAAAGTACCGATATCATGTGTTGTACCCTGCTGTCATATCTCAAGCCATAGTTGCTTTTCAAAGATGCCTGTGACAAATTTGTCGGAACAGGCGGTTAGTGTTGTGGACAAATGACAAAGGGACCCAGCCTGCTAGTGTAGCTGTGAGGCTCAGCTCACTTTTTATTTTCAGCTGTTGATTTCTCCAGTTCAATCTTCAGCAGCAGTAGCATATGCTTATAACAGTAGCCATGTTATAACAGGAAATTATTGGCATTGGCAAAAAGGAGAACCTTTGATGTATTTTCAATGAGCAGTAGTTTGAGTAGGTATTTTGCAGGAAATGTGGGAAATTGGCACCCTCCTACCAGATCGGGGACAGGGTCTGGTTGTCCTACAGAAAACTCCACCTCCGAGTTCCCTCTCAGAAACTGGCTCCCTGTTTTTTGGGGCCTTTTCATAACCTCAGACATGCGAACCCTGTGGCCTATGCCCTAGAGCTCCCTCCCAATATGCAGATACACAATGTGTTCCATGTCTCGCTGCTGAAACCCCTGGTATGTAATCGTTTTACTACTGTCACTCCTCGACCCCATTCAGTGCCCATTGACGGCCATGATGAGTTTGAGGTCCGCTACATAGTCAACTCTCTTAGGTTCCAAGGGAGGCTTCAATATTTGGTCCACTGGAAGGGGTACGGTCCAGAGGAACGCTCGTGGGATCCAGCCTTGGACATGCATGACCCCGCCCTCCTACGTGCTTTCCATGCTTGCTTTCCCCTAAAACCTGGTCCTGCCCAGCAGGGGAAGGGGGAAATCATTGAGAGGGGGGCTACTGTCATGGTTTGACTAATCTGGTCTAACACTCGCCTGTTGATTACTGATGCCTTTCCTTCCCTTGGTCAGGCTGAGACAGCTGATGCTTACGAACTGCCTTGACCTCTCATTTTCCATGGTTACTCACCTGATTGTTATCAGTCAACCCTTCCAGGGTATATAAAGCAACTAGGCTCACTTCCTGTTTACCCTTGTGTTTGCTTCTGGCTGAAACTGCATCCTCCTGAGTTCCAGATTATCCTTGCATGACCTGGCTTCCTCTAACGTCCCTTCTGGCTCCTGACTCCTGGCTTGTTCCTGACATTGCTGACCTCCGTATTGCTGACCCCGGCTTGTCTGAGTACCTGTACTGGTTCCTGACCCTGGCTTGTCTTTTGGTTTATGCTCCTGGATCACAATTTTGCTTTGTTTGCTTTCGTTATTTTAATAAAGGTGTTTTGCATTTTACATTTTTGTGTCTGTCTGGTTCCTGGGTCATAACAATACAATACTATGGGAACACACTGCAAGAGGAGCTCCCTTCAATCGGATCAGGTGCACAGATAGTGTTACACTGCCTCACGGCATACCAAACATGAATACACCCACCAGCACACATTGAAAGCCCCAGGCCCTTTCACATATCAAAAATCTACCCAGCTGCCTCAGGGGTGCTCTGGCAACAATGCCACTTACTGCACCAATGCCTCTTAACTCTCATGTCTCGCACTTACCTCCTTTGTCCCTGCCCCATGCTGCGCTCTTATTTCTCTCAGCGCAAGAGGCTGACAGGCGGACCACAGAGGGAAACTGAGATGTGTCTGGGATGTGGATGACAGGTCTCAGTCTCCTCTCTGGTCTGCCTGTCAGTCTCTTGCACTGAGAGGAGTAAGAACACAGCATGGGGCAGGGACAAAGGAGGTAAGCAGCAAGACATGAGAGGTTAGAGGCATTGGGGCAGTACGCTGCCATGCTTACCAAAGGGATAATACACTTATCAACATTACCGCTTCTATGGGGCAGGCCAACCGACATAGTTCAGGTAACTGTGGGAGGGCCGGCTCAGATTTACCCTGTGGTGGGATGTGAGGGTTGTGGATGTCTGAGCTGAGGCCTCTGTTCCCGGCTCCCTGTATACACTGATCCCTGATATTCTTAGCGTCTCAAATAATGGAGCCAGCTGGTCTTTTTTTACACAGTTTACTCATTATGGTGTTTGTGCTTTCTCTCTATGTACACTTATTTCCTCCACCGTCTAGCACCCAGGGGGCCCGATTTTCATTAAAAATATGTTTTCATATGTTCTTGCTTCCTCTTCTTGCCCTTATTTACCCTGCTCCGTCCCTACATACATGGCCGGACTATAACTGCATGCGGACACAGAGCAGGCTGAAGGAACGAAGAGGAGGTTCCAGCAGCTGATAGCAGCATGATAGCTGTGGGTAGTGTGTTCCCACAGCTCATTCCCACCACTAGGACCCCCACACAGGGACAGGCCCAGGAGAGACGCACCTCCCCCTGGAAGATGCCCATTCGGTATAGACCCATTTGAGGACAACTTTCCCTTCCTACCTACCATGTGTTAACCCTCTGAGTACCAGAGAGGTATTCAAAGTATTGCAATCCAATGTGTTCAGTACCTCTCTGGCACTCAAAGGATTAACAATTATCACAGACTGCAAAGATGGCCTCTCTCTCCACTACCTATGACACAATTACCAGATATAATCCTGCACCTATGTAATGTTGTAATTGCCTGATAACTATGTGCCACACTCCGCCCCCTCATCTTGTTCTCCTCTACAGCACAAGAACAGGCTGCTGGGGCTCACATCATTTGGATCTCCATATTACTGGGAGACAAGGGGGAGCTGCTGGGGCCAAACGCAGAGCTGTGTCCTTTGCTTTGTCTCTTCCACTACTGGCCGAAGGGGGGTGGCACTGCTGTCCTCTTCCTCCTTCTATAAATGATATGTCAGTGTGTGTGTATATGTTCTGTGTATCTATGTGTATGACTGCGTTTTTATGTATATAATATGTACTGTATATTTTTGTGTATCTGTATGTATGAATGATAATATGTATGTGTCTCTATCTATAATAATACTAGCAAAAGGGCCATATCATTGCGCATGGCAATTAAGTCATTTCACTGCTTGGGAGTACTTAACTCATTGCTTGACAATGCTTTGTGTACATTTGTGCCACTGAATGGATACCTTTTTGGCTGTAAAACACAACCCTTTCATGGACACAAATGTATTCAAAGCATTATCAATGTCTTCAATACCCCTCAAGTACTTAAAGGACTTAATCCCCACAGGCAACACCGCGCCCTTTTTGCTAGTGTTCATATAAACAGTGACAACTGAACTAAGAACAATTTCTGCAAACATTACTTATTTTATTTATTTTTGTGTGGGGGGTATTAATAACTTGGACAAATGTAGGAATTATTTTTCCACAATAATATAGGAACAAGAAATCAGTTTTTCTGTGTTGTGACTGTATAATTTCTATGTACAACATTTCTATGGCTAAAATGGGTACTTTAAACCTGGAGGTGTGTAATGTGGGAATATATAGGTGTTTTGGAATGGCCATTCTTCTGCACTAAACTCCTCCATTTTCTTATGCAGAGGTGACAAGCCTTCCTCCTGCTGGAATTGTGAGAATTTTGTGCACTAAAACCTTCTGCACCCAAGGACACATACAACAGATATACATATCAGCTGATGAGATGGCTCAGTGGTAAATACCCTGACTACAGAACTTATTCAAACAGCAAGGTTGCAGGTTCAAATCCTGGCAGGGTCAAATTGGCCCTTCATCCTTCTGAGATCGGTAAAATGAGTACCATTGTTTGGGTCTATTATTCAGTTGCAAATTTGGTTAATTCCAAGAGCTTGTGCTGAAAGCACTATGAGTCCTACTGGGAGATAGGTGCTATATAAATACTAGTTATAATTTCCAAGTTTACTTATGAGCATAGAACGTGGGCTGCACTGGAAGATTCATTCATTCTCTTCTCCATCTGCAAATATATCCCTAAAATTGGTACAAGTTCACGTTGGACATCTTTTAAAACTAAATACTCCTTACTTATTTTGGATATATTGTCCCTTTATATCTCATGTCAAATGTATTTATTTTACAAGGGAAATGTGTTTTGTTTGCACAGAATAAACATTAAAATGCTTGAGGGATGGGCTGTCTATGAAATTCTGTATATGATTTCTTTGCATCAAAGGCATTTAGTATCTTTACTGTGTTTTGTATTGCTGCAAGAAAATTAGAGGCTCAAGTGTATTTATGTCAGTAACGTGTACTTATATCTTGAGCAGCTAAGCCTCAGGACTCAATTCACCAGCATGAATACCTCTTAATGAACCCCACAAGACAAAGGGAAAAAAAAGACTCTCGATACATAGTGCTTGTACCAAAACAATAATATTATAATTAAAATGACTATTAAAATAATAAAATTGTTACAGAATGAATATGGCAACTATATAATTGTGCATATTAATTATATCATATGGGCCATCCAATCATCATGGATACTGTAGTGATTAAACAAAAATGTGCTTAGCTTTAATGTCATGTGCTCTATTCCTTGTCTGAAATATTATTTATCTCTGTACTAGGTATGGGAAAACCCTTTTTTGTGGTAAAAACACAAATTTTATATTTTCTGTGGAAATTTCATTAAAATGTCTACCTTTATGCTACCAGCAATGAAATCCCCCAGAGAACTTGGCAATTTCTGCACATGCTTTCTATAGCCATGGTCATTCTTGCTGTAAAACTATAGCTGCTGGGTGCTACAACATAAATCTTATAAAAAAAATTTAGTAGGCTAGGGCATACAGCAAGGCAATTCTTTAAAAAAAATAGTAGCAGGCTGAGGTCTATGACAGTATATGTTCTGACAACATTTTTAGTAGTCTGAAGCTTTCTCCAAGGTAAACCTTGAAAAAACTGTCAACAGGCTAAGGCCCATGGGACAGTAAGCCTTGACACATTTTTGGTTCATGGTGGTGATAGGTTGGTGAACGAGCAACTTACAACAATAAGCAACTGGTGATACTTGTAATGGGTGACTGACACGTTCCATGGGACAAACTCTAAAGATGATGGCTTGCATCCTAGCAGCAGAAGAAACAGATGATGATATGTGGGGGACTGCCTAAACAGGCATTTCAGTTTTGTATTTTGGGGCATGTCATAGCCATTAGAATGGGCAAGTGGCACAGTGAAACAGCAGCACCTGATTTCTTGGGGGGGGGCAGCTTAACATTATCTGCATAAACCTCTGAGTGAGTATGTTGGAGAGCTTAATTAGAGCAAATGTGACAATGCATGAGTCCTCCTTTCTCCTTTACACAACTTTTCCACATATTGCATAAATTATAGTTGTTGATAACTGCACAGTCCCTACCCCCCCCCCCTCAAGAAAAATATTTCCACACCCACAATTTCAATAACTGGTTACCAGCAGCAATACTCTTCAAATCAAGAAACTCCATCTGCCTCTCTCTGCCTGGCTGCCTACACTAGCTTTCTTTCTCCAAAACACAGAATAACAACAAATGGTAAACTGACAGCAACATGAGAACACATAGGGAAATATTTCGCATGGGGGTAATTACAGTAATATCACTCATTTCAATGCAACAAAAAAAAATTAGAAAAAAAGGAAAAACTTCACTTTTTGCAGGAATTCCCACTAAGGAGGGAAATACCATTTTCACAATTCACTTTTGGGGTAACAATTTTCAGCCAGCCCTGCTCTGTATTTCTTAATTTGCCAAAATGTAATTATATTAATACTCTGTATCTGTCTAGAAATTGTTATACATCAAAACCATGATTTACGTAATATATATGTAAAGAGCATAGGAATGTAAAAGATTACATGCACAAGTTTAATTGTTAACATTATAGTTGCAATGTAGACTCCATATAATTGACCATGAGGTTATCCAAAATAATGTCATTAGTAATCTAATTAACTAGTTACTCAGCAAGGTTATTTAATATGTAATCTCTAATTAAATGTAAACAAAAAATAATTGGTATTTTATAGAATCGTGAATTAAAATGATCAGCTAGGAGTGATGTGACTGAATGATGACATCACTTCAAGATAAGCGTAAAAAGAGCATGCGGTCTAGGTAGATATAAAGATTCATATAAGACTTTCTTGCTTTCGATTTCTTTGGATGATTTGTTTGTAAGTGTTATCTATACTTAAAATTAATGTACAGCATGCCAACGTACTGTGAATGATTTAGAACTACTTAAAATATTAGATTATATGCACATTATCATGCAGTACTTTTGCCAACAAGACAGTTGTATCTGTTCATTTCAGTTACTGTTTAGGTAGGTGCCTTACCTGTTGCACAGTAATTCAATGTAGTCCTAGGTAATGTAAACTTTAGCGAGCATAGTCCTTGTGTTCTTCTGTTTCACTGTGTTGGCTGTTGTAATTTTTTTATACCTTGCCCTCTTTTATACAGACATTTTATGCCTTTTCCCCCATTGTACAAAGTTGTGGAATATGTTGGCTCTGTATTAATAAATTATGATACATGCTCTGTAGACAATATTATGATTAATTCACTCATTTTCTTTGAGCAAGCAATGTAAGTCAAAATTGTAATCCCTTTAAATAAAATGTGTCACTATTTATGTGACAATAACTCCAACATTTATTATGATGTAAAATCAGCACATCTGTTATGCTGCTTGCAACCACGCTTTGCATTTGATCATTCATAAATATGTATGTTTATTTATGATTGATCAAGTGTTTTTATCTGCCTAGCATACAATAAAGTATGTTTGGAAAGGAAACATGCTATGGGATAAGCGTAGAGAGGTTTTGCACATATGAAGTACTCTTTGCACACCTAAGTACTCTTAAAGGGATAGTAATACTTTGTTTTATCTTTATTTTATTTTGTAGGCATTAAAAAAACATGAAGAACGATATAAGTCTTATCTCTCAAACCTTTATGGTTTGAGAGATATTCACAAGTTCAGTTTCCCCTCACTGACCAAAAAGGTCAAGTCTGCCATCTAGCTGTCAGATTTGGAATCCGGTCCACAGATCAACCAGTGGCTCTTCAGCAGAGCTGAGATTGCAAGATATAAAAATAACTATTTAATTGGAAGGGTCTAAAAACTGTGCTTGCAAACCAGGCATACTTTGTAGACTATTCAAATGAAGTAGTTCTTCTTATATCTCGCGATCTGGGCTCTGTTGTAGAGCCATGGCCGGTCCGTGGACCGGATTCCAAATCTGACAGCTAGATGGCAGACTTGGCCGTTTTAGTCAGTGAGGGAAAACTTTGCTGGTGAATATCTCTCAAACCATAAAGGTTTGAGACATAAGACTTAGATTGTTCTTCATGTTTTTTTTAATGCCTACAAAATAAAACAAAGATTAAATGAAGTATTACTATCCCTTTAAGTTTGGTGTACCTTAACTTAAAAAGCCAGTATCTTTTGTATTAAATGTTAGCATATCAGCAGAGTAAACTATCCTCAATCAATGATGAATAAGTGTATACAAACCCATTGAAATAAAAGAAAATTTTGCTGTGGGTCTACGATCTGCAGGTTGACAAATGGACCAGTTCCCACTAAGGGGTGGATTTGGAAATGTGATTAATAATCATATTCTATGTGTACAGCTCCCTTTTAATTTGCAAAGGTATGAATGGTTTTATAAACATACTAGTTTTAAAGCCTGTGTACACGGGCCAACACTGGCAGTGCTGAAGTCATGTGCAGTACTGACTGCCCGCACCGCGACTGATATGGAGCGGGGCGCTCCAAATTCAGACCATAGTCCTCTCCGTGCACCTTCCTGAGACCAAGCAGTCCCAGGAAGGTGCACAGAGAGGACTCTGGTCTGAATTTGGAGCCCCCTGTTCCGTATCAGCCACGGTGCAGGCAGTCTGTACTGCGCAAGACTGCAGCGCACATAGTCGTCTCTACTGCGCATGATGGCTTTTGACAAACATCCTTAGCAAATTATAATATAAGATTACTATAATATTGAAAAACTGTCCAAGTTCTCATTTGGTTTTTGCCATTAGGGTTCTTTTCCTGAATATAGATCTTTCTTTCTAGCTAGACCTTAATTACTGTTATATTATTATAAATTTTGCATATTACAACAATTTACTTTGTTATAATCTTTACATAAGCAATGTTTGAGTGTATGTGATTTTTTGTTTGTTTGTTTTTTCTTCACTGTTGGGTATTTTATTTACCCTAATCATAACTGTCTTGTCTAGGAAAATATCAAAAACCACAAACTACTAATGAACACAAACTTTAAAGTCTTGTTACCTCAAACTCAATAATGATATAAAAAGTCCCAGATATATGCCTCAGAGGCAACTACAGCTTTTCCATACTTCATGCAGCACTTGCACTTCACATAAAGCTGCATCAAAATACATCACATATTCAGTGTTTAAAAATAGTATATTTTCACTTGTTTGAATGTGAACCCCAAGTGCTCTTCTATAGAAGTAGTACTCACATGTAGGGGTGGGTGAAATATCCCATTTGTGTTCCCATGAAAAAATCTACGAAAACCATGTGTGTGTCAGCTTTTTCGCAGGAAAATACTCTTTAAAGAAAGTAATTAAAATCTTCGCTAGGATGTTGTGCTGTGAGTTAATAGCAACACTGAGGCAGGAGAGGCTCATAGTGGCTGCTATCACTATGAGCAAGTTTAATGATAATAAAAGGAGGAGCTGGAAGGACCGTTATGTGTCCAATGAATCTGAGGAGTAGGAAGTGACCACTACTAACATGAAAAGGTCTGCATACCCTGGTTCCCATGACCCAGTGATGGTCAGTCCTCATACATTACCTTTAGGGACTTGGGAAAATTTGTGTCACGGGAAGACAAAGAGGATATTAGTGTGAGCAGGGCAGGTCTGCTACCTGTGCCTGCTGCCAGTGTATCATGGTGCCTGTGCTCCTGTCTGCAGACGGCAACATTCTGACTAAGCTATTTCCATACTTTCTGTCTGATTTGTCAGTATCCTTGTTGCCGCCCAGTGATAGCCTTTATAACCTCTGTCTTGTCAACACTATGTTGCCCTTTCGTGGTGTACTAGTTCCTGACTTTTGCTCCGTGATTGCTGTTCGTGTATGACCTGGCCTGCCGGATGACGTTCCTGAGTTGCTGTTCTACTCCTGCTTCCATTGCTGACCGTATCTGGCTGAGGACCCGACTCCCTTGCCGACCTTATCTGGATGAGGACCTGCTTCCGTTGCTGACCGTTTCTGGCTGAGGACCCGCTTCCGTTGCTGACCTTATCTGGCCGAGGACCCGCTTCCATTGCAGATCGTTTCTGGCTCCACTACTGACCAATCCTGGATTACTTGCTGTTCTGTTGCCTAAAGTGTTTAGCGTATTGTCACTCTGTGACAGTAGCATTACAGACCGTTTGGTTGCCTCCGTTGCTCTAGCTAGACTTCCTGTGGCCTTGCCGTTACGCTAGTCGGTTGCGCCGCGTGGCGCTATTACTTGTCGACCGTCAGCTAAGAATTCATGCTGTAGCTACTCTCTTACCGCCATTGGCGACGTGCACACACAAGTACCGGTACAGTGTTCTTAGCACTGACTGAGTTACTCTGATCTCTCTGTGTCCACCTCCTTACAGCGCTGGGCTCACTCCCTTTGGGAGTTGCTGTTATCACAGGGCGTTACCTATTGACCCTTTGCATGCCTGGACTCTCCAGGTAAGGTCGTGCATATTCCACTCTGCAGTAGCCTTGGGCTCAAGAGCTAGCCTTGCGCTATTACCATCCTCTGTGGAGGGGACACTGGTTGCCTATATATATTTCGATCCACCCCTAGTGTTCTTGGGTCTGCTTGAGAGTTGTCTCGGTCCAATCAGCATCCAGTGCCAGTGTCAGTGTTGCATTGATCCTTTGGGTTCAGTGTCGCACAGGCGTCTGGGTTGTGCCAGCAGTGTTGCCTCGCTCCTCTGGGTTCCGTTCCTCCCAGGCATCTGGGTGGTGCCAATCATTTTCTCCTGAACCATCTGTACCAAGGTCCTGTGGTCAGTTCTCAGACTGTGTTGTCTGCCGCCTGTTCAGTTCCAGTCAGAACCTTCTTTACCAGTGATTGTTATCATTCATGCAATTGTTCCTATCACTGAATTGCTATTTCTGTATTCCCTGCCTATATTTCTATGCTGTTGGTGTGGGCCCAAAAGGCCTAATTACGTGTGTAAACTTTATATCAATAAAGTAATTTTAACCTTGCCAGTCTGGTCTGAGTGTTCATTAAAAAACGTGACACAGTGCTGCTCCTGCTGCCATTGTGTCATAGTAACATAGTAACATAGTAGATAAGGCTGAAAAAAGACATGCGTCCATCAAGTCCAGCCCATGCCAATAACACCCCTGTTGATCCAGAGGAAGGCAACAAAAAAGCCCTCTGGAGCAATTTCCAATGTAGGTGTGTGTGTGAGTGTGTCAAATAGTTCCCCGGCTCAATATCCTATTTGCTTTGAAGCCATCTGTCATAACTGTCAATATTGTTCTGTGCTAGATAGGCATCCATTGCTTTTTTGAATGCAGTTACATTATCTGCAAGCACAGCATCCCGAGGCAAAGAATTCCATAGCCTTACCGCCCTTACTGTAAAGAATCCCTGCCTGTGTTTTAGTCGAAAGCGCCTTTCCTCTAGTCTTAATGGATGACCTCTTGTTCTTAGCTCAGCTCTTTACATAAATAATTCATTGGATAGTTCTTTGTATTGGCCTTGAATGTATTTGTAAATGGTAATCATATCACCCCTTAGACGTCTCTTTTCTAATGTAAACAAACCCAGTTTGGCTAGTCTCTCTTTGTAACTCAGATCCTCCAATCCCTTTATCAGTTTTGTTGCACGTCTCTGCACCTTTTCCAGTTCAGTAATGTCTTTTTTTAGAACAGGCGCCCAAAATTGTACTCCATATTCTAGATGAGGCCTAACCAAGGATTTATACAGAGGTAGGATAATATTAGCATCCCTTGCTTCTAGACCTCTTTTTATGCAGGCTAGTACTCTATTTGCTCTTGCAGCAGCTGAGTGACTCTGCACACTGCTGTGAAGACTATTGTCTATCAGTACACCTAAATCTTTCTCTAATGAGGATTTCCCAAGTTGTTTCCCATTTAGAGTATATGTAGCAAGTTTGTTTCTACAACCCAAATGCATAACCTTACATTTATCTACATTAAATGACATCTGCCACTTTTCTGCCCATTCACTTAGTTTATCTAAATCCTTCTGTAGGGAAAAAACATCGAGCTCTGTATGTATTTCCTTACATAGCTTAGTGTCATCAGCAAAGATTGAGATGCTACTTTCAATTCCCACTTCTAGATCATTAATAAACAAATTAAAAAGCATTGGGCCCAGGACTGAACCCTGCGGTACCCCACTTATAACCCTAGACCAATTTGAAAAAGTTCCATTTACAACAACTCTCTGCCATCTATCATTTAACCAGTTCTCAATCCATGTACAGATACCACCACCCAAACCAAAGCCTTTTAATTTATGCAGTAACCTGTTGTGAGGCACTGTGTCAAAGGCTTTTGCAAAATCCAAGTATACTACATCAACCGCAATTCCCCTGTCCAAATTACTACTCACTCTTTCATAAAATGCAAGTAAATTAGTCTGACATGATCTGTTCTTCATGAAACCATGCTGATTCCTACTAATGATATTGTTTGTCTTCACATAGTTCTGAATACTATCAGTTAATAACCCTTCTAGTATCTTACCCACTATGGAAGTCAAGCTCACAGGTCTATAATTTCCTGGTTTGGATCTTGCTCCCTTTTTAAACAATGGAACTACATCAGCTTTCCTCCAATCACAGGGCACTATGCCTGATGAAAGCGAATCAATAAATATTAAGTATAATGGTTTTGCTATTACTGAACTAAGTTCCTTAAGTACCCTTGGGTGTATACCGTCCGGTCCAGGCGCTTTATTCACTATAACCCTTTCCAGTCTCTTTTGGACCTTGTCCTCAGTAAGCCATGTAGATGTTGGAGGAAATTCCATGGTTTTGTCTGTTTGCCCATAGCTTGTCATTTCTGCTTCCTTTGTATATACTGAAGCAAAGAACGTATTTAGGGTCTCAGCCATAGCTTTATCCTCACTAATCAATTCACCTGTTTCAGTCCTAAGAGGACCAATATCAACCTTAACTTTTTTGTTGTTAATATACTTGTAGAATTGTTTAGGGTTTTTCTTGCTCTCGTTTGCAATGTTTCGCTCATTTTCTATTTTAGCTAGCTTAATTGCTTGTTTGCAGATTTTATTACATTCTTGTGATTCTCAGGAGTGGGGGGAGCAGGAAATAATTTCAAGTGTGACATCAGGGGACCTTAACTCACACTTGCCATTCCCAAGCAATACCACCATCAGTATTACTACTAAGAAGATCCCTCAGCTTGTACAGACTCAGCGTGTTAGGAGTGAGGGAGGGGAAGATCATACAACTAGTGTGGAGGAAGGCTCAGGGAATGAAATTGATGTGATTGGTGATAGTAATAGTGATGATGAAGCAGCTGGTGGAACTAGCATTAGGGGAGTGATAGGGAAGTAATGCAGAGAGGCCAGTATAGCAGTCAAGGGAGCCCACATTCCCCTGAACCTGTGAGTCCCCTTTTCCCATTCCCCATGGCAGTGTCCACATGGAACATAATCCTGAAGAAGCCAGTACTGGTGGCTAACAGCAATAATGCCACCACCACCAGGAGCAAAGATCAGCTGCCTGTGCCTGCTGCTAATGCTGCCAGTCTGCCTTCTTGAGGTAAACAAGAAATGGCAAGTGTGACATTAGGGATCCTCTGTCACATTTCTCATCACTTCCTCCAACTGGTGAGATATCTGTCATAGAGCAGCAGCAGCAAGGAGGGACTGGTGGTGATGATGATGATGGTGGAGAATCTGGGGTAGAAGAGACATTAATGACCTTTTTAGCCCAAACTGAGAAGAAATGGGAGACAGGAATGGGGATGGGCATCACCACTGCCACCACCAGCCGTGAGTTTGCTACTGCTCTAATTCCTGCTGCTGCTGAGTTGCAAGGGCAGCAGGATGCTGAGGAGCAGGATAGTGTGCCACATCCTGCTGTTTATAACAACTCAGCAGCAGCAGCAGCAGCAGCAGCAGAAAAAACAGCAGTCACAAATTCTGGCCAACACAACATGACCTGCTGGCACTAGGCCAGTAGAGCATTTTTTTCTCTCAGAGGCATACAAACAAACAAACAAAAAATATATATTTATAAATTGGGGGGGGCTTGTTTCTAACAAGCCTAAGGCCTGCAAATCAATGTTTCCTCAGGGTTTAGGCCTAAAATTATTCTAATTTCCTACAACTAATCATTGTTTCCTCAGTGATTGTGCCTCTAACAAGTCTAAGTCCTACAAATTAATGTATCCTCAGTGCTTGTGCCTAAAACAAGTCTAATTTCTTACAACTAATCAATGTTTCCTCAGGGCTTGTGCCTCTATTAAGTCAAAGTCCTACAAATCAATGTTTCCTCTGGGCTTGGGCCACTAACAAAAAGTCCTAAAAATCATACTCTACAAAAAATACTCTATCCCATCAATTATCAGTCTGCCCCAGTCACAGCTTATGTCATGTTACATACCAATTTCAGGTATGTAAACACAGGCACAACACAGGCACCCTCATACACATTTTATACAATGCCTTTGGGAAATAAAATAACATTTGCTATGCATTGTGTGTAAATTCAATGTTCACATTGATTTAAATGGAATGAGCTAGGCAATAAAAGTAAAAAACTGCACTTTTCAAGGGAAATTATTCACCAAGCGGGAAGAGCCATTATTCGCTGATTTTGCCCATTTTTTACCCGGTTTGCCCATCCCTATTTACTGGCTCAAAATTTCCACTTGCCACTAGCCAATGGCGAGTGAAGATTTAGCCCTGGCAAGTAGAAATTCAGCCCTGGTGGGTATGTTTTGGCTTGCAGTGGCGAGTAACTTTTCAGCTCTGGCTAGTAGCAAAAGACTTAAAATTATAAGCCCTGCCTATTCACATGGTATAGAGGCTTAAACTGCTCTTACAGTTAGCAGGCACTAGATATACACCAAAGGCTGATGCAACTTCTTTGTCCACTTGTGCTGTTTCCTCCTTCTCCTCTAATACAAATGTGATGGTTTGATTACTCCCCCACTTATTGGGAGGTGCTCCACCTAATTGCCATGGAACTGTAATTCTCACAAAAATCTAAAGAATGCAGACAACTTGTAGGTGAAAATATATGAGGTTAGAGATGTGCACTGTATATCTTGTGGTGTTTTGCCTAGCTGTGCATTTAACCAGTAAAATCTGGCTGGCTACCTCTTAAAGGGATAGTAATACTTCGTTTTAACTTTATTTTGTAGGCATTAAAAAAACATGAAGAATGATATAAGTCTTATGTATCAAACCTTTATGGTTTAAGAGATATTCACAAGCAAAGTTTCCCCCTCCCGCCCCTTTTTCCTAGTGTAATCCATCTCTTCTCCGATGTGAATCTAGTTGTAAGACCAGACAGATAACAGCAGGGGACAATCTTCTTTGTATGAAAAGAATGAAAGCCCTTCCCCCCTTGACAAGTTTTTCAGGTTTTTCCCTTATCTTAATTGAAGATTGTCCCTCTCTGCAGTCTACCTGGGCACCTCCCTTCTGAGCTGGCTGAACGGGGGGGGGGATACTTTGCTTGTGAATATCTCTTAAACCATAAAGGTTTGAGAGATAAGACTTATATCGTTCTTCATGTTTTTTTAATGCCTACAAAATAAAATAAAGATAAAACGAAGTATTACTATCCCTTTAATACTGATATGTATTGCTCAATGTGATGTTTATATGGTATTTTATAACTCGAAAGACCATTGTAAAAGTTCAGTAATGAACAAACAACAAAGGTTATCTATTGTATATGAGAACAATAGCCGTGCCATTGAATTGTCAACAAAAATTAAATATGGAATAAATTATTAATTTTATAGAATACTTAGCATACTAGTTAAAATTCTGAGCTGTGACCATAATCAGTCTTCATGCAGTAGGGCAATAATTGATAAGACAGCACTGTGACAAGTAGCTGGTAATTTTACCCTTAAGGTTCCAAAGACAATGTAGACTCTATATGATTGACAGTGAGGTTATGCAAAATAATATGTCATTGGTAAACTAAATCAATTAGTTATCGGGCATGGTTATTTAATATTTTATCATCTCTAATTAAATTTAAACAAAAAATGATTGGTGTTTTATAGAATCTTGATTTATGGTCATATAGTGAGGAGTGATGTGACTGAATAGTGTCCTAACTACAGGATAAGTATGACAAGTATGCAGTATAGACAGATATAAAGATTTATTAAGAATATCCTACCTTGGATTTCTTTGGACGGTTTGTTTGTAAGTGTTATCAGTAGACTTAGAACTAATGTATAACATGCCAACATATAGTGAATAATTCAAAACTAATAATTGTAAAATAATAAAGGCATACAAAATCTATTTAAATTGTATGCTAATCAGAGCTTACAATAGAAAATAAAGCAATCTGTTACAAGGAAAAAACAGATTAATGTATAATTAGGGCAAATTCAAATTGAAATTGGTATAGAGGTTGATCCCAGTTCATTTTGTGGAAGTCCCAGGAAGAGAAGTCAGTAACAGAGTTGATATCAGTTGACAGTTTGTTTTAGGGGAGCTGGGGATAGGTTTAATTGAAGAAAAGACTTGTCAAGGACATGACCTTTCAATTGTTGAAAAGCTAGGAAGAGTGTGATGGAGGGTTGCAGCAAATTGCAAAGTTACAGAATGGTTTAAGAAAAGTCAAGAGAGTACAAGTAAGAGAGGAGAGGGTAAGGTTGCAGTTAAAGTGCAGAAGTTAATGGAGAATCCTTTCAGATGAGGGCAGATGTATAATAATCAGCATGGTTCTAAAGATTTTTGTATTTGGCAATATTTTACATTTTATTCTGGAATATGCAGGGAGACAGGGGAGGGCCTGGCATGCAGCTACAGATGGCTTAAAACTATAGCCTGAAAAGAAAAATGTGCTTCAGTAGGAATTCCTGCAAAAAGTGCAGTTTTTCTGCTTTTTTCCCACACTTTTTTCAATAATAATAATGTAATTCATCCCATATATAGAGTTTCACCATGTATAAAAGGGAGTCTCAATTTACTGCATTGTCAGTCTGTGCTAGAAAAGAGAGAGAGAAAGCTGCTGAAAACACATTCTAACCACCAAGCCTTGAACCTCTGCACTGGTAGCCATAGAGCCACACGTTCTAATCCCCAGCCTTTTTCCACAGTATCTATAGAACCACACATACTGAATCCCAAGCCTTGTTCCACTGGTAGTCATAGAAACACAGATAATAACCTCCAAGTCTTGTCTCACTGCACTTTCAGCCAGAGAACCACACATAATGACCCCCTCAGCCTTGTCTCATTGCACTGGTGTGCATAGAATCACATATACTAATACACCATAATTTCCCATGGTAGCCATTCAAACAATCATACGTACCCCAAACTTTTTCTGCTACAGCACAAGAACCGCATATACTGAAACCCCAGTCCACTACACAAGTAGCCATACAACCATTCATACTGACCTCTCCCCAATCCCTGTCCCATTACATTGATAAGATATGGATCCTCAACTTTGTAGAGTCATTGAATGCATAGGCAGAAAACTGCAAAGTTCTCAGTTGGAATGTATTAGGTAAAAGACAGACATTTTATGGTTTTTCTATGGTAAGGAATTTCCATTGGAAAAAACAGAAAATTGCATGTTTTTTTCTGATAAAATTCCCAGGAAAAAGAACAGGATTTTCTCTGATCCATATGATGAGTGAGAGAGTGTAAATTATTTTAACTTCTTATATAAGAAAATCTTGTACTCTAGAATGGAATCATAAGTGAAAGAGATAGGGGTTTGTGAGTTACAGAATGTGGAGATGGAGGAAGGGTAAAGTCAATGATTATCTTTGTACTCCCTATACAAATGTTTGTGTATTTTTTTAAATTATGTTACATTTCAGGAACAGGGGAATTTTCAGTTAGGGGAATGCTAGATGAATCCCAACCCTACCCTGAATCCTACATCTAGACCAAGAAGTATAGTTGCTATCAGTGACAATTTTACTCAGCTTTATCTGAGAAATACTCTAGATTTTCTCATCATCAGATATCATATTTCACCTACAATTAAATCGTTCATTATTTCTTATTGTGTGGCCAGTCTCTTCATTCATCCTATCAGGACCAGGAGGTAATGGAGATTTGATTTTAGAAAAAGTGTTAAAGGAGGGAAAGGGCTGTCTCTGCTCTCCAGTAGAGAGAGTAAACTGTCCTCTGGCTCCAGAGGGAGCTGCAGGGAGAAGCCAATATTGTAAACCTCAGGTTGGTGATGTTGGGACTGTGAACTTCGTCGACAGCAGAGACAGCAGTGGGAGCTTAGTACATATGGTAAACTGCCACATTAACATATAAACACACCCACTTGAATATGCCAGTTGCTCATTATCATGCATTTCCATATGCAAATGAGCAATTGTCATTGTTTTAAGTGCAAAATCAATAACCTGTCAAAGGTATGGAGGATTCGTACAAAGAAAAAAATACGAGGAGAGCTGTACTGCTAATAACATACAGTATACTTGAAATACAGAGCTGGTATACTCACATGAACAGTATGACCGGTCCCACTCTCTGGATACCAGTCAGGCAGCCAGCGGGGAAAATTGGCACTGATCCTCCCCGCAACAGGATCCCACAGTTCCGTGCACACACCAATTCCAACGGTCAGTTGAAAAAAATATATGTTAGATGTAAAGTTATCTCACAGCAGACGAGAAAAAGAAAATTGTATCAAAGTATAACATTTATTTAAAAAACTTTAAGATCCCACAACATTTTTACCACCACTTCTTCAGGAGGACAAATACAAAATAATACAATAAATGTCTGCTGCATATCACACGTATATTTATATCAAAAATCTAACCATATCCCCAACTCAATTGGTTACAAAGAATTCAAAAAGTGACCATTCAGGGAATCAATCATGACCAAGTTAATCAGGAATAATGATTCACATCTGTTTGATCGTGAGGACAAAGGAAAGCTAAAACGTTCATAAGGCAATTGCTTTAAAACACAACCAGGGTTTCATCTATTTAACCCTTTATGAAGAAATTGCTATAGGGAAACAGGCCAAGGATTAATCTACTATTGGTAAAAAATAGATCCTCAGTTTATATCTCCCGGAAAAATCCATAAAATCTCCTGATGGTATGTCAAATAATAAATCAATGTAATCCTCATAGCAAATCTTCAAAAAATCATTATATAAATTATACTAATATGAAAGTTTATACTTTTATCACAGCCCTACTGGGGTTCCAATATGTCCGCATGCGGCAAAAGAGACCCAACCAAAATAGGTCACACATGCCACGACTGCACACCCAAAAGTGCCCCAACTGGTATTAACAAAAAATCATAATATTATACTATTACAGCATATATATTATCAACATAAATGTATATTTAAACCAAATATATTTACATCAATATGTATATTGATGTAATTAATGATGTTTCTCATCGTGGTTCCAATATGCCCACACACGGCATGAAGATCCTTCAAAAATGGGTCACACATGACGCGCACGCGCACCAAAGAAACCCCAGGCTAGAAGCTATGAAGAATCTACATAATGTGCACATAGCCTCATATTGGAACTAGTGTGTTTCACCAATATGTGTGTTAATGAAAGTATAAAGTACAATAATATGTGAACCTATGAAATATGTGTACAACGCTATTCAATATAGATAAAATTGGTGTGAAAAATAATAAAGTGTCTGTTATAATATAACAGATAATTAGTAAAATATAAATGTGTATATATATAATAGCGCATTGTGACGCTCGTATCCCATCGGCCAATGTCTATCTCTCTATATGCACAAGTATCCACAAGTATACTTTGCTCTGATTGTCATTTGGGAGACCAGTGACAAACATTAAATGTGAGTGCATTAACTGTGAGTTTGACAAATATTGTTACCAAAATTCTACCAACATACTACACTATTAGTCTCTCGTCTTCTTTTTTCTTTTTCTTTTCTATATATGGAGGATTCATGGCTATGTTGGCAGATTTTAGCAGATTGATGACAGAGTCACAGGATGTGATGGCTAAGAGATATTAGTGAATGCTGTCAATATGCCATCATGAATACTCTACCATGTCACCATCCTTGTCCCTTATCTACTTTTACTGCATCTCCCCTGGCAATAGCTGCTGGATACAGCAGAGGCATATCTGGAACACTGCATGTGCACACTGCCTGTATGGCTATGTACTTAAGTTTCAGTAGAAATTTGATGTTTTGTTTTTTAATTAGTATACTCAGGTACTGGTGAAGGTGTTGCTGGATACTGCAGTGGCATATCTGGAACACTGAATGTGCACACTGCCTATGCTAATGCACACTTAAGTTTGGAAAGTAATTCAATTTTAAGTTTTTTTTTTAATTAACATACTCAGGAATGACCATAGTTGCTGAAGATAGCAGTGGTGTGTCTGGAACACTGCACGCACACTTCCTGTATGCACTTTAGTTTGAGCAGTAACTACATTTTTAATTTTTTTAAATTAATATACAGTCAGGAACAGGTATAGTTGTTGGAGACATCAGTATTGTGTGTGAGACACTGTGTGTGCACTTTGCTCACTGCACTGGACACTCAGTCAGATATGGATTGGATGGACGGATGATTTTTCTTTTGGTATTGCACTAGTCCCTAACTAGTCCTACCTCATAGATATTAATTATTTATTTACTAGCTAACCTAAATCTAACAACAATAATTGAGAGAGCGCTTTTGAGATATAATAAATACACTATTTATTTGATAAAAACCAATAATAATAATAATCTCCTAATAAATCAACAAAATAGCCACATATGAGTATAATGTTTATGGTACTTTATGGTGCTATTAATATTATTGTTTTTTAGTGTATTTATTATATCTCAAAAGCGCCCTCTAAATTATTGTTGTTGTATTGTTGTTTTTTGAATCCAGATTTATGCACTTCTGGATTTTGGGATAGTAGTTGCTTTTGAGATTTTATAGAAGGATTAATGATAATAGGGTTTTTTTTATCTTATTTGGTTGTTTGGTGACCTAAATCTAACTTCTGCTAAACTAACAGTACTACAACCTTCAGCACTAAAGGAAGGAAATCAGAAAAACATCCGTCATTGTAGTGTATACAACTGATCCCTGACTTAAGTAATGCTTAATTCACTCTATATCGCTTGAAATAATATTATAAATTATCCTCTTTATGCCCCTTATAGTTACATCATCCTTCAAGCCTCAGAACTGGAAGCAGATGGCGACACAGGACAATATTCATTCAGTATACAGAAAAACCTGCCCTCCTGCGTCAACTGGGGTAGGGTTTTCCATATACTGAATGAATGCAGTTTATGCCTCATAGCTCACTGTCCAGTCAAGCTACCAGACTTCAGATCTAAGGGGAGGTGGCCTGGCAGTCTGAAAAATGGCATGAAGGGGGATAATTTATAATATTATTTCATACACTACAAGGATGGACTGTAGCATTGTTCTTATGGTGACATTACTATCCCTTTAAAGATACTCACTGTCTGTGACACTGCTTCTTTTCTGGCTGCTATTGTGAAAGTAAGGAAAACTTGGTGCGTCCAGATTATATTAGTTTGGGGGGGCGTTTCCTTGGAAATCAGGATTGGCCAGAGCATAAAACACATGACTGATAAACTAGAGATTCACAGACTGTTGCGACAATCAATCGCAGCCATAACCAAGGTGACTGTCCCTCCATCTCATGTCAAGATTGTATTGACTATTCTGTGTATCAATTATTTATTCTCTCTACCCTCCTGCTCACAGTCCATTCCCATTTTCCCCACTAAATAGGACATGAATGAATGAACAAATCATTTTAACAAAACCACGGAAACTGATTTACTTATATTCCAACATTCTGCACCTTTCAGTTAGTCTGTTGTCTTTATCCAAATACCATGAAACACATGATTTTTGGTTAATTTTATATCAGTTATGAAACTAATGCATGTCTATTAAATATTATCTATCTGCTTTTCTGAGGCCTACTATCTAATCTTACATATGCCCAGTGGGAGCCGCCATTACTGCCTCTTCCAGGGCTCACTGCTCTCATTACCACAGAAGTTTTGACAGATGTCTCAGAAGTGATAAGTGCTGTATTATAAATAAACTAGTGTAAAAGCCTGTGTACACGGGCCAAGGTCCAGGTAATATTAACCTTTTGGGTGCCAGAGGGCTACACAACACATTGTTTTGCAATGCGTTGAGTACCCCTGTGGCACTCAAAGGGTTAAGAAGCAGGCGCTACCTCACTGATACACGCAATACAGTCTTGCGTTACCTCACTCGCGTGATGCAATCACGTGCAGTAGAGACTGCTCATGACTGTATTGTGACAAACATCTTAGCTAATTATTATATAGGAGATGGTCTGATATAGTATAACAACCTTCCTGAACAGATGATCAGTGGGTATTAATCTCAGTACATTCACTTCATTAGCTCTTACCTGTCATTACAAACAGCACAAACAAATTTCACCAGTGCTTTCTAAATATGACAGTCTATACATGCATTTAAATAAAGCATGTTCAGGATTATAGTATACAGCATAAAATCAGTTATTTATACAGACTCTCCCTGTAAACTCATTATATTTAAAGGCATATATGTTGTAGGATTTATCCCCTTGAGTAAAACAAGGGTACTCCCACTGCTTCAAGGTTTTATTCAAAAGTTATTACAACACAAACTTAAATTTTTAGGTGCGCTATCACTGTGACCTGAAGTTGTACAATGGTGCTGTTGCTACAACATCCTATGGAGATTTATGGTCAACTGACCAGAGTTGTGCATAGGATGGTGTAGCAACAGAGCCACTGTACAATTTCATGCCACTTTGATACTGCACACCTTTCAGTAGTGGAAGTACCATTGTTTCACTCACAGGGATAACAGTACAATACATATTTTTTACATGTTAAGAATTACTATCCCTTTAAAGACATTAAAAGTAGTAACAATCAATTTTATTTGTAGGTGTTAGTGTTCCTTAACCCTTTGAGTGCCCTTTGCAATGCACTAGGCACCCCTCTGGCACTCAAAGGGTTAAAAGAAACCAAACAAAAACAATAGAATATGTTGATATAACTTTAACTATCATATACTTACAGCTAGCATATGTAAAATGTAATTATTAATAATGTACATCCCTAAAATATAAACCTAAACTTGCTTTTTAAGGGGTTCATCTTGGCAGATCATTGGACTGTATTCAATAAGTTATATTCTGAAACAAACCAAATATAACACAGGGGAGAAATGTAAACACCCAATCATTTAAATGTGGCTTTTAACCCCAGTGCAATGAAAATCCTATCTAGTTTACAACGGATTCAATATCCACTGAACATATCGTAAGATTAATTATAAAGCATATTAGAAACTCAATATCAGTGGTTCCTAAATGTGTCCTCAAGCTTTACACCTCCTGACAATGAAGGTTTTTCAGGATATCCCCAGTTGAGCACAGCAGCCATGTTATTACCACAAGGAGATCTTCTGGATGACTAAACCATTAAATGGAGCCCTCCGGTGGTAATGAGAGGAGATCCTGATAACCTACACTTTTGGTTGGCTGCAGGACAGGTTGGGAAACCATTGCTTTAAAGAAGAGTTTTTCAACTACAGTCCTCAGAACCCCAAACAGTGCATGTCTCTGACTGTGTGCAGTTATGTAAGCAATGGATCTGCCAGTTTTATTAGTTTACTTGTACTAAGGCAGGGAAATCCAGAAAACCTTCACAGTAGGGTTATTTTAGGATCATGGTTGATAAACACTGCTTGACGGGGGATCCATATAAGTGAGATGTAAGTGGATTGCATAGAAAAAAATAAATAAACACACATATATATTTTTTTTTCTCAAGAAAAATGTACACAAGAATTAAAGGGATAGTAATGTTTCGCAATAAAAACAGCTCCAATTAATCTTCATAGTATTTGGGCCATGAAGAGTTTTATTTCAATACTGTCAGACTTGCAGTTCAAGTTAATTGAATGATAAAGTACCCCCCCTTCCTCCCCTTTGACTGATGTGACACTGCTCACCACAGAGCAGCAAGACTGTCCAGATGGATCACAGAGAGGTACATTCTTCAATTAGGGAAAAACCTGTCAAGGGGGGCAGGGTTTTCCTTATGCTTACAGTAAGAAGATTGTCCCTTGCTGTGACCTGTCCGGTCAAGTGACCAGTTTCCACATCTGAGGGGAGGCGGCTAACACTAGGTAAAGAGGTGGGAGAGGGATATTTTATCATTCAATTACTCTTGAAATACAACTCTGATAGTATTGAAATAAAACTCTCCATGGCCCAAACTATGAAGATTAATTGAAGCTGCTGTTTTTGTGAAACATTTCTATTCTTTTAATGTGGCACAATCTAAAAGAAGATGTTTCATGAGGTTTCAGTACAATGGACCATATTCAGACATTGCAACAAGTTATAGAGCAACATAATGAATATACCCTACCATTATGTATTAATTTTCTTTAACTGCGAAAAGGCATTTCACTCAGTGAAAAATCAAGCAATAATCGATGTACCGATCAACCAAGGAATAGATAGAACTTACATCAATATCCGCTAATCAATACATGAAAATGCATCTGCATCAATGCAGGTCAACAATGATAAAGAGCAGATCAACATAAAAAAAAGGCATTCGACCAGGAAACACAATCTCCCACAAACTATTTTATGCTTGTTTAGAAGAAATTTCAGCAAACTAAATTGGAACAAAAGGACAAAAAAAAGGACTTAAGATCAATGGAATCTACCTACATCACTCACTCTTTGCAGCCATATCATACTCTTTGCCAGTAGTCCTGAAAAACTGCAAGAACGCATTGAAGAGCTACAACAGGAAAACATAAATTTGAGTCAGACGATGAATCTAAACAAAACGCAAGTCATGTTTAACAAACTTACCATACTAAGGAAAATCACTTTAGATTGACAAGAACTAGAAGAAGTAGCTAAGTATGTTTACCTTGGACAGGAAATGTCAACAGATGGAAATGCCATGATAGAAATTGAGCAATGAAAAAAATTGTAATGGCAAGCATTTGGAAAACTTAGTAGTGCCATCTGTAAGACAAATTTACCACTCTGTCTCACGCGAAAGTACTATATGTGTTTTTATTTATATATATAATTTTAGTATGACAAATCATTATTTCAATTTCAGTTGAAGAGACAGAATTTGTGAAGCTGGCTGTCAACAGTGCTAGAGTAATACAAATACCTAACAATTTGTTACTTTCAAGTGCAATGATATTGTTTAATGGACCATACTGATAATTTTCCAGTTCTGACTCAGTAAGAATATGTCCTTTTTTTTCTGGAATCTGAGCACATTTTATCTTAAACAAAAGAATTATGTCGGCTTGCCTTACAAGACGGCTTTTTTTGGTTTTGTAGTTATTTAAGAAAAAAATATGGTTAGATTGCCATCTGCTTAAAGAAGTGCAAAAACATCTTAAAATAACCCCCTGCTCACTATACGATGGCTAGAAAATCTCAATGGCCCCTTTGAAGGTTGCCTTTGATTCTTTGCTCCAGAGATATCATCTTCAGTGAGTGCTAGATGTGATGTCCATACAGGTGAGCATCACAGTTGCTAGCACAGAACTGCAGACTCTGTTCACTGCACATCATAATCCTAACCATTTAACAACCAAAGGGGTGTGCAGTGCAATGTGTTGCTCAGCACTTTTTGTCCTTAAAGCCTTGAGTAGGGTCATCTATCTGCTTCAGTTTAAACTGCTTTAACTTCCAGGAACTGTCATGTCCGCCTCCATGGACATGGCATACAGGACTCACTGAAGATGTTATATCTTGAATAAAGGTACAAGGGCACATTTATAGGGGCCATTAAGATTTTCTGACAATAGTAAGGTAAGCGTGGGTTATTATAAGGGGGTGTTAGTTCTTAAAAACAGTAAGGCCTCCTAATGATTAACTCCTACATCTTAGCAGAAAATCCTAATGCCAATTAACCCATTGAATGTCAGAAGGGTGTCAAAATCATTACTTCACACACAATGTCACTCAATAATTTATGCATTAAAGGGATAGTAATACTTTGTTTTATCTTTATTTTATTTTGTAGGCATTAAAAAAAACATGAAGAACGATATGTCTTATCTCTCAAACCTTTATGGTTTGAGAGATGTTCACAAGCAACGATTCCCCTCCCTCCCCTTTTACCTAATATTATATAAGAAATCTCTTCTCAGATGTGGAATGCAGTCCATAGACCAGACAGATAACAGAAGGGGACAATCTTCTTCCTATGAGAACAATGAAGGCCCTGCCCCCCTTGATAAGCTTTTTAGGTTTTTCCCCTTATCTTAATTGAAGAATGTCCCTCTCTGCAGTCTATCTGGGCACCTCCCTTCTGCTCTGGCTGAACAGTGTGACATCAGTAAAAGGGGTGGGAGGGAGATACTCTGTCATTGAATTAAATAACACTCTCCAAGGTCCAAATACTATGATGATTAATTAGAGCTGCTTTTATTATGAAACATTACCATCCCTTTAAGTTGTTTAGTTTCACAAATTACATCTTAATTAGTACTGGATTTTATGTACACTGAGGATTCAATTATTATATATGCCTCCAAGAATGCAAATTCCTGCTAAAGATTATTTTTTAACAATTGATCCACACTGTTTTTTAGGATTTACATCTTAGATTAAGGTAAATGGAGGCTTAATATTAAGAAGTGATAGTGATCATTTAAATATACCTATTATATTTATAATGTGTAAGCACATCAGTTTCATTGTCCCTTGAGTAACATATAGTAACAATCACTTGTAAACATAATTAAAAATACATAATTAAAAAAAAATTGCTCTTGGTACATCCCTCCATGAAAACTTGTGTCTGTTACATTCAGCTTTTCATGGACAATAATAGCAGCATCTCCATGTGGCTGCAAAAATTCTTGAATGTAGTAAAAAGAAAAAAATATTAATTTGCCATTGTTAAGCAGCATCCAGAAGTCACACCCTAATATTAACCCACTGATGAAGTTCTCCAACCTTGTTCAGACAAGTGAGCAAGACAGAAACGTGTTTACATGTTGTTTGAAGGTATGCTAACCAGGTTTTTTCTTTTTTAATTTAATAGACACCAAAGGACTGCTTTTTATGTTATTTTACTGGTTAACCCTTTGAGTGCCAGTGGGGTACGCAACGCATTGCAAAACAATGTGTTGTGTACCCCTCTGGCACTCAAAGGGTTAAAACAGGAATTGAAATAAAGTAAAACACCTGGGGGGAGATGCTCTAAAGTTCAATAAGGGCTCAGGATGGTGATGTTGTGTTGTATCTGTGCTGCAGTCACATTGCCAATATACACTAACATGTCTTCACCATCATATCCCCTTTAAAGGCATAGCAATACTTCATTTTAACTTTATTTTATTTTGTAGGCATTAAAAAAACATGAAGAATGATATAAGTCTTATCTCTCAAACCTTTATGGTTTATGAGATATTCACAAGAAAAGTGTCACCCTCCCGCCCCTTTTACCTAGTGTAAGCAATCTCTCCTCAGATGTGGAATGCAGTCCATAGACCAGACAGATAACAGAAGGGGACACTCTTATTCCTATGAAACAATGAAATCCCTGCCCCCCTTGACAAGCTTTTCAGGTTTTTCCCTTATCTTAATTGAAGATTGTCCCTCTCTGCAGTCTACCTGGGCACATCCCTTCTGCTCTGGCTGAACAGTGTGACATCAGTAAAAGGGGCAGGAGCGGGACACTTTGTCATTGAATTACTCTGGAACTACAACTCTGACAGAATTGAAATAACACTCTCCAAAGTCCAAATACTATGATGATTAATTAGAGTTGATTTTATTATGAAACATTACTATCCCTTTAATATATCACAATCCGCTGTCATCACCATGAATCCACCATGCCTTCAACAGGTTTACTATTGCACACTGAACCCATCAAATGTCTCATTTCCATATGGAAATACAGGTTAATGAGCCATTGTTGTATTTATGTGTCTGTTTTTATGTTATTGTGGCACATCATCACATGAACTAAGCTCTGAATGCTGCCTCTGCTGTTGGAGTTCATAGTCCCAATGTCTCTTACGTAAGGTTGGTGATGATGGGATCTCCCTATAGATTCCTATGCAGTAATAGCCCCATTGAATCATAAGCATCTATAAGGGATTCCCTCGTTTACACATCACCATCAGTCTGGCAACCCTGAAGACTGTGAGCAGAGAGGATCCTTTCAGCCTTCAGCACCATAAACAGCATCTCTCCCTCAACCTTTTGAGTGCCATAGGGATGTGCATTGCATGCCCCTATGGCACTCAAAGGTTTAGAACAGTCTCCATGCCGTGTAGAATAAAGTAACACATAATAAGATAGAGAAAAGACATCATGTAGGCACTCACAACACAAATGTTTATTTACAGAGCCAATAAATAAATAAAACCTAATATCTATTATATACTTAATAATACAAAAAGACTGTTTAAGAAAACATCAGTTAAAATTCAAATCCTTGCATACTGCTTAACTATTAACCACATGGTTAGGCAATGTGCTGATTGCCAGCTATAGTCAACAGAGTATGTTACACTAATTGAGCTCAAAAGAGTTAGAAGGTATCCTAAAGGAGTTTGGATCATAAATCTGAAACTTTGGACTTTATTTACAGTGTGCAATTTTACACTTATTATTATATGTTATTCGTAAGATAGTTGTCATGGGGTGACTTTGGAATAACAACACTGACAAGTACAGATACAGTAAAATAAATCTTTATTGAGAAATAGAACAGTATAAAATAGATAGTACTTCCCCAAACCTCACTAGGAAGGTAAGGGTTAAACATAGGATCTCCCAACTGCAAGGAGGTAAATACCACTCTGACTGAAGGCAAAAACTAGTAGCAGTGATGGTAGTAGCTGCTAGTACAGGAGCAGGTGTAAAGCCCCTGGGAACAGAGGGAAATTCCACAAATATGTTAGGGTGGTTGAGCTCAGAGACAGAATTCCCTAGAACGCTAGGGTATACCAGCAGGCAGCAGTGACTAGGAATCCCTAGAATGCTAGGGCAACCAAGCAGGCATTGAGGACAGAGGCTCCCTAGAATGCTAGGGTAACCGAACAGGCAGTGGTGACTGATATACCCTAGAACGCTAGGGTAACTGAACAGGCAGTGGTGACTGAGACTCCCTAGAACGCTAGAGTAGCCAAACAGGATAGGTGATAATGGAGACTCCCTAGAACGCTAGGGTAGCAGAACAGGCAGTGGTGACAGTGAGGCCCTAGCACACTAGGGTATCCAGAAAGCTAGAATGCCAGTGGCATGGACTGACACAAACTGAGCACCGCTCGAATGAAGGAGCGCAAGCGGAGACAGTAGGCCATGGGTAATAAGGATCAAAGTCAACCAGAGTCGGGTCAGTACGGAGCAGGTAGTCAGCCAGAGCCAGGAGTGAAACCGGAGAGGGTAGTCAGCCAGAGCCAGGAGTCAAACCAGAGTGGGAAGTCAGCCAGAGCCAGGAGTCAGACCAAGTGGGTAGCAGTCAGGGTTCAAACTGAGCCGAAGTCAAAACAAGCCAGGAGTCATACACAGGAATCGAGTATTGGAATCACAAGAGCTATAGCGCACAGGTACCCCATGAAAGGACAAATGAGTACAGGCAGGCTGAGGCCTATAAGGCCTAGCAAGTAGGTGGAGACTCAATCTGGCAATTAACTGTGGCCAATAAGAATAGCAAAAGTGCTTTAGTGCGACAACCAGGAAGTACAGCAATGTCGCCTGCAAGCACAGCGTCGCTAGAGGCAATCACGGGCACCATGATAATAGTGTAATCATTCACCCACATAAGCCAATTGTTTTTGAACACCAAAAATCACTTACTGATGTAAGGATAACATGGCAGTGATTCATGTGTATGAGAAGGGGATATAGTGTTTATGAAAGTTATCAGTCATCATTAGAATCTCATTAGCAGCTATATAATATTAATTCCACCCATAAAACAAGTTTATAAGCCTGTACTACTACAGAAAGGTATTGGTGCTATTTCATAAAACAAACTGTAACAACTGTCATTCAGTGTGCTATGCCCAATAATGAAATTAGAGATTTGTGTGAATAAAAAGTAACTGATTACAGATTACATACCTAAGATTTTAACATAGATTGCGTCTGTGGTTATGTCTGTTTAACATAATAAATGTATTAGTTTTGAAGGTGGTCTATCTCCAACTACTCATACAATTCAGTAGATTGTATTTTATGCTGTATAGGTAATTGAAAATATTAGGCAAGTATTCACAGTATAGAACTGTGCAGAATACAATCTATTGAATTGCATGAGTAGTTGGGAATGGGCTGGTTAAATGCTATATTACCACTACTGAGATTCTTATGACTTATAATAACTTTCATAAACAATATATCCCCTACTCATACACATGAATCAGTACATCATTTAGTCATTTTTGGTGTTTAAAAACAATTGGCTTATGTAAGTGATTATATTGTCTTACAAATTATATATGATAGTAAGTGTAAATAAAGTACCAAGTATTAGACACAATCAAAACACATTAGGATACCTCCACACTTTTATGAGCTTAATTAGAATAACATACTCTGATGACTGTAGTGGGCAATCAGTACATGGCCTAGCAGTGTGGAATATTTGAGGATGTGAATTTTAATCATGATTTCTTATCTTAAATATACTCTGCAATAGGTGATCAAAAGCAATATCTTAAGAAAGACACAATGAAACAAAGAATATTAACCCTTTAACACCTCTCTGATCCTAAATACAGTACTGATTCGTTTGGCTACTGTAGCTCATCATTTTCCCCCCCAGGAGCCTGAAAGTTTCAGAATTAATTACTGGGTCTCCAGAGACAGAAGATGATTCTTCAGCTTAGTGAATTCCCTGGTAACCCCACCTACTTCCCGCCTGTTATGGTCACTTCTCCCCTATTTTCATTACAAACCCTGCCTTCCTGCTTCACAATCCTGCCTTCTTGAATACGCCCCGCTCACATGATATTATTAATTGGTTAATTTGGACATGCCTACCAACAATCTTTCATGGTACTGTTGACTGGCCACAAGAATTTTCCCAGGCTGGGTAACTAAAATAATAGATCAAGGGGGAGCAGTAGATATAGTTTATCTAGATTTCAGTAAAGCATTTGACACTGTCCCTCATAAATAAATTGCAGTGTTTGGGTCTAGATGTAAAAATAGTGAAATGGATAAGGCAATGGCTGAGTGACAGGAGACAGAAGGTGGTAGTCAATGGAGAATATTCGGACAAAAGGAGTGTTACTAGTGGAGTACCTCAGGGATCTGTACTGGGGCCCATTCTTTTTAATATTTTTTAATAGTGATATTGTAAAAGGTCTTCAAGGAAAGGTATGCCTTTTTGCAGATGAAACAAAGATCTGCAATAGGGTAGACATTCCAGGAGGAATAAGCCAAATGGCAAATGATTTAGGTAAATTAGAAGAATGGTCAAGAGTGTGGCAGATACACTTTAACGTTGATAAATGTAAAATAATGCACTTGGAACATAAAGATCCAAAGGAAAAATATACTATTAAGGGTACTGTGCTGTCAGAGACAACAGAGGAAAGGGATTTGGGAGTAATTATTTCTAATGACTTAAAGGTAAGCAGGCAATGTAATAAAGCGGTGGGGAATGCAAGCAGGGCACTGGGTTGTATAGCTAGGGGCAATAGTAGCAGAAAAAGGGAAGTAGTCATGCCACTCTACAGATCTCTAGTTAGACCTCACCTAGAATATTGTGTACAGTACCGGAGACCTCATCTCCAGAAGGATATTGATACTCAAGAGAAAATTCAAAGAAGGGCTACTAAAATGGTGACTGGTCTACAGGAAAAGAAATATCAGGATAGACTAAATGATCTGAATATGTATAGCTTGGAGGAGAGAAGAGAGAGAGGGGATATGATAGAAACATTCAAATACATGAAGGGATTCAACAAAGTACAGGATGGAAGTATATTTCAAAAGAGTAAAAACGTTAGGACAAGAGGCCATAGTCTAAAACTAGAGGGACACAGGTTTAGATGTAATGTAAGAAAGTTTTACTTCACTGAGAGGGTAGTAGACAAGTGGAATAGCCTACCAGCAGAAGTGGTAGATGTTAATACAGTGACAGAATTTAAGCATGAATGGGATAGGCATAAGGCGGTCCTTAACATAAGAAAAGACCAAGGACCAAAAAAGGTTTGAGGTTGTGTTTTTTTTTTTGTTTTTTGTTTTTTTACAGTAGGAAAATGGGCAGACTAGATGGGCCGAATGGTTCTTATCTGCCGTCAAATTCTATGTTTCTATGTTTCTCACTTATTCCCAACCATCTTATTAAAAGACTAAACTGGTTAAGGCACCCTGAAATTAGTCAATGCTGGTGAACAATGCCAATGCATAAAATTAGGTAAATCTAATAAATACTACTACTACTAGTAGTAGTAATTATGAATGGGTGAAAGTTTTCACCTCAAGAGCAAAACAGGAGAAAAATGGCACTTTGTGCCAAGCAGCAAATTTTTTTGCAAAAAGTGCAGTTTTTTGCTTTTTTCGCCTAACTCATTGCATTGAGATTAATGTGAAGAGTGCATTTCTCCTCACTAAGTGGCAAGTTTCCCATCCTTTCCTACTGGAATACTATAAAAGGGGTGTCACGTTCCCACAGCATGCCATTTCATGTTTCTGAGAGGAAGAGAAAGAGTAAATTTTTGAGCTAGGCAAGACAGGCTAAAAAAAGTGGAGCTGTCCTCTGTATTAGGGGAGTCTGAGGCAGTATGGGGGACCAGAAGGGAGGAGTTGACCCCCAAATACCCCAAAATTCAGTGCGACTGACTGGGAAGACACAGTAAGCATTGATCCAAGCTTCTTCCTGATCTGGCTGTTATAATCTCTGTGCTGGTGGGAGTCTGGGGGTGTGAGAAGGGAGCAAAGCAGATTTACCCCAAATACCCAAAAATTCTTTGTAAGTGGAAAAATCCAAGTTTCTTCCTGATCTGGCTGTTATCTCTGTGCTGGGGGAGTCTGGGGAAAGAAGTAGTTGAACATGTTTTTTTTTAATTTGTTTTTTTTTGACAGAGAAAAGGACGGGGGACAAACAGTTACAGAAAGAAAAAGAATATAAATAAAACTAAAAAAAAGAAGAATTGATAAAACATTATGATGGAATGGCCAGAAAGTTAGCTATAAGGCAATGGCTCAATCTTCCATCACTGAAAAGGAGCACTGTGCCTGTCTTTAAACTGTTTGAAAAAGCATTTGGAAGGCCTGATTCTGGTCAAGCTAAGATGCCAAAAAATACACAGCCATACTGTCAGTCATCATCATCAGCATCATCACCGCTTCCAGGTCCAAGTCCTTTTCAGCCACACACACCACTAGTGTGGAGTAACCAGCAGCAACAGCTCACGTTATCAACATCCACAACCATAGCTATGATGAGTGCCTCTGCTGCTGTTGGAAGTGCAGCACCTTTGACACCAAGTAGTAGTAGTAGTAGTAGTAGTACAACTTCAGCAACATCTAGCCCCAGTAGTAGCAAAATACCCTAAGGAACCCAACAGTCTACGAAGTCTGCAGTATTGAGATACTTTACTCAAGATCCAAAAGCTAAGCATATTGCTATCTGTTGTTGTGTAATGTGAGCAGGGGGAAAGCAGACTCACACCTAGGCACTTCCTCGATGAGATCCCACCTGAAGCACAACAGCAGGTCTGACTGGAAGACAAATTAGTAAAATGTCAAAGGTGCCACAACTAGGAGCTGCAGAATCACTTCAAAATGTTCCTTGGGCTTTTAAAGTAGTGATGTTATTGATGTGTCAGAGAGTGTACTCAGAGTTTGTTTGTTCGAAATATAACCTTCAGCTACCGCTGCAGTGTAGTATGACTCAGAGTTTGCGGTAGGAGATGTCAAGAGTCATAGATTTCCCACACACGCTGCCTCCTCCTCCACCCCACTCTAGTCATGTTTTTAAAGCAATAAAGGTACAGGGTCTTCCACTATGTACTACCAATGCACACTTACTGAATTATTGGAAAGGAGTCACAAACTTCACAAAAACAATCCCAAAGTATGCATGTGGAATGGCAAGGTTGCCAGGATATTGGCAGTGAACAAACTGCTGTATTCTCTTGTTGAAAATTGTGGTTTTAGAAAACTGATATAATGTGTATGTCCACACTGCCATATCCCAAGCCACAGTTATTTTCCCAGGACTTATGTGCCAGAATTGAATTATACAAGCAGGTGGTTAGTGTGGTGGACAGAGGGATAGAATGCTCATATGGCAAGATACCCCACTGAACAACAGATATGTGGAAAAGTGAGCAGAGCACAGATTATATGACTGTGATTGCTCATTGGGTTTCCTTCTCACCACCAGTGGTTATAGACAGTAATTTTGCCTCTGTTTCTGGCAGTTTGATTAAAAGGCAGCAGCAACAGGATTGCCTATACCATTGGCATACCACCTATTTCATGCAGAGTTTTCAGAGACAGTCTCACAAAGCTGTAGGTGTATTAAGTAATCTAGTGCAGGTGATAGAGGGATGGCTTGTACCCCCACTCCTTGAAAGCTGGTTTTGTGTCTGCTGATAATGACTCCAACATGATTGCTTCCTTGAGAGTGGGTGATATGGTGCATGTACTCTGCATTGCCCAGGTGCTAAGATTAGTTGTGACCAGATTCTTGGCAGAATCCAAAAAATCTGTGCCCATTTTTGGCTACTCGTACAGTGCACACAACACATTATATTTCATTTAAGAGTTTAACAACCTGCCCCATCAACAGCTGAAAATTGAGGTTCCTATCAGGTGGAATTCCATTTTATACATGCTAGAGTGTTTATATGAGCAGAATAACACCATTAGCAAGTACAGAATGCAAAACTGGAAGGCTTTGTAGGGAGCCTCTTTGTCACCTGGGCAATGTCAACTAATGTGCCATGTATGAGAGCTGCTGAAACCTTTTGAGGAGGCAGCCATGCTGGTTAGCTGTGCAGGGGCAGGAATTAGCTAAGTTCTGCCACTTATATATTTATTGCAAAAAAAAACTGAGGAGCTTGGCTGAGGAATCTTACCATAATGAAAACATTGACATGCACCAGTTGGTCATGGACAAGTTAGCATATTTTGAGCAAGATCCTTGCATAAGGTTCATTAAAAGTAATGAAGAATACATTCTTGCGACTTTGCTGAATCCCTGCTTTAAACAAAAAAATTCAGAATATCTGCCAAAACATCATCACTTTGTCACAACAAGGAGTTCTGATGATCAGCAGCATCTCTCTGAGAAATTGGATTCTGTCAGAGAATAAAAAGATATGCTTATAAATGGAGTGGAAGGTTGCATTGTGGAGGATAAGAGGGTGAAAGTTAGTGCCAAAAAATGCTAGACAGAATAGTGAAAAGGAGGGCAGTAAAGGGTTTATACCAGCAGCAGGAGCAGAAACATCAAGTCAGTCTCATGGTCTCCATGGTGCTCAGACTGTGGCACACTAGCCCTCTCATCACCATCCTGCTGTTGAGACAGATGAAGGTCTTCTGCCCCCAGATCACAATGGAGGAACGATGTTGGGGGACTTGGCCTCATTGTTTCTGTGGTGTCCCAGTCCCTTTAGCATTGGTGATGCCACTGCTAGTATTTACAGCAGTGGTGGAGGTGGTCATAGTGTCAGCCAGCACTATGAACCAAAAATTCACCACTTTACTTTTAACAGTTGTTAACCATTTGATTGCCAGAGAGGTATGCAACTAATTGCAAAGCATAGTGCTGCGGAGCCCTGTGGCACTCAAGGGTTAATTTGATTTCAATTTACTCTCTCTCTGTCATTCTCTATCACACACTCTGTCTCTTTCAAATACACCACACTGTGGAAATGTGGGAAATTATGGGTTTATTTGGTATATGGGAGAAAGTTTTGCCCCATCGCATAACATAGGTGGGAAATAGAACCATTTTCAGAAGATTTCCTGTGGTCTTAGCAAAACACCGGAAAATCTGTTGGTTTCTTTGTGGCCTAAAATCTATGTGTATTCCACAAAAGTTCCCATGCAAACAAAACAGCACTTTTCACCCATCCCTGCTAATGGCTCCTCATCCTCAGAGTCACTATCATCAGGGTCCACCCAGCTTCTCAGTCAGTGTTGGTGGTCTGGGGAATGTGGGCTTCCAGTCCCTTTAGCACTGGTGGTGCCATTGCTAGTGTTAGTGACTGACTTCTCCTCCTCAGGGACTGAGTCTCTAGCCTCAGGGTCCATCCTGCTTCTCATTTTTTGGGGGGGGGGGTTTAACCACTGGTGTTGTCTGGGGAATGTGGGATCCCAGTTCCTTTAGCATTGGTGGTCCCAGTGCTAGTGTTAATGACACACTTCTCCTCAGATACTGAGTCACTAGCCTCAGGGTTCATCCAGCTTCTCTTTTTTTTTTTTTTTTTTAACAACTGTGGCAGCGGTCATAGTGTCAGCCAGCACTATGAATCATTAAAGGGATAGTAATGTTTCACAAAAACAAAAGCTCCAAGTAATCTTCGTAGTATTTGGGCCATGGAGAGTGTTATATCAATTCTATCAGAGCTGTAGTTCAAGAGTAATTGAAGGGTAAAGTTTCACCCTCCTGCTCCTTTTACCTAGTGTAAGCCATCTCTTCTCAGATGTGAAATCTGGTTGTAAGACCAGACATATAAAAGCAGGGGACAATCTTCTTCCTATGAGAACAATGAAAGCACTGCCCCCCTTGACAAGTTTTTCAGGTTTTTCCCTTATCTTAATTGAAGATTGTCCCTCTCTGCAGTCTACCTGGTCACCTCCCTTCTGATCTGGCTGAACAGTCTTACATCAGTAAAAGGGGCAGGAGTGGGATACTTTGTCATTGAATTTCTATTGAACTACAACTCTGACAGTATTGAAATAACACTCTCCAAGGTCCAAATACTATTATGATTAACTAGAGCTGCTTTAATTATGAAACATTACTATCCCTTTAAGTAGCCACTTTATTTTTTTAATATTTGATTACATTTTTTTTTTCTCTCTCTCTCTCGCTCTGTCTTCTCCCACTGCTTTTCTTCTAAAATAGACCACAATAGAGTGGAGGGATTTATGGGTTTAGACAGCATATGGGCAAGAAGTTTCACCTAATTCAGTAACATAGGAGGGAAATGGAGAAATTTTGCAAATTTTTCTGTGCTTGTAGTAAAAAGGCGAAAAAAATTATATGTTTCTCTATGGGCAAAATTTTCAGCCAGAAAGTGGGAAACCATGCTTTTTTCATGAAATTTCCCACAAGAACAAAATGGGAATTTTTGCCCATCCCTAGTAATAAATAATAATAAAGTGCAGAATAAATTAAAAGAAAGAGACAAAATGCTTGGAGATCAGTGCCAGCACTGCATAAGAAAAGGCATTTATTTTTATCTCTTTCCAAAAGCACAACAACATACATTTCCCACAGACACCACAGCATTTTTTCTCTTGAAGACACTTAAATGAAATTATTAACAGTGAAACAAAAGAAATGTCTGTGTTCTGGTGCTGATTGTATGTATGAATAGAAAAATGTGTATTAGTGCATCGACATATTTTTTAAACCAAATAGACCACAATCTATAATTTACAGAGACCATAAGTGAGAGTGATTTTTATAGGCTAATAAGAAAAAGTCATTTTTAATTTGGATGGTATAGCTACTTGACCAATGTAGAGGTGCCACTAGACAGCAAATATTGTTGACTTCGTGTAGCCAAAGGATGCAGCACTGTGAGAACTGATGTTTTATTAAACTTGTAAGCAGGTGACTGAGGCAATATTTTATACTATTGTTTCTCTGTGTTTGATACTTGTACCCTCAGGGAAACATGAGAGAGATGCAACAGGTTCCTCAGTACATTTTACATTGAATGTGTCCGGTATCTGTAAAAATATTGAAATAGTAACTGTGCTGGGGGTATTTTTTTCATGTTGTTAACATTTATGGGGAAATCTAACGGGCAAAGAAAAAGAATCGGAATTTATATTTGCTTTAGTAACAAACAAAATGAGACAGCCATAGCAACTGTGCAAAAATAAATAAAAGGGAGATCTAGATGTTACAATTTTAAATGATGAGCAGGTTAACACCTACAGGACAAGAAGGGTGAGCAATTCATTGTAGAGTTAAAAACGAGGATAACAAAAAAATAATATATTGAACAATGCATTGATCTGAACTATACTTCTCCTCCATCTGTCAAGCTAAATTGTGTTTTGCAAGCAAATAGTTAAAATAATAAATATTTGCATTATGAACACTTGTACAAATCAATATTTGTTCAATACAGTGTACCAAAATGACACTGCAGTGCTAAGAAGAATAGGAGATATTGCGGGGCAAGCCAACAGTAACATAGGGGGCAATTAAAATGTATTTTAACCACTTGGATACTAGAGAGGTCTCCAATGCATTGTGAAGCAATGTTTTGGGTACCTGTCTAGCTTTCAGGGGTTAAAATTCAGTGCAAGTTGTAGGAAGCTTTTATTGGTCTTCTATGATGCATTTGATTTGCACAAGAATTGCTCAATTTCTGCTTTGTACACCCGCCTTTTTAGATGTATCATAAGTTTAAGTGTACACGTCTACTTGAACAGGTTCACCCTAGAAATCAGTGCCCAGCCTCCTGCAAAAGTTGAACTTGTCAGTGGCAGCCTCTTTCCTATTTGCTGTGCTGGTTGATGTGATTTCAAAGCTGTCAAAAGGAATCATCAGCTCCCTCTAAGAGCTCATGCAACACCAATTCTGGGGAGGAAATGTGCAAGGGGTCATCTGTACAAGTATACATTATGTATTTGGTGGTGAAAGTCCTTATGGATTCTTCAGGATGAGATTTTTTTGAATTATTTACAATCAGGATAACACATATATCCTAACTGAATAATTACCTTATTCTACACTGTGGTATTCAGTGATATTCATATCACTTACAGGATATAGTTCAGGGGTAGGCAATTTTGACACTCCAGCTGTTGGAGACTGCACTGCCATCAGCTGGTTGGGAATGATGGGAGATCCACAACAGCTGGAGCACCAAAGTTTACCTTGAAAGACATAACACTTTTCCCTCCACAAATATCTTATTCAACAAACATTGCAATTAATTTATTATCATTACATTGTCAGTAACACCCTGATGTCACTGACTGGATGTCCAAGGAATATTGGATATTGCAAAATAAATATAGTAGATCTTTAGGTAAACCTATGTTATTAAATTAAATAGTTATGTTTAGAGTTCATATTCTCTTTAGATAACAGAAATGAATAATTTTAATTATTTCCATGTTAAAAATCATTGCCAGTTTATCTGTACCAGATAATGGAATACATATTTGTGTAGTACTGACATAAGTTCAACCAAATGCAATTATAATGCATATATTTTTATGTGATTGGTTAATGCTTTTGAATGTTAAGACTCCAATGCATTTAATAGCAATACATTGGAGATCTCTCTACCAATCAAAGGGTTAAAAGTTATTTTGTGAATTAATGTTGGCTAAATGTACAGTATTTGTGAATTCTAACATATTTCTAAAATTCTGTACTAAAAAATAACATAGACATGTTTAGCACTTACAAAATATAATCCATTGTTTGCAAGATTATTATTAATGCATTGTTTGACAGTGTATTGGAAGGGTCTAGGATACAAGTCGTTAAAGGTACCTTTGGTTCTAAAGCCTCCAGATACCATAGTTCTGTGGTTATACGGTTTCTTTATACCAGTTTGCCCTTATTACCCATATTCATTATGAGTGGAGGGCATTAAACAGACCTCAACATTTTCCCTGCAGAGCAATGTAATTAATTTTAATTATGTTACAAAGATTGTTCCAGACTTGCTAAATCCTTAATTCGTCTGTTTAACAGATATATTAAAAAATGGTCTCCGTATTACTACTCTTCAATACAAGCAGAACAAATCCTTTGCTGCATAGAGGCAATTCTGCTAGTTAGGACAGAGAAATAGACACATTTTCTTGAGCATTTTGGCACTGGATGAGAAAATCACTTGAAAAAAGTAGCTTCTTTAGTATTTGAACTTGCCTTTAGCACAAAATGTTTGAATTTTATTCTGCCTTTGACAACTAAAACTGACTTTACTGAATGCCAGTAAGAGTTCACTTTGTAAGAGGAATGCAGGCATCCTCTGTGATCACTATGTCTTTTTAGTATGCAGCCCAGAGGATTCAGAGAAAGATTACATTTACCATAATTAACATATATGTAAATGGAGATCATGGCTGTGAATGATAAATTTTCATACCAATTTAAACCTTGTACAAATTAATCAACCATACAGGCACTTGATTAATGAAAGGCAGTGTCACTTTAAAATGCAGCATGCTAATATATATTACTGTTATTTCTGATCAAAGAATCTTTCAACATAAACCAATTAAAACAACGATTCATTTAAGCGTCTACTGGTCTGCATGTAAACACATCATTACAAACAATAATGGTTAATCCGTGCAGTTTATGATTGTATCACATGGCAGTATCTTATTAAAATATTTTATTCTTTCAGAAAAAAATGTATTTACTTCAAAAGATATAAATAAATGTATTATCCCCTTAGATATGAATTTGCAACCCAATTGGTTTAAAAGAGGTCACACAACCTATTGACTGTCGTCATGGTAACAAGTTCCTTCACCAATCGTCTATCCTCTAGGCTTCTGCAGTATTGAAAATAATTTTTGAAAGTGGTCTCTTCACACCCTCCTTTTTCATAAAAAGAACTATAAGTAATTCACAAACATTAATTGAATTAAATGGTTCATTAACAGCGTTTGGTGTAGCCAAAATATCACATAGTCCTTATCGGGACATTTAATCTGAAACATATACTACAGGCTACATTTAGTTGTAGGGGACACATTTATCAATATATTTTATATAAATATATTCTTGTAATTTACAGGGAAAGAAAGAAACAGTGGTAAACGGATCACCCACAATTGACTTTCACCTAAGGACTTGATTCAGTTAGGTGGGTTAAATTCTGCATGTTTGAGTTTTTGAACCTCCTGTTTAAATGTTTAGACTTTATCTTCCAATTCAGATGCATGGGAGGTGGTAATATTTCACAATGTGAAGTAACAGTTCCCATAGGATCTCCTAGGAGGCAACATGACTGATCTGAGTAATTTGGAGTACAAAAATCTTTGTGAATGTTTGCTTTCATGCAGGAATGATGATATTGCTGGGTAATATTGTCAGCTATGGTCAATCCTACAACCATATATATATCCCAACCCAACATAAGTTCCCCCTAGCTCTCCACAAAAAAGAGGGAGTGGCAAATTTTCCCCACATATAGTAACCTATTTATGGGTCGGTGGTGGAAAAGGCACTCCATATTTGGAGGTACTACACACAAATTATAATAAATTACGACAAAAACAGAATTTAAGATAAATGTAGATTACCTACATCACTTAATTTTTGCAGACGACATCATGCTCTTTTCCAATAATCTATAGACCTGCAAGAAACTAAAACAGGAAAGCAAAAACTTTGATCTGAAGTTGAATATCCTACTGTCTCTTCTGTCCTCTCTTCTTACGTAGTTTAAAAAGTTAAACGTTTGTTGACAGTGCTTTTTGCTTACTCCTCCTTTTTTATGCTGGAAGACCACTTTAGCCAGTCTTTCTGGGACTCTGCCTTGGCAGCTCCCTGAGGAAATCTGAGCGGGGTCTAAAGCCTTGGCTCTAAAGCTACTATGGTATTGCATTTTTGACTGAGTACATCCCCTGCTTTCTTATGTATCGTTCAAAATCCATGTACAACTCTGTGATCCTGAGTGCTATCTAGCTTATCTTATTTTGTGATGTATCTCAACTGTATTTTTCTGTACCTCTTCATACTGTCCTGTTAAGTAATATCAATAAAAAGTTTATGAAAAAAAGAAAAAACACAAGTCATGTTTAGTTGTACCAAGGAAAGTCAAAGTAGCTGGCCAAGAACTAAAAGTGAACAAGTTTGGAAGGAAATCTCAACAGATGAAAACACCATGATGGAAATTGATTGATGAATAAAATTGGAATGGCAAGCATTTGAGAAACGTAGTGTCATTGCCTTTCAGACAAGCTTGCCACTCTGCTTCAAGTGAAAAGTTTTTAACCACCATGTCCTCCCAGTTCTTACATATAGCTGTGGAACATGGACATTAAATGCCAAAGCCATACAAAAACATTGCAGCTATTGACAATGCACTACAAGATGAAGTCCTCCACAGCAAACCAAGCTGAGGTTATAGACCACATTCTACCACTCTGGTCCAGTGCAGTTTGGCAGATAGTTGATCCTGCCAAGGTTTAGAACCTATGACCCTCGGGTCTGAATAGTTTACATAGCAGGTGCATTAACCAACTGAGATATCTATGTATCATTTTAATTTCATTTTTATTTATTTACATAATTATTTTCAGTACAGCTCATGTTTGTGATTTCCACTTTAGTTGGGATTGTGCCACTTCTGAATTGAATGGGTTTTTATTATTAAAGGATAATGTGTTATCTATAACATTAAAATTATGTATGTTGCCTCTTCTGAATTCAATTAGTTTTTATTATTAAATGATAAAGAGCTATCTCTAAAATTACAGTGATCTTAAATAACCAATAATCTAAAAACGTGTAATCTTTTTTATAAAACTACATTCTGGTAAGACTTCTTAAAATGCAGATTCATTTCATCTTCTATCAGTCACAAGTAACATATATTGCAGTTAATTCTTGAGATGCAGGAGAATTTGTTCAGATCCAAATGACTGTGAGACCACATTCCTAGAACAGAAACATACATTGTTAAGTAGAAGATTTATCTTTAATTTGTTGAATACTGCATGTTAGATAGCCAAAGTAATAACATTAATTCACTGTCCTATCGTAACAATCACAAACAAAACATTCACTACAAAAAAACAAAACAGTGAAAACATAGCAATGTGTTGGAGACCTCTCTCCTTTTAAATCAATGGGGATTTGGGGAATTTTGTATTAATTCCCTATGGGAGAGTTGGTTTGCTACAAAATGTTTCAGTTCTTCTGAGTATATCATCCTCAGTGTATATCACTCTAATGCTGGCTGCTTTCTAAGTGGTAACCTAATAAAGTGTCCATTAAATTATCAATTTAGGGTGTCAAGGTGCATATTGATGTCACTGCTTCTAATGTAAACATACACCATGTTTTTTAATCTTTCATTTTAGCTGAAAAAAGATTATTTTTCAACCTGAAGTATGTCACATTGAAGTGTGGAGAATAACTAGAAAGAGTGAAGAGTGTACTATAATTAGGAGTTCAGGGGAACAATAGAAACTAAATGTTATGGCGGGGAAAAGAGAAATTGGAAGGGGCAATGTAGGAGAGAAGAAGCTGTACATATTCTTCAATACATTTTTTTAAAGGTAGCATTTCTCTCCATTGCTTCACGCAAATCTTTAAAACTGGCTTTAAAACTCAGGAAGAGGTACTTTAGACATTTTGAGATACATTTTAAATAGTTTTTCAAAAGAAAAAATAACAGTTTGACAGGTATATGTTTCACAATGAACACATTTATTTGAAAAATTTGAAGCAAGTCAATTCTACAGTGTGAATCAACAATAAAATTGGGCCTTAGGAACAAAAGAGAAGCAATTCAAGGGCACCCCAACTGCACCAATGGCAAGAAACAAAACGTCCTAAAATCACATTGATTTAAATGAAGATTTTTAAACCCTTGAACACAAAACAATGCATTGGAGACCTTGCTGTAATTCAAGGGTTTAAAAGCTCTTCTTAATTCAATGGGAATATTTATTTGTCCCCTACATATAATTACCATTTCACTATACAGATAGTAAATATACATGTATATTTCATTGATAATCTCCTTATTTACAAAAGTGATGCTGAGACCCCTGTAATGTATTGATAATCCATTTCAGGCATTTCAAACTCAAATATAGTTGAGAGCATATGCCCCCCCCGTCCACTTGTAGTTACAGCGACATGCATATACTATATGACCCCCCCCCCAGCCTTTTGTCCCTGTCCACTGGTAGTACACACATATGTTGTCTGACACCCCAGCCTTATTCCAGTGTCCACTGGTAGTCACTGAATTACACATAAATCACACATACTCCACCAATGACACCCCAAATGTGTTCCCCTGTCTACTGTAATTATAGGGCCTCACCACCAGTCATCGCAGCCTTGTTCCACTGTCCACTGGTAGTAATAGAACTATACATATACTGTATAACACCACAGCCTTGTTCTACTGCCCACTGATATTCCCAGAACCATACATACACTGTCTGATACTCAAGCCTTGTTCTTCTGAACACTGGTGGTTACAGAATCTTGATTCAGTCACACTCGTAGTCACAAAACCACACTCACATACACTGGTTGACATAAAACACTGGTTCCACTGTCTACTGGTAGCCACAGAACTGCACATACACTGTCTGACACCCCATCCATGTTCCATGGTCCACCTGAGGTCATGATTGCTATATATATAAGCTGTCCAGGTAAATATTCCGAAATAAGCTTTTAAGTAAAAATCAAAAAGCAACAAACATTTTAATATTTTCTAGTAGTCAGTAGAGCAGACAAAGTGATATAATAACAAAATGCTTCCTTATCCCAGAAACCGAGTTTTTATAAAGTATCTTTGTTGAATGATTATTTAGTGATAGAGAATCTGCCATGCATGGAAGAGACTGAGTCATGGAAAAAATGACGGTGAAAGGTCTAGATCTGAAAGAGAGCAGAGAGTAGGTAAAATTGCTCAAGAAAAAGCCAGGGGAAGATTATCTTTCGACCGCTCTAATACTTTAGCAATATATTTTTCTGGCCTAGTCTGTGTACAATTATTCTTATATTAGGTCCTGGAGTAGTGTATATCCAAATCTAATTATCCTTTCTATTCTAAACAATCAGAAACTCAGAGACCGGATGTCTGTAGTCAAAAGCTAAACAATTCCATACACCTTGGATTAGCCATCCTTTGGTATTACATGCTTATTAGAATTACTGTATAACTTATTATGACCTACCCTATACTAAATATATTGGGTTAATATTTAGGTATAAGTATAAAAATATAGTACCATACTGACAATCTCTGAACCCGACTTGTTAACTAGCTTCACAAGGAAATTAAAGAGCTCCCCAGCCACATACTTTCACGACTTGACCTACTACATATTACACAGGCTCTACCCCCCCACACACAACTATGGCAAGGATTGTGGGTCTTTCCCACAGTGATCATTGTCCTAAATGTAAAACTTAAAATTCCAATTCGATACATACATATTACCCAATTAATCTATTATTACTTTATCTATTCCAAGTATATATATATATATATATATATATATATGTATCTTCTTTTCAAAAATCACATATACACTGTTTCATGCCCAAGTCTTGATCCTCTGTCCACTGGCAATTACAAAAGCACACATGCACTGCCTTGCACCCCAGCTTTGTTCCTGTATGCAATGGTGGTAATCATAGAACTACGCATACACTGTCTGACACCTTGGGCCTTGTTCCACTGTCCCACTAATACTCACAGAGCCACACACATGCCATAGAGTGTTTGATATCACCAGCCTTGTTCCCCTGTCCATTGGAAGCCACAAAACCACATATACATAGTATGACAGTGCAACATTGCTCCACTGTTCACTGAAAGAAACAGACTCCACTGATGGTAATTCGATCCAGGCCTCAGTGTATGCAGATCTCTTGCCACTAATCATGGGAGAAGAGAGGCAGAACATTCACAATGTATATGCTGGTGCTTTAAACTGAACTTGTTGTTGGTACAAGGTTCTACTCTGCTATGTGTGGTTACTTTTGTCCCAGAGCATGCTAGAAGCTTTTGCTGACAGCTGGTTCATTTTAACTCACCAGTATGCATAACATGGGTGTCCTGCCTCTCTGCCTCCATTATTATTGACAAGAGACTGGCACATATTGGGCCTGGGTCCTCCTTCTGACCTAGGCCTGGGACAATAGTGCCTACCTCGATGGTGGCAGTTGGTATGGGTAGTGGGATAAACACTTGAGTTCCAGAGGGATGTCCAGTGCATTGTAAAGCAATATGTTGGACAACCTTTTGGAATTCAAAGGTTTAAGAATTACCACATTATAATTAAGACAATATATGCTGTTGGGGATCACAGTATACCAATGGGGAGGCTGTAATAAAAGCTGGGTCTCGTGTTAGCATGCCTGCTCTAGTTAGAAATGTACCAGTTTGTTATTATCCTTGTCATCATATTGAGCACTTATGGTGAAGCAATGTCACGGAGTTAGGGCCATCACAGGATGCTCTCGTTTGGAATTTATACTTAGAATAAAGAGGTAGCTCAAATGTTTATCTGTTGAGCTGTCCATTCTAGTCAATTAAATTAACCTTAATCTCACTTAAATGCCTGGCCACCTGTGAACTTATGGAGGATAATAAAATCTTAATGGCCCTTATGCTTTTTTCCTTTGTACCTTTGATTAAGAGACAATATATTCAATTTTCCTTGTATGTCATGTCCATGACTGGGGGGGATCACAATGCATTGTAAAACAATACTTTGCACACCCCACCATCCTTAAACCTTTACGTGCCAGAGGGGTATCTACAACATTGCTTGGCTATTGTGCTGCACACCCCTCTGGCACTCAAAGGGTTAAAGGTTTAAGATTACTATGTGCAGTGGGCAGAATTTACATTCTGTGGTCCTGATAGCAACTGCCATGTCAGTCTCCATGTATATGACATTCAGAACTGATCTATAATGTTATCCCTTGAATCAAGGTGGAAGGGAAATATTAAGAGGGGTCACTAGGATTTCCTGACCATAGTAAGGTAAGCAGAGGTTCTTGTTGGATGTGGTACACAATGTATTGCTTAATGCAGTTAAACAACTAACAGAGTAGAATGTATGTTCATCAGCGTTACATATGTCATCAGCATTTTAAAGGTGTTAAATATTATTATTAAACTTCTTCCACTAATATGACTGAAAGACAATGCTGGGAGTCAGTATGTTTGATTCTATAGCTACCAGTGCAGTGGGACAAGGCCAGGGGTCAGTATGCATGGTTCTACACAGTGGTGGACAACATGGGGCCCTCCAGCTGCTTCCAGACTACAACTTCAATCATTCCCTGACAGCCATTTCAGAGAGATACGCTAAGGTTTCACAAAGGTCCTATTTGGAGGTATTGTGGTAAATTTGGCTCAAATCTATCTCATTGTCATTGTATGCACTACCCTGCCTTTGCCATCTTAATCCTTAACACTTTGCATGCCAGAGGGGTACGCACGCATTGCAAAGCAATGCGTTGCGTACCCCTCTGGCATGCAAAAGGTTAAATACTCCAACACCACCATGCATTTCCATATAACTGAGGAAATTTTATGTTTGTGTAACTATATTTCAAATTTTTCCATATTTATTTATATTTTTAACTTTTCAAGAGCTTTCTAATTTGAAAGCTCACATAAGCCTGAAATGGTCACTTTTAATATTAGACTGCTCTGGACAACTTTGAACTATACTACAGCTGAGTAGTTTGACAGCCTGGTTATTGTTCTAATTGTCTTATGCGAACGTAGCATTCTCTTTACCTTAGGATGATGCTGATTGGTCATATGCATACCTGGGAACTCTCCGGATTTGCCGCTGAGACTCCGGTTTTGACAGAGCTTTACCGGGTCTCCGGGGCAGAAGCTGATTCCTCCGGATGTGGGGAGTTTCTACTGAAACTCTGCCACATCTTTTTTTCCCAGTGTTCCTCCTTCCCCAGTCTTCTGTGTGTCACCTTTAAGCCCTGCCCCCCCAGCTCGCGTCAATTCGCGTCATTATTGTCACCCCCTGCTGAACTAGAGGACTCACCTCCGGGCAGACGTCAATTGGAAGTTCCCAGGTATGGTCATATGTAGTAAATAGACAATAATAGGTATCATTAGATGTATAGCTTATACAATTAAAATAAATAAATAATGTTTTTCTTTAAACCCACTGTAAAATGTAAGTTATAGTATAAGTGACTAGTGTTGAGCGAGCATGCTCGGCCGATGCTCGGATCGGCTCGAGCATCGCTCTGCTCGGCACATGGCGGTACTCGTACGAGTACCGCATGTGCTCGCCCGCCATGTTCGGGTCTCCTCCCCGCACGTTTTGCGGCTGCTGCGCAGCCAATAAACGTGCAGGGAGGCTCTGACATCGGTGTAATGCCAGCAGCCATGTTGGCTGCTGGCATTACACTGATTGGCTGGCCAGAACCCGTGGTCGGGTGCTGTATAGCACCTGACCATCGAGTTCGGCTCAGTCTGAGCCAGGGAGAGCTGAGGATAGGAAGGGAAAGGCAGTGTAGGGAGGAAAAAAAAAAATTGTGAAAAAAAAGAACCAAAAGTCCTTTTTAGGACTACTGTGTGTGGGGGCAGCAGGTTATTTTGTGTGGGGGGAAAAAAACAAAAAAAAAAAAAAAAAAAATATTCTGTTTAGTGTGAAAAGTTGCAGATTAGAGCACATTCTGTTTAGTGTGCACAGTTGCAGATTAGAGCACATTCTGTTTAGTGTGCAAAGTTGCAGATTAGAGCACATTCTGTTTAGTGTGCAAAGTTGCAGATTAGAGCACATTCTGTTTAGTGTGCAAAGTTGCAGATTAGAGCACATTCTGTTAAGTCTTCAAACTAAAATATCAAAGTCACATATTCCATTCAGTGTGCGTCGCCGCAGTTTAGCAGCACATTCTGTGTACTGTGCAGAGTTGCAGAATAGGAAGAAATACTGTTAAGTCTTCAAACTAAAATATCAAAGTCACATATTCCATTCAGTGTGCTTCGCCGCAGTTTAGCAGCCTATTCTGTGTACTGTGCAGAGTTGCAGAATAGGAAGAAATACTGTTAAGTCTTCAAACTAAAATATCAAAGTCACATATTCCATTCAGTGTGTTTCACCGCCGTTTAGCAGCCTATTCTGTGTACTGTGCAGAGTTGCAGAATAATAAGAAATACTGTTAAGTTTTCAAACTCAAATATTAAAGTCACATATTCCATTCAGTGTGTTTCACCGCCGTTTAGCAGCCTATTCTGTGTACTCTGTACAGTTGCAGAATAATAAGAAATACTGTTAAGTTTTCAAACTCAAATATTAAAGTCACATATTCCATTCAGTGTGTTTCACCGCCGTTTAGCAGCCTATTCTGTGTACTCTGTACAGTTGCAGAATAATAAGAAATACTGTTACGTTTTCAAACTCAAATATTAAAGTCACATATTCCATTCAGTGTGTTTCACCGCCGTTTAGCAGCCTATTCTGTGTACTCTGTACAGTTGCAGAATAATAAGAAATACTGTTAAGTTTTCAAACTCAAATATTAAAGTCACATATTCCATTCAGTGTGTTTCACCGCCGTTTAGCAGCCTATTCTTTGTACTCTGTACAGTTGCAGAATAATAAGAAATACTGTTAAGTTTTCAAACTCAAATATTAAAGTCACATATTCCATTCAGTGTGTTTCACCGCCGTTTAGCAGCCTATTCTGTGTACTCTGTACAGTTGCAGAATAATAAGAAATACTGTTAAGTTTTCAAACTCAAATATTAAAGTCACATATTCCATTCAGTGTGTTTCACCGCCGTTTAGCAGCCTATTCTGTGTACTCTGTACAGTTGCAGAATAATAAGAAATACTGTTAAGTTTTCAAACTCAAATATTAAAGTCACATATTCCATTCAGTGTGTTTCACCGCCGTTTAGCAGCCTATTCTGTGTACTCTGTACAGTTGCAGAATAATAAGAAATACTGTTAAGTTTTCAAACTCAAATATTAAAGTCACATATTCCATTCAGTGTGTTTCACCGCCGTTTAGCAGCCTATTCTGTGTACTCTGTACAGTTGCAGAATAATAAGAAATACTGTTAAGTTTTCAAACTCAAATATTAAAGTCACATATTCCATTCAGTGTGTTTCACCGCCGTTTAGCAGCCTATTCTGTGTACTCTGTACAGTTGCAGAATAATAAGAAATACTGTTAAGTTTTCAAACTCAAATATTAAAGTCACATATTCCATTCAGTGTGTTTCACCGCCGTTTAGCAGCCTATTCTGTGTACTCTGCAGAGTTGCAGAATAGGAAGAAATACTGTTAAGTTTTCAAACTCAAATATTAAAGTCACATATTCCATTCAGTGTGTTTCACCGCCGTTTAGCAGCCTATTCTGTGTACTCTGCAGAGTTGCAGAATAGGAAGAAATACTGTTAAGTTTTCAAACTCAAATATTAAAGTCACATATTCCATTCAGTGTGTTTCACCGCCGTTTAGCAGCCTATTCTGTGTACTCTGTACAGTTGCAGAATAATAAGAAATACTGTTAAGTTTTCAAACTCAAATATTAAAGTCACATATTCCATTCAGTGTGTTTCACCGCCGTTTAGCAGCCTATTCTGTGTACTCTGCAGAGTTGCAGAATAGGAAGAAATACTGTTAAGTTTTCAAACTCAAATATTAAAGTCACATATTCCATTCAGTGTGTTTCACCGCCGTTTAGCAGCCTATTCTGTGTACTCTGTACAGTTGCAGAATAATAAGAAATACTGTTAAGTTTTCAAACTCAAATATTAAAGTCACATATTCCATTCAGTGTGTTTCACCGCCGTTTAGCAGCCTATTCTGTGTACTCTGTACAGTTGCAGAATAATAAGAAATACTGTTAAGTTTTCAAACTCAAATATTAAAGTCACATATTCCATTCAGTGTGTTTCACCGCCGTTTAGCAGCCTATTCTGTGTACTCTGCAGAGTTGCAGAATAGGAAGAAATACTGTTAAGTTTTCAAACTCAAATATTAAAGTCACATATTCCATTCAGTGTGTATCACCGCCGTTTAGCAGCCTATTCTGTGTACTCTGTACAGTTGCAGAATAATAAGAAATACTGTTAAGTTTTCAAACTCAAATATTAAAGTCACATATTCCATTCAGTGTGTATCACCGCCGTTTAGCAGCCTATTCTGTGTACTCTGCAGAGTTGCAGAATAATAAGAAATACTGTTAAGTTTTCAAACTCAAATATTAAAGTCACATATTCTGTGTAAGATGAAGAAGGCGGGTAAAAAGGGACGGGGAAGTGGACGTGATCCTGAAAGTTCAGGGCGCGGGTCAGGACGCGGAGAAACTGTGCCTGGTGCCAGAGCACAAGAAAGAAAGACATCCACCATACCTAGCTTCATGTGTAATTTTACAGGGCGTCGCAGGACATCACTCTCGAGGTCCGACCACTGCGAACAGGTGGTCGGTTGGATGACAGCTGATACTGCTTCCAGTCGGTTAAGCACCACCCTGTCTTCCACCAAGTCCACTCTCAGTAGCCAAGAGTCTGGTCAACATAATCCTAACTCTGATCATCCTTCCTCCCACCATACACGGTCTGGTCAAAGAAGTGATCCCACACTGGGATATAGTGAGGAGCTCGTCTCATCACCAATCCTTCATTTGACCCTCTCTCCAAGCACGCTTGCAGAGGAACATGACATCTTGTGCCCTGATTCACAACCTCTAGAGGCTACCCAATCACAAGAAGATGACAGATGTGAACGGCATTTAAGGTCAAAGGAAGTAGTGGATGATGATGATGATGATGAGACACAGTTGCCATTAAATCAACCACTATTTCCGTCTCAAGACCTTGTTGAGGAGAATGTTATACAGTTGTCAATGACTGAGTATGTGGTGGGATCAAGACTTGAGGAGGATGATCAGAGTGAGGAAGTGGAGGAGGACTTGGTGGACGATGAGGTGACTGACCCCACCTGGGAAGGTGTAGAGCCGAGCGATGACAGCAGTCCTGAGGGTGAGCCATCTGCAGCACCGCAACAGGCTGGAAGAGGCAGTGGTGTGGCTACAGAAAGAAGGCGGACCGCACCAAACCGGCCCGCAAATGTTCCACGGAGCACCCCCTTGCGTAAATCTACCTTGCCAAGGGGTAGGTGTTCCGCGGTATGGCGGTTTTTTAAGGAAAGTGCGGACGACAAAAGAATTGTAGTTTGCAACCTGTGCCACACCAGAATGAGCCGAGGCATGAACACTAGAAACCTCACCACCACCAGCATGATCCGACACATGGCATCCAAGCACCGTAGTAAGTGGGAGGAACACCTGGATCGCCCATCTGTGTCTGCAGGCCACACCACTGCCTCCTCTTCCCCTGTTTTCGGTGCCGGCCAATCGCCTGTCGAAGGCGCAGGCCCGCATACCTCCCGCCCTGCACCTGTAGCATCTGAAGCACCATCAGCGACCACATCCACTTCCCTGTCCCAGCACAGCATCCAAATGTCGTTACCCCAGGCATTTGAGCGCAAGAGAAAGTACCCAGCCACCCACCCACAGGCCATAGCACTAACCTCACACCTTTCAAAATTACTGGCCATCGAAATGCTGCCATTTAGGCTTGTGGACACTGAGTCCTTCCGCAGCCTGATGGCAGCAGCTGTCCCTCGGTACGCGGTCCCCAGCCGCCACTACTTTTCCCGGTGTGCCATCCCCGCATTACACCACCATGTGTCCCGTAACATCACCCGTGCCCTGACCAACGCAGTTACTGGGAAGGTCCACTTAACGACTGACACATGGACAAGTGCTTGTGGCCAGGGACGCTACATTTCCCTGACGGCACACTGGGTGAATGTCGTGGAGGCTGGGAGCGACTCGGACCCTGGGATGGCACGGGTGCTACCCACGCCGAGGATTGCGGGCCCTACCTCCATCAGGGTTTCCACCAGCACCTACGTTATTGGCTCCTCCTCCTCCGTTTCCACCTCCGAATTCTCTACACACAGCGCCACTCCCCCATCAGCCAGTAGCTGGAAGCAGTGTAGCACTGCAGTGGGGAAGCGTCAACAGGCCGTGCTGAAGCTGATCTGCCTTGGGGACAAACAGCACACGGCCTCAGAGCTGTTGCAGGGGATTAGTCACCAGACCGAGCAGTGGCTCTCGCCACTCAACCTGCAACCAGGCATGGTTGTGTGTGATAATGGGCGTAACTTGGTGGCGGCTTTGGAGCTCGGCAAGCTCACACACGTACCATGCCTAGCGCATGTATTTAATTTAGTGGTGCAGCGATTTCTAAAAACCTACCCCAATGTGCATGATCTCTTGACCAAGGTGCGCCGCGTGTGTGCACATTTCCGTAAGTCATCAACAGCTTCGGCCGGCCTGTTGAAGCTGCAGCAGCGCTTACAATTGCCAGCTCACCGGCTGCTGTGTGACGTGAGCACGCGCTGGAACTCCACCTTCCACATGTTGGCCCGGCTTTGTGAGCAGCAGAGGGCAGTAGTGGAGTACCAGCTGTTACACGGTCGTCGCCTCTCCGTTCAACTTCCTGTAATCAGAAGTGAGGAGTGGGAATGGATGTCAGACCTCTGCGAGGTTTTACGCAATTTTGAGGAATCGACACAGATGGTGAGCGGCGATAACGCTATTATCAGTGTAACCATCCCACTTCTGTGTCTACTGAAACGCTCGCTGCTCACAATTAAAACCGACGCTTTGCATGTGGAAGAGGTGGAAATGGGGGAGGAAGAGCTTACACAAGGTGATAGCCAGAGCACCCTCACTTCGTCTTCTCAGCGACAATTGGAGGAGGCGGAGGAGGAGGAGGAGGAGGAGGAGGAGGAAGACACGGTTGCCTCCGCTACAGAGGGTAGCCATGGAACTTTAGTTCCATCTCTTCAGCGTGGGTGGGCAGAAGAGGAGGAAGAGGATGAGGATATTGAGAGTCATCCTCCTGGTGAGGACAGCGAAATCTTGACTGTTGGTACTCTGGCACACATGGCTGACTTTATGTTAGGCTGCCTTTCCCGTGACGCATTTTAGACAACACGGATTACTGGGTGTTCACCCTTCTGGACCCCCGCTACAAAGAGAATTTCTCATCTCTCATTCCTCCGGTGGAGAGGACAAGCAAAATGTTGCAATACCAGAAGGTTCTTGTCGAAAAATTGCTCCAAAATTTTCCATCTGACAACGCTGGCGGCAGAGTACGTGCTACCTTGGCCAACCGAGAAGGGGAGAAAAGGGGAGCACACAGCAGTTCCGAGAAAGGCAGGGCAACACTCTCCAAGGCGTGGGACACCTTCATGACACCCCGCCAGCACCCTCACCCTGATGCGCAGCCTAGTGTCACAAGGAGGGAAAAGTTTTGGAAGATGGTGAAGGAGTACGTAGCAGACCGTGTCAGCGTCCTCAATGATCCCTCTGTGCCTTACAACTACTGGGTGTCCAAGCTGGACACGTGGTATGAACTGGCACTCTACGCCTTGGAGGTGCTGGCCTGCCCTGCCGCCAGCGTTCTGTCTGAGCGGGTATTTAGTGCTGCTGGTGGCATCATAACAGATAAGCGTATCCGCCTTTCCACCGACAATGCTGATAGGTTGACACTTATAAAAATGAACAAGGCCTGGATTTCCCCTGACTTCTCCACTCCACTGGAGGAAAGCCCCGGGGGAACATAAACTCACTTTATATATGTTATTTACAATGATGTGAATACTCTGTATTCCCATTCACCCCTTCCACCCAAAAAACGGGTATATGGTTGACTCTTAATCTTCTCATCCTCCTCCTCCTCTTCCATATGCCCTGTGCTATAATTTTTATATAGGGCCAGCTCACCAGCGGGCCCTGTGATATAATTTTTATATAGGGCCAGCTCACCAGCGGGCCCTGTTTGCCAATTTTTATATAGGTCAGCTCACCAGCGGGCCTTCTCATATAATGTTTTATTGGGTCAGCTCTCTAGCGGGCCCTCTCATATAATGTTTTATAGCGTCAGCTCACTAGCGGGCCTTCGCATATAATGTTTAGGATGGTCAGCTCTGCAGCAGACCCTCACCCATAATGTTTTAGATGGTCAGCTCAGCGCACGTTTCCCTCTTAATCATGGCCTCAGTTCAATAAAATCAAGGAAATTTTTGGGAGAATTTGCCTCTGTGCACGTTTCCCTCTTAATCATGGCCTCAGTTCTGAAAATCAAGGAAATTTTTGGGAGAATTTGCCTCTGCGCACGTTTCCCTCTTAATCATGGCCTCACTTCCGAAAATCAAGGACATTTTTGGGATAATTTGCAGATGATATACAAGTAAATATACAGCAAATATTGTTTGGTAACAATTTTTTGCCTAAAGTCGTTTTTATTTTCCTTTTTGTGTGTTTTATGGTCAGTCTGTAAAAATGGCGTACTACGGGCGAAAGATCGTTCCCAGCAGCGATGTTGGAGTCCAAGATGCATCCAGACATCCTCCCTATGCTGTCCCTGAACCATTTCTGTGGTGTTTCCATCCTTTTCTGCCCTTTTCCTATGGACCAGGCACCCTCCCCTCATCAGAGCAGGGGGTGCCTGGTGTAATGCTCGAGTCCTCCCATTGACTTCAATGGGGCTCGGGTGCTCGGCCGAGCACTCGAGCCTCAGGGGGTGCTCGGTCAGAGCACCCGAACACCCGAGCATTGGGGTGCTCGCTCATCACTATAAGTGACCTATCATTTTCTGTATTTGTGGGAAAAACAGCTACAGCTGAGAAAACTAGCTGATGTGTGGCACAAGTATCACTTCATACAACTATTTGCCTCTAGTTTATCAAGTTTAGTCTGATTAAAGTCTACACAAATTCAATTTCTAGGGAAAGGTGTTTAAAAAATTTTCAGAAAATTAGAACATTTAAGGACTTCTGTTCTTAGCCAGACTCAAAAACTTAAGTCAATTAAAAAACACATTGGGGTTATACACTAAGGCTTGATAAAGAGGTGATAAAGCGGAGGTGACTTCTCCAGTTATATCACTTCTCCAATTCCTAGGTTTTTCTATGGAGCCTATGCACTAATATCTCTCCCACTTGAGAATTCTTAGTGCATAGGTTCCATAGAAGAGCACAGGAACTGGAGAAGTCATCTCCGCTTTACCACCTCTGTATCACACCTTAGTGTATCTCCCTCATTGTCCAGACAGGATTATTTTGGTATGAATAGTTTAGGATTTTTTTTAACCCTTAGAGTTCCAGAGGGGTACACAATGCATTGTTTTGCAATGTGTTGTGTACCCCTCTGGCACTCAAACGGTTAGCTAACACTTCATGACATTCATCAATCAAAATTAAAAAAAATGTCCTGTAACCAAACAAGAGCCTCAGGGTCCATTCCAGTAGTATAGAGCAATATTATGCACTAGGACAATACTACAACCTGCCACACATCGCTAAACAGGAAACTGATTTTGACAAAAAGACTCTGGAGAAATATTATAGAAAATACATCTAAACTAAATGCCTGTACCCTTATTAAGAAAAACTGACACAATTAGCTTTCTATATAAAGCAATTGTATGCCATGCCAACAACTATAATGGACTTTTACCTATGGTGAGTGGGTTTCTATATTATAGATGGGCACTTATGACACTTGCTATGTTTTGTAATATATTTAACTGTATTATGTGCTTGTGGAAAATGTAATATGATTTGAATTAAAAATACATTAAAATATATAGTTAGTTTCTTAAATTAGTTTGAATCTTATAGTCTTACAGCACCAGCTGCTGTGTATGTCATAACCCTACACAACACCACAAGCCTAGGTTACAATAAACCTAAAGTCTTGTGATCCAAATCACTCATCTCTTTAGTTAACTGCAAAATAAGCGATCAGACTATGTTACACTTCTTATTTTGGCTTATGTTATGCATGAGACCCCTGAAACAAGTGTAGGCACAACAGATAGAGAACCAAAGGTTTCTAACCCCAAACTTAGATGCTACAGAAGAAATACACTGGAGACTACTCTAGAAGCCATGTGGTAAAAATTCATTTTTGACTTGGAAAACGTAAATGTAGTTTTTAATCTAGCTGTTACGGACCAGATTCTATTGCAGGTGCTAAATGCTAACTCCCGTTTTAGCAAACATTTTTTTCTATTGAAGTCTATGGAGAAAACTGGAAATAAAAGCAGAGACAAAGTTAGCACATGTAATAGAATCTAGCCCTTTTTCTTTATTTATAATTTTTACATGTGTCTAGTCACATGGGACACTTAACCCTTTGAATGCCAGAGGGGTATGCATTGCATTGCTTTGCAATGCATTGCATACCCCTCTGCCACTCAAACCATTAAAGAAAACTGCTGCACTCCCATATGATCCATTTTGATTTTAACCATCATTTAAACAGCAGTTTGCAATTACAATTACCAGTAATGTTTGAAATCTAGCAATTATGAAAATATTTAGACAGGGAAAATTGTTGATCTGCAAAGTGTAGTACAAACATTATGTCTTATTCTTTCGTTTTCAATCTTATTGTGTTGTGAAATACATCCCAAGGTTCTTTGGACACTCTTGGAATTATGATGAGCTGTGAAATACATTATATGTGTGACCAAGTAAATATATACAGACTCGACATTGCCATTGTTTGTGTTTTCACATTCTATGCATCACTAGTTCAGTGTGCATTACATAAATATTACTGGAGATTGCTTGAAGACAACACCAGTATAAGATTCCAGTTTCTCATTTCTTTGTTCATAAATGTACAATACTTATGTACGCCTTACTTTTCTTATAGTAAAAGTATAAAATGTAAACCTTTCCAATAAGAAGCACTTTCCTAGTGTTCTTAAGTGAACAGTAACTCATTCCAATAATAACTTAACACATATAATAGAAAGAACATCTTACTGGCCTCTATAAATTTTCCCTACTTCTTTTGTTTATGAAGTAACATCTTCAACCAGTCCTGGATGTCATATCCACGGAGGTAGACATAAATGTTGCTAGAAGGACGCAAGGGTTTCAAACCTTGGTTACTGACAGTAACATAGTAACATAGTTGATGAGGCTGAAAAAAGACATGTGTCCATCAAGTCCAGCCCATGCCAAAAACACCCCTGTTGATCCAGAGGAAGGCAAAAAAAACCCTCTGGTGCAATTTCTAATTTAGCCCCAAGTGGGTAAAAAAATTCCTTCCTGACTCCAAATGGCAGTCAGATATTTCCCTGGATCAACATCCTATCTGCTTAGAAGCCATCTGTCATAATTTTCAATATTGTTCTGTGCTAGATAGGCATCCATTGCTTTTTTGAAAGCAGCTGAATTATCTGCAAGTAGAACATGCCGAGGCAAAGAATTCCATAGCTTTACCTCCCTTACTGTAAAGAATCCCTGTCTTTGCTTTAGTCGAAAGCGCCTTTCCTCTAGTCTTACTGAATGACATCTTCTTAGCTCCACTCTTTGTGTAAATAATTCATTGGCTAGTTCTTTGTATTGACCTTGAATGTATTTGTAAATGGTAATCATATCACCCTTTAGACGTCTCTTCTCTAATTTAAACAAACCCAGTTTGGCTAATCTCTCTTTATAACTCAGGTCCTCCAATCCCTTTATCAGTTGTGTTGCACATCTCTGTACCTTTTCCAGTTCAACAATGTGTTTTTAACAACTGGAGTCCAAAATTGTACTCCATATTCTAGATGAGGCCTAACCAAGGATTTATACAGAGGTAGGATAATATTAGCATCCCTTGCATCTACACCTCTTTTTATGCAGGCTAGTACTCTATTTGCTCTTGCAGCAGCTGAGTGACTCTGCACACTGCTGTGAAGTATATCATCTATCAGCACTCCTAAATCTTTCTCTAATGAGGATTCCCCAAGTTGTTTCCCATTTAGTGTATATGTAGCAAGTTTGTTTCTACAGCCCAAATGCATAACCTTACATTTATCTACATTAAATGTCATCTGCTACTTTTCTGCCCATTCACTCAGTTTATCTAAATCCTTCTGCAGAGAAAAAACATCCAGCTCTGTACGTATTTCCTTACATATCTTAGTGTCATCAGCAAAGACTGAGATGCTATTTTCAATTCCCACTTCTAGATCATTAATAAACAAATTAAAAAAGCATTGGGCCCAGTACATTTATTTTATTATTTTTTTGTAGAACTAAGAAGATTACCATGTGAACAGAGACTGAGGTCCAGTACTCCTGACAGCAAGATTCATGTCGACCCTGTGGAGGATGGACTGAAGATGTTATCACTTGAACCAAGGACCAATGGCAACATTCATTGTGTCAATTAGGAATATCTGGCCATAGCAAGATAAGTGAGTGTTGTTATTAAGGTGTGTTAAAGTTCCTCTAACCTTAGCAGTAGGTTATGAAAGGATGCTGGCTTACCTGCTGTACATTGTTAGGTGTTGATGGCTTATTCTACATGTAAGAATAACAAGTGAATAACAAGGCAGTGTTTCCTGATGTCCAGAAACTGACCTTGCAAACTATTCCACCTATTATATCAAAGTGAGACAAAGCTTTAGCATGTCATTATGCTCAAATGCTGCTGCTATGTAGTGCTCTATGCCAGGAGTGAGCAACCAGCAAACCTCCAGTTGTTATTGAACTGAGGTTCAATAACAACTGAACCTCATAGGAATTTGATCATCCTCAGCCATCCAACTGCCTTCTTCTTCAGCCAACCAATAACCAGCTGAGGATGATGAGAACTGTAGTTAAGCATTTGTAGGTCCATGAGTTGCCCACCACTAGTTCATGCTCTGCTAGTTGTAATTCAAAGCAGATTACACAAAATAAAACTTAGGTATTGCTATAGTGTGTTTATTTTGTTTTATGCACCAATATAACTCCCTTGCACGTGCATTTACATGTCTGATAGAGATAAGAAAACCTGTCTCTGGCAAAATCTCTCTAAAACTTTCAATCTTTCATCATTGTTTTCTAAAAACTTTATGTGACTAATGCAAATGAGAGAGCACCGTGCAGTTACCTTTTAGATTCCAAACCCATATAGATGGAATGAGGACTATAATTTTGCCAGGGGTCTCTAAATGTCATTTTGGAGGTCAAAATACAGATGCAGCCACCTTTAACTGTAGTAGTTCTGAGTGAAGCCATTTTGATAATACAATTCCACTAACTTGCATGGGGATCTTTGTTTACGTGACTCAGAAAGTTACAGATATGAGATGAAAATAATGGAAAATAGGTAATAGATTACTATTAAGTGATGAACTGCAACTATGCAGCCTTGTCATTTATGCACCAGCTAAGAAAATGTGTGATCTAGCCTTTTTGGTGCTAAGGGTCAGAAATAACCATTGGAATATTTGGTGGAATATTGGTAAAACCATTTGGCTCTATTCTATCCTTTGAAGCATCAGTTGTGCACTTTAGAGAGTAAGTAGTAACTAGGGACTAAGTAGTGTATCACCTAAAGTGTAATCCAACCCAAAGTTACACATGATTGTTCCATTACGAAAGTTGCATCTGTTTTTTAATTTGGTCAAAAATTGTATCTCTCTGTCCAGTGCAACCTACAGATCACACTCGATTTTCATGAATCAGGGCATATAGAAGAAAATGTTTTCTTCATAGAACCTGTACATTGCTGACTATATAAGAACAGTGCCAGGACAGTGGTGATGACATCAGTGATACAAAGAAGAGGAAAACTCAAGTACAAAAACTGTTGAAACAAAACATTAAGACGACCAAGTTACTCAGAAAGATATACACTACAATTGCATCATTTGAAGGCAGTACAATCATAATGAATGTCTTAAAATTGTTCCTTGTTTTAAATAAATAAAGTATCAAAATCGTTACATTTTACCTAATTTATAGGAACACTGAAACCAAAATACAAATGTATCCTCCCCATTACCTTTATTAAAGGAAAAACATCCTATAGGATCCCAAAGTTTTCTGGGGTACTACATGTGCCAGATGGGGCCAGAGCCTGGGACCCCACTTCTGACCAAGACAGAAGGCATCTCTATTGTTTGACAGGCTCTCTGGCTCCCCAGTCCACAGGGCACGCTTTCTGCATGACCTATATTAGTATATGAGCCTGCTCCCAGCCATTGCTTTTTCTTTTCAGACTGGAAAGAATCAGCCTTTCTATTGCTGCTTCATCCCCCAGCTGTGGGGTTACCATGGGGGTCTCCATGTCACACATAGCCACCCACTGTAAACTCTAGCAGGCTCCAGGATGCTTATGTCCTTTAATAAGTATTAGTGTCCATTTAACGGTAGAGGGATATCAAGCCTTTATTGGTCATTGCCAGTGAGATGTAGCTGAATATCTCTAGGCAGAAAGCGAGAAAGGACATATGTCTGGGATACTCTTCCACTTAGAGAAGCAAGAGATAAAGTGGTGTGACAAGCACACACAGAGAATGAACATAACTTAATAGTTTGTTACTGAGAATAATACCCCTCGGTTGCTGCTTAGTCACAGGTTTCACTCTCTTCTGCTATTACATTAGATAAATGTTCATATCCATGTCATTCTGATCTCACCAATATCACAGGCTTGGAATGTGTGTAGGTGGCTCCAGACTAACATGAATATGGAAATGCTCTTCTCTGTGTATTGAGAGTGACTGAGAGCACCTGTGAGTGTATTATCCTCAAGAACAACTATTGAGTTTTGTTCATTCTTAGTGAGGCTGATCGACTAAGAAATGGAGAAATTATTGGTCAGACCAATGGGGAGGTTAATAAATATCTCCAAAATTACCCCATGATTTAACAACTTGAATGCTAGAGAGGTCTCTGTCACATTACAAAGGAATTGCTTGGAGACGTCTTAGTGTCTTGAGTTAAAAGCCTCATTTAACCCTTTGAGTGCCAGAGAGGTATCCACTGCATGGGGGGGGTTATGTACTAAGGTGTGATAAAGAGGTGATAAAGTGGAGATGACTTCTCCAGTGATATAATTTCTCCAGTTCCAATGTTATTCTATGGAGCCAATGCATTAAGATTTCTTCAGATTTGGTGATCTTAGTGCATAGGCTCCATAGAATAACATTAGAACTGGAAAAGTTATATCACTGGATAAGTCATCTCCACTTTATCACCTCTTTATCTCCCCCATTGAGTTCCAATGTGTTGGATATCTCTGCGGCATTCAACAGATTAACTCAAAAGGAATATTTATTTTTTCATTATGGTGCAGTTGGTTTGCCTCAGAATGACTTATGGGGGCTATGCACTAAGGTATGATAAGGAGGAGATAACATTTCCAATTATATCACTTCTGCAGTTTATTATTCTCCAGTTTGTTATTCTGTGGAACCTAAAATATCTACCTCCTCAGAAATCTTAGGGTAAAATTATATAGGAACTGGAGAAGTGATCTCTCTGGAGATGTTGTCTCCACTTTATCACCACTTTATCGCTCTTTATTGCATCTCCTCCCAGTTCTTAACACATGAGCTTCAGTGTGAGCTTGTCATAAATCTTACGTGTTAAAGGGTAATTCATTCATATTAATTTTCATACAAAGTTTAACCCTTTGAGTGCCAAACCGGGAGTCCAAAGCATTGCTTTGCCAATGATTTTGACACCACTCTGGCACTCAAATGGTTAATAAATATATCTCATAAAGTGGCTAATATCTCATTATTTCAACCAATTTTCATGATATTTTAAACAGTGGTCATCTATTCTCAACCATTAGGTAATGACTAGTAGTTACACAGAGCAGTGGTTCTCAACTGCTGTCCTCAGGACCCACTAACAGGCCAGAACTTAGGGATTTCTCTGCTAGAGCACAGGTGTGGTGATCAGAGGCTCATTCGCATTGATTAACTCACCTGTGCTCTAACAAGGAAATCATCACATCCTGACCTGTTAGTGGGTCCTGAGGACAGCAGTTGAGAACCACTGATCTAGAGTTAGTTATTAGTTTTAGCCAGATACTGATAAAACTAGTGTAAAAGCCCGTGTACATAGGCCAAGGTCCGGGTAATGTTAACCCTTTGAATGCCAGAGGGGTACGCAATGCATTGCGAAGCAATGCGTTGCGTACCCTCTGGCACTCAAATGGTAAAGAGGCGGCTACCTCACTGCTCCATGCGATGCAGTCTTGCATCGCCTCACTCACGCGATGCAATCATGCTCAGTAGAGACTGCCCAAATGTGGGCAGTCTCTATTAAGCATGACTACATTGTGACAAACATCCTAGCTAATTATTATATAGGATGCACCTCTTGGTTTACTTTGCCAAACACATGAAAATATCATTCATAACTATTAAACCAGATATTTGTGAAAAATATTCACATCCATAAATAGTACTTGCTTTATCCTTTTATACATTAAAAAGCAAAAAACAAATGCATTCTAACCTTTTCTAGCATCCACAAAGTTTAGTTTTGAGTAATAATATAACCAAAGAGCAAAAAATAATATTCAGTTAATCATTGTGCTGTTAGATTTAAAATAAAAGTGTATTCATTATACATATTTAAAAAATAAATCCAGAAGGAGAAGTTTGTTTAGTATATTTCTATAAGGGCTACAAAACCAAGGATGAAGCATCATTGTCTCTGTGCAGCTATGAAGAAAACAATAAAAGCTTGATCAGCTGAATGCTTAAATATGGCTGAATGTTTGATGAGATGAAGATGTAATTTCGTCTGTGCTCCCCAAGGATATGGATTAAATATGACTACAGGCCCTAATCAAATAGCTAGCTGCTGAACAACAGTCCTGGCTGCATTTTTTATTCTATGCATGCCTTTCCCCCCCTCTCCTCCAAGTCCATTACTTATTCACTGGTTTGTCAGCAGTGTGCATTATTAGCGCTTGAGAGATAAAACTTAAATGTTGCTCCCAATTAGCACAACAGTGACCACGCACCATGCTTGGTGCTTAATGCCTGCTCTCGGAGAGGAGCTAGTTTTGAAGGGCTGAGGTGGAGGAGAAAAAAATGAAACAGCTTAAGCATTCATTTTGAGAGGAGAGACAGCTCCTATTAACATTTAACAGCATTTGTGCAACTTGGTGCGGAGGTTATGATGCAAATGAGGAGGAATTAAAAGTGGCCAGGGGTTTGTCATTGATGGATTGCAGTCTGGCGGTGTTCACACTTCTGCTGTGTCCATCAGAAGCGATTACTGTGTAATTAAACCTTATTTCTCGACTCTCCAGTGCATAATTACTTTGTGAATGTAACCATCATCTAAAAAAGCTACCAAAATGCTTTTGCATTTAGTCTGGCAGTCATTTCCCTAGCTTGTGTCAGATACAACCATCATACAGTGCAAAAGAACTGTCACTTTTAATAAGCAGCAAAAAATTAAATGAAACAGTATGCCTATTACAGGAATATTAGGCGTTCAAGTGGTAGAGTCCTTTTCTGTGATTTGCATAATTTATTCTTTTTTTTTTTGTCCCTCACACCAGAAGCTTCAAGCAATTTTCTTCACATTTAAATAGATCACACATTTAAGGCTACTTAAGGAAAATTATCACTTTGCATATTTTAATTGTTGTAAAGAAAAGGAATAGAAGAGGTCTTCAGCTTGGACTCTTGAGTCGGTCAGACGCTCAACTGTCTGATTCTGGCGCTCCCCACTGCTCCAGTACAGATAACCCTATAGTTCACCACTATCCGCCTGCATTTCATCAGCATGCAAATCAGCTCCAAGCATTACAATAAGTGGGTCTTTGATATTTACAAACTAGCCACTAATAAGTAAAATGTAATTTGTTTGACATAACTTTAGATGCCTTATCTTATTGCTTTTTTAACCGATAAGTCCCTCGATTTATAGAACATAAAATACAATCTGTTTGGAATGCAAATGAATATATATGGTTTTTCAACAATATTCAGAGATGAATATGTCAGATCTTTTTTTTTATTCATTGTAGCTGTGAATATTTCCCTTTTGAACGGCTGTGTTTAATGTGCTTCCAGTTTATCAAAGGAAATTAAAATTCAAGTAAGGTTTAAACATAGAAAAACCCCTTTCCTTTACCTGTAGGATCAGATCTATTGGACTGGATTTCAGCTGAAAGTCCCCAGGAAGGAATATCAATAACCTAATTTGCTGGTTTGTGCAAAAATGTAAAAGAGTGTGTTATGGAACAGCAGATTACAAAGCACAGACTGTGAACAGACTGCTGACTTGTAAAAGCTCTCTTAATTATGAAGCTCCTTGAAAATTAAAAAAAAAATATAGACCTTACTGAAATAAATCTTTATCAAATACTGTTTTGATTAACATTTTTGTTGAACAGACATTTTCCAATGTACAACTTTGACAGATACAAATTACAATAAAGCATTGATGAATCCAGTTTATACAGAGTTAAAAATAAAATACTGCTCACTCCTCCCCTGTTAACTCCACTGACGCTGGAGAGGTTAAAACATATGGTAATGCTAAGCAGTGTATTGAAGACTTCACCAGAAACAAAGGGTTAACTAAAACATAGTAGCTATTGTGGCTAGATTTTCCAGTGATGTGCCCATGGAACAAAGCTATGGCTAACCAGAAGTAACATCTTAAACTGAAACTGTCATTTTGTTATAAATATTACATTTTGGAAGAGCTCTCAAAATGACCTAAATTTATGTTAGCCATTTTCATTTAAAACAATAGTTAAGGCCAGCTGTCCAAGTTCTGTCCTCAAGGGCCACGAGCAGTATAGGATTTAGGGATTTCTCTGATTAAGCACAGGTGAATCAGTCAAAATGAATGAGCAACTGATTAACTCATCAGTGCTTATTCAGGAAAATCCCTAAATCCTGGTCTGTTGTTGGCCTTTGAGGACTGAACTTGTGCGGGCCTTGTTTAGGAGACATTTAGCTTTTTTATGTCTATTTAGGCAATTTAGACAATACTGTCTAGCATGTCAATCAGATAATAACATTCTACACTGCTCACCATCCCAACTGCCACTCCATGTCAGAAGTGTGAATCACAGTCCACTTTTATGAAAGATCACTTTTGATTCTATAGAACCACATAAATTACTTTGTATATCTTATTCGTAGTTTTGGATACTTTCCTTAATGAGAACTCAGACAGTGATTACCTCTGTATCTTAACAAGTGTATCCCTAAGCAGGATCCACTGAATATTAAAACTTGTAATATTATCAGCAGATTAGATATAGCTTTATTATAACTAAATTATAAATTACCAAAATAATTTATACATGAGCTCTTGGTAATTGAAACATTTAATGGAACACTAATACCTAAAAATACAATTAGTTGATATATTTGTTGATTTAAATCTCATCTACTTACATTCAGCACATGTAAAAATGAATTATTCATATGTTACTATTCCTAAAATATAATCCTAAACTTGCATTTTTAATACATGCTTAAACTGTTCTATTCAATCGCAATTTGGTCAGTTTCTTTTGCTGTTTGTAATGAGTCAGTTAATTTGTTGTGATTAGAACCCACTCTTTTGTATTCAGAAAGGCTGTTATTGTATAGCAGCCCATTTACAGACAATCTTGGACAATCACCTCATGATTGCTGTGGTACTTGAAGCCATGGAAATTAAATGAATGGCCGCTCAATATAGAGCTGTCAATGTTAATTTGAGGCCACACAATGCATAAAGATAAAGTGGAGCAATTTAAATTAATGATAGTTTTTGTTATCTTGTCACCTAGAGTGTAGTTGGTTTACCCAAAAACTGATAACCTTGATACATAAGACCCACTGATAAATTAAAAAAAAAGTGAGTAGTGCTCACTAAGTTTTACAAGCTAGCTCTTTCTAGTTTGTCAGGTCAAAATGCTCTGACTGCTTCCTCCAATCAGGTCCTTGCTTCTTTTTCATTATAATAAATGTTGCACAAAACCAGTGACTTCCTGAAGGAGCATAGCCTAAGGCTATATTAACTTGAAAGACAAGACCACAGTAAAGTATCTGCCTTAATGTAATATTGCTTCTGTGGGGCTGTTTACATGGTTGACTGTCATCATGAGAACATATGATTGGAACCAAGTGCGCTGCACATATCTGTCGCCAGGCTATGGCTACTACAGAGTTGTAGCATGAGTAGTCTTCATGGTTGTTTATGTGTCTGCAGTGAAGCTGTTCAGATGAGAGACTGGATTGTTGCTTGTTGTAATATCCTATTTCTATGGATGGAGTGTGAGAATCATTCAAATACGTCTGTCTGATGTGTCATATGCAAGCCAACTCAGAATGACACTTTAACCACTTAAGGGCCAAATGGGTGCTTAATATATCGTGAAGCAATGTGTTGCACACTCATCTGGTCCTTTAAGGGATAGTAATGTTTCACAATAAAAGCAGCTCCAATTAATATTCATAGTATTTGGGCCATGGAAAGTGTTGTTTCAATACTGTCAGAGTTGTAGTTCAAGAGTAATTGACTGATATAGTATCCCCCTCCCACCCCTTTTACTGATGTAACACTGCTCACCTCAGATCAGCAAGGTGTGTCCAGGTGGATCGCACAGATGGAAAATCTTCAATTAGCATAAGGTAAAAACCGGAAAAGCTAGTCAAGGCTGCACACAGTAAGAAGATTGTCCCTTGCTGTGAGCTGTCTGGTCTGTGGACCAGATTCCACATCTGAGAGGAGGTGGCTTATACTCTCTATGGCTCAAATACTATGAGGATTAATCAGAGCTACTGTTTTTGTGAAACATTTCTATCCCTTTAAGTGGTTAACAAACAAATAAAATACATCAAGGAAATAAACCCTTTCAATCCAGAATGGCCCAGGGCCAGTGCAAACTGAGCTGCTAGGCCTCAATGAAGCCATTTAAAACCTCCACATTGCCCCTTCCACAATGCTCCCTTGATCTCCACAATGCCCCTTCCACAATGCTCCCTTCATCTCCACAATGCCCCTTCCACAATGCCCCCACATCTCCACAATGCCCCCTCATCTCCACAATGCCCCTTCCACATTGCCCCCTCATCTCCACAATGCCCCTTTATCTCCACAATGCCCCTTCATCCCCCTTCCACAATGCCCCCTTATCTCCACAATGCCCCTTCCACAATGCCCCCTTCATCTCCACAATGCTCCCTTCATCTCCATCTCCACAAAGCCCCTTCCACAATGCTCCCTTCATCTCCACAATGTTCCCTTATCTCCACAATGCCCCCATCCACAATGCCCCCTTCATCCCCTACCTTAAGTCTCTGGTAGTCTAGCGGCGTGCCATAACTTAGAGCTCTGTGCCTCCTTTGGCACAGAGCTGAAGCTCCCTCGCGCTGCTCTCAGTAATGCAGAGCGCTGGGAGATGATGTCATCTCCCAGCGCTCTGTATTACTACAGAGCCTGGGTCTCTCTACGCGTGTGACATAGACACCGTGAGGGAGCGCTTGGTAGTGTAAATCAGCGCTCCCTCGCAGCAGATATATATATATATATATATATATATATATATATATTTTTTTTTTTTTTTAAATCCCAGCTTCCCCCTTTTCGATGCCCCTCCATTGCGGCGCCCTAAGGCAGCTGCCTGTCCTGCCTTAATGGTAGCGCCAGCCCTGCCTCTGATCAGGTCAAAAATTTGATTGGACAATGTTCTTATGGATCACCCTTCCTCCAATCCACAAAATGTATCCCATTGTGTTTTGAACCTATAGAAGCCAATTAGATGTTTCACAGAATCTTCTGGGAGGTATATATCTAGACACCATAGTGCTGTGGTATAGAGGAGACAGTTGGCTCCTTAACAACATCTTCATGGGTGTAGATAAATAAAGACTCATAAATGAACTGGTCTTAAGTTTTATATTGCACATAGATTTCCTTTTGACATATGAATCTCAATAGAATAATGTATGAAAGTCCACAGGTTAAAGTGACAGTTTATTTCCATTTTCATATATATATATATATAACACCTTTACCTATTTTGTTTATTATTTATTTCCATGAGAGTAAGGTCTCTGAATTTCTGTTTCCAGTTAAATTTCTATCAGGGACTGTGATATCAGTCAAAATGATACAATTTAAAGGAATAGTAATGTTTCACAAAATCAGCAGCTCGCCTATTAATCTTCATGGTATTTGAGCCATAGAGAGTGTTATTTCAATACTGTCAGAGTTAACGTTTAAGAGTAAGTGAATGATAAAATTTCCCTCTTGTGTCCCTTTTACCTAGTGTAAGCCATCTCCCCTCAGATGTGGAATCTGGTCACTTGACCAAACAGATCACAGCAAGGCACAATCTTCTTACTCTGAGAACAATGAAAGCCCTGCCCCCCTTGACAGGTTTTTCCCTTATCTTAATTGAAGATTGCCCCTCTCTGCAATCCACCTGGACACCACCCTGCTGCTCTGAGCTGAGCAGTTACATCAGTAAAAGGGGCGGAAGGGGGATACTTTATCATTCAATTACTCTTGAACTACAACTCTGACAGTATTGAAATAACACTCTTCATGGCCCAAATACTATGAAGATTAATTGGAGCTGCTTTTATTATGAAACATTCCTATCCCTTTAACATTCCTGCAGCACTGAATGATCTGTATATGCTGTAGTTTCTGCTGCAGGACGATTGTTACATTGTATTACTATCCCTGGTTTCAGAGAACTCGACAAACAAAACTTCAGAGAACTAAGTGTCAGGCATTTTAAACAATAAAACAGGTGAAGGTGAAAAAAGTAAGCAATTTGACATGTGCGTACTGTCACTTTAAATATATGCATTTGCAGAATAAAGCTAATATTGTTGTACAAATCACTTCTTGTTGAATTAACTCTTGTAGCTGTCATGGTTCGCGTGCAGTTGCATTCCTAGTACTCGGTTTATTTTCCATGATTTCAAAATGAAATGTAAACAGAACCGCTGGATTATTTTAAAGTGTAAAATATTGCAAAAAGATGCACAGAGGGTGGTGAAAGTTTTTTTTGATGTCGGCAGTGCTAGTGATTGCTATATGTTCAGAGGAATGTCAGACTGTGCATTAGAGGGCCTAGTGTAGCTTTACAGACATATAAATTATCATTGCCCCATAGCCCTTGGTCATTTTTATGATCCAATTTCTTTTTTTTAAGTGCAGCATTTATAGAATGGAGCACAGAATTGTAAACACTAGACAAACATTAATCTTCAAAGTAAAGTGAAATAGACTTAAGCTCACAAAAGCCATCAGAGCAGTACCAGAAAAATATGAAGCAGCACAAAAGAGAAACACTAAAGGTCAGTAAAAGATCCAAGTCTTTAGCATCTAAAGAAGAGAAAACATTTACATAGACTGCTCTGTATTTCACTGTTTATACCTCAAGAGTCACGGCTCAGAACAGGCACGGGTAAGGTGTAGAAAGTGACAATATTCACATATATTACTGAAAAAGGTTAAAAAACACAAATGAGAGAGGCAAGTGCGCAATGCAAACAGTCTATGAAATGTATGTCTTTGAGAAGAGGAGCAATTTTGGAGCAAGTCAGCTACATTACAGAGGACAAATGATAATTCCAAATGATTAAAATGGGCTTTTAACCCCCTCAATGCTAGAAAGTCTCCATTGTATTATGGCTCTAAATGCATAAAAACAAAAGTGGGATATTTCTAGGTAAGCCATGTGCACCAATAATAACTCCCAAAATTCACACTGATTTAATGTTAAATGGGGCTTTTAACACCTTGGGGGTTATGTACTAAGGTGTGATAAAGAGGTGATAAAGTGGAGATCACTCCTCCAGTGTTATCACTTCTCTAATTCCTAGGGGAATATTCACTAAGCGGTGATAAAGAGGTGACAAAGTGGAGATTACTTCTCCAGTTTATCACTTCTCCAGTTCCTATGTTATTCTATGAGAAATCTTAGTGCATAGGCTCCATACAATAACATAGGAAGTGGAGAAGTGATATCACTGGAGATGTCATCTCCACTTTATCACCTCTTTATCACTCCTTAGTGAATCTCAACCCTAGACTTGGAGAAGTGGGGGGAGATTCACTAAGTGGTGATAAAGAGGTGATAAAGTGGAGACAGGGGCGGACTGACAGGACCCAGGGCCCCTGGTCCAAAAAGAGGTCTGGGCCCCCTGCAGAAATCTCCACATTGCCCCTTCATCTCCACAATGCCCCTTCATCTCCACAATGCCCCCATCTCCATATTGCCCCTTCCACAATGCCCCCTTCATCTCCACAATGCCCCTTCCACAATGACCCCTTCATCTCCACAATGCCCCTTCCACAATGCCCCCTTCATCTCCACAGTGCCCCTTCCACAATGCCCCCTTCATCTCCACAATGCCCCTTCCACAATACCCCTTCATCTCCACAATGCCCCTTCCACAATGCCCCCTTCATCTCCACAATGCCCCTTCCTCAATGCCCCCTTCATCTCCACAATGCCCCCTTCACCTCCACAATGCCCCTTCCACAATGCCCCCTTCATCTCCACAATGCCCCTTCCACAATGCCCCCTTAATTTCCACAATGCCCCTTCCACAATGCCCCCTTGAACCCCTTCATCTCCACAATGCACCTTCCACAATGCCCACATCTCCACATTGCCCCTTCATCTCCACAATGCCCTTCCACAATGCCCCCTTCATCTCCACAATGCCCCCATCTCCACATCGCCCCTTCCACCATGCCCCTTCATCTCCATACTGCCCCTACCTCCAGTCCCTGGTGGTCTAGCGGCGTGGCTTAATACTGTGCAAAGTCCCGCGCGCCTCTAGTAATGCAGAGCTTGGGAGATGATGTCATCTCCCAGCGCTCTGTATTACTAGAACGGCGTGCTGGCGGCCATTGGAGAACTGCTGAGCAGCGCTGGAAACGGCGGCGGGCCCCCTTCAGTCACGGGCCCTCGGTCCGTGACCGAATGCCCGTACGGTCAGTCCGCCCCTGAGTGGAGATGACTTCTCCAGTGATATCATGTCTCCAATTCCTATGTTATTCTATGGAGCCTATACACTAAGATTTCTTCAGCTTTGGAGATCTTAGTGCATTGGCTCTATATAATAAGCCTCCTATACTGTTAGATAGGTCTCTGATGCATTCAAGGGGTTAAAATGCACATTTAACCTTTTGAGTGTCAGAGAAGGACGCAACACATTGCAGAGCAATGCGTTGTGTACTCCTCTGGCACTCAAAGGGTTAAATTGACGGAGACTCTGAAGCTGATGTATTAATCCAGCCTCAGCTCTAGGGAACAGATAAATAAAATATTGTTGTGTTAAATGGTGATTTAACCCCTTGAATGCTAGCAAGGTCTCCAAAACATTGCAAAGTAATGTGTTGGTGACCACTCTAGCATTCAAGTAGGTAAAAGCCCCTTTTAAATGAATGGAGACTTATCTTGTATGAGTTGGAATGCATTCAAGACCTCTCTGTCATCCAAGGGGTTAAAATTCCCATTTACTTCAAGAGAGATTTGTATTTGTCCCCTGTGTTGAGCCTGATTTGCCCTAGAGTTGCTCTGCTTTACTTTGTACATGTGGCCCAGAAGCCTCGGAACACCAGCACTTAATAGCTCTTGGCTTATGGAGTATGTCTCATTAATTAAGTTGGTAAAACTCCACATTCTGCTTCTCCTAGCACTTGTTGACATTATAAGCACAGTCATTACATGGTGGCATTTACACATGAATAAATCCATGAAATCTTTCTGGTTTCCACTCAGCATTCTTGCATTCAGCTGCCACATGCACAGCTGCTTTTAGTCAAGTGGAGGGATAAGTAATGATTACTGGTGATTAGGAAACTGAAAACAAAAAGTTTATTCTGTAAGGAACAGAAACAGAGGTACCTTCACCTCTACCCAGATGGTAATAAGCAGCGTTCAGAAAATGTCCTGTAGCTAGCCAAGCTGAGATGGGACAGCTGCCTGGCTGCTGTTTATAGGATTCATTTGCCCAGAGGCTGTGCAACTTTATTGGCTACCTCAAGCAATGGAATAACTGCAGCTTTAAATTATTCTCATAGGGGCCAGGGTATCAACAGTCAGAAAAACATGTTTTGGACAGTGCAACATTTTCCTCCACTGAATCCTCCTAGTAATACCCCAGCTCCCTTACCTGTCACCCTAAGCCAAGTTTAGATTGTTTTACAGAGAATTAAAATGTGCCTATATATATATATATATATATATATATATATATATATATATATATATATATATATATCATACCTAGCCTTTTGCTGTAAAACAAATATTTATTAACAAATTAACCTTTAACCCTTTGAGAGCCCGAGGGGTAAGCAATGCATTGCGCACCCTGCTGGCACTAAAAGGGCTATGTATTGGTGTCAAGATGTGGCACTTTATAACAATTTCCTGAACAGTATACTAATTAGGTCTTTTTCAGGTTTAACATCTTTTCTGAAATAGATTTTTATTGAGTCTGGAAAGACATAGTGATACAGAATAGAATAATATAACATTGTCAGTATTTGCTATTGCCACCGAGATATTAATGTCATTACAAAGCAAAGAATGGAATATAATGTATTATAAGAAACGTCCCCACATGACTCCGTACTGCATGAGTGAAGATTCAGATGTCTATTTTCAGCAAGCATTTTGCATAAAAGGATGAAAAGGGGAAATAGAAGAGGGGAAATGGGGATGTAGAAGAGTAGATCAGTAGTAGTGTAAAGAAAGGACAAGGAAGGTGTGAGAGAAGAGAGATGGAAAGAGGGGGTGAGAAAGGCATGGATCTGGGGATACATGGAACACGAGAAAGAAGTGTAAAATCAGCCTAGACTCTAGTATGCAACAAACGATCTCAGGAGCACTCACCAAACCACTTGGATAGATGAATCAAGTCATGCTGGCCAGGCCAGCCAGAGTGACTTAATTCATCTATCCAAGTGGTTTGGTGAGTGCTTCTGAGATCGTTTGTTGTTTGCTACTGTTCCAGGTTTGCAGCGATGGAGCACACCCCTTCTTCGCTGGTGAGTTCCCCATCTACACAAATTAGATACCAATGTGTAGCACCTCAAAGGCCATCGTCAAAGGCCATACCACTTAAGTGGTGAGGATGGAAAGGAGCAATTGGTCCCGGCCTCTCCTAATCCAAGCCATTCTGATGAAAACTAACTGTTCTTCCACTTTAGCAAACCAAGATCCCAAAGTGGGAGATATTGATGATTTCCAATTGAGAGGGATGAGGGCCTTCACTGATAGGTCTAACATATTTTATTGTGCTATTAGAATTGATTTCAGTGCGTGGGCTCTACATAAATCTCAAAAATATTTATATTACAAACAAATGGCTAGCACAATATCAACATTGATATTCCAATATGGTGGCACTGTATGAAGGGATATGTGAAAATATGTACTTGGATTGCAGCCAGGAAATGAGAACCTCTGCTACTATTGGACCCCAAATTATAACCACAAAAATGATAACCACCATCTGGCACTATCCTTACATATGAATGTAAATTTTAACAAAAAATTACACCAAAAGTATCATTAGAAAATATAGCAATAATTTTTATTAAAATTTATAAAAAACATATGCAATATGTGATGTATAAAATTCTCATAACAATAGTTACAAAAAAGAAAATAAAAATAAAAAAAAAAATTGCTATTTTTATTTTTTTTTTTATACATCACATATTGCATATGTTTTTTTCGCCATGGACGCATGACGGAAAACATTCTAATAAAAATTATTGTTATATTTTCTAATCAGTGGCGTAACAATAGGGGTCGCACCTGCCCCGGCCACCCACGCGACCCCCCCCCACCCGGCACCAGCAGCAAGCAGCTGAGGTCTGTGCTTTCTTCCGCACAGACCTCTAGCAAATGAGCGCTCCCTCTTCGGTAATCTAGTAGTAATGCAGAGCGCTGGGAGATGACATCATCTCCCAGTGCTCTGCATTACTGAAGAAAGGACCATGCAAGAGCTCCAGATAAAGATGTATGTGCAGAAGGAGGCACAGACCTCTCCTGTCATGCCATTGGACCATCAGGGAGGTAGGAGATGAGCATTGGGTTGGTATCAATAGGGGCAATGTGGAGGCAGTTGTGGAGATTGGGGGCAATTGTGAAGACTGGGGGCAATGTGGAGGCAATTGTGGAGATTGGGGGCAATGTGGAGGCAATTGTGGTGATTGGAGCAATTGTGAGTGGGGGCAATGTGGAGGCAATTGTGGGAATTGGGGGCAATGGGGGGTTAATGTGATCAGGAGGAGCCCATGACAATTTTTGCACCAGGGCCCGGTGGCTTCTAGCTACGCCTCTGTTTCTAACAATACTTTTGTTGTAATTTTTGGTTGAAATCGACACTCATATGTAAGGATAGTGTAACGGTTTGTTCAACACATAGACACAGTAGGTTTTGATAAAACACAGTTTTATTAAACAATTAGGATCACAATAACCCTCACATGTCCTGTAATATACACTTAATATAGTACAGCCACAAGACAGGTTATATAGAGGTAAGCCCACACAGGTCCAGTATAAGTAAAAGAGTCCATAACACATTATACTGACACAGGTCAGGAAGATCTTGTATGAGTCCCAGTGTATCGGTACTGCATGGGTTAATAGCAGACAGAATGTAAACAGTCCCATGTGTGGTAAGGCCTATTAAAGGGATAGTAATGTTTCATAATAAAAGCAGCTATAATTAATCATCATAGTATTTGGACTTTGGAGAGTGTTATTTCAATTCTGTCAGAGTTGTAGTTCCAGAGTAATTTAATGACAAAGTGTCCCCCTCCCGCCCCTTTTACTGCTGTCACACTGTTCAGCCAGAGCAGAAGGGAGGTGCCCAGGTAGACTGCAGAGAGGGACAATCTTCAATTAAGATAAGGGAAAAACCTGAAAAGCTTGTCAAAGGGGGCAGGGATTTCATTGTTTTCATAGGAATAAGAGTGTCCCCTTCTGTCATCTGTCTGGTCTATAGACTGCATTCCACATCTGAGAAGAGATGGCTTACACTAGGTAAAAGGGGCGGGAGGGGAAAACTTTGCTTGTGAATATCTCATAAACCATAAAGTTTTGAGAGATAAGACTTATATCGTTCTTCATGTTTTTTTAATGCCTACAAAATAAAATAAAGTTAAAACGAAGTATTACTATCCCTTTAAGGAGCTCACATAGGGGTGAGAGCTTACGTACGAGTGACGCCCAAGAGTCAGTATACCAGGCAATGGTGGACTGCCTTAGCAGTAACAGAGGCTGAGCAACTTAAGCACTGTCGGAGCAGTAACGGAGACTGAGTGACATTGACACTGCCGTAGCAGTAATGGAGACCAGGCAACTTGAGCACTGCCGTAGCAGTAACGGAGACCAAGCCAGGAGAGAGATGCCGTAGCAGTAGCGGATACTAGGCAACTGGATACTGCCGTAGTATAAACGGCGACTAGGCAATTGGATACTGCTGTGGCATAAACGGAGACTGAGCAACTGAGGAGCTGTCGTGGCAATAACGGAATCTGAGCCACAGGAGCACTGCCGTAGCAGTAGCGGAGACTAAGCCACTTGAGCTCTGCTGTAGCAGTTACAGAGACTAGGCAACTGGACACTGCCGTGGCAGTAACGGAGACTGAGCAACTGGGCACTGCCATAACAGTAACGGAATCTGAGCAACTCGCCCTGAGAGGCACCCAACCTGGAATGGAATGTAAGGCAGGCCAATAGGAATGTCGCCAGGGCGACAAAGGGGCAACTGAGACCAAACTGCACAGCTGTTCACAGACAGTGAGAGAGGAGCACTACCCTTAACAGGAGACCGGTCAGGGCGTGCAGAGGAGGCCGCAGCCCAACCAGGCGGATCACATGGAGCAGGAACATCAGCCAATCCAAGTCGGTACACGGAGCAGGGACGTCAGCCAAGCCGGGTCGGTACACAGAGCAGAAACGTCAGCCAAGCCGGGTCGGTACACGGAGCAGGAACGTCAGCCAAGCCGGTTCGGTACACAGGAGATGAGAAGCAGAATGGTCAGGCAGTCCGGGTCGGTGCACAGGCAGGAAACGAGATGAAGAGTAGTCAGGGAGGCTGGGTCGATACACTGAGAGCACACAATAATCAGGAACAAGCGCTAGTACTGGAACACCACAAAAGGGCACCGGAGATGTGCCAGAACCCAGTATTTAAGGACAATACTGGGGCGGGACAATCACAGCTAGCCAATAGGCGACAGGCAGAGTGGAAACTGACAGAGTGTCGCCGAATAGCACGGGGCACAGTAATAGTACCCCCCTCTCAAAGACCCCCTCTCCTAGAAGAGGGACCTGGTTTCTGTGGATATTTGGAGTGAAAATTGCACAGCAATCTAGGAGCATGAAGATCACTCTGATCAACCCAGGAACGCTCATCAGGGCCATAGCCCTTCCAATAGACCAGATATTGCAATTTTCCTCTAAATCTGCGTGAATCAATAATGCTTTGGACTTCGTACTCCTCCTGACCCTGAACTTCCACAGGACCGGGGACCACAGGAGTGGTAGTGTAACGGTTGGATACGAGAGGTTTCAGCAGGGATACATGGAACACATTGTGAATGCGCATGGATGCTGGGAGATCCAGGGCATATGAAACAGGGTTAATTTTGCGGATCACCTTGAACGGACCAATAAACCGGGGAACCAACTTATTACATGGAACTTGCAAATTGAGGTTTCTGGAGGAAAGCCATACCCTGTCCCCAACCTGGAAGGAGACCGCTGGCAGCCACCTGCAATTAGCGTGGCGCTGATAACGCTGCAACAAATTACTGAGGGCCCTCTGAACCTGTGTCCAGGTGGAGCGGAGTTGCTCAATATGCTTGTCCAGAGCTGGAATCTGCTGCGACTGTAATGAGTCTGGGAGCAAACATGGCTGGAACCTGTAGTTGATGAGAAACAGGGAGCTCCCGGACAATGAATTAACCGCACAGTTCCTTGCAAACTCTGCCCATGGAAACAGGTCTGCCCAATTATCAAGAATTGCTCCAATCCTTGATTGGCACGCTCAGTGGCTCCATTGGTCTGGGGATGGTAGGCAGACTAAAAGGACAGCTGAATGCCCATCTGGTTACAAAATGCTCTCCAAAACCTGGACACAAATTGACTCCCACGATCTGACACTAGCACTCTCGTACCCCATGCAACTGGAACACCTCCTTAGCAAAGACAACTGCCAGCTCCTGGGCCGAGGGAAGGCCAGGAAGGGGCACAAAGTGAGCCATTTTAGAGAATCTATCAACCACCATAAGGATGAAAGAGTAACCCATGGACACTAGCAATTCTCCCAGGAAATCAATGGATATGTGGGACCAAGGTAATTCGCCATTCGGTACTGGTTGGAGTAAGCCCACTGGGAGGTGTCTAGGGGTCTTGGCATGAGCACAGGTGGTACAGACTGCAGTGAATGCGGAGCAGACGGCCCATAGGGAAGGCCACCAAAATATTTGTGAAAGAGACCAAATTAATTGATATGCCCAGCAGCCTTAGATGAATGGTAGGTTTCAAGCAAGCGAGTACGAAATGGCTCAGCTACAAAAACACTTGCCTACTGGGGTATCTGGGGTGCCGCAGCCTGGTTAGCCAGAATTTCCTCCCCCAGTGGCGAAGTGATGCTAGTACGTAGGGTAGCCAAGATGCGATCCGGCTGAATGATGGGTACGGGAACCTCATCCTTAGCCATCTCTGGCCCAAATTGCCTGGACAGGGCATTAGCCCTAACATTCTTGGAGCCAGGCAAGTAAGATACGATAAAGTTAAAGCGTGATAGAAACAAGGCCCATCTGGCCTGACGTGAGGACAATCTCTTAGCTTCCGAGAGATATGTCAGATTTTTGTGGTCTGTCAGGATTAATGCAGGAGTTCTCGTACCTTCCAGCAAGTGATGCCATTCTTTCAGAGTTAGAATGATAGCCAGGAGTTCTCTGTCCTCAATCTCATAGTGACTCTGGGCACTAGACAGCTTTTTAGAGAAGAACCCACATGGTCTCAGAGTACTCCCGGCAACCGGACGCTGTGACAGTACTGCCCTTACCCCATTCTCAGAGGCATTAACCTCCAACGTAAATGAAAGGCAAGGGTTGGCGTGGCACAGTACAGGAGCAGATGCGAAAGTGGACTTAAGTGTCTCAAAAGCATGATCAGCTGCCTCAGACCATTGGGATGGGTTGGCACCCTTGTGCGTAAGGTCAGACAGAGGTTTAACAATAGTGGAAAAGTTCAGAATAAACTTCCTATAATAATTTGCGAACCCAAGAAAATGCTGAATTGTTTTTAACCCTTTGGGTCGTGGCCATTGTAATACCGCTGCGAGTTTCCCCTGATCCATAGCAATACCATTTCTAGAAATCACGAAGCCCAAAAACGGCACCATGGACCTGTGAAACTCGCATTTCTCAATTTTACAAAATAGTTTATTCTTGCGTAATCTGAGCAAGACTTCGGACCCATCCTTGATGTGTTGAGACAGGCTAGACGAGTGTATGAGTATATCATCTAGGTAGACTACTTCGCAGGACTGTAGCATATCACGGAGGATATCATTAATACATTCTTGGAATACAGTGGGTGCGTTACAAAGGCCAAAAGGCATGACTAAGAATTCATAATGTCCAGATCTGGTATTAAATGACGTTTTCCACTCGTCCCCAGCTCTTATTCTGATCAGGTTATATGCAGCCCATAGGTCCAACTTAGTGAAAATAGAAGAACCTTTTAACCTGTCAAATATTTTGGTAATGAGTGGTATGGGATAGGCATTTTTGGACATTCCTTTATTCAGTCCCCGGTAATCGATACAAGGTCTCAACTCGCCATTCTTCTTTTTGAGAAAAAAGAAACCAGCACCAGCAGGTGAGGTAGACTTTCTAATAATCCCTCTTTTAAGGGCATCGTCAATGTATTCCTCCATGGCCCGATTTTCCTCGCACAACAGCGGGTACGTGAGGCCCCTAGGGGACACAGCCCCAGGGAGCAAATCAATAGTGCAATCATATGCCCTATGTTGGGGCAAGGTGCTAGCCTCTCCCTTACTAAAAATGTCACAGAATTGGTGGTATTCAACTGGCACAGAGGGAGAGGTACACAAAATCTTAACTGGATGAGTCACACAATGCTCCATACAATACTCGGACCAAGACGTGATCTCACAAATTTGCCAGTCAAACTGGAGATTATGCAAATGTAACCATGGGAACCCCAGAATGACCGCATGATGAGGAGAATGGTTTATCTGAAATCGCTGTTCCTCCGTGTAGAGGGCCCCAATAGTCATAGAAAGCGGAATAGTTTCCATAGTTATCTGAGCTGGTTCTAATGGTCTGCCATCAATGGCCTCAATGGCTAAAGGAGATTCCCTCCTGACCAACGGAATCTTATGTAATGCAGCAAATGTACTGTCCATGAAGTAGCCGGCTGCGCCAGAATCAACCAGGGCCAGAACCTCCACTGAGTGTTCTGTCCATGAAAATACCACCTGGATCGTGGGTTTCTGCATAATCGGGTCTAGGGACTGCTGAACACCACCTAGGGCCTGTCCCCCAAGGTACCCTAGGTGCGTTAGTTTCCCAGACGTACAGGACAGGTACGTAATAGGTGCCCAGCTTTGCCACAGGACAGACATAACCCCTGCCTCCTGTGCTGTGCCCGTTCTTCCTTAGGTAGTTTAGTGAACCCAAGTTGCATTGGTTCACAGGATTCCTGTTTATGATCAGGAGGCATGGGAGGTGAGGGAGGCATGGGTGGGATCAAAAAACTGTTTTGCCCACTGTTTCTAGGCCGTAGCCTGCGGTCTTTAGCCATAAGTCTCTCACGAATACGAGAATCAATTAGAATGGCGTAATCAATGTATTCGTCCAAATCACTAGGCACTTCTCTAGGTGCCGTTTCATCCTTAATACGGTCAGCAAGTCCTTGAGCAAAAGCTGCCACCAGTGCCTCGTTGTTCCAACCTACCTCTGCTGCCAATGTATGGAATTCTATGGCATAATCGCCCACAGTACGATTGCCCTGTTTTATCTCCATCAATCATTTGGCAGCAGAGGCGGCTCTATCAGGAACTTCAGATACTCTCCGAAAAGTCCGTACAAACTCCCTGAAGTTCCTGGTGCAAGGTTCAGCATTCTCCCACAAGGGATTGGCCCACGCCAGGGCTCTGCCCGTCAATAGTGATATCATGAACCCAACCTTACTGCGGTCATTCAGAAAGGCGTGAAGGGTTAGTTCGAGAAATATCTCCAACTGATTAATAAACCCTCTGCACAGGGTGGGTTCACCATCGTATCTGAGTGGTAGCGGAGCAGAAGCACTTAACCCTTTAACTGAGGCAACAGCTGTCAAGGATTGACTCTCCGATGTCGAAACTGGGGAGACCACCGGATTCTGAACTGGTTTATCGAGATGCACTGTGCGCTCAAGAATAGTTTGTATGGCCAGTGCCAACTGGTCCAAACGCTGATCATGTACTTCCATCCTCCAATGGATGTTCTGTGTATTTCCCTCACCTTTACTGTTTGAGGTCATGGCCCTTTCGTACTGTAACGGTTTGTTTGACACACAGACACACTGGTTTAAGATAAAACACAGTTTTATTGAAATCATAACAATAATATAATAACCCTCACAGGTTCTGTAGTATTTAAGCAGAATATTACAGACACAGGTTACATATACATATGCCTACACAGGTCCAGTATAACCATAGAGTCCATAACAGCATATACTGACACAGGTCAGGCAGAATACGATTAATTCCCAGGAGAAAGGTACTGCATGGGTTAATGGTCTTCAACGAGTGTAAACAGTCCCATGTGAAGAGAGGTCTGTGATGGAGCTCACTCAAAGTAGAGAGCTTAAGGATAAGTAACGCCCAGAATTAGGTTAGCAGACAAACGTGAACTGCCAGAGTAATATCAGGAACTGAGCAACATATAACACTGCTGTAGCAGTAACGGCGACTAGGCCACTTGCACTCTGCCGGAGCAGTAACAGTGATAAGACCAATGGCACACTGCCGTAACAGTAATGGAGACTACGCCACTTTCACTCTGCAGGAGCGGTAACGGAGACAAGGCCAATGGCACACTGCCATAGCAGTAACGGAGACTAGGCCACTTGCGCTCTGCAGGAGCTGTAACGAAGACAAGGCCAATGGCACACTGCCGTAGCAGTTACGGAGACTAGGCCACTTGCGCTCTGCAGGAGCAGTAACGGAGACAAGGCCAATGGCGCACAGCCATAGCAGTAATGGAGACATGCAACGGAACACTGCCGTGACTGGACTGACTGGGCAACTGAGCAACTCGCCCTGAGGTCGCAACCAACCGGAAGCGTCAGAAAATGCCTGATCGATAGGAATGTCACCAAGGCGACACAGAGGCAGCCAGAGCAGGAACGTCAACCAGGCCGGGTCGAATCACGGAGCAGGAACATCAGCCAAGCCGGGTCAGTACACAGGAGCAGGAACATCAACCAAGCCAGGTCGAATCACGGAGCAGGAACGTGAGCCAAGCCGGGTCCGTACACAGGAGCAGGAATGTCAACCAAGCCGGGTCAGTACACAGGAGCAGGAACGTCAGCCAAGCCGGGTCAGTACACCGGAGCAGGAACGTTAGCCAAGCCGGGTCGGTACACAGGAGCAGTCGCAGAAGAATGGTCAGGCAGTCCGGGTCGGTTCACAGGCAGAAAACGAGATGCAGAGTAGTCAGGCAGGCCGGGTCGGTACACTGGGAAACACTAAGAGCAGGAACAAGAACTGGTACAAGAACACCACGAAAGGGCACCGGAGGGGTGCCAGAGCCCAGTATATAAAGGCCATACTGGGCGGCACAAGCACAGACTAGCCAATGGGAGTAAAGCACAGTGTAGACTGACAGAATGTCGCAAGGGGAGCACGGGCACCGTGATAATACACCAAAAACCTAATAGCAAATACTAGAGAATATAGACTGGCAAATAATGTTAATAAAATGTCTCTGCTGTAATGATAGTAAAGTCTAAGTATCTTCACTGTATGTGAGACTGAATGGTCATAAATAAATATACAGTGTCAGTATACAGAAAGAATAAGGTACCTCTTCCAATATATGCTGGTAGAATATGGTAATGTAATGGACAGAGATCCATCAAGCATGAAATACCTCCTTTATGTATATTCACTTACATAGTTCCATTATTATGCAGGACTCCCGGCTGTGGTATAAAGTGCTGGTGGTGGGACAATGATAAAGATGGATATGATCTCAGTATATGTAGCAGTTTTCTGAAAAAAAAAAGATCTTCTCTTCTTTAATGTTAGATCACTCTGTATGCTGTGATGCAGAACTTTCCCGTCTCTCTCATGTTTCTCTTTAGTTTACTTGTGGGCATATGTTCTAATCACCAATATAGGTATGGATGTTGGGGAAAACTTGTACTGATGGTGCAGAATCTCTTAATAATGAAATCCAATGAATTAAGGATTTTCCTCCCATCTGCAGAGATAGATTCCTCCATTCCAGTGACTTGATAGACACTCCCATCTCTCAGCCATCTCTCTATTTGATGACCGACTGTGGGCAGATGTTCAATACTATATAGTATATAAATATTCTCTTAAAAGTGCAATATAAGCGCAAGTATAATATGTTCTGTTTCCAATGCGTTTTGTATCTCCGTGTTACTTCCTCAGGGATTATAAACTTTTTATGTTTGTTTCCAAGTTGGTGTCTATTTAAAACTATGGCTTCCTCCAAGACTCTTCAGGTATTATGGGACTCCTCATTATTGAATGATGTTAATCAGCCAGTTCTATTATCAGCAACATTTAACCCTCTAATCTATGTCGGCATGCAGTACCAATTTCAATAGACAAAAATAAAGTAATAAAGTAAAGTAATAAAGTAATAAAGTAATGAAGAGACAAATATATATATGTAATATATATATATATATATATATATATATATATATATATATAAACAGCCTGATAATACATGGGCACTCTAACATAGGAAACGCAGTAACCTGGGAGGGACCAGTCAAGACCACAACTATGTAACCAATATAGTTGTGTTTCCTAAAGAAAAAAATAGAATAAAAAAAACTAAAATATAAATAAAGTGTCCCATCTAAATGAATGTGTATCCAATTTTTCATAATGCACTTCTGGCACTAAAGTATTTATAGTATAGATCCAGTAAGTTTCTCTTTGACACAAATATCTAAACCTATTTCCTCCCATATAATTATTGGCTATTTGTTCCAATGAGATCAAAATTGTGCCTATTATTAATTTGATATGTTTGATATTGAATGGATGTTTAATATCTCGTGAGAATATAGAGCGGTTGTGTTCTAAAAAATGTTCTTTTAGTTTTCTTTTTGTATGGCCTATATAGAATTTATTACAAGGGCATTTGATATTGTACACAAAATACTTGGTGTTACATGTAATGTGTTGCTGAATATTAGATTTAGTAAGATTTTTATCTGCAATTTTTTTTATTTTGTGAGCTATATATACACACATAATACATTTTTGGATCCACATTTATTATTATTTTAAATTTAAAAAGCTGCTTCTAATTTTGTTAGGGAATTGTGGTTTATTTTGAGAAAAATATTTTTCAAATTCTTATTATTTGTGAATTGTTTTAATGTGTTTTACTGCTTGCAATGACAAATGATGTTGAATCTAACCCAGGCCCTCGAACTATAACAAAAAGTCCATTCACTTTTAAAATGGACTTTCTTTGGTCCATTGCAATATATGCATGTGCAGTACACTTCTCAAAGTGGTTGAATCAGAAGCATGGTATTATGCATACAAACCAAAATCCTTACACTTACTGAATCCTAGCTGATCATTTAAATACCAGACACCACTGTTGCTATTCAAGGATGCTTGTGCTTTAGAAAAGACAAAGCAAATGAGACTCAATGAGATGAGTCTACAAATGTTACTCCATTACATTAATCTTTTACCTCTTCCACAAATTAATACATACCTGGTAAAATTGAACTTCCTTTTTCAAAACTAATCATCTTGCAAACATCAAAAAAATCCAGCCGTACTGTGCTGGATTGGATCATTTTATCATGCCAGCATAGAATCCAGGATTTAGGCATACTAGCAAGTGTATTTACTGATTACTGCAGGTCTGTAATAACGATGCTCTACTGGAAGATTATGGTAAAGGGGGGATCATCTACACAGGATTTCAGCTGACCTCTTTGAGATAAGCCATTTCAGAGATGTCTTATGGGCAAAATTTAAACAGTCTCTTCATGTGATCACATTGGCTACAGACAACTGCAGAAGACCATCCTAAACAGTAACATATCAAAACCATCCAACTTCTGGAAAATTATTAAAAATGTCTACAACGCCATAACCATTCTCACTCTATAAATATAATATAATAGACCAGGGCTTAACATTTTAAGTCCTTTGCTACTAGCCAGACCTGAAAAGTTACTCGCCACTGCAAGCCATAGCATACCCACCAGGGCTGAATTTCTACTCGCCAGGGAAAAAATTTCACTCGCCATTGGTTAGCAGCGAGTGGAAATTTTAATCCCTGTAATAGACAGTGAAACACTAAAATACCTAGTATCAACAGCTAATACATTCAACAACTACTTATTTGGATGCTCCAATACACTGAGTACACAATTCAAAAGTAATTATGATGGAGAAACATGCATTGAACAGTCTCTAGCACACGCCCAGAGGTCTATGAGTTCTGCTGAAATAAAATTCACTCAATTACCCACTAGTGATATCCCTGACCAACTCCTTATCCATAAAATTAATGAAAATCTTAGCCTGATCAACTGCAAGCAATATTACTAAATATGTTAATTCGGTTACTGCCCATCCCACTTCATCACTAATAAATGGTTCTTTGTTATCCAGTTGTATAACTCAGTCTTGGAAATTGGCTTGAGCTGTACATATCCACAAACATGGTATATAAAACTTGGTATCAAACCATAGACCAATATTTTTACTTCCCATATTTTCCAGAGTACTTTAGAAATGTGGCCACATGCAACTTATACCAACTGTCCATTTTTTTCATCCCGCTTCAGTCTGGCTTTCACCTAAATTACTCAACAGTCACTTCCCTCCTAAAGTAGGCAATCATATCCTGAGTGTCATGGAACATGATATACTTTCAAGATTTATTTTCATATTTTTTGTAAAGGACTTTGATACAGTTAACTATAATATTCTTATAAATAAGGCTTAGTTTATCATTCCCTAACTTGGTTTATCAGCTCCTTATCAGATAGAAAGCAACACATATCAATTGCTGACAGCATTTCTCTCCCACTGAAAGTAACAAATTGAGTTCTCCAAGGTTCCATTTTTGCCCCCCTTCCATTTTCGTTAGTTATAAAATAACTGTCTATCTTGCCTACTTTACAGACATTTCTTTAGAAAGCTACCACATTACCTGAGCAGTAAACTCACTCCAGCTCTCCATGATTCTTGTAACTTCCACGGCCATCAACTCATTGACTATTCCAAAGTACAAAAAAGAAGATGGTCAATCGGACTTCTCCTGCAGAGCTCCTAAAGCCTGAAATAACCTACCAGAAAGAAATCTAATCTTCTACCATCGTAATATCTTTAAAAATAACCGTGCCTTTGTATTTAAAACAGCATGTAAAAAAAACTAATATGTTATTTTTATTTTTCTTGTTTCTATCTGTGTTTAAAGGTATATCTTTGCTTTGTAAATGTTCTCCAGAACATACTTGAGCACAAAAGAACTCTCAATGAATTCTTCCTGATAAAAATAAATAAATGAATGAAACATAATGTATCTGTGACAGGTCAACTTTATAATTGTTGCAGTTTTACGGACAACGAGAGAACTCCACATAATGGTTATACATTTACATTTAAGATTAGAACCTATTAACGTCTAGAATGAAAACACAGTAAAAACAACATTTCTCAGAGTCACAAGTAAAGGGCAAAATCCTAACAATTAAATGTTGGTACTGCAGTTTCTATCTTTGTTCAGTATACAATTAGTCAAACAAGTGGCTGAATCGTTATGCAACGTGAAGTGTTAGAGCTAAATTTGCATGGTATTAATGCAGCTTGCATGTAAAGTAGATAAAATGACCAGTGGCAAGTCATTAGCAGCTGCGTAGGTATCTTGAACGCAAACACAAATCCAGCATGTTTTCTATGCAAATGACTGCAGATTGAAAACCCCATCAATAGGTGCTATAGTCTGCAAATAGTTTCACTGTCGGCTTGGCAACTGTGACTCATGCTGTTGGACAAGTGAAAAGAAAACTGCAGTCAGCAGCTATTCAGCAGCAAATCATTAATTAATTACATTTTAATGAACCTTAAGCGGCTACTGTGGGAGCCTTCAGAAGTTTATCAAAAATGAAGAATTGCCTTGTGTAAATCTTAAGCTGACTAAAAAATTCACAGGGCCTGAGGGTAATAGTTCTTAGCAATTTATATGTATCATGTAAAACTTCACAGCTTAGGCAACATTAAGGAAACTGTCATGCTTTTTAAAAACAGAAGAAACCAAACGAATGTGATTTATTTTCATGTGTTTAGCTGTTATTATATATTTTTACCATGAGGCTGATGTACTATGAAGATGCACTTAGAAGAAATGCATTGCAATGCATTGGATACCTTTCTGGCACTCAACAAGTTAAAAATAAATGAATAAAAAATAATGGAAAAATAATAAATAAATAATTACAGAGTGTCATTGGGGTATCCAGCACGGTGCATTGCGTTGGACACCCCTTTGGAACTCATAAATACCCCCCCAGACATCTTATCCCCTGTCCACTTCCCCAACATACACTATGTGACCCCCCCATGCCAGCTCCAACTACAGACCCCCACATACACTGTCAGACCACCAAAGCCTGGTTCTACTGCCCCCTGCAAGCCTGAAATCCCCACATACACTGTCTGACCCCACCCTGCTGGTTTTACTGTCCACTATTAGTCAGACCCCTGCATATACACTGTGACACCCCCCAGCCTCATTCCAGTAGTAGTCAAGGAATCAAACATATACTGTCTGCTACCCAGTAGCCTTGTTCTGTAACTCATTAAGTATGTCAACCCCACACCAATGGGGTATTATTTTTCTCAGTTTAGTAGTAGGTATTAGGAAATCCCAAGGTGTTGAAAAGTGTTAGTATGATTGAAGTGACTGAAGTGTAAAAAAAAGTATGTGTTTTTTCCTATAGCCCCACATTCTGGAAAGAGTTGTACACACTAGTATAGGGCTAAAAAGGTAAGTGCCCCCTCATTTGATGTGGATGAATGTCTTCTTTCCAAATGGCATGCCTAACTGACCTTTTTTATCTTTGTAAAGATTATGACCAATTTAGTGTAAACAGGTCATTTCACAAAAGAAAAGTGGCGGGTGTATTTTTGTGCTAACATCCCCTACAGCATGTCATTCCATACCAACAGGGTTCCATTTTTCTTAGACTGTTAGAAAGTACTGAATACAGCAGGAAATTCCATAGTTTTCAAAGATTTCTGTATCTTTGAAGTGGTGGAAATGTAAAAAAAGACCCTATGGTGCCACCTTACGGAAATAATTGTGCACATGAGCCTAGGTGTAGAACAGTTTTGAGGTGGGTGAATATCTTCTCTCAAAAATGTATAACTTACATATCTTCATATAGATTTCTCTGTTATGGTCATTTTATTGCAGGCAACCAGTTTCAAAAATAAAACCAGGTAGTTGTAGTTTTATGCTTCTGGCAGCTTCTACGGTATGTTAACTCATACCAGTAGGGCACCATTTTCCTTAGACAAGTAATAATTAATGAATGTTGTAAGACATTCTACAATTTGCAAAGATTTTAGTTCATTTGGAAGGGTAGAAATGTAAAAAAAGCCAAATTTTAAGTTTAGTGCCTCCTTCTGGAAACATCTGTACACACCTGGTTAGGAGAAGAAAGGCAAGTGACCCCTCATTTAATGTGCTCCAACATTATGCTTTGAATATCTTTTCTTCATTCTTGCTGTTGGTACAACCATTCTAGTACAGGCAAGTCATGTTTAAAAAAAATGAGACTTTGTAGCTGGTATAGTTTTCTGCTTCATGGTTTGAGAGATATCAGCCGCTAAAGTTCCCCTTCTACTTATGTCAGCTGTAAGGCTGACAGAAGGCAATCCATGTCAGCCAACACAAGGAGACTCTTCAGCAGAGCTGCAATAGTGATACTGGAAAATAATTACTTCATTGGAATGGTCTACAAACTGTTCTTACAGACCAGGCACACTTTGTAGACCGTTCCAATGAAGTAATTCTTTTCCAATACCGCTATTTCGGCTTTGCTGCAGAGCCACCGGCTGGTCCCAGGACCGGGATCTCCTACTGTTAGCAGAGCACTGACGTCAGGAGAAGGGGAGGGAGGGGGGCTTTAGCGGCGAATATCTCTCAAACCAATAAACAGAATCAATGTGCAGATTAATAATAAGAAATCCCCCTATGAAAAGGAAAACCTTCAGCAACTAAATAAGGTGTGTGTAAGAAGCTGGACAATAGAAAAAGAGATAATAGCCTGAAAGCACTTGCCATATGTAAAAAGAGAACTTTATTCAATGTAAATTTTAAAAACAGAAGAAAAATAATAGCATTATCTGACAAATGCTAAAGGTTTAAAGCAGTGGTTCTAAAGCTGCGGTGGAACACTTTAGTTTCACATGAAATCACTATAGAACCATAGCAGTTAAACCATCTTACCCTTGGATTCTAAAGAGCTCTCCAGTGCATTGCCTCAAAATATATTGGAGTTCCTTCTAGTAACTTGGAAAAATAGGCCCCATATACAGTTAGGGAAAAATTATTTGATCCTCTGCTGATTTTGTATGTTTTCCCGCTGACAAAGAAATGATCAGTCTATAATTTTAATGGTAGGTTTATTTGAACTGTGAGAGACAGAATAACATCAAAAAATCCAGAAAAACACATTTCAAAAAAGTTATAAATTGATTTGCATTTTACTGAGTGAAATAAATATTTGACCCCTTTGCAAAACATGACTTAGTACCTGGTGGCAAAACCCTTGTTGGCAATCACAGAGGTCAGATGTTCCTTGTAGTTGGCCACCAGGTTTGCACACATCTCAGGAGGGATTTTGTCCCACTCCTCTTTGCAGATCCTCTCCAAGTCATTAAGGTTTTGAGGCTGACATTTGGCAACTTGAACCTTCAGCTCCCTCCACAGATTTTCTGTGGGATAAAGGTCTAGAGACTGGCTAGGCCACTTCAGGACCTTAATGTGCTTCTTCTTGAGCCAGCCCTTTGTTGCCTTGGCCATGTGTTTTGGGTCATTGTCATGCTGGATACCCATCCACGACCTATTTTCAATGCCCTGGCTGAGGGAAGGAGGTTCTCACCCAAGATTTGACGGTACATGGCCCCGTCCAGCATCCCTTTGGTGCGGTGCAGTTGTCCTGTCCCCTTATCATAAAAACACCCCCAAAGCAAAATGTTTCCACCTCCATGTTTGACAGTGGGGATGGTGTTCTTGGGGTCATAGGCAGCATTCCTCCTCCTCCAAACACGGCGAGTTGAGTTGATGCCAACGAGCTCGATTTTGGTATCATCTGATCACAAGACTTTCACCCAGTTCTGCTCTGAATCATTCAGATGTTCATTGGCAAACTTCAGATGGGCCTGTACATGTGCTTTCTTAAGCAGGAGGACCTTGAGGGCGCTGCAGAATATCAGTCCTTCACGGCATAGTGTGTTACCAATTGTTTTCTTGGTGACTATGGTCCCAGCTGCCTTGAGATCATTGACAAGATCCTCCCGTGTAGTTCTGGGCTGATTCCTCACCGTTCTCATGATCATTGAAACTCCATGAGATGAGTTCTTGCATGGAGCCCCAGACCGAGGGAGATTGACAGTTATTTTGTGTTTCTTCCATTTGCGAATAATCTCACCAACTGTTGTCACCTTCTCACCAAGCTGTTTGCCGATGGTCTTGTAGCCCATTTCAGCCTTGTGTAGATCTACAATCTTGTCCCTGACATACTTGGACAGCTCTTTGGTCTTGGCCATGGTGGAGAGTTTGGAATCTTATTGATTGCTTCTGTGGACAGGTGCCTTTTATACAGGTAACAAGCTGAGATTAGAAGCACTCCCTTTAAGGGAGTGCTTCTAATCTCAGCTTGTTACCTTTATAAAAGACACCTGGGAGCCAGAAATCTTGTTGTTTGATTAGGAGTCAAATACTTATTCACTCAGTAAAATGCAAATCAACTTATAACTTTTCTGAAATGCGTTTTTCTGGATTATTATCTCCCTTGCAGTGGCAATAAGGTAATAGTGCTGTCTGCCTACCTACACTACCTGCCTGCCTACATAACAACTGGACACTCTCTATCTCCTTCTGCTCTCTCTGAGCTCCAACAGTGAACTAACAGGAAATGCAGGTTGTCTGGGTGTCTGACATGTCATCAGTCCAACCCCCATCATGAAACGAAGAAGCTAATTGGACTAGAGAGGGAGGGAAGTTTTAGGACCAAGTTTGCAACACAGAACAAGGAAATATAACCTCTCTCTCTAGCACTGTTCTTGGACTTCAACTCCAAAATAGCTAAAGTCCATCAACAGCTGGAGAGCCATGGTTTGCCCACTCCTGTCCTGGATGTAATGTTTAACTCCCATTAATGTCTCCTTGACTATTCAAGTCTTGTAATTATTCGTTGTTGACATTTGACAGGATATTTTAAATTGCTATAATAGAATTGTAGGTATAAACAAAAGATTAATTTGGGGAAATTCACTAAGCGTTGATAAAGAGGGAATAAAGTGGAGATAACGTCTCCTGTTCCTATGTTATTCTATAGAGTTTATGCACTACGATCTCCAAAGTTGAAGACATCTTAGTGCATAGGTTCCATAGAATAACATAGGAATTAGAGAAGTGATATTACTGGAGAAGCCATCTCTACTTTATCACCTCTTTATCACCGCTTAGTGAATCTCCTCCAGTGTGTTTTAAGACTAATACATCCACAAAAGAAGTGATATTCTCAGTAATTACAATAACAAGCACAATATGACCATGACATTCTGAGATCACTTAATGAATGTGAATGATTTCTTTTATTATGTATTATTTATGGCCATTCTTAGAATTCTTCAGTAACAAAATATTTAAGCAATACTCATACTGTCTAATAAAAAGCATGACAAATTGAAATGAACCCTAACATATTCAAGTGAAATATGCTTCATTTGAACTCTACATTCCACTTTATAAAGCTCACTTACTTTACCAGGATTATGGGCATTACACATAAAAAATTGGAGCAATTTAAAAACCTTCTACATGAAGGACAAAAAATAAATCATCTTTTTTGTTTAATTGTGGATTTTAAGGAATAATCCTAATAATGATCCCCCACTACCACATACCTTACTCTGTCCAGAAAATCCTAATAGCCCCTCCGAATTTTCCCTTTGTTCAAGAGACAACATCTTCAATCAGTCCTGGATGGCATGATCATAGAGGAGGATATGAAAGTTGCTGGCAGTTGTATAAGCTAAAAGTGGAAATATCTGCGCACATGTCTAACCCAAGTGTCTCCCACAATAGATAAGATATATACACAGGTAAATTGTAATCACGATAAAAGATGCAATAATATCATGCACAAAATATGAAAAAACATGCAGAAAGAAATAATAATGTGTCCATGACTGCACACAGCACCTCCATGCACTGTGCAGTACTCACTGTCCCTTACAAGTCTGTAAAGGACTGTGTATATCTAAATAACACGTACAGTCCTTCTTTACAGCACAAATATCTTCAGCTGGAAGCTCCAAACCCCAAAAAAAACAAAACAGAGAAAACAAATTACGTAATAGGGTAGTATCACAAGATCATCACACTCTGTGCATCACACTTACATATGTCAAGTAGGAATAGGGCACATAGTAAATTCTTGATCTCTTAGGGATGTTGTTTGAGTTTACTTAATCTTTTAAGGGAAAGAGGGTTGTGCACACCTGTCTGGTTCTTAAATGGTCAATATTACCATGTGCAGTGTGTAGAGTGTCCCATGGTTCTGCTAACCAATGTCATGCCCATCTTCAAGGAAATGGAATCTAGGGAAGATTGAAAATGTTATTAATTTAACAAAGGCATAAGGTAAAATTCATAGGAATCATTAGGATTTCCTGGTCATAGTAAGATACATGGGGGTTAGTATTAGGTGATGTAAATTTTCCTTTAACCCCTGAATGCTAGAGAGGTATTCAATGCATTGCAAAGTAATGCATTGGAGAAGACCAGTCTAGCATTCAATGAGTTAAAAGCCCCATGTAAACTCTTTTATTAATACATACAAATAAGAAACTTTTTATTAATACATATCAAGGAATTTTTTTGCTGAGTAAAACCAAGGTACCCCTACTTCTGTTAATTGTTTTGTTCAAATGTTTTAACAGCTTAGATTTTCAGGAAGTGAGTGACAGTGTGATTACTTTCTGAAATATCTATCTGACAGCATGACTCAGCAGTTTCTATCACATTCTACAGAGAACTGTTTGTCAGTGACTCACCGCTCCCATTGACTGCAATAAAATATCTGATTCAAACCTGACCACTAGATAGCACTATTCATGTAAAAATACCCAAGGAATTACATGTTTGTTCCCCCGAGCCGCTTAGTTATCACTTTTGCTTTATGGCAAGGTGCTCCATCATGCTGCAAAAGGCATTGTTTGTCACCAAACTGTTCTTGGATGGTTGGGAGAAGTTGCTGTTGAAGGATGTGTTGGTACCATTCTTTATACATGGCTGTGTTCTTAGGCAAAATCGTGAGTGAGCCAACTCCCGTGGCTAAAAAGCAACCTCACACATGAATGGTCTTAGATGCTTTACTGTTGGCATGACACAGGACTATGGTAGCGCTCCCCTTGTCTTCTCCAGATAATCCTTTTTCAGGATGCCCCAAACAATCAAAAAGGGGATTCATCAGAGAAAATGACTTTGCCCCAGTCCTCAGCAGTCCAATCTCTGTATCTTTTGCAGAATATCAGTCTGTCTCTGATGTTTTTCCTGGAGAGAAGTGGCTTGTTTGCTGCCCTTCTTGACACCAGGCCATCCTCCAAAAGTATTTGCCTCACTATGCATGCAGATGCACTCACACCTGCCTGCTACCATTCCTGAGCAAGTTCTGCACTGGTGGCGCCCCGATCCCGCAGTTGAATCAACTTTAGGAGACTGTCCTGGCACTTGCTGGACTATCTTGGGCTCCCTGACACATTCTTCACAACAACTGAACCTCTCTCTTTGACGTTCTTGATGATCCGATAAATGGCTGATTTAGGTGCAATCTTACTAGCAGCAATATCCTTGCCTGTGAAGCCCTTTTTGTGCAAAGCAATGATGACAGCACATATTTCCTTGCAGGTAACCATGGTTAACAGAGGAAGAACAATGATTTCAAGCACCATCCTCCTTTTAAAGCTTCTGGTCTGTTATTCTAACTCAATCAGCATAACAGAGTGATCTCCATCTTTGAACAATTCAACACTCTCACCTGTTTTAACTAGAGAATCACTGACATGATGTCAGCTGGTCCTTTTGGGGCACGGCTGAAATGCAGTGGACATGTTTTTTTGGGATTAAGTTCATTTTCATGGAAAAGAGGGACTTTGCAATTGATTGCAATTCATCTGATCACTCTTTATAACATTCTGGAGTATATGCAAATTGCTGTCATCTAAACTGAGGCAGCAGACTGTGTGAAAATTAATATTTGTGTCATTCTCAAAACTTTTGACCACGACTGTAGAATAGGAGAATAAAGTAATAAAGCAATTGAAGAAAAATATTTCCGAAAGGATTTTTTTCTCATCCCATTGATTGCAATAACCATCTAAAATATTTAAATCTAGAATATGGTTGGGAAATTAAGAGAGTAAGTACTGGAATTGATTTATTGGGGCTGGTCCCCTTAACGTTTATATACTAATGTACCCTACTTGTGTTAAGGTGATGGCAGTCTGGATGTTGACGATCCTTTAGAGGGAATTTATTTTTGCTACTCCTTGTTTAACCCTTTATGTGCCAGAGGGAGGAGCAATACACTGCTTCACAATGAGTTGTTCATCCCTCTGGCACCCAAAGGGTTAATGCCACATAGAAACAAGAGGCAGATAAAACTGGTGTAACATTACTTCATTTTCCTGTGTATGAAATAGGGGTGGTGTTGCTGCCATTAACCCTTTGAGTGCCAGAGGGGAATGCAACGCATCGCTTTTCAATGTGTTGCGTACCCCCCTGGCACACAAAGAGTTAAAGTCTTAAGGCCATACATTCAAAAGAAAATGGAGACGTTCTGTGGCAAACCATCTGCACTATAGGGGGAGAGCTAATCCATTTTATTTTAAAGGATAATTTAACCCCTTGAATGCTAGAATGGACACCAACACATTGTAAAGAAACACGTTGGAGACCTCTCTAGAATCCAGGGGGTTAAAATACCCATTTAAATACAAGGGTATTTTTAGTTCTGCCTTACAGTGCAAATGGTTTGCCCCAGCACTACTCCACTTTTCTTTGGAACATACATTATGATGTCAAAGTGTGTGAGCCAGTATGCACTAAAGCTATCATACATTCTAGCACATACCCTGATGTGTAGCTGCATGATTTTTAGTGAACCTCTGCACTGATTAATTCGTACATTCCCCTTGATGTGCATGTTTTGCAGCTCCCATCACACTCAGCAGACCAATGGCTGGCTGAAGAGTATGAGATCCTAGAGGAGATGTATAAAACTAGAGTTATAAAGAAAGTGTCTGTAAAAGTGTCTCAAAGCAACATCCTATATAATAATTCTCTAGGATGTTTGTCAGAAGCCGTAATGCGCAGTAGAGACCACATGCGCTGCAGTAATGAGCAGTAGAGACTGCTCGTGCTGCAGTCATGCGCAGTACAGAGTGCCTGAACACGCTGCGGCTGATACGGAGCGGGACGCTCCAAATTTGGACCGGAATTCTCTCTACGCACCTTCCTTTTTTGAAAAGCGGAGTAGAAATGGTCTTGGCCAAATAAGACTTGCGTCCCAATGTATTTATAAAGAAATTTGCTAATTGTGCCAAAAATAAAGGCAGTTTTAGGGATTAAATCTTAACACCAGGTATAACCTGTTCTTAATGGAAGGAGATAGTGACAGCTATTTGTGTGAAAATATATTTGCAGGTGCGAATTTTGCAGAATATTCTCAGATAGACATATTTATAAACATGACTTTATTTCTTTATAAATATGACCAGCCGTTGTGAATTTTAGCGACAATTCTTAAGTATACACTAAGAAGTCTTTTTGTACATCCCCTACATTGAGTCTAACAGCAACTGAAAAGTCCGTGTTTGCCCTCTCCCTGCCTAAAACCTATTGCAGTTTGAAGCACCAATCAGTTATTTTAGCTTTTATTTACTTTGGAAATTGTAATCTATTATAGTAAATCTAAGACTATTTTATTGCAATCAGTTCCTGTTCTCCAGGGGAGTTAGTTTTACCACATAATAAAATGAAACTTTAGCAAGATTGCTTTTATCTGATGAATTTGCATGATGCGACAATACACTTTCATCCATCTCTCAGGAAAGCACCTTCCTCCTTCTACTGTTCAGTTCTTTTATGATGTAAAATAATTTCTTGGTTGATATGCATTCTGCATTTTGAGGTTGTGATGAAAAAGCAGTAATACATAGACTCATGAGACCAACTTCATACAGTGGGCTATTTGCACAAAGAATAGGAACCAATCTGGAAAAAGTCATCTTCACCACAGGGACAAATAAATATGTCCCACATTCCACTGGTTTAACCCCAGTGACGTGCCAGAACCGTCACTGCTATATTGACATTAAGGACCAGTGACGGTCCTGGCACGTCACATACTTTTTACTCACAGAGCTCCTGCAGGAGTGCTGTAAGTAATAGCAGGGACTGAAATTGATCGCTCCAAGACCGGAGTGATCTCTTTCAGTCCCCGGTTCTGCGTGCCGGCACACGTGATCATTCACGTGGGCCGGTACGTCAAATTTTTCTATCTGGTCCTTAAAGGACCACACACCCCGGGACCGCTGGTCCTTAAGGGGTTAAATGGTACTATTTACCAGATGTAAAAATAGTTAAATGGATAAGGCAATGGCTGAGTGACAGGAGACAGAGGGTGGTTGTCAATGGAAAATATTCGGATGAAGGGAGTGTTACTAGTGGGGTACCTCAGGGATCTCTACTAGGGCCCATTCTTTTTAATATTTGTATTAGTGATATTGCAAAAGGTCTTCAAGGTAAGGTATGGCTTTTTGCAGATGATACAAAGATCTGCAACAGGGTAGACATTCCTGGGAAAATAAGCCAAATTACAAATTATTTAGGTAAATTAAAAGAATGGACAAAAGTGTGGCAGCTGCAGTTTAATATTGATACATGTAAACTAATGCACTTGGGATGTAAGTATCCAAAGAAAAAATATACTATTAAGGGAAATGTGCTGTCAGAGACAAAAGAGGAAATGCATTTAGGAGTAATTATTTCGAATGACTTAAAGGTAGGCAGGCAATGTAACACAGTGGTGGAAAATGCAAACTGGGTGCTGGGTTACATAGTAACATAGTAAATTAGGTTGAATAAAGACACAAGTCCATCAAGTTCAACCTTTGCCTCATACCCTGGTGACTGAGAATTTTATAGCTTTCCTGCTATCAGATAAGTTAGTCTTCATCAGACCTTCCTGATCTGCTACTAAAAAACAGTATAACTCTGTATGTTCCCTTTTTGAAAGAAATGTATCTAATCTCTTAAATGTATCCATTGTATCTGCCATAACTACCTCATTGGGCAAGGAATTCCACAATTTAACAGACCTTACTGTAAAAAAAACTCTTCCCCTGCTGAAGTCTAAACCTCCTTTCATCTAATCTAAAGGGGTGTCCCCTGGTCACCTGATCAGGCATTGGAATAAATATTTCCCAGCAGAGATCCTTGTATTGACCTCTCATATACTTGTACAATGTGATAAGGGCTCCTCTTAGTCATCTTTCCTCTAGACTAAATAAACCAAGTTTGACTAGTCGTTCCTGAACATTTGATGGAAATTATATGTTCTCCAATGTTAAATAATCTCTATATTTGATGTGATAATCCAAACCTTTCATTTTTATGGCTTTGTGAATTAGATTAAGCAGCAGCCCATTGAAAAAGCATATACTTTGTTCTAAAGCAGAAGTAAGCAATGTTTGGCTTCCTGTTGTTGGGATCTGCAACTCCCATTATTCCAAACCAGCCTCTAACAGTCAAGGTTCAGAGTATATTTGTATTTGATCAGATGTGTACTGATCAATGGATCAGACATTTTAATTGACACTACTGTGCTCAAACAGGCATATGCCTAAATTATTAACCGTTAGTAGACCTTGCTTACTGTGATTGTGTACAACTATGATTTAAACAGTGTATAAACAATGTTTGGACCATCTTAGCATTATCTTTTATGGCACTGACCATATATGTGAATCAGAATATTTAGCTCCCTTGTGCCAGATGATCAGAAATAAGGTTATACCATTGAACTGACAAAAGAGTCTATCATGGTATTTGCTCAGATAAGTTCCAAAGATTCCCAAAGGAGAAAATGAACTTTTTTTATGGAAAAAACTGTTTAGTAAAACAAGGGTACCCCCACGGCTGGAAAACACATCTTTCCAGAGTAGCTACCATTTAAACTATTTTTGTTTACATTAACAGTGCCCTGTAGTGGTCAGATTTCAATTAGTTATTTTGATGCATTCTATGGGAGAGGTAAGTAACTGGTACATTTTCTCTACAGTCTATGACAGAAACTGCTGATGCTGAGTCACTTCCTGGTGTCACATTCCCCTTTTGCAGCTGTGTTCGGGCAGCCTGTGGGAGAGCTATGTCTCTCTGCGCTTCTCCCCTCTCTCATCCACTGCACACTTAGTGGTGATGCTACTTACGGCCAGAACTTCAGGTTTATGCCTACTTAAGCCACTCGCTGGTCTTATCGGCCCGTGATTACTACGTGATCTTGCTGTTTACCTCTGGCCTGTACCTAGATTCCTCTTAAGCCTGCTGATTCTTGCCTGACTGTGGTTTCTTACTAATGACCTCTGGTCTGTCCCTGGATTTCTCTTTAACCTGTTGCTTCTTGCCTAATATCTTGTTGCTGACCTCTGGTTTATCCCTGGATTCCTCTTAACCTGTTGATTCTTGCCTCACTGATCTTTGTTGTTGATCTCTGGCTTGTTCCTGGACTTTCCTTATCAGTCTGATTTCTGTTCTGCCTCCTCAGAGTATACAGTCTGCTCCTCAGAGTATCCAGTCAGCTCCTTTTGTGTTGTTGTCTGCAGAGCTTACTTCTGGTGAGTTCCCTTTACCTTGTTTTCTTAATTATTGGAATAGACTCTCCCTGGAGCTGATAACATCTATCTGTCTATCTCTCTATCTATCTATACACACTTCCTGACTATTACCCCTGGCTGATTAGTAGTTCCCTTTCCTGACTGAGAAATGAGTGAAAATAATGTAGGCTTAAGTTTTGCTGTTCCTTGTCCTATTGATCATACATTAACAGCTGTGCATTTGCACAGCAAATGTATCACTTCTGTAGATTTTACAATAAAGCACAAGTTGTACACAGAATGTTTTCTCTGTATAGTAGCTCTTCCATATGCGTACACCCAGCCAGACCAAAAGGAAGGATTAAATTGGCCTGTGAGCTATTTATTGCCGATCTTTGGCATACAATGTACAAAGCATGTGTTACATTGTTTCACTGTCCTGGTTTAATGGTCGGCTAACCAGAAAGCTCTCTAGAAACAGAGATCCAGATAACTTACTATCATCCCACAGAAGTGGTGACATCCCAGGTCTGATGATCTGCATACGGATCTTGCCTCCAGTCATGTGAAAAACGCCAAAGCTATCTCATTCTCCAGAATGACATCTGTGTGATAGCATCATGCACCTCTGCAGGTTTTTATGAGCAAAACAGCCATTCACATACATTTTGGGCTGTGATGTAGTGGAGTGAGCATGCTGTCTTTTTATACACTATTTCCTTTAAATACTCACTAATTCTTGACCCTAGTACACAGTTATTTGACTTGTCAGATACTCAGTGTCCTGTTCCTGTGATGGTGTTTTTACCTTCAGCTTATTCCTGGACATATTCTTAGCACTTGTATTTCTGACTTGTTATATGACCCTGATTTCCTCCCTGACCACCCTTACCATGGTTTGAGCCTTCAGCTGTGTGACCTCCACCTGCCCTGACAGACTGACTGTGTATTTGCCTCTGGCCCTCTCATACTTCACCCCAACTTCTTGGGTACTGAACATATAAGCACAAATCTGAGAGCTCAACTCTCAGTAACACGTGGTTACTTCTTAAATCCACATATCCATCTCTGCTACTGGACTCCAAACCTGCTCTCACACTCATAGGCATTATACGTGGACAGAAAAGTGTAAAGAAATAGGTGAAGATGAAAAAAAAAGAATAGGCAATTCGTCTTTACATATTATGTACTTGCAGAATACGTAAAATCAAAATAAAAACATGAAAGTAGCAGAAATCTTTAATTTTGTTGTCAAAGTGTACAAATTAATACAACATTTTCAGAGTCCGTGGTTCAAGTCCGTGGTTCTTAAAAGTATTGAAGTGGAGGAAACTCTTCGGGTTCATAAGAAATATCTGCAGAACCCTAACAATTAAAACGTTTAACCCTTTGGATGGTAGAGAGGTCTCCAATCGATAGAGTACCTCTCTAACACCCATGGGGTAAATATCATATCAATATCAAGTTTATTAGAATGCTTGTTGGTACCAGTAACTTTAGATTAATAACAGGCCAAGTAATGGTACCAGATCATGTTAACCATTTGAGTGCCAGAGAGGTATGCAATGCATTGCAGTGCATTGCGTTGCACACCCCTCTGGCACTCAAAGGGTTAAAGGGTAACTCTCACCTCTGTTAAAGTTCTTATTATCTTAAAGTGCTGTCTGAGTTTATCTTCCATGTTTTTATTTTTGTTGTTTTTTTAATGTAATTCAGTATAGCCCGAGATTTTACCTTTTAAAAATAAGCCAATGACATCAGTTACAGACAGGCTGTGGTACACCTCTGACAATTTGTGGTCTCCCCTCCTTAATTATTACTTTTTTTTTTTCTTTTAAGAATTATAGCTTTATTTCTCACATTCAGTTTATGGGATATTGAATAACTACAGCCTGTTTCCTCTGGCATTATTTTTATTTCAATTCTATACTGTTTATTTCTATTATTGTTTTAATAATACATGGAATGTTTTCAGCTGTACTATACTTAGGGGATATTTCTGTTGTCCATCCATCACCTCTTCTGTTTTTTCACATGAATACTGCAACCCCCTAGTCTAATATTTGAATGCAATTTGTGGACAAGCTGCAAAAGAGATAGAAGCATAATGTTATGATATTTTCAGGGCAAAGTCCCCTTTTCACATATACTCCCAGTTGTCACTGACATCCTTTTGGGGCATGCAGTATATGCTATACCCATATTTCCTTTGTTTCCATCCCACCTATATTACTGTCAAGGTAAAAGCACTGACTTTCCATTTTTGTTGTATTCAATGAACCCTGTGGTTATATGGAACATAGTTAAAGGAGTAGTAAACTTTTTTTATGAAAACACAAATTTTACAGAGCATTTCCTGCTGAATAAAACAAGGCCACTCCCATCACTGTCAGATGTTTTATTCAAATATTATAGCAGTTTAAATAACCAGGAAGTGAACTTACTGTGTTTACTTCCTGATAGTTCTAACTGACAGGAAGTGACAGACAGTTTCTTTCACATTCTATGGAGAACTGCATGTCTCTGACTTTTCTGACTTTCCTCTCCATTAGAATCTAACAGGAAATCTAATTAGAATTTGACCACTAGAGGGCACTGCTAATGTAAAAAAAACATGGGTTTAAACTGTAATAACTGGAAATATAAATCTCTCTGCAGTGGGAGTACCCTTATTTTACTCAGTAGGAAAATCCCTACAATATATATTTTTTCATAAAAAAAGTTTACTGCTCCTTTAAGGAACCACTTACTATGGAGAGAGACAATGTAGCGTAAAACATAGGGAAGATGCACTAAAGGTTGATTCCATGGTGATATGATTTTGACGATGTGTTCAAAGCACTTCGATTTTTTGATGTAGTTACACATTGCCATATGCACTAAAATCATCCCCTGAGCTCTGTATCATATTTCATCCTCATACATGTTGTGTACTCCCTAGGGAACAAGGCTGGGGTCAGGCAGCATCACTGGGGATTTGTGGCTACCAGCTGCCCCCCAGCCTTCTTCCCTTGCCCACTGGTTGCCACAAAACTCCGTGAATACTGTCTGGGCAAGGGAACAAAGCTTGCAGTGTCAGTCAGTGTATGTTAGGCTAACACACAGTGGTGATGCTCCCCATGCTGCACCACAATATTTACATGCTGCCCAATACACAAAATATTCAACATGCTGCCCTACACAGTTAATATTCAACATGCTGCCCAACATAGTGTGGGAGTGATAATAAGTATAGCTAAAAAAAATGCACAAATATCCTGGGTCTTGAGAATCCTCATACTCAAACCAGGGGTTAATAGAATGCCAGGTTAAAGAGGAGGTGGTAGGGGAAGGCTTCCGGCATTGATCTCCTATCCTATTGGATGGGTGATCAATGCCAGGGGGACACCAGGAGTGGTCCCTATGCCCCTGGAAAGTCTGAGTTTCTTTAAAGGATCGCATTGATCCTGTACTAAGTGTATTTTTTAATATATATACATGATTGCTCCCATGCTAATGGGAGTGATTGTGTATATGGTAACATGTTCCAGAACGGGGCAACATGTTGAATATTACCTGTGTGGGGCACCATGTTGAATATTAATTGTGTGGGGCAGCATGTCAAATATTAACTGTGTGAGGCAGGATATTGAGCATTAGTATTGTGGGGCAGCATGGGGAACATCACCATTGTGTGGTAGCCCAACATACACTGACTGACACTCCCTAGCCTTGTCCCCTTGTCCAGACAGTGTACATGGGTATCTGTGGCTACCAGTGGGCAATGGAACAAGCCTGGGGGCTAGGGAGTGTACATGGGATTATATGACTACCAGTGGGCAAGGGAGCCAGGTTGGGAGGGCAGCTGATCCCTATGGGCACTGCCTGACCCCCGGCCTTGTTCCCTTGGGAATGCACGAGATGTATGACTAAGAAATATGATACAAAGCTGAGGGGATGATTGTGTACTGCTTGTTGTACTTTTTTTTTTAACCCTTTCACTGTCACAGGGGTGCACAATGCACATCCTTAAGGTATTCAAAGGATTAAGGGAGTGATGCTGTTCATGGTGCTGAAAGGATCCTCTCCACTCTCCTACTGACCAAGTGGGGATGCAGAGAGATGCTCTGAGACTTCAGGGTTGTCTACTGCTGGTGATGTGTGAGGGAGAGCATCCCTTCTAGATTGCCAGCAGTTCGACAGCCCTCCATGCTTATGATTGATTGAGGGCTGTTACTGCAAATAAAGCTAAAGGGAGATCACAGCTTCACAAGCCTCGGGCAGGCATAGTTGAGACCATGAACTTCCACAGCAGAGGATGCTAACAGAGTTTAGTGCGTGTGGTGAAGTGCCACATTAACATATAAACACCCCTCCATGAATACGATAATGGCTCATTATCCTGCATTTCCATATGGAAACAATTCTTTATGCTGCATTTCCATATGGAAATAGGCCTTTGTCAACGTGATGAGTGACAATGTGTTATCCTGAAGGCGTCGGATTGATGTCTGTGGGCAAATTTTTTGTAAGATTGATAAGGATATGATGTCGAAGACACTTTAGTGCATACCGTCAATGTGGCTTTGACACTGCTCTGACAGGACATCAACAATATTAGCCCTCTTCAACCTTTAGATCATCTCCTCCATAGTATTGTATTTATCACTGTAAAATATTTAACATTTCTGTCCAACTTATTAAGAGGAAGATACACAAAACTGCTCATTTAAACAGATACAAATGGATTTTTGCTAACACTTAGCATGGTTATTTGAATACAATAAGCAATATAAGGAGGCCATTATACTAATATAATATATTTAGCAAAACTTCTCAGTTCTGCTGCTTCAACTTGCTTAGCCATATAGTAGCATATAGTCAATTAATCACACATTGGCAATTATAATTTAAGACCCAGTAAACCTCTTTTTTGAATTTACATATTCTGCAAGTGTTTACATGTAAAGTCAAAATGACTATGCTTTTTATTATTTTTTCATCTTCCCTCCCCCTCTTTTTTTAAAAGGTTTATGTCCCTGGCACCTAGCTCCCTGGATCTGTGTTTCCAGAGAGCTTTCAGTCAGGAACTATGAAAGCAGAGTTAAATTATAAGTTTCAGTCTTTCTGCGGCACTGATTGATCTGTATGCGGCAGTATCAGGCATTTCTACATAGTTTCAATATCTTTTTTTCATTGTGCCTTTTGTACATTGTCACATTATCGGAAATTCGGAAAGCAGTGTAAAAATATACTAAAATGGCAACAACACTGATTGCATGAAATATATTTTGAATTCAAGATATAATCTATCTATCTATCTATCTATCTATCTATCTATCTATCTATCTATCTATCTATCTATTTCCATGCAAAGAGTTTAATGACTTTGATTTGACTTAATAACTTATTTATTGTGCAATGTACTGATAGTCATTTTGGGTTGAGAATGGACATCAATGGAGATCAATGCTATTTATGTCTAGTCATTATCTGTTTTCTTAACAGGCAACAAGAGAAAACACCAGTCCCTATGAATATGAAAGCTGCATACTTTGTGAACTTGTTATCAGAGCTAATCAGCCTTATTTTAATAAGTGGAACAGCCTACCAGCAGAAGTGGTAGAAGTTAATACAGTGATGGAATGTAGAATGCATGGGATAGGCATAAGGCTCTCCTGAACATAAGACAAGACCAAGGATGAAATAAGGTTTGAGGTTTTTACAGTAGGGAAATGGGCAGACTAGATGGCCGAATAGTTCTTATCTGCCGTTAAATTCTAGGTTTCTAATAAAGACCATGGAAAATGAAAAAAAATGTAACTGTTCACCTTCCCAAATATATTAGTTGATATTTATCTGCAGTAGATGCTTATAGAATTTCATAAACACTACTATCTTTATCCCCTACATCATTAGCTCACAGTCCTGTCCTCAAGTACCACTAACAGGCCATGTCTATAGGATTTTCCTGCTTGATAACACAAGGTTTAGTCGTTATAACAAACCTACCAGTGCTCAAACAAGGAAATACAATAGAGGCCACCTATCCTGAATTTCCTTTATTGTATATGAAGTGATCTTAGTACACAGGCTCCACGGAATAGAATAGGGATTGGAAAGGCAGATCTGTGTAGAACAATAATGACAAGTGCCATGCACTTTTTTTGTCAGATATGATAACTTCAGTTCACACAACATCATATAGCTATTCTTAGACAGAACAATCAAATTTTTATTCACAAGTGTCCATATAATGTAATTGTTATCAGTGAGCAATCATTCATTCATACGTACATTCACATATGACAGTGGTTCTCAATGTTTTTACTGAAGTGGAACCCTTTATTTTCATATGAAATCTCAGTGTAGCCATTGAACTGAAGTAATTTAAAGGGATAGTAATGTTTAACAAATACAATTATTCTTCATAGTATTTGGGCCATGGAGAGTGTTATTTCAATACTGTGACAATTGTATTTCAAGAGTAATTGAATGATAAAGTATCCACCTCCCGCCCTTTTTACCTAGTGTAAGTCACCTCCCCTTAGATGTGGGATCTGATCTCTTGACCGGACAGCTCACAGCAAGGGACAATCTTCTTCCTGTGAGTATTAGGAAAACCCTGCCCCCTTGACAGGTTTTTCCTTATGCTCACTGAAGATTGTCCCTCTCTGCGATCCATCCGGATCTGCATTGAGGTGAGCAGTGTTACACCAGGTAAAAGGGGCGGGAGGGGAATACTTTATCATTCAATTACTCTTGAACTACAACTCTGACAGTATTGGAATAACACTCTCCATGGCCCAAATGAAGATTAATTGGAGCTGCTTTTATTGTGAAACATTACTATCCCTTTAACCTATCTGGTGTTAGAGGTTCTCTCTGGCATCCAAGACATTGGCACAACATCAGTATTACATTAATTTTAATGCTGGCTGGTATCCATAACTTAAGACTGAATTAATGTGGATCTATCACACAAATTAATGTTACCCCAAAATCATTATTCACGTAGGGAAACTTATATCCATGCTAGTATTATTCTGAATAAGTCTGACGAGAAATCCAACTCGTTCTGAGACGGTCAGGCAAGCAGCTTGCTGCAGAGGCAACTGTGCGTCTGAATCGTCAGTCTCTTCCTGTAACTTAAGGCAGGGCTTAAAATTTGAAGTCCTTTGCTACTAGCCAGACCTGAAAAGTTACTCGCCACTGCAAGCCATAGCATACCCACCAGGGTTGAATTTCTACTAGCCAGGGCTAAATTTTTACTCGCCATTGGCCAGTGGCGAGTGGAAATTTTGAGCCCTGCCTTAAAGTACAATGCAATGCCTCCTAGTGATGACTGGGACAGAAGACACAGGAGCGCAGATGTCTCTTTGGCAAGTTGTCTGCGCTGATGCCTGCCTGATTGTCTCAGTACCAGTTGGATTTTTCAGAAACGTTTGACTTATTACAGATAATTTTAGTATGGATATGCTTATCTATATGTGCATAATTTTTGGGGGTAACTTTATTTTGTGCAATAGTTCCACTTTAAGGTAACATTTATGAGGTAAGGAATACCAAGTAACTGTCAGATGTTTTTTTTAGTAATTAATTAAGTAATGATGCTTAGTACAAGAGACATGTAACATAAAGCAAAATTGAACTCCTTCAAATGCTCAAGTCTCAGAGCCACACATACCCCATCTGGTACTCCAGTGTTGTTTACCTGTTAACCATTACTTAGACTTGTTCCATAGAACCCCTTATACATCTTCAGAGAGCCCTGTGGTTCCATTGAACCCGGTATAAGACCACTGATGTATGAATTTGTGTAAAAGTCAGTATTAAGCCAAAAGAGGTGTTGTGCTCAAATATTTAGTAAAAACAATACAATCAAAGCATTTTAACTCAGAATTGTTTTTATTTGAGGTATGCTTGTTTTTTTTTATTCCATGATATTAGCATAGCCATATACAACAAATTTTACAATAGAGAAAACTTTTCATAAAAATATCTGCCTTGAACCACATTTTTTTTTAGTTTTCTTCAGTGGTTACTACTGAAACTAGTTAATCTTATATGAAAAACTTAATTTCCCAGTGGTAGCAAGTATTTATGAAAAGGAATATTCTGTAGGGACAGCTAGTTACAATATTGAGCACTGACTTCATTTTTATATTACAGTGCTGACACCCAAGAAAATGAGATGCAATGGATTACAATTGAAACCTTAACAACGAGGACGATAAGCATTTTCAGATCTCCAAGTTAATTGTACAGCAGCTCTCTACACACACATGATCAATCATATAATGATTCCATCAACATAAAAAAAATCTAAGCAGAAATGTCTCATTTACATTAATAATGTCCACAAATTATATGAATTCATTTTGCAAGTGATGGATAATTTAAGCTTTCATCATCTAAAGCTTGTCTTTTTTTTCAAGAGAAATGGACTATTTCATTTCTAATGAGTGCATTGATGATACATTTAGTTGCAGCAGATGCAAAATCAACCACAACAACAAAAAAATATATTTTGAACCAGCAGAATAAATAAACATAGGAGAACATTTTAAAATAAAAGAGAGAGTATTCTTCATGTTGAAATAGTGACCAAGCCAGAGAAAACCTTAAGCACTGTTAAAACTGAAACATTAACACTTACATAGAGAGCAAAGGAAAGTGCAAATAATTATTCATTAATTTGGTTCTTTTTCAGATAAATACTGTCACCAGAAAAGATCAAAAACAAAAAAAGCCCACAAATGACTACAAAATAGTTAGCGAAAGAATTACAGTTGTAAAGCAATTGGAATTGGTTAGGCATACAATGCACTGCATGAATCGGCAGAACAAAATGAAAATCATAGATTTACAGGTATATATTTTATTGTTTGGATTTACCACTATAATAGTAAAAGTGTCAAAACCCCACACTTTGCTAAACAATTGAAAAAATTCAGATTGCTTGATATTGTGGCAAAAATCCTCATCCTCCCTTAGCTTTTTTTGAGCGCCAGAATGATGGAAATCGTGTTGCTCTGCAATGTTTTACAGTTTTACTCTCCCCCAGACATTCAAATAGTTAACATATCACTGTTACAAGGTATTTAAAACATAGTTAGTGCAATAATTTGCAAACATCTTGCCACTGGATACAACATTTCATTTTTAATATACTTTAAAGCTTGAACAGATAAAAAAGAAACAGTACTAATACATAGTGGGACAATGCCAGTGATAAAAATATTCTGTTTTTCATTGGAGATACAATGATTTCCAAAGAAATAAAAAATCAAGCAGAATCCACCATAAAAAGCATTTAACTACAAGAACCTTTGAGCACCTTGATGCCTTAACCCTTTGAGTGCTAGAGGGGTACGCAACGCATTGCTTTGCAATGCGTTGTGTACCCCTCTGGCATTCAAAGGGTTAAACCTTTGAGCGCCAGAGGAGAGGCTAATGGACCGGAAAGCAATGTGCTGGACATCCCTCTAGCACTCTAAGGGTTAAATATCCAAATCCTTTGGAAAATTCAGTTTTTGGTATTAAGAACATTCTGCCCTTTTACCCGGCCTTTGTTTCAGATATATTGTCCCTTTTTGTATCATCCAGTTGTAGGAAATGCAGTAGTTTGCAAATAAATCTCCCATAACACATTTTATGTCCTATGTAATATTGAGCTTCATTAATCAAGAGAAGGTATTCTGGAGCAAACCAACGGCATCATAGAGTTGAAGTGAAAATTTTGCAGATTCTTAGATGCTAGGGAGGTATCCAATGCACTGTGAATATGCAGATACCTCTGTAAAATTAAAGGGATTAAAAGACTCCTTTAAATCAATGGTAATTTTAAAGCTGAACTTTCACCCTCTATAAAGCCTCCCTCCAATAATTAGGCATATGGTGACTGGGTTCATAACAGTGCTATTATCTCTCATAAGTACCCGGTTCTGAAATAATCCTTATTCTACGGAGACTGCATTAGAACCGTCTGCGCCATCAGTTCCTTCCAGTGCCTTATGGCACCATACAGTGCCTCCTAGAGAAGACCACGACAGACAGAGCAGGCATACAGAAGTCTCTAAGCCATGATGTCTGCATGCAAGCCTGGATTCTGGTATCTGAAGAATAAGGATTATTTCAGAACAGGGTACTTATGAGAGATAATAGCACTATTATGAAGCTAGTCACCATATGCCTAATTATTGGAGGGCAACTTTATAGAAGGTGAAAGTTCCACTTTAATTCCTCCTCTATTACCTTGATAAATATGACTCCTTGTATAAGAAAAATAATATTATCATAAGAATCCTACATACTGGTGTTCATTATTATCTTTGTCACAGTAAACAAATACATACAGACTTAAGATGATTTGTTATTTCTATAATGGTAATTAACATGAGTGCATCAACATGTCTTAAATGGAATCTATAATGAATACTGTTATGATACTATTTAATTTAACCCCTTAATGACCAGCCGCGCAGGCCACGGACTATTTTTATTTTATTTTCAGATCCGACTCAGGGCTCCCTGTATGGTGTGCAGTCACACTGGGAGCCCTGAAATCCATGACGGTCCTGATATGTCATGGGTCATTCAGTCACTTTTACCCATGACGTACCAGGACTGTCAAGGATCGTTAAGGGGTTAAACAGTCTTAACCTTGTCAATTTTGGAGAGATTTTTTAATACATTGCAAATACAACACAAATTGCTCCTGTTAGTCTTTTTGGGATCAAAAATCTGTCCCCTTTGTGTGGCAGGGGGGTAGAGCTAAACAATCAAGTCCATGACTTAAAGGAATAGTAACGCTAATTACTGAAGGGTTTATGCTACTAAGTAAAAGGGATACTCCCACATCTGAGGTGTTTTATTCAAAAGTTATAACAGCTCATACTTGCATTCTTTTAGGCGCAGTACCTCCATAATTTGAAATATTACAGTGATACTGATATATATGTATATATACACACACAAATATGTGTGTTTCTTTCCATATTAAAGCGGAACTAACACCCCTATAAGATGTAGCCTGAATTAGAGCACTATAATCCATTATAATGCACTGTGTATTTATTTTATTTTGTAAACTTGTTATTAAAGAATAATCACTAATTGCAAAAGGTACCTGGTGACGTCTTCACCCCGGAAAAGCGCATTGTGCATGTCAGCACAGAGCTGATCGGCTCTCTTGTAACTCCCTCCGGCTACACGAAAACACCTTCGTCATCAGCTTTAGATTCTCGGACCAGCAGGAGAATCTAAAGCTGATGACGTAGGTGTTTTCATGTAGCCGTTACAAGACAGCCGGATTATAACGGATGATAGCGCTCTAATTCAGGCTACATCTTATAGGGGTGTTAGTTCCGCTTTAAGCGTTATTATTTCTTAAGTCATAGGCATCACTTGCTCATCATGCTGTCCCCAACAGACTCCCTGTAGTCTTTCAAGAGCACTGCCACAGAAGACTGAATTATGAGAATTCCATGTATCTCAATTTAATCTCTCTCTCAGTGTGATGGCTGAAGGAGTCACATTTCTGACTCCGGATTGACTCTCTAGTAGACCTGCTGTGGTGCAGTCCTAATGGGGCTCACATCAGCTGTTTTGTGGGTAAGAAAACTGACCCACTTTTCCGTTGGGGTGGGGGTTTACACCATCTGGAGGTTTGTGGCTCACAGCCACAAACTTAGCCTAATACTATTATATACAGCTATCTAGACTGCTAGGGTTAGGATAGAAATCACCCCTATCAATCTATGGGGACTGCTGGGCCACACGCCACGAGACCCAGAAGTAAAAAAAACATGAAGTCTAACAGTTCTATGAGGGCAGGCCCAGTATATTTAGCCTCCAACTCCAGTGGTTGCACTTCAGAGTATGTACTAGAGCAGTGCTGTCCAGGTTCAGTCCTCAGGGGCCACCAACAGGCCAGGATTTAGGGATTTCCCTGATTAAGCCCAGGTGAGTTAATCAGTGGCTCATTCATTGTGACTGACTCACCTGGGCTTAATCAGGGAAATCCTTACATCCTGGCCTGTTGGTGGCCCCTGAGGACTGAACTTGGACAGCCCTGTACTAGAGCATATGGACTTTAATGCTAGCAAGCCTCTTGCTCCTGCAACATAGCATGAACAGAAAAATGGCATAAAGTACACCGTTTCCACTGTGCTTGTTTAAAGGGATAGTAATACTTTCATATTACTAATCCCCATAGTGTAGCTCTTTAAAAAATAACTTAATAGCCCCCAGTGTCATGTCTCAAACCTTAACCGTAAGCAAAGTTCCCCCCTCCCTCTCCCTTCCCTGATGTCAGCGTTGTACTGACTGCAGGGATATCCGGTTTTATTTTTCATTAGGCGGCTCTGCAGCAGAGCCGCGATCGCGTTAGGTCTTCTACGTGTGCTTGCAAACCAAGCACACGTAGAAGACAGTTTCAGTTAAATAATTCTGTTTTACTAACGCAATCTCGGCTCAGCTGCAGAGCCGCCTGATGAAAATTAAAACTGGATAGCACTACAGTCAGTACAACGCTGACATCACGGAAGGGGGAGGGAGGGGGGACCTTTGCTTACAGTTATCTCTCAAACCATAAAGGTTTGAGAGATGAACCTGGGGGCTATTAAATAATTTTTTAAAGAACTACACTATAGGGATTAGTAATATTAAAGTATTACTATTCCTTTAATACGTGGCATTAAACATGTCGTAGATGAAAGGAACTACTCAAAACTCCCATAAACTGCTCCATCCTTGACACAAGTCGTATTAAGGAAATTATTTTCAGTGAAAGTAAATTAGCTCGCTTATCAATCCACTGGGGCTCACAGTGAATCCCAGTTTAATCCGAAAGTCTACTTCTTGAGAAGCAGGCCTTCCAATTGGGCACTAACAACACAGTATTTGTCCTGTAAGTAGCAGAATCTGTCTTATAATAGTCTTTATAACAATTATCTGCTTTAATTTTGGGACAAATTCTCCATTTTGTGAATAGATTCCATTGAAACATGCTGATTGCCAGTTTTCATCATAGAAAATTTACTGTTGTATGCACAAAGTAGAGTAGAGCAGGCCAAAACAAACTGTACTGCAGGGAACAAATAAAACTTCCCAGATTTCCTTTGATTTAAAGGGATAATAACACTTATTACAGAAAACTCGATCTTTCAGGGACTATATACAACAAGGGTAATTCTAGAACTGAGAAGTTTTATTCAAAGTTTATTGCAGCTCAAACTTGCATATTTTATCATGGCCTGAAAATTTATGGTGACTGTAACTGTTGCAACAACAGTCTATGGGCAGCAAAGGTCACTTGACAATAACCCTCCATAGGATGCAATGAATGTGTACTGCACCCAAAAAACGAAAGTTGCAACTGCAGTAATGTTTGAATAAAACATCTCTGAGCAGTGGAATTATCCTTGTGTGCATATGGCCCACTGTGTTCCACAGGTTCTAGGTGGAGCCATGTAAATGGCAGCACTTACAGCGCTATTATTGTATTCTAGTTTCCACAAAGTGAAGTGAGTTCCTATGAATTATCCATACAGACAGTCTTGGTGAGGTACACTGTTCAAATTAACCATTTGAGTAACAGAGGGGTGGTAAATGCATAGCTTTGGAAAGCGTTGCACACCCCTCTAGCACTCGAATGGTTAAAGGACATAGGAAAAAAAAATAAATCACATAAATACTATATTTACTTTATGTAGCAATGAGGTAGAATGGTTTCAACATATGAATACATTTCAGAATCATAATTAAAAATGGTTTAAAATAAAACATATAAATTAGGCATGATGTAAAACTAGAGAAAAACAATTCAGTTCCGTTTAATATTTTGAACCACATACACAAAGTCAAAAGTGTAGCAATTCTGAGGAAAACCACCTGAACCACATAAAATTCAGATTCCTTAAAACTGGTTATTTTTTAACCCCTTAAGGACCGCAACTGGCACTTAAGGGCCATGGACCTTTTTTTTTTAAGCAATCCTGTTCAGGGCTCTCCAAACGGCGTGCAGCCACACGGGGAGCCCAGAAATTCATGACTGTCCTGGCACGTCCTTATTGCATGTTGGACCCATGATGTGCCAGGACTGTCATGTGTCCTTAAGGGGTTAAAGAGCTTTCAAAATCAACTATATTTTTGTTAGCCTTATGTATTTCAAACAATAGTTTATGAGATATTTAGGTTTATATATTTGTCAGTTTATTCATATTATCTAGTACTTGTTGGTAGGAAGCGACATTTGGGATAGGAAGTACTTTGGTAGTGATTACCATATATGCACTGACAAATTAAAAAAAATGTATATATATATATATATATATATATATATATATATATATATGTATATATAGATCTTATATAATAATTTGCTAAATTGTTTGTCAGAAGCCATCACACGCAGTAGAGACAGTCATGCGCACTACAGACTACCTGCGCCACGGCTGATAACGGAGCGGGGCTCTGAATTCAGACCGTAGTCCTCATATCAGCCGCAGAGAGGGCAGTCTCTACTGTGCATGACTGCACCGCGGCCGTTGCTGGGTGGCACTGCAGCCCGTGTACACTGGCTCTTCAACTAGTATATATATATTAAACTATTGTTTTAAATAAAAAATACCATTATAAATGCACTGTATATACTGTAGATGCTTTTCAAAACTTTCTATATCATCTATTTATTACAAATTGACCATTCCCCTTCAAATGGGTTTTTATCCTTTTCAAAGCTAGAAAAGTATCCCATTGTATATAAATGGTAATGTTTGGTTTGCTCTATAATTGCTCCACTGTACTTTGTGCATTTGGCTGTTTGTTTTCAAGAACTAATGATAGGTGTAAAGGTGCTCCTATAAAATACTTCTGATAATGCAGTATTGATTTATATATTCCCACATAATACTGCTGAAAGGCTGATTCATACTATCAATATGTAACATATTTACTAAGGAGTGGAAAGCTACTTTACCTACAATAAGTATGAGCCCTCCTTGTCCTACGTGCCATGGTTATTTTTTTTCGGGGGGGTTTGTCAGGAACAGAGACGCTTTCACTTAAAGGGATGGTAACACTTAATATGTAAAAAATATATATATATAGTAGAGTTTATCCTCCTGAATTTTTTCGGTGCAATATCTCAATGGCCTGAAATTATACAGTGGCGCTGTTGCTACATTAACCTATGGACAGCTTTGGTCAGTTGACCATAAACATCCATAAGCTGGTGTAGCAACAGCACCACTGTAACATTTCAAGCCATTCAGATACTGTACCTGAAAAGTTCAGGTTTGAGCTGCAATAACTTTTGAATAAAATACCTTTCAGCAGAAAAAGTACCCTTGCTTTACTCCTTAAGATTAACCCTACAATATTTTGTTTTTTTTACTTATTAAGTGTTACTGTCCCTTTAAATGCACTAATTTCTGTCCCTTGGTGAAAATCATATTACACAAAGGGATCAGGGTACTAACTGAGTAGATTTTTACCAGGGTATCACCCACAGAGAAAACTTCTAAGCACAAAGCACCCTATTTCTCAATTATATGTTTATTTGTTTATTTAAATTCACATGGTTTATTGTGACTACTAAGGGCCCTATGTTGAACACTTTGAGCGCAAGAGGGGTATGCAGAGCATTGTTGACCAATGTGTTGTGCACGCCTTTGGCACTAAAAGGGTTAAAAGAAAAGTGGATGCATGACATCACTAGAATGTTAGTAACTTGTATACAGACAGGAATCTTTCTATATCCAAAAAAAGATTTGTTATAAATTGTAGTCATTTGTATAGGGTAAATGAACAATGCGTATATTTATAAAATATCTTAAAGCTCATTTTATATCACTTTGGTTTATTTGGTGAATGTGTATAATACTTAAGGACATCCACTTTTTTTTACTTTCGATAAAATCTGCCCCATTTCTTTAGACATTGAGTATATTACAATTGATTATGTCATTTGCCGCTTTATGATGAAACATCTCAAAATGTAAACCCATAGGTGGAAAAATGGCAGATTAAAACAAATGAAGTACTTGTTCTAAACTCTTTAACCCTTTGAATGCCTTGCAATGAGTTGCATACCCCACTGGCACATCAAAGGGTTAAAAAAAAAAATCACGATATACATTTATGCCGGTATTCATCATGGAGCGATCAGATTTATCAAACTGGAATTATAGAAACAAAATTGAAGTTTTGGAACTAAGTAACATCTGATTTCATTTGGTGGAAGTGCTTGATGAGATTTGTTCTAAAAGTGGATGTGTCACCCATGTATAACATAGCATAAATAGGCTACATATCAAATACTACTAAAACGGCCTTCATTTTTTTTTTTTTACATTTTATTTTGTGTAAATGTAACTTATAAAGTCTGGGCTGCAGCTACTTCCGCATAGACTATGGTTATATGCTCTGTACCCACAGTCCGTCGCTCTGCCTCTGATCTCCTCCCTGCTCCGATGACGGAGGGTTCTGTCTGTAAGCTGGAGCAGTCTCATTGGCTAGATATCGATCTCTGCCAATGAGACCGCTCCAGTTTACTGACAGACGCCTCTGTCATTGGAGGAGGGAGGAAAGCAGAGGCAGAGAGAAGAACTACAGTCTATACGGAAGAAGCTGCAGGACTGACTTTATAAGTTAAATTTACACAAAATAAAACTTAACAAAAAACAAAAATGAAGACCATTTTAGTAGTATTCGATATGTAACCTAACTATTTATGTTATGTTATACATAGGTGACACATCCACTTTAATCTTTAGGCTATGCATGTTTTTCCTGTAAACTGTACTGAATCTACACAGGTTACAAATAGATTAGATACCATTTAAATGAACATTATTGCCTAAACATGAATAGCGTTCATACCCTATTTAATGTCATGGCCGGCCAGCTCCAAAAGGGACTGACAGTGCAGGCGCACAGATGTCACTCTGGCAAGATGTCCGTGCTTCCTGCTACTGTCAGATTTGAATAAGTAGAAAATCTTTGAAACCAGGTAATATTTCTGGCGACTAGCGCTACTAAGCAGCTAGTCGCCAGATGAAGACTTAATTAACATACAGTTTTTGCGGGGTGGTAGTTCCCCTTTAAATAGTACAATCAAATGTGGAGAACAGAAGGATCAGAGGGCCCTGCTCATGAGAGATCACATCTCATTGCAGCTAAGCATGATCAATTGACCCCCTCTATGTATATAAAAGTGGTCAGGACAATCTCAAAACATTTATTGCTGTTTATGGTTTTAGTTGTTTTTGAACAGGCCTGATAGTGAGTTTTAGCTTTTATTTTGAAAGATTTTAGAAAATTCTCACCAATTAAAAAATATATATCTAAAATATGGATTTGAGCCATTTTCATGTTTTTGGAGACAATGTCCCTCTAATTCAGATAGAAATGCATGAGTATGTTGGAAAGTCAATAACAATGTTTTAAATGTACCCCATGCACCTTTATTAACAAATCTCAGAACAAACCTCATTCATAAAGGGCAATTAACATGATGAAACAAAAATAAGTGTTAAAACAGTATTTGATGTATGCTCCCTCAACCTCTAGGAGTAGAATCATTATAACCTTAACTCTTTGAGTGCCAGAGGGGTAAGCAACTCATTGCTTTGCAATGCTTTGTGTTTCCTTCTGGCACTCAAGGGTTAAAGCTCTCAGTGTACAGGCCCCTCCCATGATTTTCTTTGCCAAAGCTAGTATTGTGAGCTCCAGAGAGATAATTGGCAAATCCTGTTAAGACACACCCACCTGCACGGTTAACAGGGATGTGGCTGCCACTACCAGTTTCACCTCTTTCAGGAGGAGGGACTAGAAGCTAATATGGGACACTGAGGGCTGAAAGTTTATAATGTTGCTACACCCATAGGTGGGCATATTAGCAACTAATGAGACATGTGTGCATTCAATCTCCTCTGTGTGGCATTCAGTCTCCTATTGTTGTTTGCAACAACAATAGAAAATTGAACGCCACACATATGATCTCTCATTAGTTGTTGCTGTTCAGATCTATGGATGTAGCAACATTATAAACTTTCAGCCCTCAGTGTGCAGGTCTCCACTGAACTTCTAGTCCCTCCTCCTAAAAGAGATGAAGCTGTCAGTGGCAGCCTCTTTCCTGTTAACTGTGCAGTTGGGTGTGGTTTCACAGGATTTGTCAGTTACCTCTCTGGAGCTCAAAACACTAGCTAGGAGAATCATGGGGGACAGTACACAGAGAGCTTTATGTTCTTAATAATTCTGCTCCTAGAAGATGAGAGAGCAGCAATACATATGTGTTTGTGTGTGTGTCTCCATATGTGATATTTCCTCTTGAAGTCCATAAACATAGTTCACTTACACATCTAAATGTCAGTGGCAGGAACAGGTTGATTGGTTCTATAACACAAATAGAAACACTGAGGCAAGGTACAGTCACATGCTAAGAAAGGCTCAGACCTTCTCTGGCAAAACAACAGTTTTATAAAAACTTTAACCCTTTGGGTGAGAAGGAGGTATTTGATGAATTGCACTGATTAACCCTTTAACAACTAGCCGCATGGCCGGCAATTAAGGACCACGGGGCACTTTTTTTCCCAATGGATTCAGGGGACCCTGAATGGCATGCAGCTGTGCAGAGACCCCTGAATTCCATGACGTGCCAGGACCATCATGGGTCCTTTATGCAAGTTTTCCCATGACGGTCATAGCACGTCATGGGTTCTTAATGGGTTAATGACCACAGAGAGAGTGCAGTGCATTGCTTCCCATACCACCTTTTCCTTAAAGGGTTAAAGAACCTCATACAAACAAGAAGGATGCTGTTACACAAACGGTAAGCGAAGAGTTCTGGTAGCTGTACTGGACTTTTAATAAGAATGATAAAACATACCTTATTTATAGCTTTGGACTCTAGTTTCGGTATGATCCTGTACTAGTGCATTGGTCACATCTAAACAATTTTTAATTGTCTTTTATTAGAACAGTTCCATTAAAAGGAAACTACCAATCAATGAAAGTATATGTACGCTAATAATGTAGATGGTTTTTATTAAGCAGTTTGCAGTACACTGCTACCAAGAAACAAATGTCAAAGTGCTATACACACAAGCACAGCCACTTTTCTCCACAAAAGGGACAAAGTTACACAACTGCATGCAGTCATCATAGATGAACGGGCTAATGTGTGCATTTCACCATGAACAGATTTTACCTAGAAATTATACACCATTCACATTTGGTTTGTGATTCATATTATAATTTCTACTCATTTTGGATAGCTCTGTTATCAAAACCTTTATTTTCAAATTGGCTAAAAAGGCACCTGGGCCCATAGGCATTGATGAGATTAATATATACCCCAGGGATAGCAACCGTGGTCCTCACAAGCTACCAACAATGCATGTTTTCAGGATATCCCTGCTTGAGTGCAGGTGGCTCAATCAGTGGCTCGGTCACTTTAATTAATTCAACTGTACTTAAGCAAGGCTTTCACGAAAACATGCACTGTTGGTAATCATGAGAACCAAGGTTGGCTACCCCTGATATATACATATAATTTAAGGGATAGTAATATTTCTTCTGTGAGGTGCTTCATTCAAAAGATATTACAGAACAAACTTGCATTTTTTTTTGAGGCCAAGATTTTTGGCAGCTAGGAGGTGTTGTTGCTGTTAATGCCAGTGAAATGCAGTGTTGCAGACCAGTTTTCCATCGATGGCGGGAGCAACAGAACCAACTAGCAGCAAAACATGTTGAATTAATACTATCAGAAATATCTGTACTAACTTTTGAAAAAAGCATCCCCCAGCATTGGAAGTACCTACAACATATATATTTTCATAGTTTGAGTTTACACCCCCAATATATTGCATTTCTGTTTGGTGCTTTCTATTGTGGTGCTTTAGATGTTGAAGAAATTGCTCAGTGATCAATTCTGTCCATAGATAACAATGACAACAGTGCCACCAAAAGGTAATTAAAAATTCAGCACCCATCCTCTCCTACAAATGTTATTTTTCCTTTATGATAGCTATTTGAACAAGGCACCTCCTAAGGTTGGCAATACCTTTGTTTACAGCTAGAAAAGTATAAAACACATTATACAATGGGCCTTCTGTTCAAAAGGAAACCCGGAAGTATTCTGGGGCAAATCATGGGGGAGTGTGGGGAGATAAACATCCATGCCGATTTAACCCTTTGATTTATCCATCACATTGCAGTTCAATGCACTGGATAGATCTCTGGCGAATACACCTTTTAACCCCTTGAATTCTGGATAGAAATGTGTATTATTTACCCCATGGTATAAATCGGTTGTTCCAGGCCTCAGATTTCTACTGAACGTAAGACCCAATACATATTTTTATAATATCACTTCAGCTGGACAGGTTCTCCTTCAGACGGAACTCTGAGTGCCAAAGAGGTGGGCAACGTATTGCTTTGCAATGCATTGCGTACTCCTCTGTCACTCAAAGGGTTAAATGTAAAAAGCAAACAAACTAATTGATATTTTACGTGAAAGCAAGTGGTCATCATTTGAAAATATCAAACGTTTGTGTGACAGAGGGGTATCCATTGCATTGCTCTACAATGTGCTGGATACCCCTCTGGCATTCAAAGAGTTAAGCATTACATGACTTTTTATTCTCCTCACTTTGGGTGAACTGGATAATGAACCAGTATGGATTTTTTTAGTATTATTATTTTTTTAGTATTATTATTATAAAATAAAACTAATTTAGCTAAACTTTGCCAAATTATAGTCCATATGAACTTTGAATACCATTGTTAACCCCTTAACAACAGGCCACACGGGGACCCCTTAATGCAAGTATACCCATGATCATCCTGTCACGTCTTGGGTCCTTAAGGGGTTAAGAAATCAAACTAACTTTTTACATCTGGAGATAAACATATTAAATGAGAAGCTACACCACCTAATAAAAAATCCCCATTTATCATACTTTGGCCAAAAATCCTAATGGCCTCTATGAATTTTTCCCTTGTGCCTTTGTTCAAGAGCTAACATCTTCAGTCAGTCCTGAATGTAATTTCCTTGGTGGTGGAGCAGGCAGTGCAGACCAGATGTAGGGCTGGATTTCCCAGTAGGCACAGTAGGCAACTGCCTAGATCTCCAAATCTTGAGAGGCACATCATCTATGTTGGCCACACCCACATACTGAATTGTGGGTGTGGCCAGAGCAATCTCAATGTCCTTGCTCCAGTTTTACACCCCTTTACAAGCTATCATTAAAGGGATAGTAATGTTTCATAATAAAAGCAGCTCTAATTAATCATCATAGTATTTGGACTTTGGAGAGTGTTATTTCAATTCTGTCAGAGTTGTAGTTCCAAAGTAATTCAATGACAAAGTGTCCCCCTCCCGCCCCTTTTACTGATGTCACACTGTTCAGCTAGAGCAGAAGGGAGGTGTCCAGGTAGACTGCAGAGAGGGACAATCTTCAATTAAGATAAGGGAAAAACCTGAAAAGCTTGTCAAGGGGGGCAGGGATTTCATTGTTTTCATAGGAATAAGAGTTTCCCCTGCTGTTATCTGTCCAGTCTATGGACTGCATTCCACATCTGAGAAGAGATTGTTTACACTAGGTAAAAGGGGCGGGAGGGGGAAACTTTCCTTGTGAATATCTCATAAACCATAAAGGTTTGAGAGATAAGACTTATATCATTCTTCATGTTTTTTAATACCTACAAAATAAAATAAAGTTAAAATGAAGTATTACTATCCCTTTAAAGCTCTTGGATGCTAGAGAGATCATTGTGAAGCAATGCCTTGGAGATCTCTCTATCAACCAAGGAGTGTTTTTTTTTTTTTTTTGCTTGTTGTAAGTCAAGGGTATTTTTGGTGCCAGGAAATAGTGTATGGGTCTGGGGGTGGGGCCATATGAGGAATGGGGGTGTGGTCATGAGTTATGCTAAGGGCACCTAGAGTGCCTTGCCTAGGGGCATCTGGGATGTAAATCCAGCCCTGACTAGAGGGGTGTGAAATAAATTGAGAAGCAGTGCATTGTACAACCCTTTGGTTCTTAACCCTTTGAGTGCCAGAGGGGTACGTTCCCCTCTGGCACTCAAAGGGTTAAAGGGTGAAGAGGGCAGAGTTTGTTTTCTGTGGTCAACCATCAGGTCTACTTCAATGGATATGATATCCAGAACTGACTGGAGATGATGTCTTGAGCAAAAGACACAAGAGCAAAATTCATAGGGGCAATTAGGATTTTCTGGTTACAGCAGGGTGAGTGGGGGGTTATCATTAGGATGTGCTACTTAATGAACAGTAAATAGCTCTTATCCCCATAATCTCTCCAAAAGGTTCAAAAAGGTAAAGGTAAAATCAGTTTTATCCATTTGAGTTCTGAATGGATGTGCTTTGCAATGTGTTATTGAACATCTCTCTCTGGTACTCGAGGAGTTAACCCTTTGAGTGCCAGAGGGGAACGCAACGCATTGCAAAGTAATGCGTTGCGTACCCCTAGGGCACCCAAAGGGTTAACTACATATTACATTATCGACACACAAAAAGTAATAGATGTAAATAATTAATAAATTATAATTTCTCTGTGTATACCCCTTCATTCTATTATTTACCATTAAAAAAAGAAAATGTAGTTATTTAAAATATTTTTGTTTATTCAAATGGGTCACAATTAGTGTTTTCTGAAATGTGTAATATTTCAAATAATGTCTATTACAGAAAAACAATGTATCATATTGTTAATCAGTAAATAATTCACCAGTTACAGGTGGAGTTATGGATTGACTTGTAGTGTTATTGATCTCCAGTACAAGACTAAGAAAGTCAGTTCTGGACAACTATGGAAAAGCAGATTTTTTTTTAATATACACTTTAATTAATGGGGAGCTATAGCCCTCAGCAGACCACCCCCCAAAAAAACTCCCCCCCCCAAAAAAAAAACCCTTACCTTATTAGACCATACCTCCCAAATGTCCCTTTTTAGGAGGGACAGTCCCTCTTTGAGACCTAAATCACTCTGTCCCTCTTCTCCACCCTGGTGTCCCTCTGTTTAGGAGATCAGACTGTGTGGTGTGTATATATAAGTGTATCACTTTGCTCTACAGCAATACAACTCACATTAATGTTTGTATAGACTTCATTATCCATGTCTATAAATGAGTCTGTGTAGATGAAATACTTTGGTTTTTCTCTAAATAATGTATTCAGTTACACAAGGAGGTGTCAATAGGTCATGAAATAACCTAAATATTCTCAGAAATGCTGCAGCCACCAGTAACGCCCCCAGCAAAACCTCCTAAATCACAAGTGTCCCTCTTTAGCCATTTGATATGTTGGGAGGTATGTTAGACCATTAATATGGCATGCTTGGGTAAGAGGAGCTGCAACACTTCCTGTCCTCAACCATTCAGAGCCCTGTCATGCACCTATGGCTAAGAATTTCAACGTTTTTGTCTCTTCTGTTGAACCTATTCTGGTTTATTAGAAAACAATATAAAACCAGAAATCTAAGCCATAGGAATATGATGGGGCTTTAGGTCTGTAATAAGCTATTACAGGGTAAGGACCAATGGGAGGATGGTGGAACCCTCTCACCATGCAACTTCTATGGAACACTACAATCAGAGTTTTTGTTTCCTTGTGGGGTGGTTCTAATTCTAGCTCTCTTTTAAGTAAATTTGGCTACATAATTGAATTGTGTTATATATCTTTCAGGAAGTGTGAGTAATACCTTATCAAATACAAACAAAAAACCTAAAGGGTACCCTGCCCTGGGGAAACCATTATTTTTTCATAATATTCCTGCACTTACCAAGGTTCTGCTACAAAAAAAATCATCACTATTTTTGTTTTGCAGCTACCAGGATGATTCATTGATACTCCTTTTAAATCATCATTAAGAAACAAAGTGATTAAGCCAGAGGCACAGCTACCACATATGATATGTGATGACATTTCCAAGATGGTGGCACCCTCTTCTATGAGTCAAAAATTAATTTCTTGATCCCAGGAAAGTGCAGGCTCCTTATAAAAAATAAAGGTAATTGCACATTTTTAAAAGGAAAGTCTTTTCTAACATGTTAAGAGTATGTGTGAAATGTAGAGACAAATTTGCAAAAGAAACAGAAAAAACAGTAGGTACAATATTTTCTTTGATATGATTTTCAGTGCATTTATTTCATGTTTTAAATGTACATCAAACCCCAGTGCTTTGAAACAGTTTTGCTACTGTTTCCATTAAAGTAAACAAAACAATACATTCAAAAAGCCAGGCTGTTCTGTTCATGCAGTGGCAGGATTTGGGTCAGCTCTATACATATAGTTCCATAGTCAGAGATAAGACCCAACATAAATTAGATGTCATGAAAAGAATTCTAAATCAATACAAATAAAGAAAAAACAGTGGAGGATGGTACACTCTGGAAAATAAATATAGCAAACCAAATATCACAAACTTCTATCCACCATGAGTGCCAGTTAGCTTGTAAAGAGATATTAATGTGTAAATTCACTAAATTTAAATCTATAGTTTAAAAATGAAATGGGGAAGAAATTGCTCCTAATAATAACAACCCCCTAATTACCTTTCTATTGCCTAAACATCCTAATGACCTGTATTCATTTTTCATTTGCTCTCTGATTCAAGAGATAACATATTCAGTCAGTCCAGGATGAAATGTCCATAGAGACGGACATGACAGTTGCTAGCAGGACCACATGACACAAATTCTGCTCATATGGTGATCTTAATCTATTAATAAACATAGGAATGTGCAACGCATTACTTTAAAATGTGCTGCACAACCCTCTGGTCTTTATAGGGTTGCGAGGGCTCATGCACTCTGCTTGCTTCAGTTTGTAAAACTTGCTAGCAGCTATGCTGTCTGCCTCCATGGACATGACATCCAGGACTAACTGAAGACATTATCTCTTGAAACCAAAACACAAAGATCATAAGGGCCAAAAGGATTTAGGGGTAACAATTAGGAAGTGTCAGTTCTCCTTTATGTGTTGCTAATATCAGGTACATTCTTAAAAATACTTTGGAAGTTATAGATGTTTTATTCTCTCTCCCCTTACCATTGAAGCGGGCTGTCCTGGTGACTTGTCTGACAGAGCTTGGGTTGCCATGGCAACCCTACCTGGTGCTCATACTGACAGAGAAATTCACTGTCAATGACTCCTTTCACCTCCTCCTGCTCACTAACTACAACACAGTTAGTGCTCAGGACTAAATGTAAAGAGTTATAAAGACCAAAAGGGGGAGATTTATAAATCTGGTGTTATGAAAAATATGGAGTACAAATTGGCATAAAAATGAAAGTTGCTTTTTAAAAAAGAAGCTTATGCCAGTTTAGGATGCTTTAACAGCACGTAGTTGTATTTTGGGAAAAGTGATGATACAGCTGGCGAAAATTCCAAAGCAGTGAATTTATAAATAAATGTCACTAACTGCAACAATTTAGCAACAGAGTTTTTGTCAGAATCTTAACGTCAGTTTTAGTCTGTTCTTAAACATTCCAGGCATTAACATCAACTTACTAAAGCCATATTTATAAAGATGCCCTTACTCATTTATAAATCTGACCTGCCATTATCGCCAGTTGCCATGACTTAAAGACAATTCTTTTAAAAGTACAAAGAAAGTTTTTTTTATAAATCTCTCCCAAAGTCCTAACTCCTTATGAGCACTTGGTCGGGTTTCCATGGCAACCCCAGCACAATCAGTTGGACAACGGGATCAGATGCATCACTGGCAAAATATTTTATTTCAAAGTAAAGGGAGGGAGGAGGGAAAAAGAACCTTGATAACTTCCAAAATGCTGTGTTTTAAAGAGTGTGACTGACATCAACTACACTTAAAATGATAAACACCAGATCTAAATGTAGTAAATGTTAAGCATTATTATCTATTTAAACTGAATTGCATCACGATGCATTGGAGAAGTTTCTGGGAACCAAGAAGGTAAACAAGTTAAATCATACAGAGACCGTGCATTGGAATAAATCACAGATATACATATATATATATAAAAAATTAAGATTGTCTCTTTAAAGCTGTCAGAAGTTTCACCATGTTGTTCTTTGTGTACAGTAGCATATGAGAACTCCAAAAAGAAAGACAGAAAAACTTTCTTATCCTATATGTGCAGTGACAACACCATAAAGCTATGTTAAGTGTGTATGTATTAAACTTACAATATCCAATGAATCTTTCAACTTGGAGGCAAGTATTTATGATTAAGTTCTACAGAGATGTAAAAGGACGTGAGATTTAAAGATCTCATGTACAGTTATGTCTCTGAAGAATGCTCATAATGGCCCATTATATGGTATCATAAAAATGTACAATTGTTTGGACCAAATACAGCTACAAGAACTCCACGCCACAATCTGGAAAAGAAAAACAACCTATTTTTCAAACAATGTTCAGTTTTAGGTGTTTCTTTTTTTTTTTTTTTTTGGTTGCAATAAGCTGCTTGATTTTAGCAACTTTGAAAGCCATTCTTTTAAAGTCTTTCAATGGCCTTTGGTAAAGCCATTTAATATCCTCTAGATTGTTGAGGTTGTAATATCTGATGCTTCACATGGACCAACATACAAGTTTTAGATAGATGAGTAAAATGAATTTCTAGTTTTTAATCAGATACATTTATTATTCAGATGTGGTTACAAATATGAAAATATATTTATTGGTCAAATAAAAAGGCAGCATTAACTACAACTGGTTTATTGTTTTTCTAGATCCCATGTGAAGATCAGTACTTTGTAAATTACCTACAAAGTTGTGTATAACCAAAAAATACTATACACATTTGATACAATAATTGTTTTTAGGTAAGAAGGCTTTACATTTAAAACAATGCATGAAGGTTTTTTACAGAAGCTAAAATGAAATGATAAAGTGTATTGAGTTGTATCTGTTCACTTCCAAATGTGATATTTTAATACATATTGATGAGTAAAGAATAGTTTCACCTTATCAACTTGATTAACAAAGCTTTGATTTAATATCAAAACTGGCCACTCTTAATAATTCTCTTAATATTTATTAAATTATATTGGGAGTTAATTTGTTACACATTATAATAGCAAGACTTGAGCCACTTCCTTTTGAATCAACCAAATACATTCAAAGTTATTTTCCATGCCACTTTCTAATTGTTGAGGTAAACAAACATTTTAATATAAAGAAACACTGATGCCTATCATTACTTCTCAGCAGTAGATAGTGCTTTCAACACATTCCTTTGAGGTACTGTACAAATCAATCACTTTCCTGAGGTTTTGCTTTGCAGACAGTACATTAAAAGAAATGAACTGCAGAAATTAAGGTCCAGATTATGGTTTCCCTGTTTTACTGTTCTGCAGAACAGACAGGTCTGAGGGATACTGTTGCTCATAAAATGGCAAAAATCTGGCTCTCTGTCTCACACCACAATCGTTCATATCTAGTCCAGTAATGTTTGAAGTTAAAGCTCTTTGTATTAGCACATGCCACCAATGTAATTGTGAGGCAAACAAAAAAATAAAGCACCACTTCAGGCACTTGACAGCAACTAAATCTCAAGAACAGCAGAATGGAATCAATACACAGGGTTCAAGTCTTTCCAAAATCAACCCACTTTCACCCTGCTTCGTGCTGAGTATTGACTAGCTTGAACAGAACTAAGCATCAACAAATGTTCTCTCTTATATGTTATTTATTTCATAACATTGAATGTTTGATGCACTTTTCTTTCAAGTCTACCCTGACTCTTCAGATGCAAGGTTAATATGGTTGTCCAGGTACCCTATACAATTAGGACACTAGTGAAAAGGGAATATATTCCCTATGTTGCCTATGTTTGTGTGCCAGCATTCATAGCAATGTTTAAAGGATATCACTGACTGCAACCAAACATTTTGTTCCATTCAATATATGTATCAAGTTCTTTTTGAGATATGCTAGGTTGAATCTTGCAGAACACATTTTCAAAGTCTTGATATGTCACAGGCCTTAACTGGCTGGGCATAATGGCTGAAAGGTCTGAGGGTGGGATGGCATGTAGAGGACCTACCACGGCTTCCTGACACAATCGAGCCACATCAAGTCCAGAAAAACCATCTGTGCGTTGGACTAGGAGTGCAACCTCTTTGTCACTGAGACAGTAATTGTGCTGTGAGAGCAGTTGAATTATTATCTGGTGTCTGGCTGTGCTGTCTGGAAGTGGAATTAAAAGTCTCTTCATAAAATATCTCCGAAGAGATTCGTCTATTTCTTCGGGTTTACTTGTGGCACAAATTACAACTATTTGGTCCTCAGAGGAAGACAGAACACTGTCTAGCTGCATTAGAAATTCTGTTCTCATCCGACTTATTGGACTGTGTTCTTCACTCACTTGAGATGAAAGAAGCATATCAATGTCACTAACAAAGATCACTGATGGCTGTCGACACCTTGCTACAAGAAATGATGCATGGACAATTTTTTCTCCTTCTGTTATCCACTTTGTAACAAGATTGGAGCTGGCAAGTTTAAAGAATGTGGCACCAAGCTGACTTGCTATACATCTACCCAATAATGTTTTGCCTGTTCCCCTAGGTCCAAATAAAAGTATGCTCCGAGGCAAAGCAGTAAGTCCACTGAATGCATCAGATCGAATTACAGGCCATAAAACCTCTTCTTTAATGAAAGCCTTTACTAAATCAAGACCAGCAATTTCATCCCAGTCTACTGGATGTCCCTGGCTGATAATCTCATTTGTCACAAGGTCAATGAGGTGTGTGTCCGTGTTCTTCAGCTGTTCGTCCACAGAGTGGTTGGATGAGGTAGCTGTATGGAGTCCAGGGCCTTGCAGAGAATGAGGGAGGAGCTGTCTATGCTCATCATTTTGTTCATTAATGGTAGAAGAACTGTATTTGCCAAAAGGTTCACTTGATCTTGAGTTCTTTGTAGTGCTATATGAAGGTGGTGTTAGAGCTCTTGTGGACTGACTATTGAATTTTCTTTGTTGCTCAGAGGGCACTAGCTGCTTTGTTGGTTTAAATGCTAATGATGTTCCATCAGCACTTCTATCAAAACCATTTCCTCTATTTGAGTTTGATATACTAGTATCAGACATTCTGTACATGGGGCTATGTGAGGATCTCTGTTGGCCATAGCTATAATTGCCATAACTGGAGTCTATTTCTCCTTGCCCTGCCATATAGAAAGCTTTTCTTTTTAGTGAACTAGCTGAGCTATTAGCCAAAGCAGATGGTGCAATAGGAGTCAAGCCATGGCTTTGATAGTTATAGCCTGGTACAGTTGTGGGGGGGAGAGGTGTAGGAGCAGGAATACCTGAAGGAAGGTAAGCCGAAGGAGGGGGTGCACCTCCAGGACTGTACCCTGAACCAACAGCAGATTGAGGGGGATAGCTTGCAGATGGGTAGTTGTAACTGGAGAGATTCGAGGTACCATTATAGCCTGGCACCAGCGCTGAAGGTGGAGGTGGTTGTAAAAGTCCAGAGCTATGAAGAGGTGATGGATGAGGTGATGGGAGTGCAGATGCTGACTGGCTGCTGTAACTTGTATGCAAGTAGGAACCATTATATCCTGTAGCGTATTCCTGAGATGGTAGTCCAGAATGAAGACTTGGTACAGTGTGACTTCCACATGTACTAGTAGAATAACTAGGTTCTGTCAGGTTGCTTGCCACCCCAGGAGAACTGCCTATGCTGGCAGAGACATCTGATGGTGGGATAGCTGCTCCCACTCCAGCTTTGCTAGCTGCAATAACATCAGTAACACAGTTCATAGGATACACACTATCAGTCTGCCATGGTTCACTCTCAGTCTTTCGACCATTGACAAGACCCGATTGGGCTTCGCTGTAATTACTCAGTATGGGTCTTTCCATAGAGCCATCCAAAATTCCAGAATATTTTTCTGCATATTTCTTAAGCAAGTTAGATGCAGTCAAAGCTGATATGTCATCGTTGGCCCACGCATACTGATAAGTGCGTTGCAAGTGGCCTCGGTACGCTTCAACTTTATGAGCTGGTGACCGAGTGGTTGATGTTATGTCAAAGTGCTGCTCTGGCCACTGTGCATGCTCCGGCGTCCACTGCATCTTCAAGCCTAAGTGAACATGAGAGAAAAAAAATCAATCAATTCAGGCTCTACATTCAAATATACTAATTGAAACATATAACAAATGTTTCCAATATAATTAAATACAAACATAAACATTATTATTTGTAGCACATTAGTCATTTTTAAATCAACGTATTTTACAGATATTTTATGGTTTGGTTAATAAAGTTATGTGTGTCTCAATATCGGCTTTCAAATATCTGTTTCAGTTTTAGATTTTTTCCCAATCTAAAAATATGAGACACAGCTGACAGATCACATCTAGGATACCTCTCTTATTTGGTGCTGAGCACCTAGTTAGCACAGAATAATGCACCCTGTGCAGAACAATATGACACAGACATTGCAGGTCATTCTATAATCCAACTCTCATCTAAAGTGGTCTACGACAGTTTCAAATCTGCTTCGTGGAGTGCAGCAAAGCAATCTCCCAGGCAGCGGTCCATCGCTTTCATCACAGAAAGCCTACAACTCGGTATGAATGACAACTGCCTTCTTTCTGCTTCTGAAAAAAACCCATCACTTTTCTGATGCTCTCTGTTTTTCATTGTGCTCTTCTGGTGCAACAAAAAAAACCACTGACCAGTATCTAAAAACCTTTTAAGCAACACTGCCATAAAGACAAGGTGGCTAATGTATTAAGATGAATGACAGCAATTCTGGGGCAAACCACCTGCTCCATAGAAGACAAATGAAAAATCCCATTGATTTAAAAGGGGCATTTAACCCACTGAATACTAGAGGTGTCTTCTATGTGTTGCAAAGCAATGAGTTGCCGACCTCTCAAGCATACAAGGGGGTTAAAAGCTCTATTTTAATCCATGAGAATTTGGGGAATTTTTATTTGACCCCTACTGTGTAGTTGTTTTGCCCCAGAATTGCTCCAGATCATCTTAATATGTCAGAGCCATTTTAGCTAAAATTAATCTTTTTGAAGTCCAGTTGTTGCAGTGAAATTGAATGCCAGAAAGGATAACTCTCTGGCACTAAAATGGTTAATCTGTAGTGGTTGAAGAGGTTGATACATTCCTTTCTGAGATGTGCAAGAATTTAACACAAGAGTGTGCAACCTGCAGCTCTACATCTGTTATGGGACTGCAACGCACACCATATTCATACAGAAAATGCCTGGCTGAGGATTATGGGAGCTGTACAAAGGTAGACTGCCCCTGGTTTTACATCACTAGATCCGCTCTTTCTTTCCCTTTTTATTTACTGTAATACATTTCCTAGGTACACTATTTACATTTTGTAAATCTCTATGAGGCAGATATACTAAATCTAATTGAACTAATTCTGGGCATAACAACTGCACCATAGAAAGATTACAAAAAATCCCCATATCGCTACTGATTTCAACTTTGATTTTAACTGTAAATGCTAGAAGGGTCTTCAAAGCTCTGAAGACCTCTCTAGCATTTTAAGGGATAGTAATGTTTCAAAAAACAGCAGCATCAATTACTCTTCATATTATTTGTGCCATGGAGAGTGTTATTTCAATAGTCAGAGTTGTAATTCAAGAGTTATCAAAAGTTTCCCCCTCCTGCCCCTTTTACCTAGTATAAGCCATCTCCCCTCAGATGTGGAATCTAGTCTCTTGACCTGAAAGCTCACAGCAAAGAACAATCTTCTTACTGCGAGAACAATGAAAACCCTACCTCCTTGACAGATTTTTCCTTATGCCCACTGAAGATTGTCCCTCTCTGTGATCCATCCAGACAGTCTTGCTTCTCTGAGATGAGCAGTGTTACATCAGTAAAAGGGACGGGAGGGGAATACTTTATCATTCAATTACTCTTGAACTATACATCTGACAGTATTGAAATAACACTCTCCATGGCCAAAATACTATGAAGATTAATCGGAGCTGCTTTTATTGTGAAAAATTACTATCCCTATAAACTGGAATTTTAATTCTTGTGTACCCCACTGGCACTCAAAGGGTTAAATGAATGAAAGATACTAATTGTGCTCTATGGTGCAGATGATTTGACCCAGTTCATCTACCTACACTTGCCTCTATAAGTTTATTTTCATTACATGTAAAATGTAAATCATACATTGTTATTGGCCAGTGGTCTTCAACCTTTTTCCTTGGCAGAAACGTTTTGTTTCAAATAAAATCCCCATCAACCCTAACAAACACCCCTTGGATGGCAGAGATGTCTCCAACATATGGCCCTCTCATTTCCTGGAAACCTTTCTAGCACTCAGAGATTTAGCAATGTATTAATATTAAATGTATTATTAGACTGGCAGCGTAAAAATTACACCATTATTGGCTGAGTGGCTCTAGGATGAAAGATTTCAAGACACTAGGGGCTAGATTCTATTGCAGGTGATAAATGTTAACACCCGTTTTATCAAACATTTTCCTATTGAAGTCTATGGAGAAACCTAGAAATAGAAGCAGTGATAAAATTAGCATCTGTAACAGAATCTAGCCCTCGGTCTGTTCTTCAGGCATAATTCTTATTATAAAAATTCAGTCATAATTCTTATTATGCCTGAAGAAGAGATCTGGGGTGGGAAACAAGAAACGTGCTGATGTTCTATTTCCAGTGTGAAAACCACTAGAGAATAGGTTTGGGCATTAATTTGTTGAATTGTACATGAAAAATCAAGATTAGCGAACAGCTGCACATAGTGTTGCCACCCAGCCGATATTTTACCGGCTGGCCGGTAAAAAATTGGCTTCTGTCCAATTTTAATGGAATGCCATGGCCATGTCCAAAACAAAATGTTCATAAAATATATAACTGTAAAATCAGACAGGTATAATTATTCATCAGTACAAGATGAAAGTCACTTATCTCTCCAAGGTTACTGTCCCTACAAATCTTAGGCCTCTTTCACATAGGAGACACCGATGCAGTGATGGGTGATAAAAGCTAAGCTGCTGGACTATGGTGCCTTTCACAGGGGCAACTATCTCTTCTTATGAATGCACCACAGAGTGGCAAGTTGCATCTTTACTGCACTCACCTCTATTTTAAAGGGTAAGTAACATCTCCTAATAATCCCCCATTTAAATTACTATGGGCAGAAAATACTAATGGTCCCTTTGAGTTCTGCCTTGTGCTTTTGAGTAACAGCTAACATCTTCAATCTGTTCTGGAAGTCATGCCCATGCAGGCAGACGTGACAGTTACTAGAGAGCTTTTCAGTCTGAAGCAGGTATGCAGGAGTGCATGAGCGTACTTAAAGGGATAGTAATACTTCGTTTTAACTTTGTTTTATTTTGTAGGCGTTAAAAAAACATGAAGAATGATATAAGTCTTATCTCTCAAACCTTTATGGTTTATGAGATATTCACAAGCAAAGTTTCCCCTCCCACCCCTTTTACCTAGTGTAAGCCATCTCTTCTCAGATGTGGAATGCAGTCCATAGACCAGACAGATAACAGAAGGGGACAATCTTCTTCCTATGAGAACAATGAAAGCCCTGCCCCCCTTGACAAGTTTTTCAGGTTTTTCCCTTATCTTAATTGAAGATTGTCCCTCTGTGCAATCTACCTGGGCACCTCCCTTCTGATCTGGCTGAACAGTAAAAGGGGTGGGAGGGGGGCACTTTGTCATTGAATTAGTCTGGAACTACAACTGTGACAGAATTGAAATAACACTCTCCAAAGTCCAAATACTATGATGATTAATCAGAGCTGCTTTTATTATGAAACATTACTATCCCTTTAAGTGCATGAGCCTACTTGACCTGTTAATGTCCAGGAGGGTGAGCAACACATTGCTAAACAATGCATTGCACACACACACATTCATACCTCCCAACATTTCAAATGGCCAAAAAGGTGCAATTTTGTTTTAGGTAGTGTTGCTTGGGGATGTGGCTGGTGTGGGGTGGGAGGCGCATTACCAATAATTTTAGGTTATTTCAGGACCTACTAACACCTCGTTGTGTAAATGAATAAATGATTTAGAACAAGACCAAATCATTTTATTTACACAGACTAATTAATAAGTTACACAAACAATAATGTGAGATTTATTGCTGAGAAGCAATGTGATACACTTATATACACACTGCACAGTCTGATCTAAAAAGAGGGGCACCAGGCTGGGAAACAGGGACAGAGGCATTTAGGTCTCAAGAGGCACTACCCCTCCTAAACAGCGACACTTACGAGGTAAGCTTATTGTGCTTGAAGGGCTAAAATAACCATGTGCACTGTCCATGGTCCTGTTTGCAACTGTCATGTCCGCCTCCATAGACATTACATCTAGGACTGGTTGAAGATGTTGGGGATTATGCACTAAGGCATGATAAAGAGCAGATAAAGTGGAGATGACTTCTCCAGTGAAATTACTTCTCCAATTTCTATGTTGTTCTATAGAGGCTATGCACAAAGATCTTCAAAGTTGGAGAAATCTTTGCATTGGCTGCATAGAATTACATAGGAACAGGAGAAGTGATATCACTGGAGAAGTCATCTTCACTTTATCGACTCTTTATCCTGCCTTAGTGCATCTCCCTGTTATCTCTTGAGCAAAGGCAAAGAGCAAGATTCATAATGGTCATCAGGATTTTCTGGCTCTGGTAAGGAAATTGGGGGTTATTACCAGTGGTATTACTTAGCCTTTAACACTTTGAACTCCAGAGGGGTACACAACGCATTGTGAAGCAATGCACTGCATACCCCTCTGGCACTCAAAGGGTTAACCAGAACATTTCTGTGCTGATAAAGTGACAATTTGTCACTTAGATATCGGACAGATATAATTTAATAAATACTTCTGTAAGAAACCCTAGTGTACCCATTACCCAAGTGGAATTGACTGGTGGGTGGTGGGAAAAATCCAAGGGAATATTACCACATCCTGTGTTCTGAATGAATCTGCTTACCCTAGAATCAGTAAATTATTATGTCTTTATCACCCACAATTCTAAACTGGAGTTGAAGAAAGCATATTAAGCCCTTGGATGTTAAAGAAATCTTCAACACATTACTCTGTAATGGCTCTCTAGCACCAGAGGGAATAAGGGAAAGCCTGGAGTATGAAGAGAAGTTTGATGTGAGGCCAAATATGTTGTGTGCTTATTTTGTTGAAAATAGGGTATGTGTAAAGAAAAAAATCACCTCCTCTTCTCTCTGCACCAAAGAGACGGGCCACAGGAGAATCTCCCAAAGGCCTTATTCATCCTAAGGCACATTATCTTTAAAGGGATAGTAATACTTAAAATGTAAAAAAAAAATGTTGTAGGGTTTATCCCCCTGAGTAAAACAAGAGTACTCCCACTGCTGAAAGGTGTTTCATTCAAAAGTTATTCATTTTCAAAGTTGAATTTTTTAGGTGCAATATCACAGTGGCCTGAAATTGTACAGTGACGCTGTTGCTACACGATCCTATGGACAGGTTTGGTCCCAGGACCATAAATCTCCATATGATGGTGTAGCAACAGTGCCACTGTACAATTTCAGGCCACGGTGATATTGCACCTAAAAAATTCAACTTTGAAAATTAATAACTTTTGAATGAAACACCTTTCAGCAGTGGGAGTACTCTTGTTTTACTCAGGGGGATAACCCCTACAACATATTTTTTTTTTACATTTTAAGTATTACTATCCCTTTAACAAACACTACAGGGAGATAACACACATAGCAATGTACTGATGGCACCCCTAAACTTATTTTTATATTCGGCTTAAAAACAAAATATTTTCTGAATAATTGATTGAATTGTTACAGATTCATTGATATACAGTTAGCCTTTGAAGTGACACATTTATGTACTTTGGCTCATTCTAAATTAAATCTATTATCAATGTAACATTTCTTAACTCTTTCAGTGACGTATTGTTCAATTGCACAATCTAATCTTACACTTGACATTCAGCCTCAGTAATCTACACTTCCTACAGAACACAGTTTACTGGCAGAATGGTACATTGATTCCCCACTGACTCTTTCCCTTGTTTGCAAAATATCTGCACCAGACACTGGAAGTTAATTAGCAGGATGATGCTGTGCTAATTGTGTTAATTTACAAGATTTTAGTGAAAGAGAACTATGCCAAGTCTGGCACTGCTGTCATGCTTCCTACTTAATGACTTAGGAATACTGAAAACAAGGTGGGAAGGATTGCAGTAATTACACAATAAATGAATAACACAGCAGGATTAAGTTGCAAATATATGTTATTGCAATTGTACTCTGGCAGTTAGATTTTTGTGCAAGCGCTTTAAATAAATAAATAAAGATCACCACCATAAATTATACTGTATCAAAGATTACTTTGTTAAGAACTACTTTAGAGCAACTGTATCACCAAAAACCAATGTTGGCGATAATTAAAGAGTTATCCATTATATATTATACTAGAGAATGGTGTTTGGCTGTGCACCTTCGATTCGGTGCGCCATGTACATTGGGAACTCTTTGGACCACTGCAGCGCTTGACATCGATGGCAGTGAGTCTCGCTACAGCCATTTTAACAGTAGTCCCCTGCCCACTTCTGTGGAAATTGGCAGACCTGTGAATCTCCTTGCAGAGAATTCCCCTGGACACTCCTGGCAAAATCACCGCCACACCCCTGCCAACCTGGGGTGGGGCGGACAATGTACAAGAAACAATTTGATTTTATTTACATATATATATAGTCAAAATAATGGGCAGCACCCAGGAGACTTGACTAATAAGTTTATTGCAAAGATAAAGTGGCAAAATAACAGGTCAACATTATGGTCCCAGAAGAACTTTGAAAGGTCCTTCTGGGACTGAAACATTGACCTGTTATTTTGCCACTTTATCTTTGCAATAAACTTATTTGTCAGGTCCCATGGGTGCTGCCCATTATTTTGACTTTATCCAATCACATATAGGGATTGTGCACCTGGGGATTTGCTTGCAAAAAATCAGATGATGTTTATTTGAATCAACGTTTCGGCTATGTTACATAGCCTTTATCAAGATGTAACATAGCTGAAACGCTGATTCAAATAAACATCATCTGATTTTTTTGCAAGCAAGATTCTGTGAGTGCCCTCTGCTTTCTGGAACTTTGTATGCATCACTCATTTATTTGATGTGCACCCAGGTATGTAACAGTGAATTTACAGAGAGTGATACCTACTTGAAGTATATATTAGCCATTTTTACTTAGGAAACTTGTTTCAAATTATTTAGATGTATATGTTATGCAAACTAAGGCATGCCATGCAAGCAATTCCCGTCTTAGCATTAATTTACCTCCTCAGTCACTAACATTTAACTCTTCCAGTGCTAGGGGAGGAGAGCAATGCATTACTGGGCCTTACATTAACCTTCATTACTGAAAGGGATAGTAACACTTAAGTATTACTAATCCCTATAGTAAAGTCCTATTAAAAATAACTGTATTGCACCGCAGTGTCATCTCTCAAACCTTTATGGTGCGAGAGATGATCGCTCCTAAAGTTGCCCTCTCCCTCCCCCTTCCCCGAAGTCAACGTTGTAGCTGACTGAAGGGAAATCCGGTCATAGATCATCAGGAGGCTCTGCACCAGAGTTGCGATCGCATTAATTAAAAAAAAATCTTTCACTAAAACGGTCTTCGTGTGCTTGCAAACCAATCACACGTGGAAGACCATTTCAGTGAAAGTTTTCTTTATTAACACGATCGCGGCTGTGCTGGAGAGCCGCCTGAAAGTCATACAACTTGCTTCCCTGCAGTCAGCTAGAATGCTAACTACGGGGAAGGGGGAGGGCAACTTTAGGAGCAATCATCTCTCAAACCATAATGGTTTGAGAGATGACACTGGGGGCAATACAGTTATTTTTAATAGGACTTTAATATAGGGATTAGTAATACTTAAGTATTACTATCCCTTGAAATATATCAATGAGGAGGGGGGCATGTAAGGCTAAGACAGGAAGTGTCTTAATTAGTATGATCAATTAATCCAAAGAAACAAATTTCCTAAATAAACAAACAGGTGATTTTGAAAGCTCTTTCAAAATCACTAAAGTTGTTTTCAGGTGATGGGATACTTTTACACAAAGGAACCATGCTGTAGTCAATTTAAAACATATTGAAGTTATCCTGATGTACACCAAATGATGAAAAGTGAACTTAATTGTAACTTTGGGCCTAAATCAGGGATGAGCAACATAAGGCCCTCCAGCTGCTGCCAGACTACACTAGATGGTAGATAATGATGGGAATTATAATCTGGCAGCAGCGGGAGGGGCCTACCAATGCCTTAGATTCCTAAAGTCTAATACTAAACTTGTTTTCTAATGTTTTAAAATACAGTTAACCATTTGAGTGCCAGAGGGGTACGCAATGGCACTCAAAGAGTTAATGTAATCAGATTAATAGCCTCCCCTCTTCTATACAGATAGACTGTTATCCATCTCTGCCAGTTCATATATATGCATACACACTAAATGACTGAGTATCACAGTATGTGCAGTAATGCTACAGCAGCCAGTAGGATGTATCAGCTGCCTCTGGAGCTCACAGTCCCAGCTTTTGGGAGGTGAATTAGGTCTGGACTTGTATACTGAGTGCTGTAGATTTATGATGCTGTTGGCCCCAAGGTTGGAGTAGCAGCAATCAACTAGTAAAAGGCCAAGTTCACATGGGTGACTTTCTTGCAGAAATGTTATTGTTACAATGAGTTTCATAGACTAGATCTCTTTGTTTTCTATGGGGTCATTCAAATGGGTGATTTAAACAGCTATAATAATTTTCAATGGCAGTGATGAGAACTCCCTGGAGCCATAGGGATGGAGGACCAAAGAAGGATGTCAGGCGAGGAATTTGTGGAAGGCTTGGAAAAGGGGGGAGAGGACAAGAGAGTGGTTCCTTTCTGCAAGTAGATGTTCAACAGAGCAGTATCATTCCTTCCTTTTCTTTTATTTCTTGTTTCCCTGTTCTGTCGTCATAGATTGGTGGTTTATCACTGCCCTGGTTCTGTTGGGATGGATGAATTCATACTGTAATGGTGAAATATATTGATTTTCTAAGAAGACAATGCTGGAAAAAGTGTACCTCTGGACATAGGGGGCGGGTGTTTACTTAACCACAGAGTCAGTTGGTATGGCTTTATTGGGTAATACATGAATTCCATTTCCGATATTAATGAAGAGTTAATATGAGCAGGCACACAGTGAGCTGGCCGTGCATGTTTTACTTATTGTGTACAAGGACTGCTATGATGCAGTATGGTATCCTGTTTAAAGGTATAGTAATGTATCAAAATAAAAGCAGCTCCAATTAATCTTCATAGTATTTGGGCCACAAAGAGTGTTATTTCAATACTGTCAGAGCTGTAGTTTAAGAGTAATTGAATGATAAAGTATCCCCCTCCCGTCCCTTTTAACTAGTGTTAGCCACCTCCCCTCAGATGTGGAATCTGGTCCATAGACCAGACAGCTCACAGCAAGGGACAATCTTCTTACTGTGAACATAAGGAAATCCTGCCCCCCCCCGATAGGTTTTTCCCTTGTGCTAATTGAAGATTGTCTCTCTCTGCGATCCACCCGGACAGTCTTGCTGCTCTGAGGTGAGCAGTGTTACATCATTAAAAGGGGTGGGAGGGGGATACTTTATCATTCAATTACTCTTGAACTACAACTCTGACAGTATTGAAATAACACTCTCCATGGCCCAAATACTATGATGAATAATTGGAGCTGCTTTTATTACATTACTATCCCTTTAACCCTTTGAGTGCCAGAGGGGTACAGAACGCATTGCTTTGCAATGCGTTTCATACCCCTCTGGCACTCAAAGGGTTAATAAAGCTATGGCCTGCTCTTTTGTAGTTTATTTTACCCATATACCCATACCTGGGAACTCTCCGGATTTGCCCCGGAGACTCCGGTTCTGACAGAGATTTACCGGGTCTCCGGGGAAGAGGCTGATTCCTCCGGATGTGGGGAGTTTCTATTGAAACTCTACCCACTTACACTCTTTCTTCTGCCGTTCCTCCGTCCCCAGCCTTCTGCATGACATTTTTAACCCTTTGAGTGCCAGAGTGGTACGGAATGTTTGCAATGCATTCCGTATCACTCTGAAACTCAAAGGGTTAAGCACCCCCCCACACTCACGTCAATCCCCGCCCCTTTTTGACACAATTAGCGTCCTTTTTGTCACCCCCCCCTGCTGAACAGAGGACTACCCTCCGGGTAGCCCTCAGCTGGAAGTTCCCAGGTATGCATATACCCTGTACCTATTACATGCTGCTGCAGCATCTTTCATCATAGTTGCTCATGTGAATTAGGAGAAAGACTGAGCTTTCACATGTTTCACCCTTTGAGAGCCAGGGGGGTACACAACGCATTGCTTCACAATGCGTTGTGTACCCCTCTGGCACTTAGAGGGTTAACTGAATATAACTCTATTTAATTTGATTTAATCTGTGCTTAACCCTTTCAGTGCCTGAGAGGTATCCTATGCATTGTCCCTCCCTGGCACTCAAAGGATTAAAGGGTGAAAACATCATGTATATGTATGAGGATAAAGTGACACAATTATAAGTTTAATTAAATATGTGAAAAAATAGGGGCTTTTTTATCCAAATTAATGCTAAAGATGTCTCCAAAGAATTGCTTAACCCCTTAAAGACCGGCCGCGCAGGCAGGCGATGATCACTAAAGGACCACAGATTTATTTTTTTTTTTTGACGATCCGATTCAGTGCTCCCTGTATGGCATGCAACCTCACGAGGAGCCCTGAAATCCATGACGGTCATAGTACGTCATGGGTCGTTCAGTCACTTTTTACCCATGACGTACCATGACCGTCAAGGGTCGTTAAGGGGTTAAAGATGCATGGAAACCACTCTGGCATTCACAGGGTTAAAAGTCCAGACGATTTGCCCCCAGATTATACCACTTTGGTTTTTATACATATACGCCATTGAAGCCGATCAGTAACATCACCTTTTATAGTAAACAGACGCGGAATGTGTCTTTCTTATTGTTTTCATGCAATTCAGCCAGTTTCTGTTTTGCGGCTGCAGGCTTGAAAAACTACAAAGGACTCCCAGCGTGATTGCAGCCAAAAACAGATCAGAAGAGAGAGAACAACAATCAATTTGCACAGAGTAACTGCTGCACACTTTCAGCCCCATCTTGCATCCTGGAGCCGCTTCATTCTGCAAGCTTTAAACAAGGCCCCACAGGGTTACTCTGCTGTCAAATTGTATGTGGCAATATAACCAAGCTGATGCTTCAGTAGAGGCACATAAGAGAGCGCCAGCAAAGAATCCTGCTGTAAGCAGCACTGGGAAATAAGCAGAAAGTCAATAGTTATGAAGCAGGCAATTAAATTTCACCGCAGATTGTTTTAACAAACACTGTAAGACTGAAATACTAAGGAGAACTGGAGCAATTCTGGAGCAAACCAACTATTCACTAGGGAGTCAAATAAAAAAATTACAAAATATACTCGTTGATTTACACTGGGCATTTAACACAATGTGTTGGATACTTCTCTGGCACTCAAATGGTTAATCCATTGAATGCCAGAATTCAGCAAATTCAATAGGAATTGTTATTTCTACCCTGTGGTATAATTGGTTTACATTTCATTTGCTCATTGCAAAGGCAAAGGTTTAATATGACTAAAATATATATTAAGGACAATGTTGAAGTCAGTGTTAGAGGAACACAAACACCTCCTAATAATGCCCACCTACTTAACTTAATATGCACACAAAATCCTAATCACCCCTATGACCATACCTGGGAACTTTGTATTGTCGTCCTCTGCTGTCATGGGTGGTGTGAAGAATGACACGTATCGCGTCAAAAAGGGGAGGGCCTTAATGTGAGTGCCAGGGGAGGACTTAAAAGAAGGCTGTGGGAAGGAGCAACACCAGGGGAAATACTGGAAGTGGGTAGAGTTTCAATAGAAATGCCCCACATCCGGAGGATGCAGCCTCTGCCCCGGAGACCCGGTAAAGCAGTGCCAAAACCAGACTCTCCGGGGCAAATCCGGACAGTTCCCAAGTATGCCTATTACTAATTGTTTGTGGCCTGGGTCTCCAAAAATTAAGATTAAACCCTTTATGTGTCAGAAGGGTGTATAACTTCATGACCTATGATGAACTGAAACAATTCTAAGGAAAACTAACCGTACCACTACCCAGAGATGGTTTTCAGCCAGGTGACATTACATTTTTGTAGGCACTTTGGGCCATATGTTCAAAGGGATAACAAAGAAAAAATCTCATATGATCTACAAAAATAAGTAATTGCACGCATGAACAGAATATTTTCTATAGAATACATGACAAAAAACTAGTAATGTTTGTCGTGTACAACACAACTCCAGAATTGTCGGGTAAAGGGGCAGGCCTAAGCTATTCTCCAGCATTGTATAGGGGTAAAGAAAATTTGCCGTATATATCAATGAAAAATGTGCAAAGGACAGAATTTGCACATTAACAAAAAAGTAGAGGAAAGGTTACATTTTTGTTGTTACATACGACAATTTCAGTCAGGAATCGTACTTCAACGACATAATTCCTATCCCAACCAACACACTCTGAAAATATTACTGAGCCCAACAACACCATACTTTGAAATGTCGTAACAAATGACAAAAGCTATTTCACTACTTTGAACATCCTTTGTCTATAAAGAACAAAGTGGGGGATTCCCTAAGCGGTGATAACGAGGGGATAAAGTGGAGATGACTTCTTCAGTGATATCACTTCTCCAGTTCTGAAGTTATTCTACAGAGCCTACACAGTAAGATCTCCAAAGCTGAAAAAATCTTAGTGCATTGATTCCATATAATAACATAGGAATTGGAGAAGTGATATCACTGGAGAAGTCATCTCCACTTTATCACCACTTAGTGAATCTCTCCCATATTGACCCTGTAAACCTTCCCTTTTTCGAAAAACACACTGGCTGCACCACGTGGGCAAATAAAAAAAACAAAAAAAAAACCAAAACTTTTTATTGATTTTGTTATTTATTTAGTTTAACCATTTGGGTGCCAGATAATTATCAGAGCCTTGTGATGCAATGCATTGGACCTTTCTCAGGCACTCAGGTCTGCAGTACATGCAGTGTAATTTCTATCTGTTCTCTATGATGCAGTTGGTTGGACAGAATTCCTTCAGGTCTTAGTACACCAGTCTCACAAACACAGGTTGGTATACTAAGAAAAGTAGCAAATGAGAGGCAAATCAACTACACCACAGAGTAGAAATAACGATTCCTATTGAATTTGGAGATCCCTCCAGCATTCAAGGGATTAACACATTGAGTTCCAGGGAGGTATGCAGCACATTGTGGTAAATGCCCAGTGTAAATCAATGAGTATTTTGGACATTTGATCCCCTAGTGAACAGTTAGTCTGCTCCAAAATTGCTCCTATTGCAAAGCGATGCGTTGTGTACCCCTCTGGCACTCAAAGGGTTGAATGCAAAACATTACAAATTAAGTAAAATAAAAATGGCTATTGTAATTAAAATACATCCATAGAAACTGATGGTACAGCTTGACCAAATTAAGAAAACTAAATAAAAAAATAATTAAAATTAAAAAAAAAAAAAAAAAAAAAAAAAAAAAAAAAATATATATATATATATATATATATATATATATATATATGTATTTATATCAGGGGTAGTCAACTGTTTGACCTCTAGCTTGTGGGGACTACAGCTCCCATCATCCATAGTCACAATTATGCTTGCGATTATCACAAATATAATGTTCTGCGCTTCTGCCCTTTAATGCTTTTATCTTACTTTTTCCTCTCTTTCCAAGTTGCCCTTTTCTTTGTGCAATTAAAGCAAAACTGCCACATGGCACCGAGAGCAGGGAAAGGAGGTATAGCCACTGAAAATGTCATCCTGCCAGCAGACTACTAATAGGAGACATTAAGGAAAGCCTTCTGTTAATAGCTGAACCAGGGCACGTGATTTTAAGCAGATGTATACATGACAGGAGACGTGAAACAGATGATAGGTTGGCAAACTGCTCATGTAGCTGGATGGATTAAATCAAGACTATTTCACTTAGTTTGTCAAATAATCACCCAAAATCACTGACATAGTAAAGTGCCTCTTTTAACTCTTTTGGTGTCATGCCTTTGCAATGCATTGGATACTCCACGCAACCCAAACGGTTAACCGTTTGAATCAGTGATTCCCAAACTGGGGTGTGTGAGGCCTGTGCAGACGGAACAAAGCTTTGTTTCAGCACCAGTTGTTCGCATTGCTATACAACCTAACAGAATGTTTACTGTCAAAAAGTGATCCCGGTTAGAAGTTTGGGATTGGCTAGTTCAAAGAATGTTTGTGAACAGCGCAGCCTAACATGTTTGTAATAGGCATATGGCATTTGGCTTGCAAAACTGTCTGCAGCAAATAGAAAGATATATATTGAAATGTTTTCTTCAAAATAGTTTACAATGCAATTAAAATGCAAATGAATATTATTAATACAAATATGTATTAAAAGGGTTGCATTTATTTTGATAAAAATGTGGGGCATCAGGGTTTGGTGAAAACCTAAATGAGGATGTCATGTATAAAAGAAACTAGGAACCACTGTCTTGGATGATAGAGAGGTCTCTGTAACATTTTTATCAGTTTCTTTGTATGTCAAAATAGATGAGTTTTCAACACTTCACAATTGGGCTATTCAGAGTGAAACAGGCACAGAAAATGATGATGTCTATTTGACACACAGTTAAGCTGCTTTAAGCCTGGATTCTATTTCAGACGTTAAGATTATTAGGGGTGTCATCTACAAATGTCTCCATAAACTTCAATGGGAATCCAGTGATACCACTTACCAACTGCAATGTAATCTACGAGTTGATAAGACGAACTGGAGAAATTCATGGGCATACTGCACCTCAGGGGACAAAATAAAACACCCCTTCATTCAACTCTTTGAGTGCCAAAGGAGTACCCAATGCTATAAAGGTGTCATTCAGAGTTTGTTTGCATTAAAGTCTTAACAACAGCAGAGTGTGTACTGATATGGGCTAATGTGATCATACTCTCAAGTACAAACTTAAAAGTGCAAGCACATGATTTCAATGCAGAGGTAAATGTGCAGAAAAAGAGAGGTACTGTTGGATTCAAACATTCACCCTTCAATATTCTAACAGCTCAGATCATAATCTCTAGAGAATTATAGTGTGGCTGTGCAAGTGGGGTCACAGAACATCACATGACCCTGCTATGACATCCTATGACCAAGCACTGACATCGAGAAAATTGCCTCCACACCGTTTCTAAGTACTAGAGTGAGAACTAAACACTTTCTAAATAAATAAATAAATAAATAAATAAATATATACTTGAGTTACATTGGCTAATATCATGCAAAATCAATAAACTACATGAGTCAGAGGTATTCTTATCTCCTGTTATCTATCAGATAAAAAGGGGTTTTCTGTGGTTCTCCAGACATTGCTGGGCTACAGTTCCATTCAACCTAGAACTTTCCTACCCTGTTCTCCTTGCTTAACACAATACATAAACCCTTTGTGTCCCAGAGTGGTACACAACGCATTGCTTTACAATGCATTGTGAGAGCCAGGAGGTGTCCAATGCATTACTTTGCAAAGAGTTTGACAATCATCTAGCATTCAACGGGATAAAAAAAACACAAAGGAATAATTTTACTAAATTTTCCTGCACATTATGAGACAAGAATATAAGGCTTGCTTAAAGTTGCAAAGACAGCCGAGTGTGTGTACCAATATGCACTAAAGTGAGTTATCACACACACTTTCATGCATACCTCTAAGTGCAGCTTCTAGAATTGGAGGCTAACAGCAGTGGTGCTGGTTTGAAAAAGTGAACATTCCCATCACACAGGAACTATAAATGTTATCAATGCTTATTAATCCTAACCTGGAGTCCAGAAACTGATTTGTTGAACCAACTGGATGCTGAAGGTTTGTAAAGTGTTGTGATGCAACAGAGATCTCTGTAGCATCCAAGAAAGTACGCCTTTAAGGACCACAGCAGTGTGCAAAGCATTATGAAACAATGTGTTGCAAACCGCTGTGGTCTTAAAGAGTTAACATGTTAAAACTTAAACTTTAGGAAAGGATTATCAAGCAATGAGAAAACATTAAGTCCTATGTTATTTATGGGGTATCCAATGATTTGCTTCCCTATGGACCGGGCACTCCTCAGGCACTCAAAGGGTTAATAGTGTTTTTTGCACATTTTTAAACAGAAATATGGTCTGCTTGCACAAAACTTTCTAAAATACATGCATTTCTGGCTAATTTTTATGTAAAAAAAGAGCTATGTTAGGAAATGATTAGCATAAAAAAAGGAAACAAAAAGGACAGCAATATAAAGCAACTGATGTCACACACAAAACATAATACATTGAATAGTGCTTGCCTCTGCATCTTCATATCTCCCAAGTGTCCCTCTTTAGGAGGGACAGTCCCTCTTTGAGCCCCAGATCCCTCTGTCCCTCTTGCCCACACTGGCGTCCCTCTTTTTAGGAGGTCAGACTGTGTGGTGTGTACATAAGTATATCGCATTGCTCTACAGCAATAAAACTCACATTAATGTTTGTGTAAATTTCAGTATATACGTTTACAAATTTGTCTGTGTAAATAAAATAATTTGGTCTTGCTCTAAATAATTTCTTAAGTTATACAAAGAGGTGTCAATAGTAAATTAAATAACCGAAAAGTTCTTGGTAATGCCCTATCCATGAGTCACATTCCCAACAAACCCACCTAAAACAAAAGTGTCCCTCTTCGGCAATTTGAAATGTTGGGAGGTATGCATGTTTAATAACTGGAATGTGCATACTGATATACACAGGCATCCACTGACAGCAGCAGTAAACATTTTGTTTTATTTTTAATGAAAATGTATATGTTAAAGGGTTTATCCTGCTGAGTAAAACAAAGGTTCTCACTCTACTGGCAATTACTATATTCAGAAGTTATAACCATTCAAATCTGCTATACTGTCTGGAAATAGAGATCCAAGGCTCTAACTAGGTTCAAACAAACAGGAATTATTGCTATAGCATTCTATGGCAAACCGTTTTCAGCGACTCTCCGACTCCAATCCCATAGAGTGCAACAGAATAGCTGTCTGAAATCTGGACACTAGAGGGCAACGTAATGTAAAAAAAAAATAACAATTTAACCTGCAATAACTGGATAGACACATCTTCCAGTTTTACTCAGCACAAAGTGCTATAAAATAAGTTTTTTTTTTCATAAAAATGTTTTTACTGCTCATTAACTACCCACATGTAGAGTAATTCTGCGGCAAACCAACTGTGTCAGGGGGCACAAATAAAATTCCCCCTTGGTTTAACCCTTTGATTGCCAGAACGCTGCAATGCAACACAATACTTCTCTGGCGCTCAAATCATTATATGGAATTTTAACCTCTTGAATGCTAAAGGGATACTGAAGACCTCTATCGCATTCAAGGGTTTACCCCTTCCCGACAATGGACGTACATGTACGTCCCGCAAAAACTCTCACTTAGTGACAGAGGACGTACATATACATCCCGAAAGTCCAGGTCCTGCGCGGCTGCACGCCATTCGGGGACTCCAGAATGATTAAAAGAAAAATTCTTAGCCGGGCATTAAGTGACGGCCGCGTGTGCGCATGGCCGGTCACTAAGGGGTTAAAAATCACATTTACGTCAAAGATAATTTTGGGAATATTGAATTTGTCCGTTAGGTTTGCTCCAGAATTGCTATTTCTTTCTGAATATAGTCCATTGGATTTAGATTTAGTATCCCATCAAGGAAAAGATCAATTTGAGTACATTTGAAATAAGCTGTACTCAATTTTGACCCACTAGTCTGAACGAACAGGGGTCAAAAAACAAATTTATAGGTCTAATAACTGCAGGTTTCAGTCTTGAATGAACAAGGCCTCGATGCTCTTAAGTGCCTTTTTTCAGATTTAGCTTCACAAAATAGACTATAGCAGGATTTTAACTACAAGTGGTCTGTGATTAGCTGGACCTCCTTTTAAGAGAGGAAAAATGCACTGTAATTCATCACTGGATTATATATTTCTATTCTTAAATAATCTTAGGAGATAGAACAATCATTTTTGTATTTTATGGATTTCCAAGACTGCATGATCAATATAACAATAAAAAAGTATCCCTGAATAAAAGAAATACTCTGTTGATAGGATAGGGTGACATACTGTATGTAGTACATTAATTCAGTGTCCTTCACTCGAGGGACCTCTGTATAATTTAGTCCAGCATCTGATGGCTGTGGAAAAAAGCTACATATAAAATTCATTTGTGTAGGCTGAGTGTTGTTTCTTTCACACAAAGCACCATATGAAGATAAACTACCTTCCAACTACCTTCTTATATTGCACATGGTTAAAAGAAGACCTTCCTGGAACAGCAAGGCAGATTCATATTCCAGACTCCCTACACAGTATGGCCAATATTTATGAGGCTCTTCAGAACATCAAGTACTTTATGTTGAATGTCACATAAATAAAATAATTTTACTGTGTAATATAGCTATCATCATATATATGTATGACTCCTGAATTTGCAGTCATATTCATCTAAAATTACGATATTCTTAATATTATTTGAAAATGGATAGAGAAAAACAAATTATATACTGAGTACTCATTAGCACATCACCCAGAATCCTTTGCAGCTGTGGAATCAAAGTATGAAGCATGATTCTGTGCAATACATGGAAAATATATAATAATACATTTACTTTCCTTTTACTTGCAAATGTGTGTATTTCTTTTCTTGACTAGTATAATTAACCATATTAACTATTAACTATAACTATGTGTCTTAAGAACAACATCATTTCGGGATATAAAAGTAAATGTTTTGACCACGCTCTATGGGAAGTATAATTATTACAATTCAATACAGATTGTACGCATATTTAAATAATTCATTGTAGCAATAAATTAAAAACAGATAAAGGTAAAAAAAAATATTGAGATAAAAGAAATAAGAAAAAATGGCTGACAGTCTTTTGGAAGGTAGATTGACACCATGACAAAAAAATTCCAAAAATGAATGCTGCTAAAAGGCCAAACGTTCCTTCAACTGGATATTGTTACATGAAATATCACAAAAAATATGCTCACTATGCAAACAGAATCATCATTATTGGCCACATTGACTAAACTACAGAGAAGCAATTCTGGGGCAAGTCAATTGAACCATATGGGAAAAATTAAAATCTCGATGATTTAAATACAAGAGAGAGGACTCCTTAGCATTCAAAGCCCCATTTAAACCAATGGAAGTCTGGGAAAATCCCCTATGTTGCAGCTGGTTTAAAGGGATAGAAATGTTTCATAATAAAAGCAGCTCTAATTAATCATCATAGTATTTGGACTTTGGAGAGTGTTATTTCAATTTTGTCAGAGTTGTAGTTCAAGAGTAATTCAATGACAAAGTATCCCCCTCCCGCCCCTTTTACTGATGTAACACTGCTCAGACAGATCAGAAGGGAGGTGCCCAGGTAGATTGCAGAGAGGGACAATCTTCAATTAAGATAAGGGAAAAACCTGAAAAGCTTGTCAAGGGGGCCAGGGCTTTCATTGTTCTAATAGGAAGAAGAATGTCCCCTGCTGTTATCTGTCCAGTCTATGGACTGCATTCCACATCTGAGAAGAGATGGCTTACACTAGGTAAAAGGGGCGGGAGGGGAAACTTTGCTTGTGAATATCTCTCAAACCATAAAGTTTTGAGAGATAAGACCTGTATCGTTCTTCATGTTTTTTTAATGCCTACAAAATAAAATAAAGATAAAATGAAGTATTACTATCCCTTTAATCTAGACTTGCAGCTCTTATCAATCTATCTGTCTATATATATTAGGATGGGGAGGCTGATCTACCAATCTATCCATTATCTATCTATCTATCTATCTATCTATCTATCTATCTATCTATCTATCTATCTATTTCTCTCCCAAACATAAGCAAAACCATAAACAGAAAATATAAAAATACATTTTCTCACTCTATTGTATAAGCTTTGGAATGGAATGCCTATCTTTTTCAAGGTGGCCAGTCAGCACTTACTGCTGTGTGCATTTCTTTTATCATGTCTTTTTTGTCATTTTCTTTTTATTACCATACCCTACTTCAGAAATTCTTTTATCTAGTTCAATGTCAAATGGTATTATCAGAAAGCATATGTTGCAGATGGCACAAAACACAGAGTTGTCTGCGCAGTCCGAAGAACTAACAAAAGCATTTAAATGTTACTAAAGTAACCAATTGATGAAAAATGACAGCTTAATCACCATAAAGCATTTTGCATTAACACAGCTTTTTTCCAATTTGAGAAGTAATGTCTCAGAATAATTTAATGGAGGTTAGACATTTAGTGCCTAAATTGGGTGTAATATCTATTAAATATTAACTAACAAATTCCAGAGCACTGGAACATGTTTGTAAAATGGAACGGAATGTGCAATTTAAATGTTAAACATTTCGGTTTTTCTATAATGGGAAGAATAATGTAGATATGAGAAAATAATAAAAAGCAATACCAATAGGGTGAAATGAATATAACAGGATGTCAGTGGTTAAATTTAAATTTTAAAGAATTAACATCTTCTTATAATAACCTCCCACTTTTTCCCCTCTTGTTCTTTGACTCAAGAGATAACATCTTCAGTCATTCATGGATGTCCATGGAGGTGGATATAACAGTTGATAGCAGACATGAAGGACCTCAAAATCTGCTCCCAGTACATGGTAAACAACCTTTTAAATGAACAGTAAACCCCCCGAAAAAGTTTAAGACAAATGCTAGGAATAATAAAAACTTACTTAACGCTCTCATTCCCATCTCTCAAACCGTTACGGTTTGAGAGATTTAAAAAAATAAAGTCCTCTGCTCCCTCACCTTTCTGCCTGACGAGCTGTAAAGCTGTCAGAGGCAGAATCCGGTCGCCCGACTGTAGGTAGCTCTTCAGGAGCGCAGTCATCTAGATATCTAGGTATAATTACTTCATTGGTATGGTCTACAACATGTGCCTGGCTTGCAAGCACACATTGTAGACCATTCCGATGAAGTAATTATACTTAGATATTACAATGACAGCGCTCCTGAAGAGCCGCTGTCTGGTCCCAGAAGCAGGATCTCATGATGTCCGCTATACAGCGGACGCATGAGAAGGGGTAGGGAGCGGAGGTCTTTATTTTCTTACATCTCTCAAACCATAATGGTTTGAGAGATGGGAATGAGGGTGTTAAGTATGTTTTTTATTATTCCTAGCATTTGGCTTAAACTTTTTCGGGGGGTTTACTATCCCTTTAACATTTGCACTAAGGTGTGATAAAGTGGAGATAACTTCTCCAGTGATATCACTTCTCCAGTTCCTATGCACTGAGATCCCTAAATTCTGAGAAATCTTAGTATATTGGCTACATAGAATAACATAGGAACTGGAGAAGTGATATCACTGGAGATGTCATCTCCGCTTTTTCCCCTGTTTATCACACCTTATTGCATCTCCCCCACTGAGTGCCAGTAGAGGACATAACGAGTTGTGTACCCCTCTGGCCCTCAAAGGCTTAAGGACCAGAGGTCTATGCAACATCTCTCCTGTCCTTAAAGGGTTAAGCAGGTATGCACACTGCCTGCTTAAGTTTGGAAAACTGCCAGCAATTGTCATGTCCATCTCCATGGATATGACATCTAAGATTAATTGAAGATGGTATCTCTTAGCGAAAAACATACAGGCCATTAGGATTTTCTGGGCATAATAAGGTAAGTGAGGGGGTTATTATTTGTGAATGTTTATTCTCTTATTTATAAAAAAATGATCTTAAAAAAAATCTATCTAGTACAGTATACCCCCTTCATTGCTAGAGGGTCTCCAAGTGCACTGCAGATGTCTTTCTAGTAATCTACGAGATGAATTCTTCAACTCGGAATAGACAAGAGCTTGGAATTTCAAGAATATCCTGTTTTTCCATGTCAACAAGAGGCATTTTTGAAACTAAAAAGAACAAGAGTAAATCTGGAGAAAACCAAATGCACCTTAAGGAACAAGTAAAAATTCCCTAACCCCTCCCAATGATTTAAAGGGGATTTAATTGATTGCTAAAGAGGAATCCAATGCATTGCTTCACAATGTTTCAAAGAGGTTTCCAGCATTCAAGTGGTTAACATCTCCATTTAAGTCAATGCTAATTTTTATTTGTCACATACAATGCCTTTGGTTTCCTCCGCCATTACCCCAGTTCTTCTTGGCACATCAGCCTCCTTGTGTTGTAAGCAAACTTCAGAGTGTTTTAGCCTATCCATCCAATTTTCCAGAGCATAAATCGGTCTACTGTTTGGACAGTTTTCTATTTGTTAATGACCTTTGAAAAGGAAGCATGGAGATGTGTCCTTTTTTTCCCCATTCTTTTTTTGAGCAATGAAATGCGTTATGTCCAAATTCCGGAACAAACAGGGTTCCTTTTTTTCCTTGCTTGACAAGCCATTGTAATTGAAATGAAGTCTAATCAGACTCATTACTGTTTTCAGCAATTTGCACCACCAAAGATGCTTATTAGGTAACTGTGTTTAATAAACCACTCTCTAGAAAAATAACAGTAATGAGCTCTTAACAGTCAATCCACAGTGAGAATGTAATTTGAAAAGTGTCACTGGTGCTGAATTGATTTTCACATTTAGTAGTGTAATAATCAAGCTTTAGGAATCAGAATAGATGGGAACACACTGGAATAACATCTAGCACAAGCAGACTAGAATGAGAAGGGCACATCTGAATTATAGAGTGAATGACCAATATACAATCATTTTAGTGAAATTATTATTTTTTGCTCTTAAGCAGAAAGTGCATTCATAGACTCTAAAGGAGCAGCAAACCTGTTCATGAATCAATATAGTATAGTTTTTTCAGTTAAATAAAACTGCATCTTTTGATCAAACTTTATTACAGCTCATATATTTTTTTTTTTTACCAAACTGTTAATAACAGCGCCAACTGGTGTTCACATGACAAACATATTCATTATAATGTGCTCAATAACAGCTCTCGAGTCACAGACTTTGGCTCTCCATAGAAAGGGAGAGGAACTGCACCACCTGGTGGTGGAAAATTGTTAAAAATGGTTAAAAAAAGTTTAACCATTTGAATGCGAGAGAGAGCCTAACACATTGCTCTGCAATGTATCATAGATCTCTCTGCACTAACCCTTTAGGTGCCAGAGGGGTACCTCTCTGGCACTGAAAGGGTTAAAGGTGTTAAACAACCCATTTAAAGCAAGGGGATTGTGCAGAACTTTCATTTCAACTCTATGATGTAGTTGGTCTGCTGCAGAATTGCACCTCTTTCTCTTGATGAATGAAGCCCAATGTATTTTAAATTAACCTCTAAACCAGAACAGAAGCTGCTGCTTCAAAAAAACTTTGTCACATTATTGCAACTCCATTCTATGAGGATAAGTGAGACTTTAATCTCTCCCTTTTGCCTTTCCGCTGCTTGTAGACCGGCAATTTCTCTTGCTTCCAGCACTTTCTACAACTACAGTAAGTGAGGGAGAGATCAAAGTGGAAGTAAGAAGGGCTATAGATATCAGAAACAACCAAAATGGAGAAAAGAAATGATACTCTGTGTCTCTGCCAGCATGTCTATGATTGGCTTTATAAAAACTTCATGAACAAGGGAGCTGCTAGGTATTATTTGCACTCTGCAGCACTTGTCCTCATGAGGATGCCTGCTCCCTGTGGAGAGAGAATAGCATTCCCAAGCAAGATGCCTCTGTTAAGAGCATACAAAGCACGGTCTTCTATTACTGAGTGCTATTATCTCATTAAAGAGACAGTAGGGGCTACTAAGTTTTTTTTCTGTTTTAAAACTATTGATATTTTTTTCATCCTTCATTAACTTCAAAGGAAAGGTAAAATCTATATTTTTCTAATTAAAAGTCTAGCCATGTGCCCCTGACTACTGTTAAGTTGCTTTATAGCTCAGGGGTTAAAGGGACTGTAATGTCCCATAAAAACTTTGTATAGTTTTATAGAGCCTTAGAAAATAAGCTGAATGGTGCAAACCCTATCTCTCAAATTGATATGGTTTGAGAGATATAGGCATTGAAAGTCTGCCCCTCTCTCTCCTTCTCATGACGTCAGAGACTAACTGACAGCAGGAGATTCCGGTCCGAGGACCAGCAGGCAACTCTGCAGCAGAGCCGAGATTGAGTTATCTATAAAGAATTGATTGATTGGAAATGTCTACAAAGTGTGCTTGCAAACCAGGCACACGTTGTAGATCTTTCCAATGAATTAATTCTTTCTAGATAATGTGACCTCGGCTCTGCTGCAGGGCCTCCTCAAGTCGTATGACTTGATTCTCCTGCTGTCAACTTTACAGCTGACATCAGGAGAAGGGGAGGGAGGGGGGAACTTTGAATCCCTATATCTCTCAAACCATAGCAGTTTGAGAGATAGAAAATAAGCAGAATGGTGCAAACCCTAAGGCTCTATAAAACTATAAGAAGTTTTTTATGGGACATTGTCCCTTTAATACTTACCAATTCACAGGGCAGATGGTGCTATGAATCTTGAAGAGTAAGGTAAAGCAGCCTCCAAATTATGCCTCTGAGTGGCGACTGGTACTACTGAAGCTTGGACTATTGTCTCAAGCCCCCACAGAACCAAGTCTCTTGCTTACAGGGAAGATATGGGAGCAGACCTACCAGCCACAATGTAGACCTTCCCTGTTGTGTTTCTGTGTAAATGCAGTAAAGATGCAGCTTTTTGGACTTGGTACAGTCACACAAGACAATAATCTACCATCAGAAAGGCACCATAGCCCAGCACTGCATCTATCACAATGGGAGGCATAACAATTGTGTGTCATGTGTGTGAAATGGGCTTATGGGGAAATTTGAAGATAAAACCATTGATAAAGTTATCAGAACAAATGGAATCCAGACCTCAATTTGTTCACAAAACACAATAAAAATAACAAACACTTTTCATAATAAAATACATTGTGTTTTAGAATCACCAGTATGAGGCACAATGCTATTTAAAACAAACAGCATATTAATTAAAACTGTGTTTCATTATATATATATATATATATTTTTTTTTTTTTTTTTTTTTATTATTATTTTTTTTTAATAGAATATTTCAAATTATAGAGCCTCTTCCACACTTTTAAGGTAAACCACTAAGGCCATATGAATTCTAGGACAAGTCAATTACAAAAAATACCCTTGAATGCTAGAGAGGTCTCCAGAGCTCATTATATATAGGACTGCTGAAGATGCCTTCATCCTGCAGTGTATCAACAACGGCTGAACATGATGATGATAATGATGACATATGTTCACTGTGAACCATACTGACACCCCAAAAAAAGTTGAAAAATGTGTAAACATACGCAACAAAAAATAAAAGTCACAATTTCACTAAGTGAGGAAACATACACTCATTTCACTAAAAAAATCAGTGCATAGACCAGCACAGATAGTAATTTGCTTGGCTATTGACATGTGAATTAGAAAAAATGGGATGAATGCAGAAATTATAGTAAACAATATATTTTCTTTAAAAAAAAAAAAACATAACCCCTTAACGACCAGTGGTCCATGGAAGTTACCTTACCATAAAGGAATGCTTTGATCATTGTCGGTGCTCTGGCACACATGACTGATTACGTGAACCGGTGTGCCTAAATTGGGTCTGAGAGAGACCACTCCAGTCTTGGAGCGGTCAATTTCAGACCCCGTTTTTACTTACGTAAAAAAGTGATGTGCCAGGACCGACACTGGTCCTTCAGGAAAAAAACTGTGATGGTCCTGGCACTTCACCAGCCGTTAAGGGGTTTATTACCGGTAATTGTTGATTATTTTAAAATGACACAGAGCTGATTTCTGTTGATCGTGTCTCTTCTTGAAACATGCCATCGCTTTTTTTTTTTTTCTTTTTAAACATACAGCCACATTTACATATTAATTTAATTTAATGTATTACTGTATTGGTAACTGTTATTTTTCCATAGTCATTTTAATGTTTTATATAGCCATTCGTCTAAGGTGGCAAAATATTCTCAACTGGATAAATGACTCATTTTCTATTGACTCAACTATTATTTGTGGCACCTCATTAATTCAGTTAAAGGGATAGTATTGCCAGAAAATAATTTTATTTTATATTGTAGTCCTTAAAAAACATTAAAAATGATATAATTCTTATCTCCCAAAACTTTATGGTTTGGGAGATATTAGAAAGTAATGTTTACCCTGGAGTGACATCACTGTTCAAGCCTTCAGATTTGGAATCCAGTCCCCGGAATGATAAAAAAGTCTTATCTCCCAAATATTTATGGTTTGGGAGCTATTAGCAAGTAAAGTTAAGTAAAGTTCCCTTTTCCTGGCTGTTTTAGCCAAGACTGCCATCTAGTGGACCGATTTGGAATCCGGTCCACAGCTCAGCCGGCAGTTCTTCAGCAGTGCCGAGATCACAATCTTTAAAAAGAAATTCTTCACTGGAATGGTCTACAAAGTGTGCTTGCAAGCCAAGCACACTTTGTAGACAGTTCCAATGAAATAGTTCTTTTTAAAGATTGTGATCTCATCACTGCTAAAGAACTGCCGGCTGAGCTGTGGACCGGATTCCAAATCGGTCCACTAGATGGCAGTCTTGGCTAAAACAGCCAGGAAAAGGGAACTTAACTTTACTTGCTAATAGCTCCCAAACCATAAATATTTGGGAGATAAGACTTTTTTATAATTTTTAATGTTTTTTTAAGGGCTACAATATAAAATAAAATTATTTTCAGGCAATACTATCCCTTTAAAATAGTGCAACAGTAAGCTTGACTTAAGGAAATATACTACAAAGAAATGTCATCCTATATAATAATTCGCTAAATCGTGTGTAACGCCACGACATGCGCAGTAGACACTGCTGCGCATGCTGCAGTCATGCGCAGTAGAGACTGACCGCGCCGCGGCTGATACCGAGCTGGGAGGTCCGAAGGAGCGTCCAGCTCTGTATCAGCTGCGGCGTGGGCAGTCTCCACTGTGCGTGACTGCCCCGCAACCGGGTGACAGTGGCACTGTGGCCCGTGTAACGGGCTGTTCAACTAGTTAAATTATAATCAAATAAAATACATTTATGAACCTTTAACACTCTGAGTTCCAGAGAGGTATTCAATGTATTGCATTGCAATGTGTTGCATACCTTTCTGGCATTCAAAATGTCAAAGGAAAAGTAACAGCTTCTAATAAAATATATCCAATTGCCTTACCATGGGCAGAAAACCCTAATAGCCTTTATTAATTCTGTCCTTGTGCCTTTGTTTTATCTTCAGTCAGTTCTGGATGTCATCTCCATGGAGGAGGACCTGGCATTTACCTAAAGTTATCTTGAAACTTAAGCAGCAGAGTGCATGAGCCTATATAACCCTTTAAAGGTGCAGTTATAGAGCTTTTCCTGCTGAATAAAACAAGAGCACTTCTACTGATGTCAGTTGTTTTATTCAAAATCTACAACAGTGCAAATAATCAGGAAGTGAATTTACTGTGCGTTTACTTCCTGAAAGTTCTAACTGACAGGAAGTGACTTGACAATTTCTATCACATTCTGTGGAGAACTGTATGTCACTGTCTTTCCTCTTCATTAGAATTCAACAGGATAAATAATTGGAATCTGACCACTAGAGGGAACTGTTAATATAAAAAAAAAAAACTGTGGGGAGATTCACTATAAGGTGTTAAATTGGAGATGACTTCTTCAGTTTGTAATTTCTCCAGTTCCTATGTTATTTATGGAGCCTATTCACTAAGAGCTCTTTCTTTTTTTATTTCTCTTTTTAAGAAATTGAAATAGAACCATTATTTTTGCTTCAGCAGCATGTTATCCCTTTAATTGCCAGAGAAGCATCCAACGCATTGCTTCGCTTTGTGCAGGATACCCCTGGCATTCAAAGTGTTAAGCAACATCAGCTAAGAATACTAAAGATTTGCATAGCAATTACATCCAAAATATTATCTATCTTCAATAAATGTCCAGTACGTGTTTTATGAAAAATGGTAATATCAGACTTGAAGATGTATAAATTTCATGCATCCCAGATGTAATATAATGCTCTATATTACAAAAAAAATGGTTTGTTGACTTGTGTGAAATAGAATATTAGCATTTTAAAACCTTTTCTTCTATCAATAAATATTCCTCTTTGCAGGAGCAGAGTCTAAATCAAATGAGCTTTTTCTCGAAGTAGACAAAATGTTAAAAAGATACAGGTATATTTTGATTCAAACATCAAAATTTACATTTTAACTCAAATGGATTTGAAAATTCAGTAGTCAAAAAGGTAACCAATATACAGTATAAAATATATGCATGATGTCTTTCTGAGGGTTATTTATCATTTATTAAATTAAATAAGATCCTCAGCTATAATCCATTATATTCAATGATTAAGTAATATTTTTAAAATATTGATTAGCAAAAAGAAACCCCTAGGAATCCCCAAAGAATATCTCTGTACCCCTATGCCAGCTACAAATTCCTTTCTTAATTCCCTATTTTTCACCATCCATTTATTGTTTGTTTCCTCACTTCTTCAGAACCATAACTTTATTGCATTCTCTTCACCTGCTCCAGGGCCCCCCCCCATCTTCTGCCCCAATCCATTCATTAACCCCTTTTTGCCTTCAACCCCATTCCTGTAGTACTCTACAAGCTCAGCTCAGGATAAGCCCTATCTCAATCCTAAACTAACTCTTCGACCCCCTCTTCTGTACTCCTTTTTATCATGATATGAGAATGTGAGCTCCTAGTGTTTGGAGCTCCCCCCCCCAACCTTTATAGCTGCACTTTTCTTTCATACAGGATAAATATCAGTAACAGATGTATGTGGAAGACGCAAATAGGTAAGAATGGGGAGTGTTCAGAGCAGGGACAGGCAACTTGTGTCTCTCCAGCTGTGATTAAAGTACAACAACTCGCATCACCCTCAGCCAGCTATGATGGAAGCTGTAGTTCATCAATACCTGAAGAGACACAGGACACACATCTGTTATGAAGTGTATAACCATGCTCTGCTTTTGTGTGTATCTCTTTTTGTATTACATTTCTTCATTACTCAGTGCTTGACAGTATGGTAAATTTCAGGCAATGTCACTGCCCTCTGCTGGATGATATCCTCCCAATGCTGAACACTGACGTTATAAACACAAAATTGTGCCAGGCAATAGAGCATGGTAAAGCAGTACTATAAACATACCTGGGAACTTTCAGTTGAGGGCTACCCTGTTCAGCAGGGGGTAACAAAAATGACGCTAATCACGTCAAAAAGGGGCGGGGCTTAACTGGAGTGTTGGGGGGGATTTAACCCTTTGAGTGCCAGAGTGGTACGGAATGCATTAGCAATGCATTCCGTACCACTCTGGCACTCAGAGGGTTAAATGTGTCACACAGAAGGCTGGGGACGGAGGCACAATGGGAGAAAAAGCAGATGTGGCAGAGTTTCAATAGCTCAGTCAGAACCGGAGTCTCCGGGGCAAATCCGGAGAGTTCCCAGGTATGACTATAAATCACACCAAGAAGTGCTCCATCCAGTTCCTACACCATTGGTGACCCCAGCACAGATCCAGAATACCTCTGGTGACTATCTAAAATGATAACAAATAGGTAGGTAAATTGGTAGCTATACTGAGAGATAGAGAAAGAGAGAGAGAAAATGAATATTAGGTTAAAAATATAAGATTTCAATTTGGACTAGAAAACAACTGTCTATACAATATCATCGAAATAAGTACCCTTATGAGTTTGTTGACTAAGATGAAACAAATTCAGTCATCATGAAGTTCTGTGCAGTGCTGTGCTGGATTAGTGTGATTATGTTTGGGATTTATGTTGTAGAAGCAGATATAATGTAAAATTTTAATGCAAAAAAACAGATGTAAAACATCATTCTGCAGATATATGAAGCAAGGGTTTAATGTGAAATTCTGCTGACTGGAGGGAAGTTTTGCCGTGGAGCAATGTGGCCCAATCCAGCACAAAATATAAATAGGGCAACGTTTCACCAGTCACTTTGCCAGGTGAGATAATGGAATTTTCAACAAGCTACAGAACATTTTATATTACATAAATTGTTGAACTGATACTGGTGTTCAGCAAATACTTTATCTTAAACTATACTGTTATATTTGCATGTGTGTATGTGTGTGTGTGTATATATATGTGTATATATGTATATATATATATACACACACTAGCGTAAAAGCCCCTGTACACGGGCCAAGGTCTGGGTAATGTTAACCCTCTGAGTGCCAGAGGGGTATGCAACGCATTGCTTTGCAATGCATTGCGTACCCCTCTGGCACTCAAAGTGTTAAGCAGCCACTACCTCACTGCTCCACGAGATGCAGTCTTGCGTCGCCTCACGCTATGCAATCATGCGCAGTAGAGACGGTCTCTACTGCGCATGACTGCAATGTGACAAACATCCTAGCAAATTATTATATACGATATATATATATATATATATACACACACACATACATTGTGAATATCTATCTATTGATGTTGGTGAAATAGCCAAGTTAGTTAATGCATCAGATGTGAAAATGTGCTCAAATCTCAGGGTCACAGTATGTTGTCCCTGGCAGGGTCAAATATAAAAAATAAATAACATTGGACCAACGTTGCATATTATAGTCCATATCCTCAGCTTACTAAGGAAGCCTTCATCTTGCAGTGGATTGACAATGGATGTAGCTTTAGCTTTATATATGCAACTTTATCTTTATATATATATATATATATATATATATATATATATATATATATATTAGCAAAAAAAGACAGAGCATTGCTCATAACGCAGACACAATCCACCTACTAAAAGCTTAGAAATAAGCTAGGCTTGGCCTCTGAGGGAAGAAAACAAGGCCAATGTAAGGGTAGTTTAATGGGCATAAGCTGGGGAAAGCCTGCCTGTGAAAATGATAGGGTTATAAAATTACGTGTGTGTGTGTGTGTGTGTGGTGGGGAGAAGAACACTGCAGACAGGACAATCCCACACATACTTCCGCAGTGAAGTCCTTAAACCAGTGTCAGCTCTGTGTGTACAGTATGTGTGTGTGTGTGTCTGTCTGATGGAGAGAAGGACACTGCAGACAGGACAATCCCATACATACGTCTGCAGTGAAGTCCCGAAAACAGAGTCAGCTGTGTGTTTGCGTGGACAGCTTTCTGTGCAAGAGAATGTCCACGGATTCTTTAAAACTTGCCACTACACATGATCCATGCATACACACACACACACACACACACACACAAACATGCACAAAATCTATCACTGTAGGGCAAATTAACTCTCCAGTGAAATCCCAACAGATCAGAAGCACTATGCAGCATACGGATCATCTGTAGGGGCAGGTAAGATGCTCCAGGTGTGTAGGGGATTCATATACATGTTCCAGTGAGTGGGGAAACAGATCATAAGTACAAGGCATCCTATGAATCATCTGTAGGGGCAGGTGTGCACAGTATTAAATGAGCTGAATGTTACAAAAATCCCAGACTTTTTTCATACATTTGTTACTGAAAAGAACATGTGGATTCAAATATAGATGGTATCTAAACATATTGGTTCATGAATCAGCATAAAAAAGTCATAAGACAACTAAACTTTTGTAACAGAAGATTGCACTGAAAAAATAATGAAGCTATTCAATGGATACCATGAGGTCACCGAAGGGATTACACCGAATATACCGCCTCTTACAACATCTTCAGGATGGAACCTGGGAGTTGTTGTTCCAAAGCTAAATCACTTCATTCTATGGCTTTGTATTAATAAAAAGGCGGAAAAATGTGCCTCTGATCACATACACAAGGGCTTATGCATTTCACACTGTATTTTAAAGTATTGATATGTGTGCACAACATTAATACAGATCATTAACTATTTGCAAACAACTACATAAAGGGAATTTTCTTCACATTCCAATTGTAATTAAAAATGTAACTTTAAATTTGGATTGTGATTTAAATATAAAAAACACCCTTTACTCTTAATAGGTGACTTTTGGCCATAAAGGATTAGAGGGAATACACTGATATTTAAACAATAAGTTACACAAATGTAGGTTTGATGGGGCATTTTACATTAAGCAAATCCAGATATGACATTTTTAAAAAGGTCTTCTGATCTAAAGAGGAGGTTGGTTTAAATTGTTCAGTTAAGAACAGTCACTGAGCTTCACTGCAATTTGTTATATAAATAATGTTTTTGAGAGAAAGACAGTAATACTGGACATGTTTTTCAAATATAAATCTCTAGTGAGAACAGGGTAGTTTCAAGATCAGTTACATAGCATACTCTTAGAATGATTAAAGTGTCTCTCACAGTACTTTAAATGATATACTATTTGAAGGAAGTCACTACTGCTTTGTGTTAGAAGAATTCATGCAATGATTAATAGGTTAGAATCAGTTTTCAGAGGATGTCTTAAAATACACAGTACAGGTAGTACATATCTCTCAGTACATTTTTCTGTCAATCTTCTTCCAATGCCCTCCACCCAGAAATACTTCTTACCCTATGTTCATGATAAGAAAGAAAAAATTAACAACCTCTTAGGAATGAGATACATTAAACTGTATTACAGTAGTTGCCTCAAATTAATGAGAAGGAGAATACCATCTCCTTCTAACTTCAGTGCCAACAGCAAACATGTTGGTTTAGGGAATACATTTCAAACATCATAGTAACTTGGTTTTATGTAAAAGCCACTTGAAAGGTTATTAATAAAACTGCCATATTTTTAAAAATTACATATTGCGAGTTTCAGTCAATAAGGGCTTCACGATAGAATGCTACTACCTCAACAGAATATATTGTTAACTGTGTTTCTTAACTGTTACATTGCATTGTGTCTTTACTGACAACCTGGAATATTTTATCAAAAAACATTATAGTCACAAAAGCATATATGACACCTTAATTCATGTAGAAGAGCACGGGTGGCAGACTCTTAGACTCCATAATCAAACATCTGAACTATCTCTTTGGGCCTCTGCAAGTCACCTGGTTGTCATGATGACACAATCTGTGTCACATGGAGGCTGATGTACAAAAAAATAACTTCATTGGCTAACTAAGCAGATTTAGGATGCAAGCTTTCAAGGCCTCTTAGGTCTCTTCCTCAGGCATGTTATAACATGCCTGAGGAAGAGACCTAAGAAGTCTTGAAAGCTTGCATCCTAAATCTGCTACGTTAGCCAGTAAAGGTATCAACTAGTCCACATTTGCCTCCTGTATTTCTACATCAGTCTCTTTGTTAATTTTATCTCAAAACACTGTCGTACACACACAGAACTGTTACTAGAGCCTTAGCCCACAGCATGCCATTATAAGGCACATTTAGCTAATTTTAAAGATAATCAAAAACATCCTATATGTTGTGTTTGCCATTTGTTGTTTTATAAATAGTTCTTCAGAAATTACCTTTTATTTTTAGCAGTGCTGAGACAAAATGACTACACACTGTACTATGAATGAATCTGGACATGCCTATAGCATCCAAAGGGTCAAAGCACAGCACTCAACACTGATGTAAAGGACATTTTGGCATTGTATTGCATGTTTTAAGTGATGTTCTGTGGAGGCAGATATATGCTGCACATGTGAGTCAACACGGAACACGGACATTAATTCAATACACATAACTTTCCTGGAATTGTTTTGGTCAATATATTTATGGTCAAACACAATCTTATCATGCCTGTCTTCTTAACCCTTCAAGGACCAGAGGCCTGTACAACAGCACCCCTCTGGTCCTTAAAGGGTTAATATATCATGATTTGATTTCCAAATGTGCTTTTCAGTTATAATTGTGTAAATATCTATGTGTGCATGCCCTAATTTACTTACATGCGATGTGTTTTATATAAAGACTGTGTGACTGTGTAATAGAATAAAATAAATAACAGAAACAGTTCATCTTCAAAAAACCTGATGGCTTTGTCCTGGTTAAAATGTGCAAGCCCCTACTCCCCTCACTTCACTCCATGTGAAATGTATTCCTGCATACCTCTTCAAACCTCACACTGGCAAGTTTGTAACTTTGTAATTTAAATTCATCCGCTGTATCCCTCTCACAAAGAATACCAATCTGGGGAAAAAAGGCCATTCATGCTGTTGACTGCAGGCATTTAAGATTTAATGGCTACCCATGTCTTCTGGTGACTTTCAAGAGCAGGATATTATAAGTGGTGAGACAAGCTAAATTGTAGGTTTAGTCGTATGAAATGTTGATACATGCCAAATTTAAGCTTCATGTCTGCATAAGCATGTTAAATAAATCGTGAAATGCCCCCACGCAGGATCAAATTATATAATTGTTTTCAATCACCATCACATACGGAATGTCTCTATTTCTTCATGAAAACGGAATCAATTTGCAGTGTTTAGATTGACACATGGGGGAAGAGAAGGCAGAAAACGAAGTGACAGAAGCCCAAGAGATCTAAGGCAAATGTCCTCAGAGAAAGAACACAGATATATTTTAAATGCCATTTTGTGCAGTTTGTAGTTACCAAACATTAAATTTAAGAGACAGCCAGTGCAGGGAATAAAAGTCACCCTAGCAGGGATACAAAGAGGGCACAGCCTGAACCATCAGCAAGCAAATACCCAACACTACCCTTTGTGTTTATATGCAAAATATTTTATAAATATGTGGATAAGGTCCATGATAAAAAAGTGCCCTGAAGTTATATTATTTTCTTCTGTTTTCAAACACAATTTGAAATTGCTTCAAACATTTCATAGGGAAAAACCACACTGAGATATATATATATATATATATATATATATATATATATATATATATATCCTATATAATAATTCGCTAAAACGCGTGTAACAACGCAGTCATGCGCACTAGAGACTGCCCGCGCCGAGGCTGATACAGAGCGGAGCATCCAGCTCTGTATCAACCATGGCGTGGCTAGTATCTACTGAGCATGACTGCACCATGACCGACTGGAACTGTATCGCGGTGCAGGCAGTCTCTACTGCACGACTGCCCCGTGACCGGCTAGCAGTGGGACTGTGGCCCGTGTAACGGGCTCTTCAACTAGTATATACATAAAAAAATAAAAGTGCAAGTCACATATGGTATATACAGAGGTGTACTCAGCCTGAGCTGGAGCTCAGGTTGAGTACACACCCCTCTCTCTCTCTCTCTCTCTCTCTCTATATATATATATATATATATATATATATATATATATATATATATAAACATACCAATAACCATACCACTGCCTATGCAAATCTCATGTAACTAGATATATGTGGTGGGGGTACTAAAACAATTCTGTGCTCACCTAGGCCCTGATATAAATTGTGTGCTACATCTGCTTACTCCAGTTTGCTAATCTACTTGCAACACAAATGACACACCTGTACACTATTTTTGCCAAGAGAAGGGCAATAAGAGACTGTATAGGTGTTCTGACAAGATCCTTCTTTGGTTCTTTGCTGAATGCTATGTATTAACAAGGTACAGAGGAAAGTATAGTAACCTTTCTCCATTCTCCTACGTATGCTGTAGGGAAGGCTTTCATGACTGATTTGTATTTAAGTCTTAACAAGGGTGGAGGTTGTGTTCTGGTATGCAACAAAGTGATCATACGATATTCAAAAAATTGTCATAAAGAAAAAAAATGTTGGATCGTGAGTTGGTGGTAAAAGAAGGCCAGTATTTTCAAATATAAATCCGTCACATTTGAAAATGTTTTGTAAACAATTAAAAATGGTGGCTTGATGAATATTGTCCTTCAAAAATTCTAATGTTAAACATGCATTTAATTTTGTTTTGAAAACAAAAATGTTCAAAGAAATAAACACCTTCTTACCCAGTTAACACAATACTACTGCTTCTCAACACTATCTGCTAATCTTTCTGTATTTTAATTTGTCTTCTCCCAGTTTGGACCATTTTTATTGTGTCGGAAAAAAATCTGGAAATCTGGAAAAAAAATTATGGCTAATAGAAGATTTGTTTTCTTAAAATACCTTACAATATGACTATAGACTATTCCACACCCACTTTTAACATTGCATATTTTTCTTCGATGGAGATCGGAATTGGATGTAAAAATTGCCAGTAATATGTCTGAGAGTTCAAGGACCATGGTGTAAGAACTTTTCCAGACTTATTACCAACAATTTCAGTTACCACAAAATTTTGAACATACATACCTTAAGGGCAGGCAGTGGCACATGAGAAGTAGCCAACATCCCAGCTCAGCAAATGGACTGTGCTGGTGGATTTGTACATTCCCCCTTTGTGTTTAAATATATGTTGTAGGGTTTATCCCCCTGAGTAAAACAAGGGTACTCCCACTGCTGAGAGATATTTTATTAAAAACATGATAACAGCTCAAACTTGAATTATTTAGGTGCAATATCACAGTGGCCTGAAAATTTACAGCGGCGCTGTTGGTACACCATCCTATGGACTGCTCTGGTATGTAGACCACAAATCTCCATAGGATGGTGTAGCAACAGCACCACTGTAAATTTTCAGGCCACTGTGATATTGCACCTAAAAATTCAAGTTTGAGCTGTTATAATTTTTTATTAAAATATCTCTCAGCAGTGGGAGTACTCTTGTTTTATTCGGGGACATAAGCCCTACAACATATATTTTTTACCTCTTAAGTATTACTATACCTTTATAGTGGCCCTTTAACCTACACAAGTCATTTACTGTATTTGTTCTGTTTTATTTATTAAAGGAAATAAAACAAAAACCTTGGGCACAAAAGAAAAGAGGAACAAATCAACTGCACCATAGCAGAGAAATCCAACTTTTGGGGCCGGTTTATGCAAAGTAGGCAACTGCTTGGAGTGCCACATTTTGTGGTATGTCTGAGCTGTGCTGACTACACCCACACTGTGAGTTGTGGGCATATCCACAGCAATTACAGTACTCTGGAACCAGACCTATCCAACTGGTTTATAGTGACTGATTCACCAGTTTTAGGGACTCTAAGGGTTAAATAGCAAAAAGATGTAAAAAGTGTCAGCTATGTAACAATGAAGTAAATACATATGTGGCTATAAATAAAAACCTTAACAATTAAAGCGGAATTTAATATTGCAACAGTTAGACAAATCAATAGCAATTTAATTTATTCTGCGGCTATATAATAATATTGGCTGAATAACAATGACAAAAATATTCAAACATCAGAATGTGTTTTGACCCTTTGTGGACCAGAAGCAAGGTGTTGCACACCGCTCTTTTCTTTAGGAGGTTAAAGGGACAGTAATGTCCCAAAAAAAATCCAGTTTTGTAGACATTAAAAAAATAATAAATCTGCTCCAAACCTGATCTCTCAAACGCTATGGTTTGAGAGATATAGGGATTCAAAGTTCTCAGCTCCCTCCTCTTTTCCTGATGTCAACTGTAAAGCTGAAGCAGGAGAATCGAGTCGTACAACTCGAGGAGGCTCTGCAGCAGAGCCGAGATCGTGTTATCTACCAAGAATTAATTCATTGGAAATGTCTACAAAGTATGCTTGCAAACCAGGCACACTTTGTAGACCTTTCCAATGAATGAATTCTTTATAGATAACATGACCTTGGCTCTGCTGCAGAGCCTCCTCGAGTCGTACGACTCGATTCTCCTGCTGTCAGATTTACAGCTGACATCAGGAGAAGGGGAGGGAGGGGGGAACTTTGAATCCCTATATCTCTCAAACCATAGCGTTTTGAGAGATGGGGTTTGGATATTTTTTTGGGGGGACATTACTGTCCCTTTAAATGTACCAGTCATGTTTCTGATATTACCAAATGCACTGACAAAATAAAGTCACAGTTGGTGAATAGTGATGATAAATGAAATTCCCATTAACTGTTTGAGTGCCAGAGGGGTATCCAATGCATTGCAAAACAATGTGCTGGATACCCCTCTGGAACTCAAAGGGTTAATTGATCTCCTACAGTCACTCTCCCTGTCCCTGTCCTTCCTCTCCCTTCCTGCACTACTTTTCCTGTCCCTGCACACCCATCCCTGCCCATCCTTCCCAAAGTCCCTCTCTGTCCCCCCAAGTTTAAAGAGCAAGAGAGATGTCACAAATTATTTTGCAACTGGCCCCACAGACCATAGAACGGGCCCTGATGTTCAATGCTGCATATATTTATATATATATATATATATATATATATATATATATATATATATATATGTTAATTTTAATCTTTTCAGGACCAGAGAGGTCTGCATTGCATTGTGCTCTCTGCCGACTACAGTTCGAAAAAAGAACTATCAATGTCCACCTCCATGACATCACATCCAGGACTGATTAACATTGGTAATGTAATTGAACAAAGGAAAAGGCAACATTCATAGAGCCCATTCCAATTTTCTGCCCACAGCAATGTAAAGAGGGGGTTACTATTAGGAGGTGTTACTTCCACTTTAAATGATCAGGAATGTAATTCTCAAGCACAGATGGAGCTGTTCAGATGGCAATTTATTGGCTTTATTGGCTTGACACCAATTCTATAATCATTAAAACCCGTTAATTCACCATTGTGCACCATATTGGATGTAATCATTTAACACTCAAATCCATAAACTGTTATATACATCATGATAATAGAGGCTTAGCTGATACTTCTATATGTGTTAATTACATGCAGAGCAGAAATCTCTTGCTGGTTAATTTTCTGTCACTTTGCTAAAATGGATTTATGCTTAGCTTGGAGAATTAAAGCCTCCAACCACCTGTGTCTCAAAGGATAAATAACCTGTAGCAGAAATAAAGAGATCGCAATGAATAATATGGGTATACAATGAACACTTTGTAACATACACAAATTCAAGTTTATTAGCTAAACTGTATTGCTACACAAAAAATCTCATGCTCCAAACTTATAACATGGGCATCCGATGTGTTGTGTAACTGAGATTTTTAGCAAAAACTTTTTTTTGCCCAATTAGCTAGCACACGTGACTTTATAGACCAGTATGGCCTGTTTGCTGCTACCATTAATAATAGTCCAGTCTGTTAAATACCATTCTCATTTACTTGATCAAAGTTGATCTTTGACTAACACTAGGCCTACAGTTGCACAGTTGTTTATAAATAAAGTTGATTACACTTTGCTGTCATATTACTGCTAAATACCCACTACCCTTGCACATTAATTTTTTACCATGTAACTGTAAAAACTTAGACCCATGATCTATCGAATTCTTTAATTTTACAACAATGCAAAGTTCAATAAAAAAATAAAATATTAAAAACTGTAAGTTTTGCCATGATAAGATGATAATTTTTTGTGAAAGCAGAAGCAGCTAGTTGTAATGTGGGGATCTCTTAGACTGCAAATTACTATTAGTTTTTAACCCTTTAAGAGCCAGAGGGGTGCAAACATATTTCAAATCAATTTGTTATACACCTCTCTTGTCCATAAAGGGTTAACATACTAGCTAAGCTAAAAGTTGTCGGGCCTGTCATAAATTAACTCGATATGCAACCATGAACTAAGACATTTATAAAATGTTACTACTGATTCAATTGAAGATGTTATACTAAAGAGTACACCTTAACGGTAAATGCTAGAGTAAACATTTAGAGTAATGTGTGTTTCCTCACATTCATTTGCTTTTGATTTGTACATTTGTACATTCCATTTCCCAGCTGAATGACACTAAATGAACATCCCAATAATGTGCGAACTGGTGTCACACGATGCTCATCTCTCTGCATCCAAAAGCAAAGTTGCCATAATGATTGAGAGAAAGGTTAAGAGCCAATGAGCTAAAATCATAGAAAGACGAGTTAGAGCTTTCCCAATTTCTTTTATTCCCAGTTTTACCATAAAAAAGTGGCATTTTCTGCAACTCTCTTTCCTAAATCGAGCTAATTTTAATGTAGAACTTGTATTTAATCTGTTGAAGAAAACATATAAGCATTTTGATAAAATATACATTTTTAAGAAATGATTTGTCCTGGGCTATTATTTTTCTTTTATGTTTTTGCTGCTTACTATTAAATTATACCAATCAAAGTAAATTAATGTTTCTCTTAAATCATTATTGTAATGTTTTTTTTTTCTTTTCAGAAATGTTCATCTTCCAGTAACAGTTTGTCATTTACTGTTCAGAGTAATTACTTTCTCATTAATCATTGACTCATACAATGAAACAATGAGTTATATTATTCATTCCCCCCAAAAAAGTTGGCTTAATTGAATTATTCGTGTACTCTTGTGTCCGTGTTTTTTTTTCTATTTTGATTTCTATATTAGTTTGATTTTTTTCTGGACTGAAAAACAAAAAAAAGCTGTAATACAAAAATATAAACAAATAAGACCAAGTGTCCCTGTTCAGGAGTGACAGTCCATATTTGAGGCCCAAATCCTTTTGTCCCTTTTCCTCATCCTTGTGCCCCTCTTTTTATGAAATCAGATCAGTGCCGTGTGTGTGTGTGTATATATATGTGTATCACATTGCTCCACAGAAATAAAACACATTAATGTTTATTTAAACGTCAGTATGCATGAATATACATTAGTCTGTGTAAATAAAATACTTTGGTCTTGCTCTGAATCATTTATTCAGTTGCGCAAATAGGTGTCAAAATGTTTGGTGTTCCATAAGACTAGGAACTAAACATCTGAATAGAAAATGGACTGAACTCACAAATGCAACATACTTTGGTAGGTGGACTGCAGATTTGCAGTTCAAACCTTGGCCTAGATTACACTGCAGATGATAACTGTTTTTTTATCTCAGAGATTCCTATTGAAGTCTATGGGGGAATAAAAACAAGTGATACTTTTATCAAACCTAATGGAATCCCAGCTGTGTGTGCATTACATTTTTAGACTGATTTATAATCCTATTTATTTGTAATCAAATACCAAAAGTCACAATGCAGCCAAACAGGAAATATATATATATATATATATTTATATTTTACAGTACTTATATATTTTACTGTATCACACTGCATGCTCTCTGAACACTGTCTTTTGGAATATTCCTTTTTATGTCCCTTATAAATTGAATAAATTGTAAATTGTAAAAGGAAATTTTTGTATACTTACCAATAAATCCTTTTCTCTTTGTTTATGTTGCACACAGGAACCATGGGTAACATATACTATGGCCAGGAGGGCAGGGCACTTGACTAAAAATGCTCTCAGTGGTGAATACTCGCTCCCGAATGTACTTTACACCCCCCCAGCCATGCTCAGATTTTAACATATAGAAAAGTTGAAAAAGAAGGGTAATTTGATGAAATAGAGAACCCAAGAGGACTCCCCCTACCAAGGATTAAGCAGTTATTTTTTCATCCGGGAAGGACATCCTGTGTTCCACATGGACTAAGAGAAAAGGCTTCATCTGTAAGTACATTCAAATACCAAAGCATTCACCAAGATTCCAGGGAGGGAGAGAAAAAAAATCCCCAAAACATAGACAAGTGCCAGATGAGACAAACTGATACCGTATGAACTTTAATTGACAATGGACACCAACACTGCAAACCAAAAAACAGGAACTAACAGGTTACTGGCTCAAGGGACTTCAAGAAGAACACCTACATAGGCATAGAGACCTGTAGGGCCTTCCAGGCAAAACTGGCTCCAGCCAAAGCCAGCAGATTAACATGGTAGTGTCTGACAAATGTGTGAAGGGATGACTATGTCACCAATTTACACGGTTACTCAGCAGAGGTCAGATTCTTATAGGCCCAAGAGGCACCCATTAACCTGGCGGAATGTGCTATAACCCAAAAGGGCACAGGTTTCTTCCTGAAAAAAAGCCTAATGAATAGCTACCTTGAGACAAGAGACCACTGTTATATTAGAAGCAGCATGGCCCACATGAGGGTCCAAAGGAATGACAAAAAGCTAATAAAATTTCCAAAAAGGCTGGTTGCACTGAACATAGTAAATTGCAAACCAAACCACATCCAAAAAAATGAAGTCCTGTTCGTATCTATTAGAATGAGCTGGACAGATTGAAATAAGAACATTAGGTCTGCAGTGCACTGCATGAATTCCCAATTTCTGGGCTTCAGACATTGGAGAGTGTGGTGTCCAATCAGTTTTAATGGGTCAAGTACGAAAGTGGTGCAACTATCAAAACTGGAACCCTTGGCTTTTTCTTTGTGTTTCTGATTTTTGTACCAATATAAGTTTATTTAGTGTCCCAATATTTCTGCAGCCTTAATTTATGTACTGATTTCAGTTGAATGCTAAAATGTGTGTGTCCTGTGACCATTGTCACAATCCAAGTACTGGGCCCTGTACCTTTTCCATTGGCAGGGTGTAAAGAAAGACAAATTCAGGTTAGGAGCAGGCCAGCATAAACAAATTTTTAAAGTGTAGAAGTAACCCTTCAAAGATATAGTGATTGGCATAGAACTGTCTGTATATCTGTTTGTATGGATGTGTTTGCCAGTAATTATGAATGCATTTTTGCATGCTTCTTGTCTATATATGTCAATGGTGGTGGGTTGACAGGAGAGGGAAAGGCCTTGCCTAGGTCTACCTGAGATGAAATTCCAAACTGATCTTATAGAATAATGGGAGAAAAGCAAATTCTGCTTTTTTACACATATTGTAATTTGCAGGCAACAGGAAAAAATGTTCAATTTGTTTTTCTCCACATATAGATGTGATTTGATACTTATTTTATGCTATAACCAGATCAACAGTATTGGTTTACCTTATTTTATGTATGTTTTTACTGATTGGGTCAATTGATGTATTTCTAGGCTGAATAATAAACAGAAAATATATGCTAATGAGACAGAAGCAGTATAAACTGTGAATGAGTGGCTAATAAAATAAAAGCGATACCCTGTAGTATCTAGTGCCCTTTTCTTTTTCGAGTTTTCTTGCAATATGCTACCCTATTTGTCCTTCAAGATGAAAGTTAAAATACCAATGTTGTCTATCTTCACTTCAAATGGGCCATCAAATTTGATTAAATATGTCCACAAGCAAAATGTAACAAAGGACAACATTACTAAAGAGATATATTTTGCTCCCTGCCCTTTTTGAACATAAATAGATACTTAGCTCTGACTTCGGGAATGACTTTCTGACTTTCTCTGAAATATCAAGCAAGTAAGACTACAACTACAAAAAAAACTTCTTCTTTAAAGCAGAACTTTCAGCTTTTTAATATTGCCCCCCCCAATACATTAGTAATACAGTGATAGGCAAAGTAATAGTTGTATTATTGTGAATAAATCTACATTATTGAAGTAATACACCTTCTTCAGGCAAGCATCCAACAGACAACAGTGCAGGCATCTTAGAGGGAAGTTGCCTCTGAGTCTGTGCTGTCTGTCCTGTGCTCTGCCCTGATTGGTGGTGACATTTGTTGGTTACCTTAAGGTAAGGGAAGTTGCTGACTGAGCAGGCGCACAGAGCTTCTCTTGTAGGTTCTGTGCCCTCGATGCCTGCTGAAGAAGGTGGATTACTTCAATAATGTAGATTTAGTCACTATAATGCAACTATTACTTTGCCTATCTCTATATTACTAATGTATAGGGGAGGGCAATATTATAAAGCTGAAAGTTCAGCTTTAACTATTCTTTATTATATTTTACTGCAACTTTATCATTTTGTTTCCTCTGGAACATGAGATGTACGTAAGTTATGTAGACTTTTAATTGCTTTAGGAAAATAGATCAACAATGTAAAAGTGAGTAATAAATCACTTCTTGTTTGAATGTAATTTTTTGTGTAACTCCTTGGATGCTTGAATCATCTCTAGTGTACCATAAATCAATGCAATGGAGTACTTTCTAGCATTATGGAGACATATTTATATGCATACCTGGGAACTCTCAATGTTTGACCCTGAGACCTGGTTGAAGAGGCAGCTTCTCGGAGTGAGACAGTCCATTGCTTCCTGTTATCTAATCTGCTTCAATTAACTGCTTATTTTGTCCCTAAATTGGTACCATCTATACTAAGAAAGCAAAAGGCTAAGTCTTGCATATGTTCAAGCAATGATGTATCTAAGGGCCATATGTTCAAAGAAGTAGCGTAATAGCTTTGTCGTCTGCAATGACTTTTCAAAGTACAGTGTCGTTGGGATCATTAATATTTATCGGCTGTGATCGAAAATATGTCGTTTGTCCTGACTGAAACTGTAATATGCAATGACAAAAAAATGTCTTACCTAACGACAAAAATGTCTTAACTAAAGACAAAAATTCTGACATTCAAAACTTCACATTCCCGCCACTTTTTTCTTAACGTACAAATTTTGTCTTTTGCATGACTTTTTTTTGTCATTAGTTACAACAAATTTTCTTTTCCTCTGTACGACACTGGAGAACAGTTTAGCCCCGCCCCTTTGCCTGGCAATTCTGGAGTTGTGTCGTACGCAACGGACATTACTAGTTTTTTGTCGTATACTGTATATAAATATGTAGTTCATGCATTTAATGACTTATTTTTGTCTTTCATACGACATTTTTTGTTGTTATCCCTTTGAACATATGGTCCTCAGTTGCTGCATGATAATAGTTTCCAATTAGTGTGAGTGGGAACATTTCACTGAGAACCTATGATAAGAAGAATTTTGAAGGTTCATATCTACAAACTCTCATGGTCAACTCATTTTGAACATTCCCAGGTATGTTTATATATTTTATTTGGAAGCTGTGTTTACCTTTTGAATAGGACTTTCATACGTAGTGGATTTCCTAGGACAGTCCTCTTTTGCACCATTAAAGGGATAGTAATACTTCAGTATTACAAATCCCTAAAGTTGCCCTCTCCCTCCCCCTTCCCCATAGTCAGCATTTTAGCTGACTGCAGGGAAGAGAGTCGTACTACTTTCAGGTGGCTCTCCAGCACAGCCTGATCGTGTTAACTAAAAAAAAAAACTTTCACTGAAATGGTCTTCTACGTGTGCTTGGCTTGCAAGCACACGTAGAAGACCATTTTAGTGAATTTTTTTTTTTTTAGTTAACGAGATTGCGGCTCTGCTGCAGAGCCGCCTGATGCGCCTGATGATCTCTGACTGGATTTCCCTGTGTCAGCTAAAATGCTGACTACGGGGAAGGGGGAGGGAGAGGGCAACTTTAGAAGCATTCATCTCTCAAACCATAAAGGTTTGAGAGATGACACTGGGGGCAAAATGTTTCCTTTTACAAGGGCTTTATAATACTGAAGTATTATTATCCCTTTAAAGGTACATTTTCCTATACATCAGCAAATGTTTTATATATTACTAGTGTAAAAGCCCGTGTACACGGGCCAAGGTCCGGGTAATGTTAACCCTTTGAGTACAAGAGAGGTACGCAACAGATTGCTTTGCAATGAGTTGTGTACCCCATCTGGCACTCAAAGGGTTAAGAGGCCGCTACCTCACTGCTCCACGTGATGCAGTTGTGCATCGCCTAATTCACGCAATTCAATCATGCACAGTAGAGACTGCCTGAATGCAGCCTAGTGGATTATTATATAGGATACAATGACGTGAATATGAAACTGGATGTTATATAGGTGAAACTGGCCTAAAGTTTAACCTAAGAATGAATTTACACAGACAATCAATTAAGAAATACAATGAAGAATCTAACTTTACCCATGCTGGCCACCATTTCACCCAGAGAAATCATTCCATCCATAACCTCAAAATCAAAATACTCAGGGAATTTCAAAGATACCCAAGAAAGAAAAAGAGTTTAAATACAGAAGATCACTTATTTCAGCACCACGGATACTGTACTAGATAAGGACTTGGGATTCCTCTCACATTTCCAAAACTTTGTATAATATTTCCTTTATTTTTCTTCTGCTTTACATTGACCCAGCATAGGTTGGGCTGAACAGGCCCTGTATAATTGCTAAGTCAACTAACATAGGAGAAGATTTACTTTCTTACGTTAGTTCCTGTCTAAGTCCTAGGTTTACTGTATCAAGAAATGGAAAAAACTACCATTTGAAATGAGAGATCAAAAAAGTGCACATAATAGGGAAGACATTACTAAGAATGCAATATTTTCAGATAGTGAGGTTGATGTACATAAGTGGGAACTCTCAGGGTTTGACCAAGAGACTCAGAGTTTTGACCCAAATTTCAGGGACTCATAGCAAAAGGCTAAATTCTCAGGGTGTCAGAGTCCACTGCTACTAATTACAATCATGATCTGTGCAAATTAACTACTTCTTTAACTCTTTGAGTGCCAGAAGGTTCTTGTGAGTTTTATAGCTAAGCTATAGCATTGTACAAGTTCATTGATGTCTGGCTGGAGCTTCTCTGTGTTACAGCAATTGGTATAATCTAGAGTATAGGGAGTACTAACAGTTAATATTTCAATGATCTCAGGGTCAGCTCGTTTTAACCCTATGAGTGCCAGAGAGATAGGCAATGCCTTGTTTTTCAATGTGTTGCATACCCGTCTGGCACTGAAAGGGTTAAATGTTCCCAGGTATGCTGATGTACTAAGTAAAATAGGGTAATTATGCAGCAAAGCAAATATCCTGTGGGGCAAATGGAAACTCCCATTGATTTAAATGGGTCTTTTAATCCCTTACAGCTTTATGCCTATCCGGTATCAATTTGAAGTGTTGCATGCAAAGTTTCACATCATAAAATGATGCATGTGTTTTGCCGCGTCATTTGAAGTGTTGCATTTAAAGTTTTGCGTCATAAAGTGACACACATTCTACATTTTGCATTGCTCCGAATGGCGTATTCACCATTTCGTGCGTTAACGTGTCGCAATATGGGGGTAATAATGACGCAATATGGGTGCAATATTGACGCATTATGGATGCAATAAGGATGCAATATGGGTGCATTAAGTACGCAATATGGGTGCAATAATCAGACAATATGGGTGCAATAGGGGTGCATTAAGGATGCATTATGGGTGCAATAGGGGTGCATTAAGGATGCAATATGGGTGCAATACTGATGCAATACGGGTGCAATAATGACGCAATATGGGTGCAATATTGGTGGAATATGTGTGCAATATGGGTTCAATATTGATGCAACCTGGGTGCAATAATGATGCAAATTGGGTGCAATGTTTTGGTTTTGTTGGTTTTGGGGTGGATTTGGGTTGGCTTTTGGTTGGTTTAGGTGGGTTTGGGGTTGGATTTGGTGGATTTTGGGTTGGATTTGGTGGGTTTTGGGTTGGATTTGGGTTGGTTGTGGTGGGTTTTGGGTTGGATTTGGTGGGTTTTGGGTTGGATTTGGGTTGCGCCCATATTGCGTCCTTAATGCACCCATATTGCACCCATTTTGCATCATTATTGCACCCATTTTGCATCATTATTGCACCCATACTGTGTACTTAATGAATCCATATTGCACTCATATTGCATCTTTAATGCACCCCTATTGCACCCATAATGCACCAATATTGCACCCATATTGCATCATTATTGCACCCATATTGTGACACGTTAATGCACGAAATGATGAATGCGCCATTCGGAGCAACGCAAAATGTAGAATCTGCGTCACTTTATGGTGCAAAACTTTAAATGCAACACTGCAAATGACTCGGCAAAACACATGCATCATTTTATGACTCAAAACTTTATATACAACACTTCAATAGCAAGCCTGTCTATCCCATGAATGCTTAAATTCTGTCACTGTATTAACTTATACCACTTTGGTGGAAGGCTATTCCACTTATCTACTACCCTCTCAGTGAAAAAACTTTCTTACATTACATCTATACCTGTGTCCCTCTAATTTTAGACTTTATAATCCTTATTAAATGCCGGCATTATTTAGAAATCTAAGTTCTTAGGAGACTCACCGCCAGACATCTTGTCGAAGAGGTATCTGTGCACCTGCTTTCTCCATCCCTGTCTGTACCGCACGGAACAGTGCAACTCCCACTTTGGTTACTTGCCAACCAGTGGAGGGAGGGACAGTGCAGACACACAAATCACTCTTCGGCAAGATGTCTGCGCTATCATCTGGTGGTGAGTCTCCTAAGAACTTAGATTTCTAAATAATGCTGGCAATTAATAAGGATTCTAAAAGGATGTCAATGCTTATCACTATAGTAAAAATTATTTGGGGGCATTTATATAGCAGTGATAGCTCCACTTTAAACAGGGATAATGTGAAAAGCTTACATGTTGGTGTGTCCCGAAGATTAACATTAGAAAACATGGTGATACAAGTTTCATCACTCAAGACTAGTAAGATAATTTGTCATGAAAGTACTTAAAGCCCAAATCTTCTCTCCTGGCAATCAATACTTTAAAGCAGTGGTTCTCAACCAGAATTCTGTAACACTTTGGTAAGCCATGTATATCTGCTTGGGGTGCCATTTTTATGAAGACTGACAAAATATGAATGTTGACTATCAAAATATATTTATGCAAATTGTCATTGTTTTTATTCTCATTCTGATTGCGGGGCCTTCAGATAACAACTTCTCCCTTCATTATGCCCTGTAAGATGTTAAGAATGGACTGAGAATTGTGTGTTGGGTTCCTAGAGCAAAAACAGAGTGAGACCCACTGCTTTTAAAGATCAGTTCACTTAAAAAAGTAAACTTTTTATGGAAAATATGTTATAGGGCTTTGTCTACTGAGTAAACAAGGATACTCATACTGTTTTCATTCAAACATTATTACATCTCAAACATACATGATAGTAACTGCACCACCTGGTGACCAAAATAAAACACTGCAATATAATTTAAAACAAGCAAAAGCGTATGAGCTTTAATCAAAACAAACAAGTATGCAAACATCAAGAGTGAACTGAACTGGATAATGTATATCCACAGGGGTATATAATCAATGCTGTATACACAATGGAGTAAAGACATCTGTGTTTTATTCACAGGTATACTGGCTCGCACAGATTACTTTTAAGCTGTGCCTGGTCAGGTTCACTCACGTCACCTTTCCACACAAGTTCAGTGTAAGCAGTGACCACTATATGGTACAATGGTCAATCTGTTTAGAAACTAAGACATTTACTTAAAATGAACTGCAATATTAACACTTATGTTTAAAATCACACACTGCAATTATGTGCTTAACTCGGTCATGATGTGATTACATCTGTGAGTATGTAACATTGATTAGTATGCTATTGTGGATATACCTTTGCTGGTTCAGTGCGACCTTTCCCTTTGAAGTTTTGTTTTTATTTGAGAGCCTCATGGAGAACATTACAGCAGATTCAGGGGGGGTGTATAAAGGAGCATCTCAACAGCGTTCCCAGTTGGAGGATACTGACCAAGTAGTGGAGGGCAATTCAGGGGAATATAAGGTGGGTCTCTTTGAATTGCAGACATACTTTCCTATTTGGGACCCCCATTTGCTATTTTGGGCTTTACTAACTGTTTAAAGACAAGATCACTGCAGTGGGAGTACCCTTGTTTAACTCGGCAGGAAAAGCCATTTAACATGTTGTCTTTAAAAAAAGTGTATTTCTCCTTTTACCCTTTAAGGTCCAAATCTCTGCAACAGTGCAATGTTCCTCTGGCTCCTAAAGGATTCAATGGAATTCAGAACCAAAAATAATAATATTATGTTTTTTATCTCTAAGTTTGAATTGAGAAATTTTCCAAATAAAAAAAGGCTTCACACAGTACTGCAGCTCTCATATGTTTGCACTATCACAACTAACACAGCTAATACCGCTCCAACAGCTGAATCAATTAAATCTGAAATAGGGGTATTCGGCAGACACTACTGTGAAATGTAGTAATTCTGATCTTATCAAGGTGATTTCCAATCAACTGTGCAGTGAAGCAAGAATTATTAAAGTGAACTAGAGGAGACCCTTTCATTTCCTTTAATAGTATTCTTTAAATTGTGAATACTAATACAGAAATCAACATAAATGCCTGGTTGCTGTGTGCAATTATATTTGGAAAAGTCATTTTCACTGTAACAATAACTTATTTGCTACCAGGACCTCCAATGCAATGATTTTCAAGCAGGGTGTCAGTCAACCTAAGTGTGTCACAGTGATTAGTAAATGGCGTCATACATTATTGAATCAAAGATAATTAGAAGGTTACTGGGTGTAAGTCCAGGTTTGAAAATGGCCAAATTATCAATTTCATTTGTGGTTTTTATAGTGGATATAACACATTATGATAACTGAGGTTCATTTGAAATAGCTTTCAAAATCATCTATATTTTATGTTATTTTACATAAAATAGTAGTTTATAAGATATTAATTTATATATTAGTTTATGAAAGTTCTCCGGTACTGACTGGATAGTAACGTTTTAAAATAAAAGCAGCTCCAATTAATCGTCCTAGTATTTGGGCCATGGAGAGTGTTATTTCAATACTGTCAGAGTTGTAGTTCAAGAGTAATTGAATAATAGAGTATCCCCATCCCGCCCCTTTTACTGATGTAACACTGCTCACCTCAGAGCAGCAAGACTGTCTGGCTGGATTGCTGAGAAGGACAATCTTCAGTGAGCATAAGGGGAAAAACTTGAATAACCTGTCAAGGGGAGCAGGGTTTTCCTTATGCTCACAGTAAGAAGATTGCCCCTTGCTATGATCTGTCTGGTCATGGGACCAGATTCCACATCTGAGGGGAGGCGTTTACATTAGGTAAAAGGGGCGGGAAGGGGATACTTTATCATTCAATTACTCTTGAACTACATCTCTGACAGTATTGCAATAACACTCTGCATGGCCCAAATACTATGAAGATTAATTGGATCTGCTTTTATTTTGAAACATTACTATCCCTTTAACATTAAACACTGAACTGCCTCATGTTCTCAAAGAGAAAAAAACACAAATTTGGTCATATTGTAGAGCTGTGTCTCATGAACCTCCTTTCTCCAGTTACTAAAAATACAAGGAAGGAGGAAAGAAGAGCAGGAGGGAGCAGCAGGTGGGAAGGACACTGGTGCACAATATTAGTATGTGGCACCTTGCTGTGTCAGCCTGTGTTGTTGACCTGGTATAAACATACACATAAATAAAACTAAATATCTAATAACCTGTAAAAATAAAAATAGATCAAAAAAATTGATAACATAAGATATGTATGTTTTTAAAATATCTTTCAAATGAACCTAAGTTGGTGTTAAAGGTGAAAGAAAGCTATTAATAAATAGTGCTAGCACAGGTCACCATGGATTTCATATAGTTTCCAAAAGCAAAAGGAAGACGTGTGTTTTCCTGGTCATTCATGGCAACATTCATCAATGAGCTTCCACCATCAGCTGTACAAATCAAACAATTAATACCAAACTGTAAAGGAGCCTAATCAAAAATCTCACTTTTTTATTTCCTATCCCAGCTGTTGGGAAAGCTCTGCTGGTTGTGAGGCACAAATTTTTATTTTAAAACTTACCTGGGCCTCTCTTTGATCCAGTTCCAGGATCAGCGTCCTGATGACTCTGCATCCCACTCTGTGATGTAGAGCAGTCACAATGGTACATTCATGGTCTGGTCCATTTCCAGCCACTTGTGCTGCAGTCTGATTTCAGTGGGGAACATATTGGCCTCCTCCCCTTCTTTTATGCCACAGTTCATGGGACTTTGAAGCCTGTTTTTTTTCATTGACTTGTCTACTATGTCTGGCTTTGGTCTCTGGTCTGTTTTTTCTTCTCTGCAAGGCCTCCCATTGGTGGATGACATCACGGATCATGATTCCGGTGCCTTTATCAGGTATGTCTGGACAGCAGGTGAGTTGCTTTTGTGTTTCTCTTCTATTTGACTTTCTTAAACTTAATTTCTATTTCTTATTTTACCTGGAGTTGATATGACTTGCTGTCTGAGAAATGATTTGCTTCAAGCTACAGGAATTTTTTTAGCTTTTCTTAATTTGTTTTTATTATATATCTTGCAGTGTTCTAGTAGTCATGCACTGGGTACTTTTTTCTTCTCTGAGCAGCCTAGATTCTTCATTCATGATGATGATGATGATGTACTACACACTATGGCCGTTTTGTACAATTTGACTGGTAAATCAGACGGTTATAATTTTAAAAATAGTGAGGGCTGATGGAGATTATATGCCTTTCCTGCTCCTTTTGTAGACCATCAGACTCCAGGGATAATGTTACATGCATCCATAAGAGAGTACGGATGTGCAACCTCCTACTATAGCAGGGAAACATGTGTGGACTTCCTGCTTCTCTGATATGATGACAGACTCACCATACCAGTCTGCAGGAATCTCTCAAATCATTAAACAGGTAGTATATCAGGAACTACATGATACCACCCATCCTAAGAAAAGACCTAGAACCAGTGATTGCAATGTTGCCATATTCTCAGTTGCAAATTTTCTCAGAAAATTCTCATATAGACATATTTATAAACTTACTTTATATCTTCATAAGTATGACTCAACACTGTGAACTTTAGCAACAGTTCTTAAATGTACACTAAGAATGCTATTTATAAATCTCCCCATAGGCCCAGATGTATAAAAGCAGATTAGAGTTATTCTGCTGTAAACTAACTTCAACATACGGGACAAAAAAATTCCTGAATTCCAATGTACATGAATATAGATTATTTGCATTGCATTGGAGACCTCTCTAGCTTTCAAGTGGTTAAAAGCCGTAATTTAATTTAACAAATTGAGTTTATAAAACTGGGTCCTTTTCCCTTAGTAATCCCTGAAGGTAGGTCTGACAATCACGGATCTATTCTTTTCTATAGGTGTGTGTGCACTGATACATGATTAAAGTGATAACAATGTGACTGATGTCAGTTGTACTACTTAATACTCAGCAGTTTAAAATACAATTAGTGCTGTACTAAACACACTAATAGGCTGCAGTTTGGGAGCAAACCAACTACTTTGCTAAGTATTATTGACATTTCTACCATTCAAGGTTAAGAGACCCATATAAATTAATTAATTTGTTTGTTCCCTATAATGCAGTTGGTTTGCTTTAGAACTGCAGTTCTTTAGGTTATGAAATACTGCTCTAAGGGATTAATATACACCCTCCCACCCATTTCTCTGTCATGTGCCCCTTCTCTTGTTGTCACTAACAACTGGGCACCCTTTCCTACAATTGATATGTGTGCATAATTTGCATATGGTTGCCGTTAGGTTACTGCTATTTTTCTTAGCCATGGTCCAAAAAAAAAAAAAAAAAAAAAAAAAAAAAAAAAAAAAAAAAAAAAAAAAAAAGAATTCCCCATACAATCTGTTTAGTTTGTCTTGCTAAAATATACACAGATGTTCCAGACATACTCCCCCTATTAGTTTGGCTATGTGCAGTCAGTCTCATGGCACAGCACAATATCGCCTCTCTTCTGTAAATAAAGAAGCAAAACACTTGGGCATACTGAGTCAACGGCAGTTATTAATTCAGTCTTATGAGAAATCTGATTTTCCAAAGCAATCTTAGACTGTTTAGCTGGGTTGCTGCTTGCAGGTGGGTATGAGTCTCATATTTCTCAATAGATCATGTGCATTATCTGTTCCAGTGGATCTCAAACATATTGATGCAGCAGAACCCTTTATGGTGTTAAATCTCTGTGGAACATTAACAATTAAAGTCTTTAAACCAGGGGCATTCCTGGGGCCTCCAGCTTTAGGGTTCTCAGGTTGAGTTTCCAGCAGCCTGATTTCTACAAGAAACCTTCATATGACATATAAAAGTGATGTAAACCTATTTGCCATCGAAAAATTTAAGCCAGTGTAAATATGAATTCTGGTTTGGACCAGTAACTTTAGACTACATTATAGGCTAAAATTGACTGGGTACCTGCAGCAAGTTAATAGTGTCCAGTTATTATCATTATTTTTGGTTTAATTAGAGAAGCTAGGATATAATGCAACGTTTAGGATATAAAGCAACGTTTGAACTAGATGGATGCAAGTTTTTTCAACCTTATCAACTACGTTACTATGTATTACAAATATTATAACAGACAAAATTGCTCTGCATGAATTGTTTCAGCCTTCCACACGTTCTCTTATAGTCATAGTACCCCACATACATTCTGCCACACTAGTGTTGTTCCCATTTGCCATTAATGATATGTGTTCTTAATGAACTCCTTAAACTACTCTATATTAGGAAACCTTTTATCTACTCCAACTGTTCTGTTGTTTATTAAGTGATGTTCTTCTGTAACACACCAGGAGGAAGCAACCAAGATTACCAGTCTCAGACATGCTCTGCTTCAGATATGCTCTGCTTCAAACATTTAAGATTGTTAGCATTTAGGCGAGATTTTCAAAAAGTGGTGGTAACTGAAATTGTCTGTAATCATTCTTACACCATGGTCCGTCAATTCTCAAACATATTACTATCATTTCTGGCATCCAATTCCGCCATCTCCATTTAAGGGAAAAAAGCAGTCTTAAAAATGGGGGTGGTTTAATCTACCGTCATATTGTAAGGTATTTTCAGAAACAAATATTCTTTCAACCATTTTTTGCATAAAAATTTCCTGACAAAATAAAAATAGTCTATACTTGGAGAAGGCAAATTAAAGTACTGTGAGCAGAAGAGAAGCCATAGTAAGGAGTTAACTGGCAAAAAATATATCTTTGAACATTTTTCATTTTACAAAACGTCTTTGATTTTTTTTTTAATTTTTGTTTTAAAGAAAAAATCAAAGACATTATTAACATCAGAATTTTTAAGGACACCGTTTATCAAGATCTTCTTACTGTCGTTTTTAAGTCTTTATGACATTTTCAAACATGTCCTTGTTTTACCATCAACTCATGATCCGACAATTTTTTCATTATGACAACTTTTGATCATCTTGTCTGGAAAGTGACTTTTAGTCACTCTGTCCCTTAAAAAACACTGATGGTTTAAAGGGAAATTATCATATGAATAAAAAGCCTGAGTCTGCTCTTTGCAACCCCAAAATGGTTGATTGGGATGGTAATATTAATAATAATAATAACTAGTATTTACATAGCGCCTTTCTTCCGGTGGGACTCAAAGCGCTGTCGGCACACGCTCTCGGAATTAACCAAATTGGATGCTGAATAATAGGTGCTATTATTACCCAATCAATGGTACTCATTTATCGACCTCGGAAAGATGAAGGGCTGAGCTGAACTCCCGGGAATCGAACCTGCAACCTTGAGGTTTGAGCAGGCTCTGCAGTCATGAAATTTACCACTGAGCTATCTCACCAGCTGACGGGGGAGGGGGGGTTCAGAAAATTGACCCCCTCAACTGGAAAGTAAATCAGAATTATGAGGCTAGGTTTGGACATTAATTCCCCATAGACTAGGGTGACCACGGGTCCCGGAACGTCCGGGACTGTCCCTTATTTTAGGGCTATGTCCCGCGTCCCGGGTCCCCTTCAACCGGGACAATGAAGTGTCCCGGAATGAAGGCAAGCCGCCCTGGATGTCAGCCTGCAAGCGGTGTGTCACATCATGGACGCCGCTCGCGGCGTCCATGATATGACACACCGCTTGCAGGCTGACATCCAGGGCGGCAATGCAGCTTACCTGGAGGCAAGCGCTCTAGTAATACAGAGCGCTGGGAGATGACATCATCTCCCAGCGCTCTGCATTACTGAGCACAGCGCGCGGGAGCTTCAGGGACCAGGGACTTAAGGTATGATGGGGCAACTAGGGTGACCACGTCCCGGAATGGCAGAAGGGAAATGTGGTCACCCTACCATAGACCCTCTGTGTCAGAATGTCAAGCCTGATACAGCAGATTTATGGGGAATGGCATCATGCAGGACAGGGAGATCTATAGGAGAAGATCTGCCTATAGAGAAACTATGGCATGATAACATTTCATATTAGGTTAGCTCAGATCTTTTGCACTGTTGCTTGGTCCAAGGGAAATGTGTGACATCAAGTTGAGGATAGGGTCATCCTTTTAGTAGATGTCAGTGAATGTATGTGGGCTGTACGCTAACTCGTATCAAGCTCCGCATTTGAGATACAGGAGGTGAGACAATACTGCTTCCTCATCTCCTGGAAGCTCTGATATGTTTAACCTTTTGAGTGCCAGAGAGGTATACAATATATTGCAATCCATATGTTAAATACCTCGTTGGCATTCAAATGTTAAGTATAAATATAAAATAAATAAATAACTGCTGCCTGTCAGAAAGGTACGAAATTAAAACACACAATGTGTGCTTTAATATTAGCAACCATTGTTTGGGGGTACGAGTGTCCCTTTAAAGGGGATCTATCGCCCCTATGCAAGTTTGCCTAAAAAGTAGGTTTATATAGCGACTACCTGGAATACTATTTTTATTTGTTTTTCAATTCTTTGTTTGGCTGAAATTAAACGTGTAAAGATGATCCTGTGCCCTTACTTCAGGACAGACTATGGGTACAGCTCTATACCACAGTCTGTCACTGTTCCTCTGCTCCTCTCCCTCTACCCAGATGACACAGGCTTTCTGCATGTAAACTGGAGTGATCGCTGGCCAATGAGAGCATCCAGCTAACATGCATTAAAAAACAAAATGAAAATAGTATTCCAGCTAGTCGTTATATAAACCTACTTTTTAGACAAACTTGCATAGGGGTGATAGATCCTCTTTAATGCACTTCACTTACTTATGCTTCTAAAATGTCATGCATTGAAATCCATGCAGCTTTATATGCATGACATTTTAAAAGCAATGCAACATTTTCTATAAGAAATGTAATTTCTTAATGGACAATGATAATTTTTAGGTACAAAACTACTTTCAATCATTATTAAAACTTGCAGACAAAATCATAAATGACTAATTGTTTTATGTTGCACTTTTAATATGGTGTGTTCCCCTCTGGCATTCAATGGGTTAAAACTTTTTTAAAAAAATTTCTCCTAAAGGTGGTATACACAACCACTTGAGGTCAGTGCTAAGAAATTACCTTAGCAGTGTCACACAGCATATTTACAATGCAAACTGGCTTGCCTTCATCAGATATTGCATTGGATGCACTGCGGATGATATAACATTTGGCAGTGTTACCAGATGTCTGTCACACAGCCATGTACAATTAAAGAGCAACAAGTGCTTTAATTATATGTTGGCAGATTTGTCCTCTACCTTTGAAGTACTAGGCAATTCTGCCATTTACTAGTGGTATATTCAAATCAGTTACATTTTTTTAGCAACAGTGGTTTAAAGGCACTGCATGCTTAACTATTTGCAAATACAGCCTTAAATAATCTCTTTATTGAAACAAACTTCATATGGAAGCAAGATGTACTCTTAAACCAGGAAAACCTATTGTATGAAATTATGGTAGGAGAAAAAATGTGATGCTAACAACCTCGAAGATACAAAATAAGCTTATTACCAATGAATTCAAGAACAGAACTTAACTCAAGCCTATTTATGTTACAAATGGAAAAAATATTATAGGTACTGCACATTATTATAAGGAATTACTGAACTGACCCTGCTAGCTGAATTAGGACACCATAAAATATTGGTTTAATATAATTTTTGCTTGTTTTATTGGATGTTATGTTATACTGTATTAATACAACATGAAGTGGTTGTGCTTATTTGTCAAGGGAATTCAAATACTTCCCCTTATCACTCTAGAGAAATTACTGTCAGAAGTTTCAGATGCTGATTTAATGGTATTTTTGCCTGTGTTGCATTTCTGTATTGTGTTAGTTCTGTAGCTCTCTCTCTTTTTCACATCTTTCTACTTCCAGAAATATCCACTCTAAACCTTGACAATTCCCAACACCAAACCTGTAAACATAATGTAAGAATTAAATCAAGTAACTTTAGATTACCTTCCTACTCAAATTTGTCAATACATTTTGCATACCAATGAAATGCAGAAAAATTGTTCCTCTTATTTTGTGTCATCCTGTCGTACCTCCTTCGGGTGCCGCTTCTTCCGGGTCTCTGCGGCTCGTTGTGATGATGCGCCGTCTTCTCGGCCGGGCTTCTCTCTCTCTCCCGTAGGGCGCATGCGTGCCTCTAGTTTTGCCTGCCCTTCCAGCCCTGCCCTTTCCGGCCCTGCTGCCTCTTAGTGGGGTGAGTTCAGTACTGGGACGCGTTTGTATAGCGTCTCAGTGCTGTTTTCTATGTTCTGCTGTGCTCTGCTGTGCCCTGCTGTGCCCAGTGCTGGCCATTCTGTCCATTGCTTTCTGTTTCCCTGGTCCTGTGTATGAATCAGACTGGCCCAACTGACTCCTGCTTGTTCTTTGCTTCCTGTGCCCTCCAGATCTCCTGTGTATGACCCGGCTCGTTCAAGTCTCCTCTTCTGCCTGTAGTTCCTGTTTGTGTTCCTGACTGCTCCGTGTATGATCCGGCTTGAATTCTGACTTCTCTCCTGCCTGCTCCATGTTCCAGGGTCCCCTGTGATTCCTTGGCTACCTGTCCATGTTTTGGTTCCTCTTTCTTCTCTTCACCTTCCACTTTACTACCTGAGTGAGTACAGGTTCCTGTTGGAGTGTTTGTATTTCTCCCTGGGGATAGGGTAGTATAGTTTGTCTAGGGGCGGTTATCGAGGGCCCCCTTTGGCTCAACTGAAGGGGGCTAATCTAGCTTCGGGGCTAGCAACTCTATTCAGCTTCGGCTGCAGCACAGCTCCCTCTAGGCAACCACCACCCGCTAGCATCGCGCCCCAGCGTCGCTCCGCAGCCTCTGGCTATCATATCCCTTGTTGGAGGAGGTTGACCTTCATCTACTCCTCTGGGTGGTAGGGGGATTCTTGGTAGGTAGGGTAGCTCGAGCTGGGTAGCTCGAGCGGGGTAGTCACTACAATCCTATATAATAATTCGCCAAGTGTGTGTTTGTCAGAAGGTATCATGCGCAGTAGAGACGGCTGTGCACGCTGCAGTCATGCTCACTACAGACTGCCCACGTCGCGGCTGATAACGGAGCGGGGCTCTGAATTCAGACCGTAGACGGTGAGCAGAGAGAGCCCATTGCTAGGTTGCACTGCGGCCCGTGTACATGGGCTCTTCATCTAGTATGATATAAATGCCCACAATAACTACATATTTACTGCACACCACCATAGTCTTCTGCTCTAACAGAAAAATAACACTCAGTAAAGTCTGACACAAATAAAAGGTTAGGCTGTTTATAAATAAAATATAATAATAATAATAATATACGAAGTGCTGACATATTCCTCAGTGCTGGTAAACCTGAATATATAAACAGACACCAGAAGCCTTCTGAATCCTATCCACTCCACCACAGAAAGCACTACATTCAATCTATAAAACCCTGACAAAACTAAATAAATCCTTCCGCATGGAAGAGATTGGTGATTATAATAAGAATAATCATAATAATTATTATTATTGAAAATATAATTGTGTGTGTTAAAAAACTGTATTAAGGTATTTAATTCAAACAGTAGATTTTCTACTGAATGATAAAAGGTCTCTGTTCACTTAGATATTTTGCCTTTACATTCTACATTTTTAAATTTTGTTTGATCTGGATCAGTTGGAAAGGAATTGTCTCGCTATATTATGTGTCAAAATGTGAAAGTAACAAGATCAGACAATGAGGCAGGAGGGACAGAAGCTTTAAATCTAAGAGAGTTAAAACCATTTAAAAAAAAATCCCATTAGCTTCTGTGAGGAAATTGATTTCCAGGATAATGCAAACTCTTTTGTCTTCTCAGAAGAGGGTTCCAATGCCAAGGAAAGAGTTGGGCAAAATATTATGGGTGGAATACAGAAATGGATGTAGCCAAACTACTTTTAACAGATTTTTTAATATCAACAATGTTTATGTTACATAAATGATCACAATTAGGAAATGGGCACCTTCCATCAATCTTAGAATTTTTAAATACAAGTTTTATGGGATAATCAACATATAGAAATAAAATAAATATATGCAAAAGCCCAGATATTTTCTAGTTAATCACTGCTAATCCCACGTATAATAGGCACATCATTATAAAGTTACAGCACTTGGTGTACAGATCAAATCCCTGACCCTGGGATTTTTATGAAGTCCATGCAACGATTTCCAGACAGGTATAGAACATTTGTGTGTATACTTGTTGTTTTATGGTTCACTCTGTCACAGTGAGTGTCATGTACTTGATATTGTATACTCTTTTTGTTTTATGTTTGTCTGTCTCCTATCTGGGTCTTATGCAGCTTTGTGGTTCATGTTTTTCACTCACTAGTGAGTTCATTAAGCTCACTGCGATTTTATACTTGGGTTGGACTTACCCTCTGTGTTTTTTTACTCTGACTTTCCTGCCATCACTCTGTCAGTTCTGGGATTCTGAAGTTAGATCGGTTTCTTTTTCCCACGTTTTTGAGTTTATATTGCCTTGTAGGGGATGTTCCTTTGGTAACCCTCCTAGTTTATTGTTGTTTTTGGTGGCTGTTTCCCTTTAAGTGAGTAAGGAGTCTCTTCCCCTTCTCCAATCCAAGTGGCAAACATATAGTCATAGGTAAGCCTCCGGGTAAGTTGATTTTTTATTTAAAAAGCGTGACTGGATACAGAAGATGATAACATTCAGTATCAGTGCTTCTTGGATGAATCTCAGAGAAGAGAAGCCCTAAGAGAGGATTGCCTGTAAAGTATGGACACATATTTAAGACCCATTCATCCGAGGTTGCTCCTTTTTTGCAATTCTCTGCCTTATCACTTCCAGAACGTCTGCTCTCCAGATAAATGAAGACATGTTTTGATCTTCACACTTCATCGGCAGCTAAAACACTCTAAGACTGACTAACATTCAGAGGGATACCGTTTTTACTAGAAGAATGTGAGGTGTGATAATAGTTCCTTATTCTGTTGGCGAATGTCTTTTATTTCGAGAAGCAAGGCTAACAGCCATCCTATGTATCTACAGAGAATTGAAGGTGGTGGAAGCACTTCTTATGATGAAACAGGGATCCTTCCTTCTAGAGACCACTTTCTAGGATTACTTCATTTTCTTTCAGTGCACAAACAATCCTTTAATTAGTAGGTTTTAACATAATCTCTGGACTTCTGTTGATTTACTAATTTGAAGGAGTATTTTCTCAATTTGTGTTTTGGTCCCTCCCTTGCTCATTGACTGGGTACTTACCCATCAGGTGAATGCTGCCATGCTTGCCCAGGAAAATGGGGAATTATATCTTACTTCTAAAAGTTCTCTTTTCCTGGACATGATCTATGACAGCATTCACTAGTGTTCCATCCTTGTTTAGCTTATAGCTTTGAGACTTAGATAGCAGGTGAAGGGGGAGGGGTCTCATACTATTTGAATTTTGTTTGATTGTGTCTCTGTTCTATAATCTGAAAGGGGAAGAGCTACATTAATCTGGTGAATGCTGGCAGGGATTATGTCCAGGAAAAGAGAATTTCAGTAAGCACAGTGCTTCGAGCCTCCTATATCTAACTGGTTCAAGTTTTTCAAGTGGTAACCCAAACTGCATACTTTTCCCCATTAAGTCCACATGAGAAATAGTCTATTATAATAAATACTCTGTTTTTTTTTACTTTTAAAGGTCATCATCCCCTGTATAACTGGATTTAAAGGGATAGTAATATTAGAAATAAAGTAAATTCAGAACCAGTTTTCTTTATAGTAAATGTAAAACATTGCACTATTTTTGTCAACTTACTTTTCTGTAGTTCTCAAAATATTAAAAGTAGAAGGAACCCCCTCCTGCCCCTTCTGGCCTCCTCCCACTGAATCTGCAATCTGGTCCCGGGACCGGACGGATGTAACTATGGACAAACTTCAGTGAGTAAGTATAAGGAAAACCCTACTCCCCTTGACGAAGGAGGGCAGGATTTTATTTTGTTTACTGAAGTTTGTCCCTCACTGCATCTGTCTGGACCAGAGACAGATGCAGCTACAGAAAAGTAAGTTGTGAAAAACAGCGCAATATGTTACATTTACTATAAAGAAGACTCGGTGATCTACTTTATTGCTAACATTACTATCCCTTTAATATTAAAGCATGCATGATGCAGGATATATTATTAATTATATAATGCAGAATATCAGGAAAAAATGTGTAAACATTATGATAATTTTTAAAACACAGAGCAATACTGTTTTGGATTATATCAGACTAGTTTTAAAGCCTGTGTACACAGGCCAACACTGGTGGCGCTGCAGTCATGCACAGTACTGACTGCCTGCGCGGCGACTGATACGGAGCAATGTGCTCCAAATTCAGATTGCACAGAGAGGACTACGATCTGAGTTCGGAGTGCCCCGCTCTGTATCAGCCGTGGTGCGGGCAGTCAGTACTGCCCATGACTACAGCGCGTTCAGCCGTCTCTACTGTGCATGTCGGCTTCTGACAAACATCCTTAGCGAATTATAAGATAGGATTGCTCAAAACATAGCATATACAGTATCTAGATCTTCAAAATCTCTTGCTTAGATTTTTGTGCAAGTCAGTATACAAAGTATCATATATTTAAAACTGAATGTTAGTACAATCTCTAAAATTTTAGACATATGGAGAATAAAACTGACTGAAACCACTCTTCAATTAAGTATAGAGAAAATATTTTTTCAACCTCTTCCGTTCTTTCAATATCAGCCATGGCTCTAATGAAGTCTGAGTGTTAAAATTAAGGTCACACCACTTGGTTTGTAAGTGCGGCATGAAGCATTTGGGTCAATAAGAAGAGGTACATGTGGTTACTTATCACATGTCCACCAGTCAAGTGTGCTGAGCCTGGCTGTTATCTCAAGAACTAAAGGTAACAGTTCATCTGAGCCAAGTGATTATTCCACAGAGGAAGACACAGTGAAAAATGTTAAAAACTACATTTTTATTTAAAAACATTTATTAAAGTGGATTAAGTATTATTTAGTCTATGTAAAGTGTAACTTTTAGATAATAGTGATATATCGCATATGATGCGGATCCTATGCCCATGAAAATGATTTATTCCTAATGTAAAGTATTGTAAATGAAATATGATTATTATTATGAACTTAATATGATACATGGAGTTTACATTTCTGTATTCTATACATCTTTTTGAACTCTTAATTTTTAAACCCCAATGTAAAGTATTGTAAATTAAATATGATTATTTTTATGAATATAGTATGATACATGGACTTTACATTCCTGTATTCTATACATTTTTTTTGAATTCTTAATTTTTAAATCTTGCTGACGATTTTTTTTTTTTAATTGCAAGTATATATTTATCAGAAATGGTATAAAATGTTACACTATAACACAGTGATACTATCCTCTATCTCTATGTAGTGCAGACATATAACTTTCTGCACTCTATGCCTATTAGCCTCCTATCTCTTCAATGTAATCAATTTTTGCACCCAAACTATTGTAATTTATGCTTGTGGCTATATGGCAACTTGTACTAGATGATTCACAAATGATGGCAGAAAAAAAAGAATTTGTGTATAAGTTAGTGCATTATAACATTGAGTCCAAGGCCATAGTCAATTCAGAACCAGTTGTTGGTAATTCTGGGGTTAAGACTGTTTTGACAATTTCCTCTACAACCTCTTGGTGCATAGCATTAAACAAGGCACAGGGGTTTGAATGCCCCTAGATTGTCATTCACTTACACATTGTACTCCCATATATGCAAACTCTGTTATGGGGAAAAATATTCAATATAAATAGGCTAGTACATTGTCAATATGCAAGAGTAGTGCATGAAAACTAATTCCAGCATCTATTTTAGAGCAGAATCATATTGTACATCACTAGTTAATTCCTTTATTACTCCTGAGACATTAAAGATGTGCACAAATGGTGTTATGGGCTAAAGATGGCTGTCTGCTCAAGCCTAAATCTAAAATCTGGCCATAAGGCTTCTGCTACAGATAAATTATAATCCAGTTCTAGACATTTGGGAAATTATGTTCAACAAAAACATCTAAATGTATACATAATAGAGTTCTCATGATTTGCATAAATTATGAGTTTGTTTTTTGACATTTAGTGAAATGTAAAGGGTTTATGAATAGTTTTAAATAATTCCACTAAATTAGTCATCAAAGATTTCATTTTTAGAATTCCAAATATACACAGAAAGGGCTGTAATAAAACTAAGTTTTGATTATAGCTTATGTAATCATGTTGTTGGCAGCCCTGTTGTTCTGGAACACCGATAGAACTACAGACATGTCAATTCACACATAGCTAATGACTCTACAATGAAGACCTGTTTTCTTAAAATTATCAAAATTGACAAAGCTAAAACTGACAAACCACACTGTATTTCATAAAATCAAGTTATCTTTCTGCTAGTTCCTTTTTAATATAAAATTACTAACAGGAGAAAAAATAGTCCTAAACATTTATGATAAGGCTAATCTGTTAAAACATTTGCCAAGACTAAATTACGGTATGTGATGCTCTGAAGCACAGTTCTCTACAGGCTGACTCGAGTTCACGCTTCATCTAAAGATCCTTTGTGAATATAATCCTTTGGGGGGAAAGAATAGAACAAGCAACTAAAATGGCCTACATAACATTTTTTAAGAAACAGTCCTCAAATTTTATTAATATGAATGTTTAAATAAATATACCCAAAGGCTTTTGTAATATGCAAAATTTAGGTGACTGTGGGACAAACTAACTGCACCATAGGGGACATACACAAACTCCCCTAATAAGAATTTAATTAAATGGGGTTTTAATCCCTTGAATGCTAGAGAGGTTTCTAACACATGAGAGGAGATTCACTAAGGGGTGATAAAGAGGATATGACTTCTCCACTGATGTCACTTCTCCGAGTCCTATGTTATTCTATGGAACCTATGCACTAAGATTTCTCAAGCAGGATAAACAGGCTCCATGGAATAACATAGGAACCGGAGAAGTGATATCACCAGAGACGTTATATCCACTTTATTACCTGTTTATCACACCTTGCTTCATAACACCCCTTGTGAAGCCAGCAGATCGAAAACCCTGCATGCTAATGGGGATACCCCCCACCCCCATATTATTTATTCTTATTGTATATGGTGATGCAGAGCAATGCATTGTGTACCTCTCTGGCACTCAAAGGGTTAAAGAGGCCATTAGGATTTTCTCGCCATAGTAAAGTAAGGTTATTATTAGGTGGTATATTACTTACTTAATGTATATCACTGTAAGAGTATTTCACAGCGCTGTAAAGCTATGATAAAGATGTGTCTGCTTGTGAGAGCTTTGTATTAGTGTAGAAAGAAAAGATATTTTGTAATTTATTTAACAGGATTGGGGGGGGGGGGGGTGCAACGCCTTGCAAAACAATGTGTTGCACACACCCTGGCACTCAAAGAGTTAAGTTAAAAGTGAATAAAGGAAGAATTCAATACTCAAAACCATAAAGCACCTACAGGGAAAATTGTCTATTAACTTAAAGGAGAACTATCACCTCTATACAAGTTTACCTCAGTGTACTCTTCATATAGCGATAACCTTTAATTTTTTGTTATAAAATGCATGTTATGGGGAAATTTATATTTAATAAAAAAGAGCCAGGGCCTTACGTCAGGACAGATTGAGGTTACAGCTCTGCACCATAACCTGTCAATCTTCTTCTGTTCCCTCCCCAAGTATTCATGCATTTCAACCTCCTCCGATGAAGAAGGATCTCTCCATGTAAGCTGGTTGGAACGTGACAATACTTGGGGAGGGAAGATTGATAGACTGCTGTGCAGAGCTGTAACTGTAGTCTGTCCTGAAGTAAGGCCCTGGCCACAGAATGACTTGTATAACAAAAAAAACAACAATTAAAGGTTATCGCTATATGAAGATTACACTCAGGAAACTTGTATATGGATGATAGTTCCCTTTTAAAGGACAATTCTGCCCTCTTATTTTAATCAACAGATTGAATTACTTACGTCCCATCATACATCAGTCAGCTACATCTATAGAATTCTACAGGGGTGACATGGAATGGGCTGGACTTAATAGACACGTCTTTATTTTCACCTCATCAACTATATTAATATCTTAGTATACAATTCAAATTTATGTATTTTATCTTGTAGTGCACTGCTAGATGTTTCTATTCATAATCTGATACATACTTTATCAGACATGTCCGGTACAATCCATTCAGGTCTATTGAAACCAATTGTTTGTTATGAAGACGTAAAGGCAGACTTGAAGAGAGATCACTATACACAGAAATATATATATATATATATATATATATATATATATATATATATATATATATACAGATTTATACAGATATAATGCAATAATTGATTAAATAAATATACCTGGCTGCTATATACATTTTATATCTAGGTTAGTCAAAAGGTTCAACAAATTAAGAGACATTTATTCCTACACATCAGTTGTGATACAGTGATTAGATGAAGGCAATATGCCATACTATAATATAAACTAGTAATATGGCATTCTGTGTTTTTGTTTTTAGCAATGCTAGTCACATCTGGTTGTACCCCAGCTATTTAAATTCAATTTTTATTTGATTGTGGTTAGTCAGACCTTTCCTCATTGATTCCTAGGGTTTAATCCCCCTTAAGGGCTTACATAGGGCGACTCCTTCATACAGTCAACTAAGTGTATATCTACATACTTTTTCTGCATGTGAACTATGAAGAATCCTATTTCATAATCAGACTATCTTTTTACAGTGTTTTCTTAACACCTTGCGAACCCATGACGTGCCTAGACTGCATTGGGTAAACTTGCGTTAAGGACCCATGATGGTCCTGGCACGTCATGTAATTCAGGGGTCCCCTGAACTGATTGTGCAAAGACAAACAAAAAACAGCTCAGTGGTCCTTAACTGCCAGCTGTGTGGTCATTAAGAGGTTAATGGGAATGTTGATGTCGTTTATGAACAGCTGTGAAAGAAATAAAGGCTTAAAATGAAGACCTGTAAATTAATTCATCAACTGCAGATTAGATAGATAGATAGATAGACAGACAGATAGACAGACAGATAGATAGTAAGTATAATGGACTCTACAGCCTAAGCAAGTGTTTCGATTAAACAAATTGAGAGCTATTTATGTCCCTTTACCACTCTGTTTCACCATTTGTATGCCTGAGGTGAGCTCAGGGTACGTGTTGAACACCCTCTGGCACTCAGGGTGCTGAAGTTTTGAAGGTAAATAGCATTAAAAAAACATTAATAGCAATGATTTGAGGCATCTCCAATATATTTCTTTCCATTGTGTTGGAGATGTCTCTAGCGATGAGGAGTTAAAAACATTTTATAGTATTCTAACCCATAAGAGTTTTAGAGATTACTGCAGAGCAATGCACTAAGTACCTCTCTGGCACTCAAAGGGTTAAATAAACGAACCAATAAATAGGTATTATCTGCTGACTACCTGCATCTCTATGCAGGTAAATATAAAATACAATTTATACAATTTAGGGGTGCTCAGGCATCGTTCCTCCCCAGTGAAGTGCACTTTTTTACCCCTTGGGGATTAGAGGGGTGTTTAACATTTTGAGTGCAAGAGGGGTATGCCCTCTCTGGCACTTAAAGGGTTAACACACTGGGGAAACAATGCACCGCACACCACTCTTGTCCTCAAGGGGTTAAGCTAAGTTAAATATAGCACTATGTGTTTTAAAAAATATAAAGAAAATTCTTACCTCAACTTTAATTCATCCCTTTAACAAGTTACTGCACTTCTGCCTGTTTTATCTGAGGATGCACTGAGAGGACATAAATATCTATTGTAACTAACCGTTCCAATTACTAGCAGAGGAATCATCATTATTACTGCAAATGTAAACAGGCTTCACTGAAAAATTACACAGTTCAGATTTAACCCTTTAAGTGCCAGAGGGGTGTCCAAACCATTGCTCTGAAATTCACTGGATATTCCCCTGGCACTCAAAGGGTTAAATCTGAACTGTGTAATTTTTCAGTGAAGCCTGTTTACATTTGCAGTAATAATGATGATTCCTCTGCTAGTAATTGGAACGGTTAGTTACAATAGATATTTATGTCCTCTCAGTGCATCCTCAGATAAAACAGGCAGAAGTGCAGTAACTAGTTAAAGGGATGAATTAAAGTTGAGGTAAGAGTTTTCTTTATATTTTTTAAAACACATAGTGCTATATTTAACTTACAGGTTTGTAGTCCAAGTGCTATTCATTCGGAAAGGATCCCCCCTCCCGCTTCTTTCCCCTTCTTCACTCTGCTTCTTCACTCAGTCTAGTCCGGATGGAGAGGGGCAATGGACAATCTTCAGTAAGCAAAGGGATAATCCTTTTGTGTGAAGATTGTCCCTCGCTGCATCCACATACCTCCCAACATTTCAAGTTGCCAAAAAGGGACACTTTTGTTTTTGAAGGTGTGGCTGGGGGCAGTGGCCAGTGGGTGGGGCATTACCAGGAAATTTTAGATTATTTTATGAACTATTGTGTAACTGGATAAATTATTTAGATTGATTTATAAACAAGATATACTGCAGGCTATACAATCATTAATCTGAATTTTATAGCTGTGGAGCAATGTGATACACTTATATACACCAAACAGTCTGATTTCCAAAAAAAGAGAGACATCAGTGTGGAAAGAGGGACAGAGGGATTTGGGTCTCAAAAGGGACACTTGGGAGATATGAAGTCAACTCTTGAAAAGGTTAATTTTCAAAAACCTTTCCAAACAGAAAATAATATTATTGGCCATTACAATTTCCAGCACACAAAGATAAACAGGAGTTTATTAGTTCAAAGTATTTGTGTTAAATAGATTAAGACCCATTTTGTCCTAGGGGTTTAGTCCCCATTTAATTAACAATACTTCACTAGATTTTGCATAAATGGAAAAATATTACTCAAGGTTCAGTTCTTATGAAGCTTTAAAATGGGTAAGGGGTGGGTTTCACTATACTATGCACACAGTGGGTAGTGCAGAATTCACTTGTATACTTAGATATGACTAAAAATATTCATCATGTATAAATGTAAATACAAATATTATTAGGAAACAATGCATACAATAAACACTTCTCATGTACCTAGATTTGTGTTCAACGTCATTTTCTGTATCCAATTCCAACATCTCCGTCAAAGGGAAAAAGACATCTTAAAAGTGGGTGTGGTTTATCATCACATTGTAAGGTATTTTCAGAAAAAAATATTCTTTTAAACAACACTTTTTAGTCTGATTAATGTCATTTTTCAAGACAAAATAAAAATGGTCTAAACTTCGAGAAGACAAATTATAGTACTGTTAGCAGGCATGAGAAGTAGTAGTATGGAGTTAAAGTGTTAGTAATGTCCCAGAATAAATATTTATCATCTTGTAGTGCTTAATAACGTGAACTAAATGCAAAAAACCCTCTCTCTCAAACTGCCATGGTTTCACAGATATTCTCTGTGAAAGTTTGACGTTTCAATGGTCTACAAAGTGTGCTTGCAAACTAGGAATACTTTGTAGACCTTTCCAATGAAGTCATTCTTTTTAAATAACATGATTTCGGCTCTGCTGCAGAGCCACCAGTTGGTCTCCGGACAGGACTGCCCTGCATTCAGCACAGCGCTGACGTCAGGGAAAGTGAAGGGAGGGGGGAACTTTGAATAGTAATATCTCTCAAACCATAGCGGTTTGAGAGATAGGGTTTTTTGCATTTAGTTCAAGTTATTAAGCACTAAAAGATAATAAATATTTATTCTGGGACATTACTAACGCTTTAACTGGTAAAAAAAAGTATTTGAAAATGTGTCATTTTGAAGAAAAAATATCTTTCAACAAAACAGAATAAAAAAGAGGCGCCAACAGTGCCTTATCATACTCATATTGTATATAAAATCATAACCACGATAGTAAACTGTCATATTTAATTGTTGATGCAATATACATAATGTATATCCACAGCTAAACAGGCCTGCAGAAAACTCATCACCGTAGGTATTTCTGACAGACTTCCAAGGTCCTCACGGAGAAACACCACAGGAAACAGCTCCAAGTACAAACAGCAACGTTAATTTATTAAAACAATAAAAATATAAAGATTTAAAAAACAACCTACAAATTGAACATATCCCATCATTCAATGTGTTTCACAGTGTTAGCCTCTGCTTTATCAAGATATATGGGTAAAATAATAATAATAATAATAGCAGTGCTCAAAATTTCCACTCTCCACTAGCCAATGGCGAGTGAAAATTTAGCCCTGGCGAGTAGAAATTCAGCCCTGGTGGGTATGTTATGGCTTGCAGTGGCGAGTAACTTTTCAGGTCTGGATAGTAGCAAAGGACTTAAAATTTTAAGCCCTGATAATAGAATAATAATAATATTTATTCTACCCACGTATCTTGATAAAGCAGTGGCTAACACAATGAAATGCATTGAAAGGTAGGATACTAAAAAGATTTTTTGTGATTTGAGTGTTTTAATTGGACAAGACCTGTCAGTGTTCCATCCTCTCCACACATATATTTATAAAGGTCCAAGAAAGGAGCCAAAGCTAGGGTTGCCACCTTTTCTTACAAAAAATACCGGCCATGGCATTCTCTCCATAGACTTTACATTGGACAGAAGCCAATTTTTTACCGGCCTGCCGGTAAAATACCGGCTGGGTGGTAACCCTAGCCAAAGCATTGGTTCAATAGATCTGTACACTCCCTGTGAGTGCATTGATTACATTTATATTTGTGTGCTTATTTTATTCTAAGACTAGCAGTCAGGTTTATGGACTATATTTTTTATATATTAGCTATACATATATATATATATATATATATATATATATATATTGGTATGAAAGCCCGTATACACGGGCTAAAGTGCACCCAGCTGCCCCGGCTGGAGGCCCAGAGCCAGGAGCAGAGAGCGGATATGAGCCGTCCAGAGCAGGGCAGCACGTTCGGTGAGTAGAGACTCGCCGAATGCGCTGATCCTTAGTGGGGAGCTCCAGACGGCTCCCAGCGAAGCTCCCTGTGTGCGAAACCACACATGCACAGTAGAGACTCTCTACTGCACATGGGCAGTTACGGCTCACGGTGAGCGACGCATTCTACCACTTTATGTTATATAAATATATATATATAAATATATATATATATATTGAAGATTGAGGACTGGAAGCACTCACTCTTAACATACTTGTGGCACAGTCCCCAGTATAGGTAGATAATATAAAGAAATAAAGAGGGAAGCACCAGTGGCGCTTTTTAAAGATACTTTAACTGTGCAAAATAAGCAAACAAATGGTCAAGGTTTTGGTCCTAGAGGTCCAATGTAGGACTGAAACGTTGACCGTTTGCTTATTATGCACAATTAAAGTATCTTTAAAAAAGTCGCACTGGTGCTGCCCCTCTTTATTTCTTTATATTATATATATCTTGAGGAAGACCAGATGTGAATGGCAGAAACAATTCTGTAGTCCTATGTCCTGTAAGCAGTATTTCTTTGATTATTAAATTAGCCATATATATCTAACTACTAGTGCATGTTAAAAATAAAAAATCATAAAATACAGTACTTTCATTTATATAGCAACACTGTGTTGAATGCCCACATATAGTCTGCTTTGCTTCTCTGACAGATGGGGAGAACACAACTTTGACGATGCTTGCATTTAATTGTGACAAGCTCCAAGGGAATAGAAGAATGACAGATAAAGAGCTCGCTTAACAAAAAGAGTCAACAAAGTGCCATGTTTTACTTCAAGGACAATAAGCTTTGTTTAGGGATGTCAATCATAATGGATGATTTTCTCAAATTATTTAAATACATACTTGTCATATGAATGACAAAGAAGTAAAAAAAAAATAAGAGTTGGCAGCAGCACTTCAAATTGTATGTAGTTTTCTGCAAGCTTGATTTTTCATTACAGAAAAAAGTCAAAGAGTAACCAAGCCACAAAACGTCAAAATATTTTTTGATAGAATAAAAAAGTGACAAGTAGCCATCACTACTCTAATCACTAGCAAATCAGGCATACAAACAGAAATACAGAATAAATGACAATTGTTTTGATGTATCCTGCATGACAGTCGGAACCCTGAGATCCTGCTAAACTGCAAAAATATCTGCTGCTTTGGGCCACAGTGTGGTTCCAGAGGTGGGATGCTGTTTGGTGCATGGAGACTTCCAGAAAACTGTAGGAGCTTCCAGGATGCGTATTTCATTTAACCGTTTGAGTGACAGAGGGGTACACAACGCATTGCAAAGCAATGCGTTGCGTACCCCTCTGGCACTCAAAGGGTTCACCCTTTGCATGCCAGAGAAGTATCCAATGAATTGCAATGTGTTGGATACCTATCTGGCACTCAAAGGGTCAATAAGCCACTAAGGATACCTTTATGTTATGGTATTATTGTCCAGTTATGGGCTACATCAAAGAACAAGCTTTCTTTGGTAGCATATGTAAATGTATAACCCCTATTTTCCAACCGATAGTCTACACGTAAATATGCAAAAAAACAATTATTTTTCCCAATTCCATCCTGGAATCTTTGCACGCAATTAGCATGGTTGTCATAAAATACCAAAAAATATATTCCTCTATTTCTCACGTTTACAAAAATATCCTGTATGTGTAGGTTTTGGTGTAGTTTAGCAGGTATGGGATTAAAGTTAAAAAGAGGACATTATATAATATAATAACTTTTTATTATTTTTATTTTTTATTACATTTTTTATGAAATGTATGCAATGTCAGCAACAACCTATATCTCTCAATCTGGGACATGTTCTTTTCAATTTAAATGGTGAACCAGAGAAAGGTTCATCGGGTTCACATAAGGTCACTTCTTACCAGGCTATCTTTCATAGAGGAGTGCACAAAACTGTGCTGTCAGTATTTGCTGGGATTACCCCATGTAGTTCTCAATGTGTTAACTTTACAGTGTGGGGAGCTGATTGGCTCTGCACATTGTCAGCAGAATATGGTATATTAGTAACAACTCAATTGCGATTCCCGACTTTCATGACTGACAGATCTTCCTGTCATTTAAAGTAATAGTAATACTTCAAAAAAAATGATTGTATATTGTAACCATTTAAAAAACATGAAGAACGATATAAGCCTTATCTCTCAAACCTTTATGGTTTGAGAGATATTCACAAGCAAAGTTTCCCCCTGAGTGACGTCACTTTTCTAGCTGTCAGATTTGGAATCCGGTCTGCAGACCGGCTGCAGTAGTTCAGCAGAGCCGAGATCCAGAGATATAAAAATAATTACTTCATTGGAACAGTCTACAAAGTGTGCCTGGTTTGCAAGCACACTTTGAAGATCGTTGCAATGAAGTAATTATTTTTATATCTCTCGATCTCGGCTCTACTGAACAGCCTCCTGCTGCTCTGCAGATCGGATTCCAAATTTGACCACTAGATGGTAGACTTGACTGCTTTGGTCACTGAAGGGAAAACTTTACTTGTGAATATCTCTCAAACCATAAAAGTTTGAGAGATAAGACTTATATCATTTTTAATGTTTTTTAAATGGCTACAATATAAAATACATTTTTTGGAAGTATTACTATCCCTTTAAAGAGTTGGATCCTATATGTATCTATAGGCTTTTGCATTATATGCCCAAAGTGGTTAACAAAGAACCCAGCACTTACTTGATAGAGCATATCACATGCACAAGATAAAATCAAAGACCATACAGCAAAATATATGAAGGGTTGGAATGCAGAATGCCATGAAGGGTTGGAAAACCAATAAAACAGTAACAGAGTTAAATCTTAAAGTAAGACAAATAATGAAAAACTGTCTTTTGGTCGACTTTGTGTCTCTTGTTTAAAGGGATAGTAATACTTCATTTTAACTTTATTTTATTTTGTAGGCATTAAAAAAACATGAAGAATGATATAAGTCTTATCTCTCAATCCTTTATGGTTTAAGAGATATTCACAAACAAAGTATCCCCCCCCTGTTCAACCAGATCAGAAGGGAGGTGCCCAGGTAGACTGCAGAGAGGGACAATCTTCAATTAAGATAATGGAAAAAGCTGAAAAACCTGTCAAGGGGGGAAGGGCTTTCATTCTTTTCATACAAAGAAGAGTATCCCCTTCTGTTATCTGTCTGGTCATACAACCAGACTCACATCTGAGAAGAGATTGTTTACACTAGGAAAAAGGGGCGGGGAGGGGAACTTTGCTTGTGAATATCTCTCAAACCATAAAGGTTTGAGAGATAAGACTTATATCATTCTTCATGTTTTTTTAATGCCTACAAAATAAAATAAAGTTAAAATGAAGTATTACTATCCCTTTAAGTTTGGGATACCTCCTAATACTAATCTCCTACTTACCTTTCTATGGCTATAAAATTCTAACGGCAACATTACATTTTGCTCTTGCTCCTTGGTTTAAGAGATAACATATTCCATTTCTTCCAAAGAGACGTGACAAAACAATCCCCCCAAAGTCCAGGTGGATACAATTTGGGGTCCTTCATGGACATAACATTCAGGACTGATTGAAGATGCTATCTCTCGAATAAAGGCACAAAGCCAAAATTCTTAGGCTGAATATGGTTTTCTGGCCATAGTAATGTAATTAAATCTGGGTGTTGGAGAGGGGTTGTGTATTAAAAGGTGTTAGTGTTACTTTAATATACAGAATGGATCTGGTCGATGATGTACAGAACTTTCAATACTCTTAGATGGCAAACTGGTAATAGCTCTTAATGTATTTAATTTATTCATGCATTTATTGACATCTGTGTTTTTTGCTGATGCATACAAAACACTGCAAATGCTTCTAATCGCCTTGTTCCTAAATAGTATCATCTAGAAATGCATGCAGCTTTAGGAGAAACACAACTTTACGTAGAAGCAATGTGACTGTTTCAATCCATAATGCAATCATAACCGCAATTTGTTTTAAAGGGATAGTAATACCTAAAATGTAAAAAAAAATATGTTGTAGGGTTTATCCCCCTGAGTAAAACAAGAGTACTCCCACTGCTGAAAGGTGTTTCATTCAAAAGTTATTAATTTTCAAAGTTGAATTTTTTAGGTGCAATATCACAGTGGCCTGAAATTTTACAGTGGCGCTGTTGCTACACCATCCTATGGAGATTTATGGTCCTGAGACCAGAGCTGTCCATAGGATCGTGTAGCAACAGCGGCACTGTACAATTTCAGGCCACTGTGATATTGCACCTAAAAAATTCAACTTTGAAAATTAATAACTTTTGAATGAAACATCTTTCAGCAGTGGGAGTACTCTTGTTTTACTCAGGGGGATAAACCCTACAACATATATTTTTTTACATTTTAGGTATTACTATCCCTTTAAGAAGCAACTTTAATTAATTTTCACTAGTATGTTTATTTTTCAAATATATTTATTTTTCAATGTATCAATATAGTAGGGGGATGTACTAATACAATTCTATACTAAAGTAGGAACTGAAACCAATTTTCTGAGGGCTTACACCTCCTTAACCCCTTAAGAACCAGCGGTCCAGGGAAGTTACCTTCTTTTAAGGACCGCTTTGATCCTTGCAGATGTGCCGGTACACGTGACCTGTTACATGTACCAGCATGCCAAGCTGGGGTCTGAGAGAAACCGCTCCACACTTGTAGTGGTCAATTTCAGACCTCGTTTTTACTTACAGCGCTCCCACAGGAGCTCTGTAAGTAAAAAGCATGTGACATGACAGGACCGTCACCGGTCCTAAAGGGAAAAAACGTGATGGTCCTGACACATCACCGGTCCTTAAGGATGTTTACTTTCAGCGCTCCTGGAGCACTGTAAGTAAAAACGGGATCTGAAATCGACCACTCCAAAACCAGAGGAGTCTCTCTCAGACCCCCTCTTGGCACCCTGTAACACGTAAGAGGCCACATGTACCAGCACGTCGGAAAGATTCAAAGCGGTCCTTAAAGGGATAGTAATACTTTATTATTACTATCCCCCATATTGTACATAGCTGTAAAATAATTTAATAGCCCCCAGGTTCATCTCTCAAACCTTTATGGTTTGAGAGATAACCAAATGCAAAGTTCCCCCCTCCCTCCCCCTTTCCTGAAGTCACCGTAGTGCTGACTGCAGGGATATCCGGTCTGACTTTCATCATGCGGCTCTGCAGCAGAGCTGCAATCGCGTTAGTGACAAAGAATTATTTCACTGAAACAGTCTTCTACATGTGCTTGCAAACCAAGCACAAACCAAGCACATGCAGAAGACCGTTTCAGTGAAATAATTCTTTTTCACTAACGTGATCGCAGCTCTGCTGCAGAGCCGCAAGCCTGTCGTATGACAGACTTCCCCTGCAGTCAGTACAACGCTGACTTCAGGGAAGGGGGAGGGAGGGGGGAACTTTGCCTTCGGTTATCTCTCAAACCATAAAGGTTTGAGAGATGAACCTGGGGATATTAAATTATTTTACAAATATGTACAATATGGGGGATAGTAATAATAAAGTATTACTATCCCTTTAAGGGCAGGTAACTTCCCTGGACTGCTGGTCCTTAAGGGGTTAAAGACAACTTAATAAGGTACATGTTCTCTGAATGCATCTTGTATCAAGAGGAGGGCAGTGAGAAGTGTGTGGGTATTTTGGGCAGTTCCTTTCCTTTGTACCTTGCTTAACAACATGTATTAATAAGACTTGAAGGAAACCGACATAACTTTATCCCATTTCCTGCTTATACTATAGGGGAGGTGTATGAGTCTTACTGACAGTAAAGTTGTATTCATGGTACAATGTGCCCCTGTATGCACTAACATGCTCATTAACTCTAGTAGAAAACGCAGAAACCCAATGTCCCAATGCAGAAAATAAGCTGCACTTGCAGAGTCATACATCCCCCCAGTAGGTCTGGCATGTCCAGTCCAGTCCATAGGTACAATATAGAAACCAGAATTTAAAAATATTTTTTTGATTATTCAATTTAAAATATTAAGTTGATTTTGATTATGTGGCATTATTGCCACCTTTGATGTGGTGAGATTATGCTCATGCATACACAACCATGCAAATATGCTCATTCAAACATATCCATGCATTAATTCTCTTAATGCAGTGATAAGGTAACCTTCCATGACAACAGGAGTGGGAGGGCTTGACTGCTGGGGACACGGCAACATGCTGAGTACCCAATGATATCACTCGATTAAGATTGGCAGTTGAAAAAAGGGGAGGGGAAGTAAACTAACGGAAAGCTGCAGCTGAGCTCTGCACTTGAGACGCAGCCATCTTGTGTACAACAGCTAGCTGTGTCCCTCCCTCCCTCCCAAAAAAAAAAAAAAAAAAAAAAATTAATTAGTTATTGTCACAGCAGGTTGTCAGGCGGATGGGTCCTCGCCAGTAGAGGAAGAAATGGCAATTGCCCACCAGGGCTTTTGGGGAGTTAGATCCTCATCCGCTGGCTAATGGCGCGGGGAGGACATAGACTCTTGTTGTGTTATTTGATCGTGCCCCTGGCCTGTTGCTGGGGCTGGCATACTGTTATGGTTTATAATAAATGCTGTGGCCTCTTCTCACCCAAAACAGTAGTCATGTGTGATTATTTGGGGGAGAGGGGGGTTCTAATATTATGGGCCTGTGTCCTTCTTCAGCAGTCAAGTGGCTTTGACTGCCTTGAGACAAGCACACACTGAGGTGGACATTCACCGTGTTACAACTTACAGCACATCTGACTGCATCCCATCTGAGCACAAGTGAACAACACACACACTGCTGGAGCATATGTATAAATGTTCCGAAAATTTCAGCCAATTGTGTAATTCTGTGATTATACTGAATAATTGAAGCAATAATCTTAGAATGTTTTGTAATATTCAAAACTTGCACCAATAATCACAATTAACCTAATCGGGGAGGTGTTAATTTTCACTAACCCTTACGAGCACATGATATGTATACAGCCCTTATGAACATGTTTGCACTCCTCTGTTGTAGGCCAAAAGAAAAATATGTATATTTTGCTAATTTAAAAGCTGAATATTTGTTCTGACTTTTGAAAAAGTATAAATCTGAACAAGGAGATATACAATTCAGAAGATCCTTTAGAAAATGCTTTTGGAAAAATAATAGGTCAATCACAAATATCAGACTGTAAACTGTAATCTTCTCAGTGGTAGCTTATTACACTCTCCATAAACTAATAAAACAAATAATGGAATCAAAACAAGATCTAGGACAGTTTCCAATATGTAACACAATGCATATTATCCATGAATTTACTAGTTTTTGCCAGAGGCTGTATGTATATTTCATCAGAAGCAGCATAAAATAATTTACCTTCCCAGCTTTAATTTTTTTTGAGCTACTGAAATATTTCTTCCTACCAACAAACATTCTAATTGAAAAAAAAGAAGATTATGAGGTCACATGGCAGCAAAATAAATACGGTTCCCTGACACATTGATGAACAGGGGGTTTGCAACCCATTGCTTCACAATAGGATGCCCTCCCCCTGGTACTCAAGAGGTTAAGGTAAGGACTAAGATCTGTTTTAATTATCAGTGTAAATGGTGAAAATCTTATTCAAAGCCTTAACTTCTCTATTTTAAGAAAAGATTTACATGCAAAGTAGGCTACAAGAGCAAATACTCTCTATGGAGACAAGAAAGTTGCACTCCCCTGAGTGACCTCGGTCCAGGACACAGGAGGCAGAGGTGTGTGCATGAATTCATAACATATAGATGAATTAACTTTCTGGCTTAAAAATGTTCAGATTTGGTATTTTTTGGTCTTTTTTATTCCTTCCTGCAAGAATGTAAATGGAAATCAGAAAAATGCCTTACATTGGCAAAAATTCCCAAGGGAACAATCTACTTTTCTACCATCCTCACTGGAGAGGGATGTGGCATTATTTGGGGATCAGCTGTAAGCAAAAGCTCAAACATTCTCTGCCTTTGTTCCCTGCTCACCGAGGCAGAGGTATTTTTGTAAGTTTTTAACATCTTTGGATGCTGGAAACACACTGCCTCACAGTGTTGGAGATGTCACTATTATCCAGGTGGTTTAGCAAATTAACAATATTCCGTTTTTTCTTTAGATTTTTGTTTTCTGCACTCGTTCTGATCAATGCTACTAGAGAATGCTGCATGGCATTGACAGTGGTATTCGGGGCTCATGGAATTGCTGGAAGTCGATAGCAGTGAGTCACGCTGCAGTGATTTTCACTGGATTGGCCAGGCAGGATTTGTCTTCACTGGCAACTCCTGTGAAAAATGGCACCACTGTGAATCTAACTGCAGTAATTTTAATAGTAGTGGCTGGGGGAAACATCCCACTGGTCACTATTGTTCCAGCCAGTGCCCCGTGGTGATTCTCTAGGTGCGGTCGCACGCCACTCCCCTGTCCCTCGCAGTGAACTCCTTGGCTCTCAGTTTCCAGAGAGTTTTATGGTTGATGAGCTATTAAAGCAGGGCAGTAATGCAACATTACAGTCTCCCTGCAGCACTGTATGCTCTGTGTGCTTTGCTTTTATTACACTGTTTCCTTTTTACACGTTTGTACGTTTAGACCTGCTTTCATGTTCCTTGACAGAAAGCTCTCTGCAAACCAACACAGGTAGTGCAATGTCAAGGATATAAAAGTTAATTTAAAAAAAAAAAAAAAGTACTGGCACTTTGACTGTATATATTATGTACGTGCAGAATATGTAAAGAAATAAATGGGTTACTATTATTTGAAGTCCAGATCCATATATCAGTAAACACACCTATTAAGGCACGTCATGGGTCCATCTCAACAACCAATCTGCAATTGATCTTTGTTTTCTTGTTAAAAAGAAAAAAAAAAAGCTATATAAGACCCAGACGCTTGCCATAAGCGTTTACAAATAGCACAATTAACACACTGTAGTACCTTGGAGTCAAAACAGGTCAATAGTTCTAAAACACTGCACAGTGAAAACAATTGTGGTTGCCATTCGCACCTCTCGGCTTGCTAATAAGCTATACTATTTTCACTGCTCAGTGAAATGTTAACAATTATGGATGTGTTTGCTGCATCGCCAATTATAAAAATATTTTTAACTATGCTTCTTTGCTAAGGAAAGGTAAAATGTCACCAACACTGCATAATGTGGTAACCAGAAATTTGACAGAGAGTAAACAAGTGCAAATATTGCATACAATAGCTATACCGTTACACTGCTGTCAAATGAATTTTAAGATTTGCTTAACTAAGTTGGTGAGAGCCAAGATAGGTTTCTAAACAAAATAGAAACGAAAAATGTATTAAATCGATCTATAACTGGGTGTGTGTTAAGATACAAGTAATAAAAAATACAAATAATACTTCACAATATGTTGGAGACCTCACTAGTTGCAAAGGGGATTAAAGGGGAACTATCAACTCTATAAAAGTTTGCCTCTGTGAAATGTTCCTATAGCAATAACATGTAATCTGTTTGTTGTTTTAAATACAATGCAGGCTATGGCGAAATTTGCCATTTTAAAAACGAGCCGGTGACGTCACTTAAGGACAACTCTGTGCTGCAGCCTGTCAATCTTCGTTTGTTCCCACCCCAAGTATTGTCTAGTTCCACCGTCCTCCAATGACGGAGGATTTCCCCATGTGAGCTGGAGCATTCTCATTGGCAAGAGACCGCTCCACCTGACATGGAGAAATCCGCCATCATTGGAGGAGGCTGGAACTAGGCAATACTTTGGAAGGGAACAAATGAAGATTTACAGGCTGCAGCACTGAGTTGCACCCGCAGCCTGTCCTGAAGTGACGTCACCGGCTCCTTTTAAATTGGTAAATTTCTCCATAGCCTGCATTATATTAAAAAAACACACAGATTACGTTATCACTATAGGAACATTACACAGAAGCAAACTTGTATTGAGGTGAGAGTTCCTCTTTAAACCCTTAAGGACCCATGATGTGCCAGGACCGTCATGGGTAAACTCCGCTTAAGGACCCGTGACAATCCTGGCATATCATGGAATTCAGGGGTCCCCGCACAGCTGCATGCCACTTGGGGATCCCTGAATCCATTGCGTAAATTTAAGAAAAAAGGTCCCTGGTCCTTAAATGCAGACCGCTCCTCCGCGTGGCTGGTCTATTGGGGGTTTAAAAATAATGACTATATTGTTTATAACGGAGAAATGAGTTGCATACCGCTCTGCCACTCAATGGGTTAGCCGTGAGTGGGGGTGGAGCTTATAAAGTGACAAAAAAGCATGATGAATAGGCTGGGGAAGGACGAGAAGAAGGTGGGGAGTGGTAGGAACATACTGGGAAGTAGAAGAAACTCCCCACATCTGGAGAATCAGCCTCTGCCCCGGAGATCCGGAAATGAAGAGTCAAAACCGGAGTCTTCTGGGCAAATCTGTAGAGTTCCCAGGTATGCTTATGGGGGCTGTATTTGCAGACACTATAAAGTTAACTCAGAGACCTGGAAGTCTATTTAATAGATTAGCACAATTTTGTGCATTTTTTAAGAACTTAATAGCTCCTTAGCTTATACCCTTAGCAAGGAGATCTTTCTGCTCCTCTGTTACCTTAGGACCAGAGTAGTGGCTGCTTCTTGTTCCTGTAGCTAAACATCACATGATTACATTGAAGACTGGATGTAACTATGTGATGTTTGACTGCAGGAACAAAAAGCAGCCACTACTCAGGACTGAAGGTAAGAGAGGCACAGAAAGTATCTTCATGAAGAACATATGAGCTAAACAGTTCTTAAATAAAGTGCAAAACAGTTCACACAGAGCTGGCATTGTGCTAATCTATTAAATAGACCCCCTTGGGTCTCAGTTTCATAGCACAATCAGCTAAACGGCTGCAGAGGTCAGTTTTCTAACCCATGAGTTGGCTGCCTAGCTGATCATCTGGTATGCACAATTTAGCTCTTGGTAGATTGGCAGGTCTTCTCCCACAGGATCAGACTTTTCAGAACCTAACCAGTTCATAGTTCCCCTTTAAATACTGTACAGTTTGTATACATTTCTATGTTTTGGCTGATGTATTTTTGATTCATTTTCTTTTATAAAGTACAGCTGTAGCCCTACACATTCCATAGAATTTCCTTCATTATCTGTAACTTTCTGTGTTAAGATCCCCAAGCAAGTCAATGAAAGTTGCTTATCAGATTGAGAAGGCTTAACTCGAAAAGTTAAGGACAGCTACATCTGTAGATCAATTTTCCCACCCTGCTAAATAAACCTCTCCAGAGTTTATTCTCACATCAATGCAGTAAACAAATACTGCCTGTGTCTGCCAAGTCTGTTCTGAAACTTCTATATAAAGAAACATTGGTCAGAGTGTCCATGGTGCTTTAGGAGATAATACACTAGTCCTGCTATAAGGAATCCTAATTTTTTTGTGTTTTTTTTCTTGAGAGGAAGGAAGCAGATGCACACAACATAAGAGCCTAATTACCCTTCAAATAAGCACAAAGAAAATATATAATAAAAAGAAACAATATAAATAAAATACAATCTAGTCTACATTTAATCTATCATACACTTGATTTAAAAGGAGAAGCAATAACATATGTTTCATGATAGTATCCCACTCAATAGTTGTGTCCAATTGGTGACTCACTAGATGCTTTTGGTATTCCAATATTCCCTACGACTGCAGCAAGAGAGGTAAGATTCCATCACTGAGAGCCTCTAACAGGCCAAAATATCTTGATTAAGTTGTCAAAGTGATAATTAAGTCTGGCCTAATTGATTATGAATATATTAAAGAACCTCAGGAAGCTTTCATTATCGTATTTCCTTTCTTAATAGGAACTGGAGTACCAACATATGGAACTAAAACATTGAGCCAAATCTATGATGATGTCCAAAAATGGATACATAACTTTGGCTAACAGGTATATCTCATAGTATAATCTATAAAATGGGGATGTAACTTCAAAAAAAGTAACTCATTTCCTTGTTACCTAATAAAAGTTAGACCCACTTGTGTTTTTATTTTTTAAGATGATTCACTTTTTTAATGCGATTTTAAAAGTTGAACTTTGTATGACCTGTCTGCTGCCCGTCCTTAGGAGTACGACAAGTCAGACTCCCTAACATACTCTAATGGTTGAACATCTGTATTGCAGGTACTATTTCAATTTATTTTTAATCTGAAACAGTCCATGCAATAAAGTTGTTCAACCAACAGGATCTACTATGGAATCTAATACTTTGGACTTCTTAGCATAAACAACAGAGTGGTCATGCAGTGTTCAACTTTTAGAATTTGAGATTAATGAAAAAGGTATATTTGTTAATGTTAATTAAGAGGCAAAGGTTTCTTTTAAGTGACAGTTCCACTTTAACCAAACAAATGCAAGATGTGTCTGCTCTGGAGTTGCCTCCAGCACCTAGGGTGTTAAACAGATCTTTATGAGGCTGTCTTCACAGAATAGAAAAACCTTTTTTATTATCTTTTTAACATTATGTTCATCAAAAACTTTATTTTATATCACATTTACATTAAGAATATAGTACATTATTCAAGGTATAGAAAGGCTTAATAGCCTCAATGCACAGACATGTAATATAAGCTTGTGTTAACATATTAAAAGTATACTTATACACACACACACACACAAATATGTATATGTTCTTTCTGGAATGGGATAATGTACTCTAAAATAAGGAAATCTCATTCTTGTTATTGTGACACAATTAATGTGATACTGTCAACAAAAGCAATATTCTATTTTAGTGTGTTGTCACTGTAAACATTGTTTATTATGCTTAGAGATCCAATTAATATGGTGACGTCAACTAAAGCTATGCACTCCAGTTTAGTATGTTGTCACTTTAAATATCATGCTGGTATACTAAGGATTTTTATTTATTTACATGTTTTAAATTGTGATTATATTATATATCGTTTTTATCACTTTTTTACAATATACATATTAGGTAATATTTATGTGAGTTAGTTATGCATCTCTCAGTGGATTATGTCTTCATTTCTTGATAATGTTTAGCATATAGGATCTGATTGTGCTTTTTGTCTGTGCACTGTTTGGAAGAAATTTCCTCTGCTCTCCTCATGTCTTACTTTGTTACTCACAGTACAGTATGGTTTCCCGACTAGGAAATGGGAAGTTCAGTGTAAACTTCTTGCTGAGAAAACACACATGAAATAGTAAGTATTGTCAGTTCTACTTGTGCGTGTTAACTCTTAGAAATATAACTGTTACCACAAATTCTTTCACACGATCTACAGATGTTACCTGTGTTATTGTACTTTCCCTTTCACACCACTCTGATCCTTAACCCTTTGAGTGCTAGAGGGTATCCAATGCATTGCAATGCAATGCATTGGATACCTCTCTAGCTCTCAAATCGGTTAGGATAAGTTTGTTGAAATTTAAATGCAATTGAAAACTGCCTATATGTTGAGCTAGTCATATGCTTCTAATAGGTATCGTTTTTGGAAAATTAACCTTTATTTGCTGGTGTACAACATGGCACTTCAAGATAATTATTTTCTGTGATGGGCCAATATTACCACACTGTGTTATGAATAAATCTAAGCACAACCCACAAAATGAAGGTATTTCTATAAGCCAAGTGAAAGAAAGGTTTGGCTTCAAACAGAATTAAGTAGCATATTGTGCAGGGATTTAACATAAAGAGGAAGATGCACCATGGAGAGGTGATAAAGTAGAGATGATTTCACTTCTCCAGATCCTATGTTATGCTATGGAGTCAATGCACTAATATCTTTCTCACTTTGGAGATCTTAGTGCATAGGCTTCATGGAATAACATAGGAACTGAAGAAGTGATATCACTGGAGAAGTAATCTCCACGTTTTCAGCTCTTTATCACGACTTACTTCATAACCCCCTAAGTAGTTTTCAGAGAAACGGTTATTACAATATATAAGCAGATTCTAATACCCTAGAAAACAAACAGACTCATCTTAAGGTGACAGGTCCACTTTAGGCATGTGAAGTAATTTTTCAGAAATTCTCTTTTCTACCAAATTACTTTATTGTAAAGCCATTCCAATCTCACGGCAGAATACAGACAGAACAGTAGAGTAAATAGTCATTGCAGGGCTCCAGTGCAAAACATTTTTTAAACCCCCTGTCAAAAAATATTTTTACAAATAAATAACTAGAAGCTATTAGAAGCATATGCCCCCGCCCCCTTGGATGCTGAGTCCCTCTGCACCTCCTTTAATTACACCCCTGGTACAGAAGACTATTCTACAGTGAAATGTCAAGCATTTCAATGTTAAAAAAAGTACATAATACCAAACCTGTACAGTAATTTAACCCTATGAGTGCCAGAGGGGCACTCAAAGGGTTAATGAGGTACCCTTGCAATACTATATCAATACTATACAGGAAAGTTACTGACATATGTGAACTTAAAAATAAATATTTAAAAATATAGGACTGTACTCTATAAGTTGAAGATATACAATTCTGGATTAAAGGGATAGTAATACTTAAAATGTAAAAAAAAATATGTTGTAGGGTTTATCCCCCTGAGTAAAACAAGAGTACTCCCACTGCTGAAAGGTGTTTCATTCAAAAGTTTTTCATTTTCAAATTTTAATTTTTTAGGTGCAATATCACAGTGGCCTGAAATTGTACAGTGGCGCTGTTGCTACATGACCCTATGGACAGCTCTGGTCCCGGGACCATAAATCTCCATAGGATGGTGTAGCAACAGCGCCACTGTACAATTTCAGGCCACTGTGATATTGCACCTAAAAAATTCAACTTTGAAAATTAATAACTTTTGAATGAAACACCTTTCAGCAGTGGGAGTACTCTTGTTTTACTCAGGGGGATAAACCCTACAACATGTTTTTTTTTACATTTTAAGTATTACTATTCCTTTAACCCCTTAAGGACCGCACATTATGGGACATTTCCGTCCCATAACGTCCGCATAGGGGCACGTTGACGAGCCGGTACACGTGACCTGTCACGTGTATCGGCGCGTCACTATGGGGCTTGAAACAGATCGCTCCGATCTTGGAGCGGTCTATTTCATGCCCCATTTTTACTTACAGCTCTCCCGGTAGAGCGCTGTAAGTAAAAAGTATGTGACGTACCAGGACCGTCAAGGGTCTTTCAAGCAAGTTTACCCTTGGCGGTCCTGGTACGTCAAGGGTCCCTAAGGGGTTAAACCAATTATACTGTAGTGGATAAATGAATGTTCCCAAAGTGAAATTGTTTTTTTTTTTTTAATGGCGTGCTAGAGAGGTTTCCAATACATTTTGCGTTGGGGACCTCTTTAGCATTCAAGGGGTTAAAAGCTCGATTTCAATTAATGATAAAAAAAAATTTTCCTCATGTGATACAGTTGGTTTGCATCAGTATTGCACCTCTGTAGTTTACAGAATACATCCCATTAATTCCTTTACTGAGTATTCAGAATATGAATGGTTCCAGTTAGTTAACAGTATGTTCCCACGGTATTCATTTTAAAAGCTGTTAGCAAGTAAAGCAATTACAGATATTGTTAATGCATGCTGTGTGCTGTCATTAAAATAACAGATATGTCTTATAGTTCAAATTAAATAAAAAAGACTAGCAGTATATATGTTAGTCCATAATGACTATTAAATATCCATAATGCTACTGGCATAACACAGAAGGCCAAAAAAAGCTTACTGTAAGTCATTGAAGCTAATCGCCTAATTATGGTTTAGACACTTAGTAGAAAATTCATCAAAGTTTTGTTTCACTTTTTCACTGGTATAAAACTGTCACCTGATTTGTCATTGAAAAGACTATTCTTTTAATGTGATAAGCAGACTGAATAATACACTAAGCAGTAGAAGATCGAAGATGTAATGTACCTTGATATCACTTCTTTCTATATGTGGATATCATTGTCCAGGCTCCCAAGACATTTCTCTTTTACAGTAAAGCTTTAAACCCATAGAGATCTCATTACTGTTAGATGAGAGTAGATTAAAAAATTGTGAAAAAAGGCAAATCATTGCTGATTTCTTGTCTCTAGAGCTACACTTTCAGTTTTAGAGATGACAGTAGGTTTATATATTAGGAAGGCAATGCACATACAAAACAATTAAAATACAATATATAAAAAAACTATAAGTCAAATACTATAAATCATTTTAAAAAATATTGATTATTTAATATTGAAACTTATCTGAATTGGTTGCCTTTCAGCATGAGGGTTTCAACATCCAAATATCTTTAAACTGTATAAAAACACACAAAAAAATCCAAAACCCTCAGATCCATAGAAACACAGAATCTGACGGCAGATAAGAACCATTCGGACCATCTCGTCTGCCCACTTTCTTACTGTAAAAACCTCAACCTTTTTTGGCCCTTGGTCTTTTCTTATGTCTTTTCTTATGTTAAGGACAGCTTTTTGCCTATCCCATGCATGCTTAAAGGGATAGAAATATTTCAAAATTACTATCCCTTATATTGAAGCCCTTGAAAAACTGAATAAAATACCACCAGCGGCAGCTCTCAAACCTTTATGGTTTGTGAGATAGCCGCTTTTAAACTTCGCTCCCCCCTGCCTTTCTGCTGACATCATCGTTTTTGCTGCAGCAGGGAAATCTAGTCCCGGGACCGGCGGAGGCTCTTTAGCACAGCCAAGATCTCGTTATGGAAGACAAGATCCTTCACTAAAATGGTCTTCTACGTGTGCTTGGTTACCAAGCACACGTAGAAGACCGTTTTAGTGAAGGATCGTTTCTTCTATAACGAGATCTGGCTCTTCTGCAGCAAGAACGATGACGTCAGCGGAGAGGCAGGGGGGAGTGAAGTTTAAAAGCGGCTATCTCACAAACCATAAAGGTTTGAGAGATGCCGCTGGTGGCATTTAATTCAGTTTTACAAGGGCTTCAATATAAGGGATATTAATTTTTAAATATTACTAGCCCTTTAAATTCTGTCACTGTATTAACTTCTACCACTTCTGCTGGTAGGCTATTCCACTTATCTACTACCCTCTCAGTGAAGTAAAACTTTCTTACATTACATCTAAATCTGTGTCCCTCTAGTTTTAGACTATGGCCTCTTGTCCTAACATTTTTACTCCTTTGAAATGTACTTCCCTCCTGCACTTTGTTGAATCCCTTCATGTATTTGAATGTTTCTATCATATCCCCTCTCTCTTCTCTCCTCCAAGCTATACATGTTCAGATCCTTTAGTCTATTATATAATTGTTATTTTAGTCCACATGAACAACTATGGGCATTCAACTGCATTGAGTGAAATTGCTTTTAAAGGGATAGTAATACTTCGTTTAAACTTTATTTTATTTTGTAGGCATTAAAAAAACATGAAGAATGATATGTCTTATCTCTCAAACCTTTATGGTTTAAGAGATATTCACAAACAAAGTATCTCCCCCTGTTCAACCAGATCAGAAGGGAGGTGCCCAGGTAGACTGCAGAGAGGGACAATCTTCAATTAAGATAAGGGAAAAAGCTGAAAAACTTGTCAAGGGGGGAAGGGCTTTCATTGTTTTCATACAAAGAAAATTGTCCCCTTCTGTTATCTGTCCTGTCATACAACCAGACTCACATCTGAGAAGAGATGGCTTACACTAGGAAAAAGGAGTGGGAGGGGAAACTTTGCTTGTGAATATCTCATAAACCATAAAGGTTTGAGAGATAAGACTTACATCATTCTTCATGTTTTTTTAATGCCTACAAAATAAAATAAAGTTAAAACGAAGTGTTACTATCCCTTTAACTCACTTTGCAAAGATCTAGAGACCTCTTGAGTATTCAAAGAGTAAATCAATGGCAATATTAATTTGTCCCCTATAGTGCCATTCCTTTGTCCCAAAATTGTTCCAGAAATTCCCTAATGTGAAATGGACATAAATAAACTCCTACATTCTGGGTGAAATGTCTCAATAATAGCTGGTGCTTATCAGATATTTTTCTGAAAATGTGTGCTCAAAAATATAATGGATTATACGGATCTTAGAAAGAGGCACTACATACTACAACAGATGGAGCAATTATTATGGTCTGAAGGCCACAACTCTGTTTAAAAATGTTGTATAGCAATTCCAAATAAGTACAGAATATAATATAGAACATAAAGACATAAATTCTCTTTAACCCTTTGGATTTAGAGCAACTTAAGGTGACTTTATAACCTAAAAACAACTTTGGTGATTTTGAAAGAGCTTTCAAAATCCGCTTTGTTGTATTCATAATTTTTTTGTTTAGAAAATATGTTTTTAGTTATTTATATTTCTTTAATGTGCTAATTAAGATATGCCATGGGGGTACTTCCTATCTTACCTCTAGATTATTTTGTTTGGTAATGGGGAGGTGAGCAATTCCTCGCTGAACAGTGTCACAGAATAGAGGAAGTAGTGTAGGACTAAGACAGGAAGTCAGTCCCTGCACAACATGCCTCAATTAACATCCTATATATCCTATCCTGCACGTGACTGTCCCGCGACCGGGTGGCAGTGGCACTGTGGCCCGTGTAACGGGCTGTTTGACTAGTACCCTATAAATCGATAAAACTAAAAAAAACTAGGTTTCTTCATAGAAAATGGAACAGGGTCCCTTTAAAGTCAAATACGTTTAAAAACACATACCTCCCAAGTGTCCCTCTTTAGGAGGGACAGTCCCTCTTTGAGACCCAAATCCCCCTGTCCCTCTTTTCTACCCTGTTGTCCCTCTTTTTAGGACATCAGAATGAGTGGTGTCTATATTAGTCTATCACATTGCTCCACAGCAATGAAATTCACATAAATGTTTAGTTAATCTTCAGTATATGAATCTGTGTAAATAAAATAATTTGGTCTTGCTCTAAATCATTTATTCATTTACACAAAAAGGTGTCAATAGGTGACAAAGTAACCTAAAAATTCCACGCCCACCAGCCACGGCCATAGAAACACCACCTAAAACACAAGTGTCCCTCTTTGGCCATTTGAAATGTTGGGAGGTATGAAAACAGGTCCTTATATGAAACCAGACCATAAACCTAACATAGTCATGGACAAGATAATGAAAGAATAAACATAATGAAATTGAAATAAGATATGTTTTTCTGTAGACAATACTGTACTCGAGTACATACTACAATATTTAACCAGAAACAATCTATGACCTAGATTAAAACACAAACAATATAGAGGCACTAGAAACTGAAAGTTTTATGTGTATGGCAAATGTACACATTGAACAACATTATATATATATATATATATATATATATATATATATATATATATATATATATATATAAATAAATATATATATATACCCACTTAAGTAAATATTACATGCATACAATGCAGTCCTTAAGTATTTGGACACTGACACAATATCTGTTGGTTTGCACTGCATCCAACATATTTGATTTGAATTGAAACAATAACTAAGAGGATAAAGTGCAAACTGTCAGCTTTAATTTGAAGGTATTTACATCCAAAAACCATAAACCGTGTAGGAATTGTGCCACTGTCCCTATCCGTACTGTACGATACAATGCAACTCCCCCTTTGGCAAATAACCTATCAGTGACAAGATGGGACGGACAGCGCAGGCACAAAGATCACTCTTCGCCAAGATGTCTGCGTTGTCCTACTGAGTACATTTCATACGATGTTATGATTCCAACTCATTCCTGCACTTAAAGGGGAACTCACCCCTATGCAAGTTTACCTTATTGTAATCCTCATGTAGTGATAAGCTTTAATCGTTTTGTTTTTTTTTGTTAAAAAAAAGCATGCTGTGGCAAAATTTACATCATTAAAAACTAATGTAATAGCCCGTGTACACGGGCCAAGTTCCGGGTGATGCTAACCCTTTGAGTGCCAGAGGGGTACGCAATGCATTGCTTTGCAATGCGTTGCATACCCTTCTGGCACTCAAAGGGTTAAGAGGTCGGTTCTGCTCTTCATCATGCCGCCGACACAGTCATGCACTGTAGAGACTGCCCAAAAGCACAGAATGCTCCCAGCACAGAACTCCTAGCATTCCTACACCTCCCAGTACTCTGTGCTCCCAACATTCTGTGCTCCCAGCACAGAACTCCCAGTATTCTGTGCTCTCAGCATTCTGTGCGCCCAGCATTCTTGCAGTCTCTACTGTGCATGAAGGCTTCTGACAAACATCCTAGCAAATTATTATATAGGATGAGCCTCTGCTTTACTTCCAGACAGACTGCGGTTACAGCTCTATACCGCAGGCTGTCAATTTTCTTCTGTTCCCTCCCCAAGTATGGTCGTGTTCCAACCTCCTCCAATGACAGAGGATTTCTACATGTAAGCTGGTTGAAATGTGACCATACTTGGGGAGGAAACAGATGATTGACAGACTGTGGTGCAGAGCGGTAACCACAGTTTTCTGGAAGTAAGGCACAGGCTCATTTTTAATAATGTTAATTTCGCCACAGCATGCTTTTTTTTAACAAAAAAAATGAGATAAACTTGTATAGAAGTGATAGTTCTGCTTTAAGACATTTGATTACACTACTTACTTGATTAACAAGTTACTACTAATTAATTGGGGATAAGTTATGTAAGCATGAAAGTTCCGCTTTAAATAGTTGGGGTAACTTAATTTGTCTGTAATCAGTCTGAAAACTTCTTACGCGATGGTCCATCAATTTTTCAGACATATTACCATAATTTTTGCATCCAATTCCCCCATCTCCCTCAAAGGAAAAAAGTAGTCTTAAAAGTGGAGGAGGTTTAATCTACCATCATATTGTAAGGTATGTTCAGAAAAAAATCTTTTAGCTGTCACTTTTTTGCCTGATTTCCATCATTTTATTCTGACAAAATGAAAATGGTCTAAAGCATTGAGAAGACAAATTAAAGTACTATTAGAAGATAGAAGTGAGAAGCAGTAGTATGGTGTTAAAGGGATACAAATGTCCAAAGATAATTTTATGTTTTATTATAGATTTAAAAAAAGAAATTATGTGCAGCAAATCCCATCTCTCAAACATTTACGGTTTGAGAGATATTCACAGCTAAAGTACCCCCTCTCCTGATGTCAGCTGTAAAGCTGACAGCAGGAGACCCATATTGACTGACACAAGACAGCTCTTCATCAGAGCCAAAATAGAAATCTTTAACCCCTTACCGCCCGAGGACATACATGTACATCCCGGGCGGATGTCCCAGGTGGACAGAGGAAGTACATGTACGTCCCCAAAACTGTTTTAAGGAATTAAAAAAAAAGTTCGGCGGGCGTTAAGTGCCGGTCACATGCAGACGCGGCCGGTCACTAAGGGCTTAAAAAGAAATACTTCATTGGAATGGTCCAATGAAGTAATTCTTTTTAAAGATCGTTATTTCAACTCTGCTGAAGAGCCGCCAGCTGGTCCCAAGACGGGTTCTCCTGCTGTCAGCAGAGCACTGACATCAGGAGAAGGGGAGGGAGGGGGGACTTTAGTACTGAATATCCCTCAAACCGTAAAGGTTACCTTTGGGCATTACTAACCCTTTAAATAGTAAAACAGCCTTTCAATATAACAACATTTTTGAAGTTAATCATGTAAACATACAGTGTATGGCTGGACACATGAATTGCTTATAGTGTTCTATAGAACCATAGTACTCTGCTCTTTGAATTATCGTATTCAGACTGTTTAGATTTCCTCGTTATAGACCAGTGGTTCTCAACCCTGGTCCTCACAGACCACTAACAAGCTATGATTTGAGGATTCCATTGCTTGAGCACAAGTGAGTTAATCAGATGCTCTGTAATTTCAATTAATTTGTCTGAGTTTAAACTAAGAAATCCTCATGTTTTGACCTGTTAGTGGCCCCTGAGGACTAGTTTTGGTAATAGGCAGGCTAAAAAGAAGCTCAGTAAAAACAGGCAATAGCAGTTACAATGCAAAAATATAGAGAAACAAACATACTGGGCTACTATGAAAGAGATATATCTAGGTAAAGTCTTCTGTTAAACAATAAGAGTTACTTATGACTAGCTACAGTTAACTATGAATAGAATAAAATTCCTAAGCACAAATTAAATGCTATTTTTGCAAACAGAAAATGCAGTAAAACATTATGTTCTGATAAATAAAATCCAACAGCATGACCCTGTTACATAGGTATTATCCTAGTGTGGGAAGGGGAAAGCTTTAGAACAAGGGTGTCCAAGCCTTGAACACCTCCTCTATAGCAAGAGTCTCGATTGCAGAGTCTTGTGAGAATCTCGAAAAGAGGGAACAGCAAGCTACAAGAGATCACTTACCAGAGTCCATGTGGGAGCAGTATATCTCCCAGATGTGATTGGTGGCTGTTGAGAATACAGATTTTCCCCTTGTATCTGTCTACATTTGTTATAGTCCCAGTCACTGAGATATTTCACCAGGAAGTTTTGTTCTTGTTGTTATTACATAGCATTAATCAAGGTGCGGAGGAACAGTATACCCCAAAGTGCCCAAATAATATCTCACTCTTCTTGAAGCAAGTGACCTAAATGGGAGATGGGTTAGCACATATGTGGCAGGCATTGGTTGAGCCAGCAAACTGATTCTAGTACCTGTTGTACAGTGAAACATTCCTCTGATGCAGTGGAAAAGTCTCATATTTTAAGGAGTACTTTCACAGGAAATCCAACTGCCCAAGAGGTGGAAAAAAATGAACATTTTCTCAATTTCCATTGATTTAAATTAGGCTATTAATTAATTGATTGTTAGAAAGTTCTCTAACACATTCCACTGTTAATGTTTATATTTTCTATAGTCAGAGCTGGGAACTCTCAGGGTTTTGGCCCAAATCTCAGGTTCTTATGGTGTAGGTTTCTACACAATTGATACTAAGTACATACAATAAACGGTTGCTAATGCACGTGAATGAACACACAATATGAAGATCAACCAATGCATTCACCCCACTTTTTTAGGGCTCGTGGGCACGGTGATGCTCCCAACTGTCACAGCAACAATTCCACAAACATGATGACAACACGAAGGTCCACCAACACATTATCAGCCATTGCAAAATGTTGAGTTAATAAAATCTCAAGTTTATTATAGCTTTTAAAACTAACAACCATGAACAGTATAGTTTATTTTTCATGTGACATAGTTTATTCATGATTGTCGGTTTTAAACGCTGTAATAAACTTGAGATTTTTTTTAACTGAAAATTTTGCAGTGGCTAATGATGTGTTGGTGGACCTGTGAGCTCACCTTTCCTGTGCTTAGGTTGTAGGACCAGATTCTCAGGTTGAGAGACTCCACGTTAGCTGCTATAAAATCTGCACCAAATTGCTACTACTTTAGTCTCTGAGGAAGATGTCTTGCTTTTTCAGTGTGTATTAAAGCAGAATTGCAGAATGTTAGATCGTTGTGGACCTATTGGAGAATCTCTGAGTTAGCTGAAGTAGGTACATTTAGCCTAGAATGTATGTTCTGGAACTTTAAAGTTAATGTTTCAAAGATCTCGGGTTCAGTTCATTTTGAAAGTTCCCACGTGTGCTTTTAATGTATTTGCTTTATTCCAGAATTGCACCTCTTTATCTTGATGAATACAGCCCATAGTCTTAAACAAGTCTCAGGGCCAGCGGAGACTTATCTTGCATCAAGGGGCTCTAAACAGTAATTAAATCAACAAAAATGTTTGTTTCCTACCTTTATGTAGCCCGTTTGCTATAGAATTGCTCTACTTTATCTCCACTGATTCTCCCCATAGCTATTTTGAACACGTTAGATTAGAGAAGTTTAATAAAACAAGTGCTGATAACAGTTAAATCCGAACAGTAAGCACAAAAGCCCACGCGGCAAAGCCATTTACATACTAAAGACATTTTAAACACGTGCTTCACCATCATTAATTCAGTATTGCTGTGTTAGTGACATTTTTATTGCCCAGAGGTTCAAGTGGTAAATATGTGAAGAATTCCAAAACTAGTTGTCAATAATAATGCCAATAGCCACTAATGATAAAATCTATAGAACTGGAAAAGTCTGCAATACAATGTATATTGAGATGCATTAGCTTAACCCTGTATGCACAGAAATATCTCCAGTGCATTGAAGAGGATTACATTTCTTGCGCCAAAGGGTTAACCATGTCAGGTGGGTGCACAATGGATTATTTTACAATGTACTGTAAACCCCTTTGGCACTCTGAATTCCAAAATGTATCTACTGCAGGAGCCTGGACAAAGCATGCTAGACATCCCTCTGTCACTCAGGAGTCAAAACATTAACCCTTTGAGTGCCATAGGAGTAAGGAAAGCATTGCTTTGCAATGCGTTCCGTACCCCTCTGGCACTCAAATGGTTAACTCTTTGAATGCCAAAGAGGTACGCAACTCATTGCTTCGGAAAGAGTTTCACAGCCATCTGGCACTCAAATTGTAACGGCTTACTTTTTGTAAAGTCCAAATTGCTATCATATTAAAGTGCATGTTGTAACATTGACAAAATACTTATAATGATGACACAGCTTAAAGGGTAATTATGTTTTATTACGTTTTTTCCTATGAGGTGTTTGTAAAAAAAAAAAAAAAAAAAAGCAATTTGCGCAGCTTGAAAATGGCTCCTGTCAGCCATTGGTATGGCAAGCAAAAAACACACCACAGGGCTGGCATGGGTGTGTGTGTGGGGAGGTAGACACAACCCATTAGTTAGTGTCTCATAGCCACAAATTTCAATTAGTTGTGTGCAGCGCCTCACAGGCTGTTACAGGTTAGAAAACTCATCCCTAGGCATGTATGGGGTCTCTGAGTCACATCCCGGGAACTCTCAGGGTTTGATATTGAGACTTAGAATTTTGACCCAAAACTCAAGGTCCTATGGTGAAGGGCCACATTCTCAGGTTGGTAGATTCCAGTGATATCTATTAAATATTCTGCTCAATTTAATTGCTTCTTTAGTCTTTAAATTGATGCTACTTGTATGTGGAAGGCAGAGGGAGAATTCCTGCTTGTTGTGTGTGTGTGTGTTCATGCAGTGATATATTTAGGTTGTGATATATTAATGTGTGAGGACTGGTTGGAGCACTTCTCCATTACAGTGATCAGGGACACATATAAGAGAATCGATATTATGGGAAATTTAAGGTTTAATATATACAAGATCACAGGGTCAGCTCATTTTGTAAGTTCTCTAGTATGCGTATGTGACTGCACTGTGGATCTGGAAGTGTTAAAGTTCAGTGAGGGTCAATTTTCTGATCCTTGTACTGGATAACAATACAGCTCCATATTCTGTTCCCAGAGCAGATAGCTGCTATGATACTGGCCCTTTAATTGCCCTTAACCCTTTGAGTGCCAGAGAGGTATCCAACGCAATGGATACCTCTCTGGCACTCAAAAGGTTAACATATACAGATGAAGCCAATGCTACAGTTTCTTTTTTTTTTTTGTTTTAACAATTTCCCCTTGAAATTTATATAGAGCATAATTGGATACTGCAAAAGTAGTGAATTATGTTATAATGAGGCTAAATAGAGGAACACTGTGCAGCTAATTAGGCACTCTTTGTCTGCCATGTGGCTAAATAGCAATACACTGTGCTTAATTAAGCTCAATTTTCCCAGTTGGCCACTGGATCCAAATACAATAGAATACACTGAAATTATGTAATGTTTTGGAGCCCTCTCTAGCATTCACAGGGTTAAAAACACATTTAAAACAAGCAGAATTTATATATGTGCTCTGTGGAGAGGTTGAGTTGGTTTGCTCAAGAATTGCTATTTAGGCCTATAATCTTTTTTGAGATCAATGAGAGAAGCAATTCTGCACTCTTGACTTCCTGCTGTGCACTACACAGTAACATACAGCCTCCTGAACAGGAAATGAGAGGTGCAAGTAAAATTTTCTTCCCCCAAAGCCTGCAGAAAAAAACATCTTATGCAATATCCAATATATTAACTTCTATAAACAAACAGAAACTTTTACATATATATATCTGATAATATTCCTAAATTATATTTCATGTACGAATACCTTACATTTTTAGAATTAATGTTCATATAACACCTTTTTGAAAAGCCAACACATCACATTATTATTTTATTTCTATTGTTACAAAGAGATACAGTGGGAAAATGCATTTTGTAAAGCTATTAAGGAAGTGACCCTGGCTAAGCATTCTTTTGTCCTGAGATTTCTTTATTCCTGCGTCTATTAATCAGATGGCTGTTCAGTCTGAAGAGCTTTATATAGTTTATCCTCGCTATCTTTTTATTCAGAAAGCATTAAATGATAATTAAGAATTTCATATTAAAGTGGACCTCAGAATGAGATTTGAAATAGTCACTTATGAAGCTGAACAGAATGGACAAGAAAGGCGCATCAATTATTATTGACACGTACTATAGCATAAGGACATTGTAGAAGTGGAATGTGAACAAAGGTGAACTAAGCAATTGACAGTAGAACTGGCCAAGGTGAAACAGCTACTAGCAATATGCATTCCAAATGGTAATGGGAATTAAAAAATGTTAATGGAGTCGGACTCCCCTAAACACCATATATTTAATCCGAAATAAATTAATCACCAGTTAACACATTAGATGCTAGAGACATCTCAAATGCAATGCTTTGGATCTGTAACTGGCATCCAAAGGGGTTAAAGGGGAATTAGACTTTAGGTATAAGCGGCACTTACTTTTTAACGCTTTGACTGCCAGAGGGACGTGCAATGCATTGAGGAGCAATGAACTAACCACCCCTCTGGTACTGAAAGGGTTCAGTGATCGGTATATATGTATTATTTACAAAACGCACATATTGAAGGTATTTTTTGAGGAGTACAAAAAAGGAATTACCTAGTTGGCAGTTCATTTATGAAAACTTTATTATAGTTCAAACTGTGGTGGAGCTTTTACAATCACATTCTATGGAACACCGAGGGAGATTTATAAAAAGTGTACTTGTTCTATTGTGTGAAATGATCCTAACTATGTCCTTTTCACTTATTATGAGTTTTGGTATTTATAAAGTATTCTATTGACATTAATAAATGTGGAGACCACAAAAAATAAGAACAGGTCAGACATGGCCTTAAATTTTTGGCAAAAATTCTACCATTAAATTGTTGCAGATAGTGATGTTTCTTTATAAATATGCTGCCCCACTTTTTACAAACTTCCTTATTCCATTTTTTTAAGAACCTTACTACATGGCGTTATGTCCTCCTAAACTGTCCTTAATACTTTTATAACTACAAGAGACAAACTTACAGCCATTTTAAATGGATAGTAATGTTTCATAATAAAAGCAGCTCCAATTAATCATCATAGTATTTGGACTTTGGAGAGTGTTATTTCAATTCTGTCAGAGTTGTAGTTCAAGAGTAATTCAATGACAAAGTGTCCCCCTCCCTCCACTTTTACTGATGTAACACTGCTCAGCCAGAGCAGAAGGGAGGTGCCCAGGCAGATTGCAGAGAGGGACAATCTTCAATTAAGATAAGGGAAAAACCTGAAAAGCTTGTCAAGGGGGGCAGGGCCTTCATTGTTCTCATAAGAAGAAGATTGTCCCCTTCTGTTATCTGTCTGGTCTTACAACCAGATTCACATCTGAGAAGAGATGGCTTACACTAGATAAAAGGGGCGGGAGGGGAAACTTTGCTTGTGAATATATTTCAAACCATAAAGGTTTGAGAGATAAGACTTATACCGTTCTTCATGTTTTTTTAATGCCTACAAAATAAAATACAAATAAAACGAAGTATTACTATCCCTTTAATGGCTCTTTTCGATTAACTCCAAATTTATACATTTCCCCCACTGTAGCCACTGCCTCATGTCACCTATAGAATGTAATAAAATAGCCTAAAAATCAAGTAGAGATTCTATAAGGTGTGGTAAAGAGGAAATAACGTCTCCAGTATGATAAACTCTCCAACTACTATGGTATTGTATGGAGCCTATGCACTAAGCTCTCAAGTTAGAGAGATCTCACAGCATTGAAACAGAATAACACAGGAACTGGAGAGTTTATCACACAGGAGAATTCGTCCCTCTCTTTATCACATCTTTAACATATTCATGAGATAAAATTGTCACTGGCAGTTTAACACTTTCTGTGCTAGAAGGGTGACCAATGCATTTTAAAGCAATGTATTGGTCACCCTACTGGAACTGAAACAGTCAATTAAAAAAGTTTGACCTCTAATAACTTTGGAATTAAACGCTTACCAGTAGTGGGGTACCCTTGTTTTACTTAAGAGAAAAAAACCTCCTGATGCCACAATAACACTTAACTATTTAACTTACAGTTTCTCAGTGAAAAATCACATGGGGTGTGAATTATTAAAGGGATAGTAATACTTAGTTTTATCTGTAGTTTATTTTGTAGGCATTAAAAAAACATGAAGAACGATATAAGTCTTGAGAGATAGTCACAAGCAAAGTTTCCCCTCCCGCCCCTTTTACCTAGTGTAAGCCATCTCTTCTGTGGAATCTGTTTGTAAGACCAGACAGATAACAGAAGGGGACAATCTTCTTCCTATAAGAACAATGAAGGCCCTGCCCCCCTTGACAAGTATTTCAGGTTTTTCCCTTATCTTAATTGAAGATTGTCCCTCTCTGCAGTCTACCTGGGCACCTCCCTTCTGATCTGGCTGAACAGTGTTACATCAGTAAAAGGGGCGGGAGTGGGATACTTTGTCATTGAATTACTCTTGAACTACAACTCTGACAGAATTGAAATATCACTCTCCATGGTCCAAATACTATGATGATTAATTGGAGCTGCTTTTATTATAAAACATTACTATCACTTTAAGGGTGTGAACTAAATGCATACTTCAAATTATATCGCTATTTATATGAAACTGCAGATACCCTACAAAAATATATAAACACATATAAATGACTGCTGTATGAAGAAAATCTACTAATGTGGTCCCTTCAGTTAAACAAAATAAGGACCTCTTATTCCTAGAGCATAGTTCCCCTATACACGTGGATCTCAAGCATAAAAGAAATATGGAGTAATTCTGAGGCAAACCAATTGCACTATTGGAAATAAATAAAACTTTTCATTGATTTAAGTAAGGTATTTAACCCATTACTTACTTCACAATGCACTGAACACTCCTATGGCACTCAAAGGGTTACATTCTTGAATGCAAGACAGGTCTCTAGTAGTTTAGGCTATTTGACATGAGTTCTTTTCCCTCTGAGTGCTAGAATGTAGAACAATGAGTTGCTCACCCATTAGGGATTCAAATAGTTAAATCTCATTGTCTTACAGTGTGAAAATAGTCTCTTCCCAAACCTCCCTTAGCCTGTCAGACAGGATTATCAGGCAATACATAAGACATGCCTGTAGCACCAATGGAAACAGGAGACACTAAGGGCCTTAAGCTAAAGAGATGCAGTTCTGGATTTAACCAACTGCAGTATAGGGGTAAATTAAAATTCTGCAAATTTTTATTGATTTTAAAGAGACAGTAATATCTCATAAAAAAACGTGTTTATAGTTTTGTAGAGGAAAAGAAAATAACCTGAATTGCACAAACCCTATCTCTCAAACTGCTATGGTTTGAGAGATATGGGCATTGAAATTTCCCCCCTCCCTCCCCTTCCCTTGACGTCAGCATCTAGCTGAAAGCAGGAGATCCCAGTCCGGGGACCAGCCTGCGGCTCTGCAGCAGAGCCAAAATCGCATTATTGCAAAATAATTACTTCATTGGAAAGGTCTACAAAGTGTGCCTGGATTACAAACACATTTTGTAGACCTTTTCAATTAAGTAATTATTTTGCAATAACCCGATTTCAGCTCTACTGCAGAGCCTCCTCAAGTCATACGACTCGAATCTCTTGCTGTCAGATTTACAGCTAACATCAGGCGAAGGGGAGGGAGGGGGAAACTTTTAAAGCATATATCTCTCAAACCATAGCTGTTTGAGAGATAGGGTTTGTGCCATTCAGCTTATTTTCTTCTCCTCTACAAAACTATAAAAATTTTTAAGGGACATTACTGTCCCTTTAAGTGGTATTTTAACCACATGAATGCTGGAGACGTCTCCAATGAGTGTGAAACCTATTTGGAATTGAAGGTGTTAAAAGACATTTAAATCAATTACAATTTTCACCTCCCCTCCAATTGTAAAGTTGTTTTTTTCCCAGAACTGCACATCTTTAGCTTGATGAATAAGGCTTTAAGTTATGGAGGTGCAATTCTGGGATAAATAATCTTCACCATAGGGAAGAGTCTGCAAATTCCCATTAATTTAATGTGAAGCACTGCTTTGGAGACCTTTCTACCATTCAGTGGGTTAAAGGTCCCAATTTCTACAAATGTGAATTTCAATTTTGTTCCCAAAGTTCACCTCTTTATCTTGATGAATATGTCCCTTAGTGTCTTATGCTCAAAGGAAAAGAGTAAGAACTCTGCCTCAAACCAATGCAGGTTTGGTGAAAAATAAAACTTTCAATTACTTAACCCTTTGAGTGCCTGAGGGGTACGCAACACTTTGCAATGCGTTGCATATCCCTCTGGCAATCAAAGGGTCAAATGTGTCTTTTAATCTCTTGGAGACCTCCCTATTATTTACCAAGTTAAAGAGGCAAGATGTGGCTCACAATATACCTTTTTAAATGCTTAGCTGTGCTCTAAGAGCTATGACAGCTGAGATCAAAACTCGTTTTCCTGCAGCTTGATTTGCAGATCACAGAGATCTGCAGAATTGGGTGGATGCAGCACCTCACTTGGTCATCATGGGAAATTGCTCTACTTCCTATAGAACCCCAGTGACAATATATATTCGCTGACATGGGGCTTCTATAAAGTTCATATTGGTAGGGGCTCAATCTCCCATTAATGTTGATGTATGTGATCTATGTGAACTGCAAGGCAAACCAAAAACATTTAAAAGGGTCTATTTAGGACTCTAACTGTCCCTTTAAAAGTTCAGTTTAAATCAGCTGGACTCTTTATTTGTTCCTAATAGTGAAAATAGTTTGCTAGTTCTTAATTTCTCCACATGACCATAATTAGGGCTGGATTCCATTGCAGGGGATACATGTTTTCATTTGTTTTATATCACTGGTTCCTATTAAAGTATGCAGGGAAATATTTTGATAAAAGCAGTGTTAAATGTATATCATGCAATGGAATTAATCGCTTAAAGGGATAGTAATAATTTGTTTTATCTTTATTTTATTTTGTAGGCATTAAAAAATCATGAAGAACGATATAAGTCTTATCTCTCAAAATGTTATGGTTTGAGAGATATTCACAAGCAAAGTGTCCCCCTCCCGCCCCTTTTACTTAGTGTAAGCCATCTCTTCTCAGATGTGAATCTGGTTGTAAGACCAGACAGATAACAGAAGGGGACAATCTTCTTCCTATGAGAACAATGAAGGCCCTGCCCCCCTTGACAAGTATTTCAGGTTTTTCCCTTATCTTAACTGAAGATTGTCCTTCTGTGCAATCTACCTGGGTACCTCCCTTCTGATCTGGCTGAGAGTGTTACATCAGTAAAAGGGGCGGGAGGGGGATACTTTGTCATTGAATTACTCTTGAACTATAACTCTGACAGTATTGAAATAACACTCTCCAAAGTCCAAATACTACAATGATTAATTAGAGCTGCTTTTATTATGAAACATTACTATCCCTTTAATTAAAACAGGTGCTTGGAAAGAACCATATTTTAGCTTTTGAGAATACTAAAATACTACCATTCGACAGAACATTTAGACAAATGTATGTACAATAATTCTTGTTTACAATGAGATTTGCCATCTACTGTATGATTTGCAAGTGCTCTACAACCTAAATAAAACAAGCAAACATACAGTTAGCTAGTCTGATACATTCCATCAATAGCTTGCTGCTTGTGCTTAGAAATGGTAAATTCCAAATGTACACACTGGGGTCTATCTATTAACATCTTGTCTGAAAATCACAGGGCAAATAAGGTACTTAATTGATTAATGCATTTAGTACTAACTGTGGTTTTTGTTCATGAGCTAAAAAAATCCACATTGCATCAAAAAACGTTGTGGTGGAAATACGTATTTACATTGCTAACTTTTCTTAAAAACAGTGAGAAGTTTTATCAGTAAAAATGTGAATTTTCATGAGAATTGTTAATTGTTTTTTACAAAAGTATTTTTTTATTATTCATGCTTTTTCTTTTTTTAAATAATGCATATTTATTAGTATTGTTAATTTGCTAGAAGCAATGCCAAAAGCATTAGAAATTAGACTTTTTTCTGTAAACTAAGCAATTTCTTTTCAGAAAGCCTAATAATTTTAGTCACAAATGACTTTTTATCATTGTTAAATATGACAAACACAGTAAACAGTAATCAATGAAACAGCTGTTTGTATTGAACTGTTTTTTTTTTTTTTTTCTTCTCAAGTGGAGTTTTATTAACCCTTTGAGTGCCAGAGGGGTATGCAACACATTGCTTTGCAATGCGTTGCGTGCCCCTCTGACACTCAAAGGGTTAAATAGTCTATTGAGGCTAATCAAATACGAAAAACTAGAGCAATTTTGCAGCAAATCGACTGTACCATATTGGATATATTAAAAAAAAACCCACTAAATTCACATCAATTTAAATGGGTCTTTTAACCTCTTGCAACACACTGGAGACCTATCTAGCATTCAAGAGGCTAAAAGCCCCATTAATGGATTTATAGGATATTTCCTGTTGATTACAAGATGTGTACACCCACTGCTGTTGCTCTATTCAAAAAGTTACAATTCAAACTGTTGTTAAGTGCTAGGCTGTTAGCATCACATTCAATATCACTAACACATTCACACTGTAATTAATCCTAAACTATACCATAAAATGTAACAGAATAAGGGTCTGGACCCAAGATGAACTGTCAGGACACCCGGGGAGAGATGCACTAAGGGGCGATGCTATGGCGATGTGTGCCTGGTGATGTGCGGTGAGCACCTTGACTTGGGGATGGAGACACACAACACCATATGCACTAAGAATTAATTATGCAAGGGGAGGGGATTAAGCTGCTGGCAATGTGTAAGGGATGCTCTTCCATACACATCGCATATTCCTTTCCCAAAAACTACTAAAACTCTTGGGAATGCCCTCATCCTGTCCCTCTTAGACTATTGCAATGTCCTACTAACTGGTCTCCCAGCTCCCACGCTCTCCCAAAAACTGAACCTGCTAACATCATTCTTAGACATCTGACATGGCACCCTATTTAGCAACGCATCACTTACAAAGTCCTTCTTCTTACCTTTATGCTCTCCACACTGCTGCCACCCCCTTATATCTCCTCCTTCGCTCAGCACACAACTCCCTTCTTGTTACACCATCCTCACCTTCTGCCCTCTCCCATCTCAAACCTTTTTTGCTTTCTGCTCCCTACCTTTGGAACTCCATACGTCTCTCCCATCATCTAGAACAATCCCCCTTTGTCTTTAAGTCTACCCTGAAATCTTATCGTCTGGAGCACTAAGACCACGCACTACCTTTTGGCAAACTCAGTATCTGAAATCACAGCACTTGACACCCTCATACCCTGTTGTCTGTCTCCTATTACCTATTTAGATTGTAGGCTCTTTGGGGCAGGGTCCTCTCTCCTATTATTTCTATGACTGTGACACTTATTTTATCCCTATTTATTTATTGCAACTGTCTGCTCTTGTAAGGAGCGGTGTACACTGTGTGATGCCATATAAATAAAGATATACATACACATCACCAGCAGTTTGACACCCGTAAGTCTGAGAGCATCCTCTCTCCTCAGCCACTTCCCCACTGGGGGAATGGAGAGTATTCATTCAGACTTCAACACAACAACATTGCTTCCTTAACCCCTTCAGTGCCATAGAAATGTGGATCGCACACCCCTGTGGCACTGAAAGGGTTCCAAAATGAGAGAATGGCGGAGAAGCTATATATCACAGATTCTCTACCTTTGTGTACTGACTGAACCAGCTGATTCAAGTAAACACAGGACTCGCAAGGTACTCAGTTGAAGAGTAGATAGAAAAGTGGTGCGTGACCTATTTTTGAGTATAAAGGGTGTTATAAATAAAAGTGTTTTGTGCTACTGTGTAATGCAATTCATGACTGGAAAAAAGAGCGAAAAGAAAAACACTTTATCCAGCAACACATCCACACCAAGTAGGCTAAAGGGATCAGACATACAGGTGAATATATGGGGGCTGAAATTTATAACATGTAACTTTTTATTATATACATCTTAAAATAATAATATAAACCTCAAACTCTGTAAAATGATAAGAAAAATTCATGCTCTTGGAAGAAACACTGAGCCATTGAAAAGTCTGTTCTCACAAGAAAGCTCTTCTTTAGACAATGCTTACATTAGAATATATTAGCATATATATATATATATATATATATATATATATATATATATATATAATGTTCACTATACTGTCTTAAGTGTAACAGTGGACTGATGATAACAAGTATACACTTCACAAGAATTTTGCTTGTTTCCCAACATCTGCTGTATTCGTTTCCATAAGAGGATTTTAATCTTACCCATTAAATCTTTTTCTCTTAGTCCATACAGGTTACTGGTAACTTTGGTTACTGGTAACTTTGGGTAGGCGATCCACCCCTTTAACTAGGCAGGAACAATTCTAGAAGTGAATGCAGGTGGTGGAGCCTACCTTCCCTCCTTGGCTGCAGCTAGCCAATCAGCTCCAGTAAAATTGGAGACACTAACTATTGACTAGATAGTAGAAGGGAAAGAAGACTCCTGTGAGCATGACCCCGAAGGACCACCACGGTCTGCCACAGGACAGCCAAGCATGGTACCTTGACAGGGTGGGAGACCAGTAACCTGTATGGACTAAGAGAAAAGGATTTAACTGGTAAGACTAAAATCCTCTTTTCTCTGTCGTCCAATAAAGGTTACTGGTAACTTTGGGATGTCCAACCATTGAGTTTCCCAGAGGTGGGAAGTAAGGCAAGGACCAGGCACAAGGCCTCCACAGTCAGGGAAGAAAGAAGGCACCAGAATCTCCTGATTAATGTGGAACTCAGAGACCACCTTCGGGAGAAACTCCTGCAAAGTGCGAAGCACTGCCTTCTCTTTGTGAAACACCAAAAAGGGTGGTCTGCAAGACAGAGCATGTAACTCCACGACACGGCGAACAGACACGATCGCCAGGAGAAAGGCCATTTTCCATGTCAGCAGGAGTAGAGGAATAGTAGCCAACGACTCAAAGGGAGGGTGCAGAAGGATGCCCAGAATCAAGTTGAGATCCCACTGAGAAGAAGGAGTCTTAAAAGCAGGACGAGTATGTGCAACGCCCTGGAAGAAAACCTTGACATCAGGAAGTATGGCAATGCGCCTCTGAAAGAAAACAGAGAGAGCAGAAGTTTGAACCTTAAGGGAATTCAAACTGAGGCCCTTATCCACACCATCCTGCAAGAAAGCCAGGACCTTAGCAGATCAAAATCCTGAGAAAGGTTCCTTTCAGCATACCAAGAAAGGTCGACCAGACACAATGATAGGCCTCCTGTTTTCGGGAGCATGTCTACCAATCTGAGAGGGGTCAATTAGGCTCCGCTGTGGCTAGACATATCCATGATGCCAATGGGGGTGATCTGTCATGCCTGCATTTTGTCGGCATAGCGAGAGTACGACTACCCTGGCGAGGGGGAGATCTATCCAGACTTTTAAATGAGCATGACGCTTTCTGGATATTGATCCTAAAAACCAGGATGCTATTGGGTCTCAATGCAGAGTGGGACATCAGCCACATTTTTTAAGCTATCTTTGTATCCCTTTAGATGGACATTTTGGGTTGTGTATTATGTATCTAGAGGTAATATTCTGATAAGTCAAATTTGGATTTTTATAACAACTTTAGTGGTTGTTAGTCACTATCATTGACAAAAATGTGAATGCTGAGATTCAAAGGTATATTTATGGTAATTGTTATGCACAATGTATTGTTATTCTGATTGTTAGACCTAAAAATAACTATTAACCCTTTGAGTGCCAGAGGGGTACATACACATAAAGCTAGACCGCTCTAGCAGACCAAAGTGTAGCACATATCATATCAATGTAGCGAAATTTGAAAAAAATGTTGCAATATATTGGATACTTCACTCACCCCGTCATGCGAACGCTCACCTCCTTACTTAGTAATCCAACTGACGCCAGACATCAACCTTGAGAGCGGTGCCGGAACCGAGGAGATCCACTCCTCTAATCAGTATAAATTTACCCCACGATAGTAACCTATGAATAAGGACCATTAAGGTCCGAAACACGTTAGGTTACTATCGTGGGGTAATTTTTGTCCTGTTTGTGTCCGGATGTTTTTAATCACTTTCCAATAAAAGCATTAATATTTTATTTTTTACATGCCAGCGAGTGCGGACCTTTTTGTTTCTTTCTTGCCAGAGGGGTAAGCAACACATTACTTTTCTTTGGTAGGTACATCATGACTATTTACACGTATATCTTCTAACAGCGTAACAAATATAGAAGATGGTGAGAAATTAGCAAACTTCTTGTAAAGAGTATACTTGTTTGCATGACTGCAGTGTAACACTTAAGCTGGTACTGTGAACTATAGACACACATACTACTATCTATCACTGTAAGCATTGTCTAAAGAAATAGAGCTTTCTTGTGAGAATGGGATTTTCAATGGCTCAAGATTTCTTCCATGAGTGTGAAATTTTCTTTTCATTTTGCAGAGGTTTTGAGATTTTGCTTTATTTTACGATGTATATGATAAAAGTTACATTTTATCAGTTTCCTCCCCTATATATTCATCTGCATGTCTGATCTTTTTTTCCTCTCTCTCTTTTACACTCAGCTGCAGAGCGCCTTGCGAGTCCTGTGTTTACCTGAATCAGCTGATCAGCGGATAACCAGCTCAACTGGTTCAGTCAGTAGTGAAAAGAAGCTGTGATATTTAGCGTCTTTGCCATTTTTCCATTTTGGAACTTTTTCAGTACCACAGGAGTGTGCAGTCCACATTATTATAGCACTAAAAGGGAGGACAGCTCAGGCTGGTGATGTTGGGACTATGAACTCTGACAGCAAAGGCTGCTACTGGAACTTAAAGAATGTGGCAAACAGCCACATCCTTATATAATAATTCGCTAAGTGTGTGTTTGTCAGAAGCTGTCATGCGCAGTAGAGACGGCTGCGCACTCTGCAGTCATGCACAGTACAGACTGCCCACGCCATGGCTGATAATGGAGGGGGGCTCCAAATTCAGACTGTAGGTGCGCAGAGAGGACTAGGGTCTGAATTCAGAGTGCCCCGCTCCGTATTAGCCGCGGCACGGCAGTCTCTACTGTGCATGACTGCACCACGGTCGTTGCTGGGTGGCACTGTGGCCAGTGTACACGGGCTCTTCAACTAATCATTATATAAAACATCAATATGAATATGACAATGGTTCTTTAAACTGCATTTCCATATGCAAATTAGATACTGTCCAGCAAAATCGTAAACCTGTCAAATCTCCATGTCATAAACCTGTCGGATCCTGTGGACTCTTTGAGATGTCAGAGGATTATCATGGATTCACAGGTCTATGATGCTGAAGACATCTCACACATATTGTTGATACAACATTGACACAAATTCACCACCATCAAATCGCCATCCTGCACCCTTATCATGTTTTACTGCATCTACAGGTGGCATTGATAAAGTAAAAAAAACAAAACAAAAAAAAAAACAGTTTAAGCTATAATAACTTTAAAGCAAAACAAGTCCCAGCAGCAATGGTATATTTGTTTTACTAGGAAGAAAAGATATATGATTTGTGCATCAATCTGGTGCTTTAAGGTCAGCTGTATTATCCGGGAACTGCACCATTTGTTTATAGTACATCAGCTATATCATTAGCTTTCAATACCTTGTTGCCTTGAAAGCTTTTTTGTGAAACAATTAAAATGGTGTTCTTCAAAAAAATGTTAACTCTGGTTTCAATTCAGCTTCAAGGTCCCACTTTCTTTTGCTGAAGTACTTTACTGTATGGAATCAAAATCCTAATTGTGTTTTATTTAGCTTCCTGTTGTATCGAAGTGCAAAATCAATATCATTTGTACAGCAATGAAGAAAAATGCAATCTATAAAGTGTTCTTATTGACTAATTAAACATCCTATTATTGTCAAGAACACTGAAACCATGAATTTGACAAAATGCTTTATTCAGGAAAATACAGCAGTGATTAATACCTCCCTGTGTATTAGATAAAAATGACGAGCTTTTGTACGGTGTAGCTGGCAGCCACACAGGAATAAGAGAAGTAGATGTGAGTCCCACAATAACAGTGTAACCTTGAACTGAACTCCCCATCCTCAAGAAATTAAATGCTTTAGCAGGACTTTAAATCCTTCCACTCAGAGCTCATTTGTGTTTCATGTCACCTGCAGTTCCTGAAGAGAACTCATTATCTTTAAAAAAAGACAATCCTTTTATAATTTCTTTTATAAATGTGAATTTTGTTTCAACAAAAAAGTGTTTGTGTCTGAAAGGGATCACAGTAATAACACTCCAAGCAAAGCAAAGAGACTTCCACTATTAATGAATGCAACTCATTTCCCTGGGAACATGAACAAAGGAGGAAATCTGTTATGAAAGAAAAACTGCATATAGGAATGAGAATGAAAGTGCAAGAAATGTATCACTATTTTATGTGTTTCTCCCCTTCATATTTCATTGCTTTTAAAAGTAGCTTATGACTTTCAGTTAGGTTTGTCTACTGATATATTATATTTACTTTTTCATTATTATTATTTTTACAGGTGTTGAAGAAACATCTTAAAGCAATTATAATTACATTTTTTAATTAGTTTATAATCCCTTAAAAATATGTAAATGGCAATTGTTTTGACAAAACATGTCAAGGAACATTTTCACTCCCTCTGACATAACAGGCAGTCAATGCATTATATAAGAAAATAGGTAGGAGGTAGAGAATTCAGATGAAACTCTTAGATAATTAGATAAGTCTCCAACATGCTGCGTAAAATGTTGGGGACATATCAAGCATCCAAGATAATAAGGAGATAGACTTAAAGGGGTGGTAATGTTTCAAAATAAAAGCAGTTCCTATTCATCTTTATAGTATCTGGGTCATGGAGAGTGTTATTTCAATACTGTCAGAGATGTATTCAAGACTAATTGAATGATAAAGTATCCCCCTCCCACCACTTTTACCTAGTGTAAGCTGCGTCCCCTCAGACATGGAATCTGGTCCTGGGACCGGACAGGTCACAGCAAGGGACAATCTTCTTACTGTGAGCATAAGGAAAACCTTGCCCCCCTTGACAGGTTTTTCCCTTATGCTAATTGAAGACTGTTCCTCTCTGCGATCCACCTGGACACCACCTTTCTGTTCTGAGGTGAGCAGTGTTACATCAGTAAAAGGGGCGGGAGGGGGATACTTTATCATTCAATTACTCTAGAACTATAACTGACAGCATTGAAATAACGCTCTCCCTGGCCCAAATACTATGGATATGAATTGGAGCTGGTTTTATTTTGAAACATTACTATCCCTTTAAACAATTTTAAACAAAAGTGGTACTATTTTGTGCTATTTAAGAGTGATTTATCTAAATCATAGTCGTAACCACTTAAGGGCCAAGGATAGGGAAATGCAATGGTTTGCAATGTGGTGCATACCTCTATTGTCAATTTAGGTTAAAAATATTTTATTTACGTGGTTATTTAACCCTTTGTGTGCCAGTGGGATATGCAACGCATTGCAAAGAAATGCATTTCTTACCCCTGTGGCATTCAGAGGGTTAAGGCAAGTATTTCCCTTTTAGCTCATTCTCAGTTGAAGAGGCTGGGTGATCGACTAACCAACAGAGTTGGGGTTGCCATGATAAGTCTACCCAGTAATATTCTGTTTGAGTCACTTGTTTCAGTCAGTGCAGCAAATGAGTCCTGAGCACTAACTGCAATACAACTAGATATTGGGAAGGGATTCATTCACATACAGAAAAAAGTCTCAAATAGAAACCCACCAGTCTTCCATGTCACCCCATTAGAAAGAGAAGGGACTGATGTAACATGGGGGGGGGTTTAATATTTATTTTTAAAAACTGACTAAATACAGGTTACACTTCAATGGCACAATCAAATTAAATAATATTAAACATAAGTATTTCTATCTCTTAAAAAGAAGCATGTTTAAGATAAGACGCTAATATGAATATTACTGTCCTTAATAGAATGTACAAATGCTACGAATATGCCTCTTAGCAACAGTAACCCTATTTCACAAGTGAGATGAAACACAAAAAAAAAAGAAAAAAGGCCAACGAAGCAATAAACGCACAATGAATTACCATTAAATTGTAAGATTTACAGTCCAGTGTACAGTTAGTGAATATCTAATGGCATTTGTCCTCTAAAAGAATATAAAGTAGATTCTACAGACGTACTCTGATGATCTGTTTCTTCTCGATCTTTACTGCATAATTCAATGTTTTCTTTTAAGTGGAGAAAAACTTATTATTTCCCCCAAACACTGTATAACATACAATTTGTGTTACCTTGACATGTTTTCAGATCCTGGTTCAAATACCTAACTGACATTTGCAATAATATATTCAGTACTCTACAAATTTGTCACAGACCCTGAGATACTGACCTATGGATTGTAAGTCTTTACAGCATGTTTCTCTACCTTGTATCAGTTAGTATTTGTATGTCATAATTTTCATGTATGTTAGTTCCCTTTATGTACAGCTCTGTAGAATTTGTTACTTTACAAACAACATATATTTAATTATAAAAATATGAATAATATAATGTATTGGAGTTTTTTTTATGTGATTGAAAACATATGGTAGTACAGTCAAGGCGCAACAATAAAGAAAAGTCCACAGATTCAAAGTACTCAGAAAAATATACCAGTTCCAATGTGATATAGCTGGATAAAGCAGAATTGCATGCTGGGACTTCATTTGCATAGAATACCAAGCCTGGGATAAAAAAGAGACAGGAGTGAAGGAGAAAATAAGAAGATGTGAAAAGGAAGAATAGAGAAGAAGAAGAGAAGATGAAGGGAGGGAGGGATCTGAGTTAAGGGGAAGCAGTCAATGTGTTTCCATCTGGATAGAAGTAGCAAGGGGCCATCCCGATGGAAGTCAGCTGAAATTAGTGGTGGGAGCCAAATGTTCTATCTATCCTAAGCCCAGGTAATAGGCTGTAAGCCTGTGACTCTCAAACTATAGAGACAATGAGCACTTTACAGTATTCAATCCAGGAGCCCCAAAACTCATAAAAAATATTTTTCTAACTTGATCAAATAGGTTAGATGATCTAAAGTCATAAAATCAGTCATTCTAATACTCCAAACAGACTCAGTTGTGATTGGCTCCTGCTTACATGTATTAAGGATAATTTCTCGACCTCTGCTTAAAAAAGATTTAGTAAGACATACTCAAATTTGTATGTTATATCTAAATCCAGTATATAGTTTATACTGCCAAGCACTCGCGTCTAAAATGGCTTTGAACTGTTGCAGTCCCACAATATGTGTGTCACTGTTGTTCACGGAAAAGCACCAGTCAGAATGAAACAATAACACTGTGGTGTGAAAAGGTGTAACAGTGATGTGGTTAAATGACATCTGTAGCATACATCTGAAGTCTGCAGATAAAACCATGTAGCAGAGAAGGGGTTTTATACCACCTTATTAACAGTTTATAATTAGCTTCCATACAGACCAATGGTCCAGTTCATTCCCCGTGTGTGTGTTGTAAAACATGGATATGTTTCTCCTCCATTTGGAAGAATAATTGATGGCCTTCTACACAGGTGTGAGTGGCCTTAAGGAGCATTCCATTTGTTTGTGAGTCATGATATAGTTGTAAAGTTGTCTTCATCTCCACTCCCTAGATGGGAGACACAAGCCAGCCTTTAAATGTTCATAGGTTCTTATTTTACCATCCTTAAGGAGATCTGAGAAGAAAAGTCTCCTTGCGTAGCCAGCAGGGACTATGTACTGTCACACTTGGACTAAAGGGAAGATTGCCATTTAAAAAAGTGAGTGGAATAATGAAAAGAGATATTATACAGCAGTGTCACAGACAAATTATATGTTATTAAGTATCAGAGGTATTTTGACTGTGCTTTATAAGTGGGTTCCAACCAAGAAAGGGATTGAATGGGATTGGGTTCAGCATATTCCCTTTACAATTGCACCCAATGATTGATCTCTCCAGAATGAAATTACCTAATAAAGTTAGATGGATGGCCTTGTAATATTTCCATATAACTGAATCCCCAAGCCCTCCCTCCAACCTCTTCTAAGCTAGTAGAGTAAGTTTTATTCTGGCTGCCTTACATTGCCAAATAACAGCATTAAAAGAAAACTAGAGATTTTTAAGATAGGTAGAAGGTAAACGAATGGGCATGGTTTCAATAAGTACAATACTTTAGGAAATAAAATCATTTTGTTGTGAAGTTTACACATAATGAAAAACCCTGATTTCTATTTGAGTGTACCAATCTTAATGAGCAGCAGGATATATTAAGTCTGACAAAGATGTCTCAGTTGACAATCAGCATAGTGTCGAGATATAGGACTTTGTCCTGGACCCATTTAAAAAAGTTCAAAGTTGCCAAAATGGGGAGTTTTGAAGAGGGAACATTGACATTGAGAATCTCTGACATGCCTATGTTGGGTTTAATTTACAGACTGCGCCAAACTTGTCTAATTCTTCAATTATCATGGGTTAGGAGCTTATTGAGTTTATAATAGTTCTAATCAGATAGTCTGCAGAGGGTATTAACTTATGCTTCCCTGACCTGGAGGCAATGTCATGGATGTAAAAATTAGCTCTTAGAATAGCTACTAAGACTTCTGCAGTCAAGATGAAGATAACCAGAGATAGGGACACCCTTGCCTTGTCCCATTTTTGAGAGACAATAATGGTCAAAGCATCATGTTTACCTCAACTCTGACAGTTAGATTCATGTGTAGGGCCAATACATAATTAAGAAAATGTAAGCCTATACTTAGGTATTTCAATGTTTCCACCATAAAGCCAATCCACTCTGTTAACCTCATTTTCAATATCGACAGAGAGGATAACTGAAGGAATTTAATTTTCTTAATAAGGTGTATGAGCTTTATAGTATCATAAAGCTTAACATCTGGACATTGTCCCTGGCCTCCCAACCAGGGACAAAGCCGGTTTGATGCAAATGAATGACTTTGGGAGGATATGTTTTAAGTCATGAAGCTAATATTTTGGCGTACATATTTATATCGATCTAAAGCATCTATGTTGGTCTATAGCTAAAGCAATAATTTTGGTTTTCACCTCTTTAGGTAGGTCACTTACATATACTTCAGTTATGTATTTATGATCCCCAATGTATTGGGATATTACTGAGTAATCTAGTAATATACGTGAGGGGGTAATGAAGACATTCTTATAGAAAAAAAGGAGGTCAGTTTCATAGAATTCTGGATTTCCTCAGTGGCAACTGGACTTTGCAGCTCTGCTGCTTGTTTAGGTGAAAGCTTTGGCAAATATCCCACAGGAATACATAGTTTGCTGTGAGAATTATTTTATCACAATTATTGTTATGTTAAGATAATTTTGTTGCAAGGATAAAAAACATGAACAGTCTTTAGTTATCAGGTGGAGTAATCTCCAAGCATATGCCAAAGGATTTTGCATATAATAATTATTAATGGTAGATATATGGCTAGGAGGTATAGTGGATCTGGAGGCAGAACAATCTACACTGAAATTAAAAAGAGTATTGAAGTTACTATAGCATATAACTAAGCCCAAATGAACATTTTGTTTTTTATTTCACTGAACTATCTCAAGAAAGGCCACTAGGTATTTGAAGGCCTAAGCCGAAACAATTGTGATAGCTAAAGGAACCAGCTGTTGCTTTATAAAAATGTACCTGTCTCCTTCATCTGCTACTTCATCTGTGCATTTAAAAAGAACATCATTCCTAAAAATAATACCCAGTCCGCTTGTTTTTTGTTTTTTTTGCTGAAAGCACATTCCCTGAACATCAGGTAGAATCTGAGGTGAATTTAGGTCCTATACATTCAGGGTATTACCCTAATTTGAAAAGTCTTTTCCATAGGACAGAATATTAGAAGGGCCTGACATAGATTTCCCAAAATAGTCTGCCCCTCTAGAAGACAAAAAGAAAATGGGAAGCTACTGAGAAGAGGATGATGCTGATCATCCAGTAGGTACCCAGCAAGAACCCCAATTGATTACACATGAGATTCCATATATCACTAAAAGCCCCAGGTAGTAGGTCAAGATTAATTAATTCAGGTGGTACAAAATGGCACTGCTAAATGAGAATAATGAGAAGTATAATTATAAGAATTGGAGGAATATGTAAAACGGAGAAGTTAAATACTTCATGGCCCACTGATAAATCAGCTAAAGCGAAAGGCTAGTCAGATTTGGTAAAGCAGGGTGGAAAGATCAGGATCACATATAATATCCTTGGCAGAACTCTATGGATGGGCAGCTGGAGACATATCTTCATCATCAAGTCAGGGCCTTAGCACAAAGGCAGGTCCTACACTATACGACGTGCACTGAACACAGGTGAGAATAAGATAAAATAAAGTGTTCGTATGTAGTAACGGCCCAAGCATAAACAGGGTCTGAAACTGTACTAAACATACTACAATACAGAAAAGCAATAAACCCCGGCAATGCAACAGCTATTGAGCGCAACAAAGGGTATATCTACTATTCAGACCCTTCTTATGTAGCCAAAGAGTCAGGGCCCTGGTCTGGGTTCAGCTGTCATTTGTGTGGAGTGACTACTGCAGGTGATGAGGTAAAGTAACCTGTACTAACAGTGTTTTTAATCTCTGGATCCAAAAGGGAAGACATTCGATACTCACTTATGGTCAACAAGTGATGCTGTTTTTATCAATTATAGAGGAGAGCTGTAGTCAATGACTAATCTTTCCCACAGAGTGCATTATAAAAATTGTATTTTAGACATCATCATAACATTTGAATAAAAAAATCTCCCAGCACTGGGAGTCCCATCAGGATAAACCATATAACATATATTTTTCATAAAAAATTGTTTCTTTAAATGAATGAGCTTTATACAGATGCAGCATACATGATTAAACAGTTTTTTACATTAAAAAGGGCCAGAATTTGTATTTCATTACCATGCTGTATAATGTTCCATGGTGTAATGTCTAGCTTCCTGGACCATTCCACATAACTGTGAATGCTTTGTGGGGCAGAGAACTGAACAATAACCATCAAAATAGTAGAACAGTGTACTGGTATCAAACTGCAAGGACAGAATGAATACCAGATTAGCAGCTTGTTGCTAGTTCGCTGTGTAGTAACATGATGATTGCCTGAAGTGGTAGTAAGAAGCCACTGTACAGGCCTGTGTGTTTAAATGATGCAAAGAGAGTGACTCTCTGCATCTTTAATGTTATGTATATTCACAAGCATAAATGGACATTTTTGTTTTGTCTTTTTAGCATTGGCTCTAATAATGCAAGCAGAACAGATAGTTTGTACTGAATTTTTATAGTGATGTTGTATAAAATAGACCCCCCCCCAAAAAAAAAAAAAATGAGGTAAATCTGGAGCATACCAAGTGCACTATAGGGGACAAATAAAAAATTCCCATATTACCTTTGATTTAAATGGGGTATTTAATGTGTTGAACGTTAAAGAAGTTACAGGATACCTCTTTCTAATGCAATGGGTTAAAAGTCACATTTAAATCAATGGGAATGATAGGTCTCCCCTTTAGTGTGATTGGTTTGCCCACCAATTAAACCACTTTTATTCTGAAAGTGCTATGAAAATTTCCGATAAACTGTACATTTCAGTCTGTTAACACAGACCAAATAAAATTAAGAAAAAAAAGAAAATATATAGTGACGTATATGTGTGTGTGTTCGTATTTGTAAACAATACATATCCACCATAATATAGACAGAAAGATTATTCAGAATTCCATTTTAAAGGTGATTTCCTAAGAGCAGGATTGTAGCAAGTGGAGGGCTTTACTGTGCTGTGGATAATTCCAGGCATTTGATGAGAGCCAGCTGACCACCTGATACTTTTCACCGAGGTGATAAAATGAACGGATTGCTTTGTTTTGCTTGAAGGGTTCTGCTCTATACAGTATGTTATTAAAGAAAAGAAAGTATGCATTCTGAGCAGATAGCAAGAACATTAACAAGGTTATTGTACAGCCTGAGCTAATTGAAAGTTTACCACATGTGGAAAGCGGAATGTATATTTGCTGTTACATACCATAAAGTAGGCTGGTATTTTCTACCTTGCTGTCATAGCAAACAAGCAGAATTGCTAACAACATGGCGAGCTCGAATAACTCGCAGTAGGTCCACTGACAACAGGATTCAATGCAGAAAACTGCATGCTCCATTTTTCAAATGTATGACATGGTTTGTAATTACAACAGCCCCAACCCTTTACAGACAATCATAAAAATTATTGTTATTTGTTTTTGCAAAGAAAAATGTATAATGCTTACACACATGCACATATATATATATATATAAACTCACAGAGCTTGACTGAAGAGAAAATTATGCAAATGACCATCAAAGAATCTTGAAAAAGGCCCCAATATGAGCAAAATGTTAATATAATAAATTTGCACAATTTTATCTTAAGCCAATCCTGTGTGTGCGGGTATTCACTGGGATTTGTAGTTGTTTTATTTACTATAACTGGCACCCTGCATTTATTTGTTAGAGGTTAGCTGGCAACTAGGGTGACCACACGTCCCGGAATGCCTGGGACTGTCCCTTATTGTAGGTCTGTGTCCCGCGTCCCGGGCCACCCCCCACCGGGACAACAAAGAGTCCCGGAATGGAGCAACAAAGCCGGCCAGTCCAGTCAGCCAATGAAATGTGTTTGCTATATGGTCCTCTCTGGCTCGCTCAGCCAGCCAATGAGGACCACATCGCAAATACATTTCACTGGCTGGCTGGACTGGTGCATGCGAGACAGCTGGGATGGAGCAAGTATGCTGGCGCTGTGAGTAAGTCTCGCAGCTGAGGCTCCCGACAGCGCTGACCATCTTTCTGAGGCTGATACAGAGTAAGAGTTGCCACTGGGGAACTCTTACTCTGTGTCAGCCTCAGAAAGATGACCACATGTCCCTGAATTGCCAATTGGAAATGTGGTCACACTACTGGCAGCTTACAGACCCTTATCTGTTGTTTGTTTATATACAATTATGAATGGTGTTGTGGTCCAACAACAGCTGGAAGACTTCAGGTTGCCTATCTTTCCTAAATATACATTTAGATATATAGATAGAAATAGGGCTCTTTTACACCTGAAAATTGTAATGTGCTTTTTGCCACAGTGTAGCAAGGTTTTTACAGTATTTCATTTTCTCAATATAAACAGAAGTGGCAAAATCACAGGGAAAATGCACCTACCTGCAATGGTTGTGTTCCATTAAAATCATAATACAAAATTGTAACTGCTTTATGCCGCTGTCTGAGGAAAACAGCTGCATGCTGCATCTCAGCTATAATCCCAACACATGATGCCTATGAGAAATTCCCCATAGGACACTGATTCACAATTCATACCTTTTTTCATGAGTTGCTATAGCAGAGACTATGTCGCACATATAAAAGAGGCAATAGACAGACAGACAGAAGTAATTTTATAAGCCATTTAGGGATTTAAACAATCATTGATCAGATGTATGTATATAGATTAAGGGTAAGAAAAAGGTAAAATATTTTTAATGCCAGTCAGAATGCTTAGAACCCAGCTCAGACCTTTACGTATAATCATCAACTCTGTGTAAGGCCCATTAACCTAAATGGACACTCACACCTCCCCCAGACATTCTCTAAGCAATACATAGTGTTAAAGCACAATCAAATACATTTTAAATAACAGGGGTTTCAATTCCTTACTGTGGCTGCTTCTACCTCTATTAGTGAGAGCATTAACCCCTTAAGGACCGGCCACACACGTAATTTGCAGTCCCTTAAGGACCATGGAGCTTTTTTTTTTTTTTTTTTTGCGGGATCCGATTCCAGACTCCCCGAACGGCATGCAGCCACGCGGGGAGCCCGGAATTCCAAGAAGGTCCAGGACCGTCATGGGTCCTTAAGGGGTTTTAAGGGGACTGTGATGTCTTAAGATGTGGGAAAAGGCTGCATAGCACTCCATGCACTGGTCTGACCACACATGTCATCTCACATCACTCCATTACTGAACGGCAGAGCAAGGCTTTAAATTAACACAACTGTGTTACTTCGTAAAGCAAGTTTGTTTGAGGGTGTGAATGCCCCTTTAATAGCAGTACTGTCAATGTACAATAAAAGAGCTATTTACATTTTCATTGTACATTGTTGCACAGCTAGAAGTCCAGACATGCAGCTACTATCTTACATCTGACTCTTAACTCTAATGGATTGTATATAACAAGCTGCAAGTTTTGGGAGACAGTAAAAAAGGTAAATCTAAATAGATGTATATAAAGTAATCCCACGATTTAGAAACCAGATATAAGATTTAAAGCATATATCCCCCCAAATTCTTGGAGAACACATACTAAGATAAAATAAATATAAGGTAAGGGAGAGATAAACTTCAGTGAGATAAACTCGCCTGTTCCTTTATTCACTTACTAGTTGAACAGCCCCTTACACGGGTCACAGTGCCACTGCCACCCGGTCGCGGGGCAGTCACATGCAGTGGAGACTGCCCGCGCCACGGCTGATACAGAGCTGGACGCTCCTTCGGAGAGCCCAGCTCTGTATCAGCCACGGCGCGGGCAGCCTCTACTGCGCATGACTGCAGCACGCGCAGCAGTGTGTACTGCGCATGTCGCAGCGTTACACACGATTTAGCAAATTATTATATAGGATAAGGTCTTTCAAGTTTGAGCGATCTTATGCATCTGTTTAATACGCCAGTGCCATAGCGGAGCAGTGTAAATTATCTGTGGTGCTTTATCGTACTGGCTCCAATGCTTTGAAAAACACCTATATGTGCTCTACACAGGTATACAACTATAGCCATTTTGCCTTCAGTGTTTAACCCTTTGAGTGCCAGAAGGCTATGCAATCATTGCTTTGCAATGCGTTGTGTACCCCTCTGGCACTCAAACGGTTAAACACACAAACCTGTATAGTGGCTTCTTCCTGTTTCTTCAGCCAACTATCTTGTTATTTTACTCAATATTGCATGAAACAAGACAATGTTTGGCTGAAGGAGGAGGAATGAGCCACTATACAGATCTCTCTATTTAGACAATGAAAGCTGAACATCTCCTTGCATCTTTACAATTATATGTATGCATAGGAGGATGTCTAGGCAGTGGCAATAATATAATAATAAAGAGTAATATATAATTTGCCTGCTCTGTTATAGCTTTTGCTTATTAAATAGACCCTATCGTATATAAGCACAATAAAATAACATAGGAATCGGAGACTTTATTTAATGTATATATATCCCCTGGGGAGAATACTTTATTAAGTATCAACCCTGGGATATTGTAGGAAGCGCCAATAATAATAAATAATAATAAATATTAATCATAAACAGTACAACATTTAGCGAATAAAAAATGTACTTTCAACCTTAATATAGATAGTCCTTTATAAGGTGCCAAAGAAAGGAGTTCTCAAGAGTCCTTTGGAATCCTACGCAGCTGTTATATGGGTAGGGATTCCCATCAGTATACTACAAGAAAAACACAAAGAAACAACAGCGCAAGGAATTCCTCTAAGTGTAGTATATTCACAAGGATCAAGATTGTGAATATACTGCACTTAGAGGAATTCCTTGCGCTGTTGTTTCTTTGTGTTAGACTTTATTTTAAGTCTGTAATACCTTACTGAATAATTGCCTGGGTTTTTTCCACCTCTGATACAAATACAGATAAAATACTCCCAACATATAGGATACAGAAGCAATATTTTAAAAGGATAGTAATGTTTCTCAATAAAAGCAGCTCCAATTAATCTTCATAGTATTTGGGCCATAGAGAGTGTTATTTCAATACTGGCGGAGTTGTCGTTCAAGAGTAATTGAATGGTAAGATATTCCCCTCCCGCCCCTTTTACTGATGTAACACTGCTCAGCTCAGAGCAACAAGACTGTCCGGATGGATCGCAGAGAGGGACAATCTTCAGAGAGCATAAGGAAAAACCTGTCAAGGGGAGCAGGGTTTTTCTTATGCTCACAGTAAGAAGATTGCCCCTTGCTGTGATCTGTCTGGTCAAGGGACCAGATTCCACAACTGAGGGGAGGTGGCTTACACTAGGTAAAAGGGGTGGGAGGGGGGTATTTTATCATTCAATTACTCTTGAACTACAACTCTAACAGTATTGAAATAACACTCCCAATGGCCCAAATACTATGAAGACTAATCAGAGCTGTATTTTTTTGTGAAACATTACTATTACTTTTTTGATCAATAGATAGGAGCATGTTCCCACTCCAAATAACTCTGGTTAAAATTCAAAAGCCATCATCAATTAACCCTTTGAGTGCCAGAGAGGCATGCCTTGGATACCTTTCTGGCACTCAAAGGGTTAAGTATCCTTCAGCACACTAAATACAGTTATTGTAAATTCAAGTAATGTTTCTGTTCTCACTGTTCCAGCCTTCACAAACAGAAAAACCCATACTGGGTGAGATTGGAACAGTGACTCAAGGAAAAATAGTGGAATACGTGCTTCATTCTTGATCTTTATGCCAAGTAAAATACATAAAAATCCTTACACAAACCTAATTGCTGCTGTTAAAAAGATCCCACTGTGCAAGACTGTTTTGGAGAATGTAGTACACACAAATGCTGCCAACAGTCAGTTCCAGTCTTTAAAAAGGCTAATTCAAAAGTGAAAACTAAATGTTTTAACATCTATGCAGGTTTCAAAAAGGAAATAAACTTTTACTTTTATAAATTATGTTTACACTATAACAAATTTACCAGTAGGATGTTTTACCAAATCACTTGCTAAAGTTAACCTGTCACCTTCAGATAAGTTGAGTTAATGTATAAAAGAAAAATGGCCGTTGTGCTGTGCTTATCTTTTGATTGTAATGTGAATAGTTTTTGAGGCATTAACCTGTACTGGTGGGAACACAGTGTGGCACTATATGCTAATTAGTTTATTTGTTGGGCCAGTATTACCACACACTGTGTTTTGAAAGCACATAACAAGTATAGCTGGGAATTCTCCGGATTTGCCCCGCTGACTCAGGTTTTGACACTTTATTACCGGGTCTCCAGGGCAGAGGCTGAGTCTCCGAATGTGGGGAGTTTCTACTGAAACTCTGCCTACTTCTGCTCTTTCCCACTGTGTTCCTTTTACTCCCCACCCAATTCTCCTCCTTCCCCAGCCTATTTTTACAATTTTTTTCATGCCTGTTAAGCCACATCCTCACTCATGGCTAAGCCCCACCCCTTTTTATGCAAATCACATCATTTTCCCCCATCCACTGGCACAACAGGACTCCCTTCCAGGAGTTCCCAGGTATGATAACCAGAGCCTGCACATGGAGAACATCTCTAATAGCACAGACAGGGATGTCTGGCTTTGAACTAAATATTAGCATACCGTGTGTGGATTTAGCATAAAGTGCCATACTCTGTCACCAAAACATAAAGTTTAAATAGGCAGATTTTAATTCTTCTGTCCTAGTTTGATAGGTCCAGTTTAACTTGATACACGTGTTAACTAATATTTGATTCTAGTGAGTTTTAATAACTACTAATAGAGACAGTATAGATTACATTTAAAGGAGTAAGTGGCTCTTATATTGTTTAACAGAACTGGCAACCTAGGAAGTTATCTTTCATATTATTTATATATGTTTGCATTATATCTGCAGTTTCCTGTATATAGTGATCGCTGCTGCAGTCTACCCCTAGATCACAGCTGTCCAAGTTCAGTCCTCAAGGGCCACCAACAGTACAAAATGTATGGATTTCCTTAAATCCTGGACTGTTGGTGGCCCTTGAGGACTGCACTTGGACAGCTCTGCTCTAGATCAGACTTCCTCACAGCAAACAATAGACTTCAATAGACCCTAATGGCTGGTAAGGGTCAATAGTCTTTAACAGACTATAAACTGAACAACTAACAGTAGTCTAAAACAGACTTCAAATGCAAATGTTATAGACATAACTGACCATTTGAAGGACCCCTACATAGGTAAGGCTGTCTAGTAAACTATTTAAGTCAGTTAAACTTATCATATACATTTACCTTGCAATTTAGCAAAAAACAGATTATTTCTATATCCAGGTAAATATATTTGCAAACCAGCAAACAGATTGTTGCAAATCACTGCCTAGTACTTTGGAAACTTACATGAATCTTATCATAAAACATTGAACAGCTATTACCTTAACATAAAATGAAACTAAACAATCAGAGGCAATGACAGGATCTCAAAAGCCCACTGCATGCCCAATTACCATTACAGCTCAGGAATGAAGCACAGTATTACACCATTATCATTAGCCAGATCAGAACAGTATTACACCATTATCTGTTACAGAAAACATGGGTCATGTGTCCAAATGAAATGTAGAGTAATTTTGGGGGCAAACCAGCTGTTCCATAGCAGACATTTTCATTGATTTGAATGGGGTTTTTAACCTCTTGAATGCTAATGAGGTCTCAGAGCAATGACCCTTCTCAGATTAATTGAAAATCCATTTCTGTTCTTATAGAAAAAATAAACAGAGGTCCTTATTCACAAATGAAATGAGGATCAATTCTGGAGCAAACTAATTATACCATGGGGCCAAATAAAATGCCTGATTTATTTAAATGGGATATTAAGCCTTGAATGCTAGCAAGGTCTCCAAAGCTTGGAAAGCCATGTTTTAGAGGCCTTTCTAACATTCAAGTTGTTAAAATCCCCACTAAAATCAATGGGAGTTTGTGGGATATTTATATCTCCAATATAGCAGGGCTGTCCAGGTTCAGTCTTCAAGGGCCACCAACAGGCCAGGACGTAAGGATTTCCCTGATTAAGCACCGGTGAGTTAATCAGTGGATCATTCATTGTGACTGACTCACCTGTGCTTAATAAGGGAAATCCTTACATCCTGGCCTGTTGGTGCCCCTTGAAGACTGAACTTGGACACCCCTGCCTTTTGGTATAGTTGGTTTCCTCTACAATTGTGCCTCATTTCTTTTGAGACTAAGGCCCTATAGAAACATATAGACAGTAACACTTAATATATAGTAAAATTTATATTGCAAGGTTTATCCTCCTGAGTACAACAAAGGTTCTCCCACTGCTGAGATTTGTTTTATTCAAAAGTTACTACAGCTCAAAACTTGAATTCTTTAGGTGCAGTATCTCAATGTCCTGAAATCGCACAGTGGCGCTGTTGCTACAACATCCTATGGATGTTTCTGGTACATTGACCAGACGTTTGCATAGGATGATATAGCAACAGTGTTACCGTAATATTTCAGGTTATTGAGATACTGCACCTAAAAAAAAAATCAACTTTAAGCTGCTATAATTTTTTAATAAAACACCTCTCAGCAACAGGAGTACCTTTGTTGTACTCAGAAGGATAAACCTTGCAATATAAATTTTGCTATATATTAAGTGTTACTATCCCTTTAATCATGAGACTGGGACTTGAGCCAGTATTCAGCAATGCCCCTGAAATCAACAACTGTTTATCTTATGACCTTGTGATTACATAAAAAAATACATGAAAAATAAAGTTTCAGGCTTCAGTGGTTCTTCTACAGCTGCTTTGATGCTTATTTTCATTTACATTGACGAGACATGTTACTTTTGTGTCTGCTTATTATAGGGTTAACTACTGTTGGACTACTACTTCCATCATCCTCAGCTGACATATATGATGTTTCCTGTAGTATAGAAAGAATAAATCCTAAAAGATTTACTGCAGGGCTACAACACATATCAAAGTCTTACCTGGTGTTAGTGGGCAGAGGATGATGGGATTTGTAGTTCAGCAGCAGCTGGAAGGTTTCACAGTGCCCATTTCTGATTTAAGGAAAAATAGCTTGTAATATGGAAATTGTACATTCTGTAGGGTTTTTCCTGATGAGTAAATCAGTGGTACACCCCCTGCGGGTGGAAGCTTCATTCAAAAATTATCACAGCTCAAACTCTCATATTTTTGGGTGCAGTACTTCAGTGGTAAGCCATTTTAGGGGACACTGTTACTACTGTAATCTCTGGAGGGCTATTGTAAGTGACAAAAGTCATCCATATAGAACAGTAGCAACAGTGCCTTCCTAAAATGGCTTCTCTTTTCTCTTGTGTGTAAGGCTCTGATAGTCTATGACTTGTTAGTTACGCACAAATCACACACAAGCAGATATTTAGTTGTGTCTTAGCAAGAAAAACAAATATATGCAATGGCCTGTTATCTGTTACCATGAATGATATCTCATTGATCACTGTAAGCACACATGCTCAGTGACAGAAAATGTATAATCATTAAGCTGTTATTGATTATGTCTCTTCTAAACTGTAAATTAATAACTGAAAAATAAACCTCATAAGCATTTGCAAATGCTGTTAGCACTGGTGGCTGCTGACAAAAAATATACTCACAAATACCCACTTATATTATACATTCCATAAGACATACCTACACATAATTGACATACTCAATATTAATATATATATATATATATATATATATATATATATATATATATATATAATTTGCTAGAATGCATCTCTCCCTCAGTGCGTAACATGCACATGCGCAGTAGAGACTGCCAGAACAATGCATTCATGCTCAGTAGAGACTGGCCAAATGCCCCACCCTCCAGTTAAGAGTGGCGGCACGGCTGATCGGAGCAGGGTGCTCCTTGCGGCCCCCCACCTGTCTCCACTCCCGGCTCCTGGGCAGCAGCCGAGGTCACTGGATGGCACTTTGGCCCGGGCACAGGAGTCTTCAATACTAGTATATTAATTTATATCTCATAAGGCTTAACCTGTTGAGTAAAAACAGGATATACTCATTCAATAGTTATTATGAAAATGTTAAAAAAAATTATTTATTTTCAAGATTTTATGCAGATAGGTGGCAGTACTGCTACTGATGAATGAAGAGCTAATGTCTGGGGCAGACAGCTCTTTATAGAAAGAAGCGTCAACAGCACCACCTGGTTTCAAAAAATCTTGAACAGGAGAAACATGTACTGTAAAATCTCAGGTATAATACGCACAATTTACCCCACTTCACCCTATGTGAAGTGGGGGGTGCGTATTATACACTAGAGGGTTTTTTTTGTGATTTTTTTTTTTTTTTAATTGCGGCGATTCCTTCCCTCCCACGGCGCTATCCGAACAAATCTTACTATGCTCCACTGAGGTCCCTGTTGTAGGCAAAAGAAGAGAAGGCAAACTTCATCTGGGTAAATCTTCTCTGCGGGTGGCATGCTTGCATTTGCCGCCCGCTTCCTTGAATGGGCTTTCAGGACCTTGGTGGAAGGTCCTGAAAGCCCATTAAAGGAAGCGGGTGGCAAATGCAAGCATGCCGCCTGCAGAGAAGATTTACTAGGAGGAAGTTTTCCTTCTCTTCTTTTGCCTACAACGAGGACCTCAGTGGAGCACAGTAAGATTTATTCTGAAAGCGGATAGCGCCGGGGGAGGGACGGAAGGAATCACAAGCATTAAAAAATGTTTTTAGCAAGGGGGAAAACAAGGGTGCGTATTATACATAGGCACTCTTGTTTTCCCCTAAATCTTGGGTATAATATACACCTGCGTATTATACACAGGTGCGTATTATACCTGAGATTTTATGGTAAATCTTAGTTATAAGAAATTTTGAATTACGTATCTCCCAGTATTAGATGTATGCTGTTTTGCTCAGCAGCAAAAGTGTTGTATATTTTTACATAATAATGATATTCCGCCCCACCACAGCTGTGAAAATGATACACATATGCCTTCCCAAATGGTAGAGGCTGTATGGGGAATTTTTGCATAACTCTTCCTTACTGCAGCCCCTGAGTGTTTGTGACACAGAGGCAGAATGCTGGTCACATGATGTTCTTCTTCTTTATGTGAGTGTGTGAGAGAGAAAGATTTAAGATCAATATTAGATTTTTCTTTTTCATAAATCTTTAACTCAAAGGGTTAACTTTTCTGTTTGTGTAAGATTCTTCCTAGAGCTCTGTCGGTTTATGTATATGATAAAAAAAAACGGCATGTGTTGTCAAGGGCATTTGGGATTCAAGTGAATAGATATAACAGATGACCATGTCTTAAGAAAAATAAACCCAGAATGAATTGTAAGCCATTATTCATTTATAAACAGTGCCATATTTTGTTGTAAGTTTATATAAAATAAATGTAATTATTATTTTATTTTTTCTTAGATTGATGTAAAATGAATTAGATATTTTGCTTTGTCTTTGATGTTTTATGTTAGATGACACAAAACAGAGCTATGGAAATGAATGCACAACTAAGTCGTTGTTAAGGGTCCATTCAGTAGATCAACAGTGCATTGACCCTTTGTATCTCTGACTCATTATCTCGAATCTGAGTTCTGCTTGTAGGAATTGGGATTTGAATTTGCACACCAATGTGATGCATTTCAAGATCTTGAGCATAGCAGACAGATGGGTCACAGTGAAGTGGAGGACGGCTCCTCCCCCGGGAAGAGGAGGCTGAATGAGTGACTGTCGCACAGTTCAAGCAGTCAACATGCTGCTGACTCAGAAGTGGTCACTGACTGGCACCTCTGCAGCAGGTTTTCAGATTTCCTTTGGGACTTGGTACAGGCCATTGGAGCTGACATGTACATGCAAAAAGTTAGGGACCAGGTGCAATTCTGCAAAAAAATATGCTTTTATTCCCGATACCATAGCTAGATTAGTATTTGAGCAATAGATGAATATGCTGTATATATCTGTAGATATATAGTAAAACCCTTTAAGGATAATAGCAAGACACTGCTCACCATTCTGATCCTTAAAGGGTTATGCTTTTGAGTGATATAAGGGTATGCACTCAAGAAGTTAAACAGAAACTTTAACTATGTAAATAAGTGGCTCAATTTATTTAACCTTTTAAGGACCAGAGAGGTGAGCAAGGAACTGAATCCTTGAAGTGGAACTATCACCCTAAATAAAGCCCACCCCCCAATTATTAGGCATATAACAATAACCTTAGAAATAGTACCTTAAAGGGATAGTAATACCTACAATACTTGCTAATCCCCATATTGTAGCTTTGTTAAAAATAAACTTATTGCCCCCAGTCACCTTATGGTTTGAGAGATGATAGCGCTCAAAGTTCCCCCCTCCCTCCCCCTTCCCTGACTGAACGCTGACTGCAGGGGAAGCTGTCGTACGACAGTCTTATGTGCATCAGACGGCTCTGCAGCTGAGCCAGGATCGCATTTATAAAAAAAAATTATTTCACTGAAACGGTCTTCTACGTGTGCTTGGTTTGCAAGCACACGTAGAAGACCGTTTTAATTAAAGATTTCTTCTTTATAAATGCGATCTCGGAAATGCTGCAGAGCCGCCTGATGCAAGTAATACCGGATATCCCTGCAGTCAGCGTTCAGTCAGGGAAAAGGGAGCGAGGGGGGAACTTTGAGCGCTATCATCTCTCAAACCATAAGGGTTTGAGAGATGACACTGGCATAACTCCCAACATTTCAAATTGCCAAAGCAGGACACTTGTGTTTTAGGGGAGGCGGGGCATTACCAAGAATTTTTAGGCTATTTCTTGACCTACTGACACCTCTTTGTGTAACCTAATAAATGAATTATAACAAGACCAATGTATTTTATTTACACAGACTAAATTATAAACACATATACTGACCTCTAAACAAGCAATAATGTGAGTTACATTGCTGTGGAGCAATGTGATACACTTATAAACACACCACACTGTCTGAGCTCCTAAAAAGAGGGACATCAGGGTGGGAAAGAGGGACAGAGGGATTTGGGTCTAAAAGAGGGACTGTCCCTCCTAAAGAGGGACACTTGGTAGGCATGCACTGGGGGCAATACGTTTCTTTTTAACAAAGCTACAATATGGGGATTAGTAATTTTCAAGTATTACTATCCCTTTAAGGGAACAGGAAGGGACTGACGGTGCAGGCGCACAGATTTCTCTAAAGCAAGAAGCCTGGCTGTCGGTCTCAGAAGAAGAAGGATTTCTTAAAAATGTGGTACTTATGCTTGATAATAGCACTATGTCTAAGGTTATCGCTATATGCCTAATTATTGGGGGGACTTTATTTCAGGTGATAGTTCTGCTTTAATAGAAATGGCTGGCTTATTTTGATAGACGTCTAGTCTGCCTGTCTGTCTATCTACCCTGTATATTATATATAGTTGCCTGTATATACTTAGCTCCATTTTGTCTGATTTCAGTTTAAGCCTATTTTCTGAGTTAGTGTAAACACCCTCGACCCATAAATTCTCACATATGGTTCGTTAGAACCATGAAAGCATTTTGAGACAGTGAAACGTTCAGACAGTGAAATGCCACTAGTCGGCTACGTACCACAAAGCAACTTCAGCACAGAAAAAGGAAATCAATATACTGCTGCATGAATGAGATATGCCTAGGTCAGTCATTTTGTTAACCCTTTGAGTATCAGAGGGGTATCCAGCACAATGCACAATGCCCACAGTAAGAAGATTGTCTCTTGTAGCGACCTATCCGGTCAAGAACCAGATTCCATATCTGAGGGGAGACATCTTACACTAGGTAAAAGGGGCGGCAGGGGGATATTTATGATTCAAATACTCTTGAACTACAATTCTGACAGTATTGAAATAACACTCTCTATGGCTCAAATAATATGAACATTAATCTGAGCTGTTTTTTTTTTTTTAAACATTACTGTCACTTGAAGAATGCATTTAAATGGAGGGGTAAAAAGAGGAATAAACAAAGAAGAAAGAAAATCATCTTTCAGAACAATCTGATACACACTTACACACGCACATACACACTCACCTTAGTACGGCATAGAAAGAGTTGAACTGTTACTGATAGCAAGTGGATTATTCACTGACATTAAAGACTATCTGTTAAGTGAGAGTGTTTCGTCTTTTGTCGTTATAAGGATCACACAAGTTAAATGGGATGCCAGTCTGCATCTGCCAGTGACCATGGATGAATAATTTTTAAAGCAGAGTGAAGGAAACCATGAAAAGAGCAGGAATCAGTATACAGATGCACTTCATTTGTTAAATCATCTATGGCTTCTTTGACAATTACTCCATGGAATTTTGAAATCAAAAATTTAATGTCTACATCAACAAAGTAAATGTATTCAAGGTCAGGCAGATTGGATGAGTTTTATGACTTGGCACTTATCTATCTTACATGCTGATGTAGTTAACCCATTAAGGGTGGACAAGATAGTTGTGCAACACATTGTGAAGCAATACATTGCACAGCCCTCTGGTAATTAACCCCTTTAAAAAATGCTCCATGGTTCTTAAGTGCCGGCTGTGTGTGTGGAACATTTTTTTTTTATTGCTTATCCAATACAGGGCTCCCCGAGTGGTGTGCAGCTACGTGGGGAGCCCTGAAATCCATGATGGTCCTAGCACACCATGGGTCCATAACTCCTTAAGGACCAGCGGTCCTGGGACGTTTCCATCCCATAAGGACCGCTTTTATCCATCCCGACGCACCGGTACACGTGACCTATTGTGTGTATCGGCGCGCCACTTCGGGGCCTAAGAGAGACCGCTCCCGTCTTGGAGCGGTCAATTTTAGGCCCTATTTTTACTTACAGTGCTCCCGGTGGAGCGCTGTAAGTAAAAAGTACGTGACGTACTATGACCGTCTTCGGTCCTTAAGGGTATAAGGACCACGACGGTCATAGTACGTCATGTAGTCGTTAAGGGGTAAGGGTTTATTTTGGAGAGATGCAATATATCCTGTTCTAATCATCCTATATAATAATTTGCTAAGGATGTTTGTCAGAAGCCGTCATGGGCAGTAGAGAAGGCCGAGCGTGCTGCAGTCATGCACAGTACAGACCACCCACACTCAGGTGCGCAGAGAGGACTCCGATCTGAATTTGGAGCGCCCCTCTCCATATCAGCCGCGGCGTGGACAGTCTGTACTGCACATGACTGCAGCACCACCAATGTTGGCCCGTGTACACAGGCTTTAAAACTAGTTGTAAAATAAGTTATGTTAAAAGCCAAATTTATGGCTTCTTATGCATTGATATCATAGTGCAAGGCTGTCCAAGTTCAGTCCCAAAGGGATTTAAGTATTTCCCTGATTAAGCACAGGTGAGATAATCAGTGGCTCATTCATTTTAATTGGCACACCTGTGCTTAATCAGGGAAATACTTAAATCCTGGCCTATTGGTGGCCCTTGAGGACGAACTTGGACAGCCCTGCCATAGTAGGTAATACCGGCCAAGAACAGAACCTAATTAACATAAAATGCCAAACTATGTCACTAACAAATAAAGGGTTATTTCTCAACAGTGATTTATATTAGGCAGTTATTAGTTCTCAGTTTTTAAAACACATATTGTGTTGCATACCCCGCTGGCACTCAGAGGGTTAACTCGACTTATCTTGAGGTGAGAGGAGCACTCTTAGCTTACAGCTGCTTCAGAAACACTTTCCAAGAGGTTCCACTCCATACGCTCTAATAGCGGAGTGAATCAGAGTATTTAGCTTTGCAAACAATATAGAAATGTAGTAAACCAGGGCCAGAAAGATTTCCAAAAAAAAAAAAAAAATCACACAACAATAATATATAGAGAATTTATCTTGTGTAATTCAAAACAATGCTGCAACTGGAAAAGAGAGAAGGAAGATAGATGGGGGGAAGGAAAAGAATGGAGAGGTAGAAGGAGAGAGAATAGAAAATTAGATGAAATAGGGGAGGTGGAAGAAAAAAAATGGGGGGCGAGGTTGGTGAGTGGTTAGGTCAAGGAAAGATAAGGGATATAGGGTGTCAAATAAATTAATCAGATTCAGGAAAGGGCCAAAAAAAGATAAAGCAGAACAATTCTGGATGAAATCAGATGCACGATAGGAGACAAAAATTCCTAAATTTCCCAGTTGATTCAATGGGGCTTGAATGTCAAACAGGTCTCCATCTTATTGCTTCTCAATGCATTGGGGACCTCACTAGCATTCAGTGAATTCAAATCTTTATTTAAAATCAATGGGAATTTTCATTTGTTCCCTCTGGTGCATTTGGTTTGTTCAAAACTTGCTCCATTTTCATTGTACATAAAATAGAAGCAGTCAAATTAAGAGGGGCTCTGGGGACCTGAATGGTGCTATTAACCTCTTGAAGACCAAATGGGTATGCAACCTGTCTGGCCATAGAGGGGTTAATAAATAATCAATTGTTCCCTAGTCAGAAACCTGCCTGACAGGCTTATGTAAACCTGTACACAATAGTTAAATGGTGATTTCTCTATTAACCCTTTGAGTGCCAGAGGGGTAGCCAAGCTTTTATGAACATCTATATGTTATAGGACATTCTCTGCTAACTACCACTGGTACTCCCACTGCTGATGGTTAGTTTTAGGCATTCAAATTGTCACAAAGTGAGTAAGAGCTTCATCACTTTCTGAAAGTTCATACTGTTGGGAAGTGATGAAACTGTTACTACTATATTCTATAACGAACACCTGTCAATGACTCACATAAAAAGCAACAGAATAGCTGTATGAAATCCAGACACTAGAGGCACAGTTAATGTAAAGTTATCAGTTTAATTCAGGCATGGGCAACATGAGGCCCTCCAGCTACTGCTATAGTATAACTCCCATCATTGAAGGGAATGAATAACTCCCATCATTGAAGGGAATGATGGGCGCTGCAGTCTTGCAGCTGCGGGAGGACACATCACCATACCTCCCAACATTTCAAATCGCCAAAGAGGGACACTTGTGTTTTAGTGGGAGTGGCTGGAGGTGTGGCTGGTGGGTGGGGCATTAGTGAGACTTTTTAGGCTATTTCATGACCTATTGACACCTCCTTGTGTAATCTAATAAATGACTCCTAACAAGACCAAAGTATTTTATGTACACATACTCATTTATAAACACACATACTGATGTTTAACCCCTTAACGACCCTTAACGGTCATAGTACGTCAAGGGTCGATTTGACTTAACGACTGATGACGTACTATGACCGTCATCGAGTTCCGGGCTCCCCCCGTGGCTGCATGCCGATCGGGGAGTCCGGAACGCAACGGAGCAATAAAAAAAAATTGCTCCGTGGTCGTTCAGTCGGATCGCGGCGCAGATTCCCCGGTCCTTAAGGGGTTAAACAAACAATAATGTGAGTTTTATTTCTGTGGAGCAATGTGATACCCTTATATACACAGCACACAATCTGGGTGGGGAAGAGGGACAGAGGGATTTGGGTCAAAAAGAGGGACTGTCCCTCCTAAAGAGGGACACTTGGGAGGTATGCATCACCCAATAGTGGGAGTACACTTGTTTTACTATGCAGAAAAAGTACAATATATATGTACAATATGCTCCCTCTACTGACAAAGATTTAGCAGTTTTTAAGCCAAAGTCTCGTTACTATTTTTCCTATGAAAAACAGATGTGTCTGTACTTCACAATGTACTAAACCCCACATAAATGTGTTTAAGTACAATTGTCTAAATGAACAAGCAATATTCAGCATTCTAATTAAAATGTAAACTGTGTAATGAAGACATCAGGTTTTTAGGCAAATGTCTCTTTCCTTGCCACTTGGGGTATGGTAATTACTTGAGCAGATCTATGGATGTGAGCAAATTCCACACAAGTCCAGATTAAAAGCATTACAGCTAAACCTTGCTCTTTACACCAGGGAGATTTCATCTTCTAACCTATCCCAGGCAAATACTTTCTAACTCAATCTTTTTAACCCCTTGGATGTTTGAGAGATGTCTGAAGTGTTACAGATCAATGCATTGGAGCTCTGTCTAATATCCAATGGGTTAATACAGAGGAGCAATCTCAAAACATCCAGAGAAGGGTTTCCAAAAAATAAAACAACATTTTAGGTAATTCTGCTCCTATGGCATTCATCAAGGCTAGGCAACCTGTGTTCCTTCAGTTGTTGTTGAACTACAGTTCCCATCATCCTCAGTCAGCTACTCTCCAGCTGGAAAAATGGGAGTTCAAAGGGATAGTAATACTTAGTTTTATCTTTATTTTTATTTTATTTTGTAGGCATTAAAAAAACACGAAGAACGATATAAGTCTTATCTCTCAAACCTTTATGGTTTGAGAGATATTCACAAGCAAAGTTTCCCCTAATTGACCAAAATGGTCAAGTCTGCCATCTAGCTGTCAGATTTGGAATCCGGTCCGCGGACTGGTCGTGGCTCTGCAGCAGAGCAGAGATTGCGAGATATAAGAAGAACTACTTCATTCGAATAGTCTACAAAGTGTGCCTGGTTTTAGACCCTTCCAATGAAATAGTTATTTTTATATCTTGTGATCTCGGCTCTGCTGAAGAGCCACCGGTTGATCTGCGGACCGGATTCCAAATCTGACAGATAGATGACAGACTTAACTATTTTGGTCAGTGAGGGGAAAATTTGCTTGTGAATATCTCTCAAACCATAAAGGTTTGAGAGATAAGACTTATATCGTTCTTCATGTTTTTTAAATGCCTACAAAATAAAATAAAGATAAAACGAAGTATTACTATCCCTTTAAAGGGACAGTAATGGATGACAATAATTGTAGCTCTGATTAATGCTCATATGTTATGTCTCACGTTGTGCTGTATATTACTCATGTCCGACTTATGAGCATAATGAAAACCCTGCCCCTCTTGATGAAGGAAGGCAGGATTTTCATTATGCTCAATGAAGAATGTCTCTCCCTACGCGCTGTCTGGACTAGCTTAGGGACCGCATTGCGTAGGTAAAAGGGGCAGGAGGGTGATACTTTAAAACTGAATGGCTTTAGAACTACAAGTCAGACATGATTAATATACAGTGCACCATGAAACATAACATGAGCATTAATCAGAGCTACATTTATTGGCATGCATTACTATCCCTTTAAGTCCAACAACAGCATGAGAGATTGCGGTTATCCACTCTAGGTACCGATATATGAACAATAATGTCACACATTTCTTACTATTGGTGTCTTATCCTCTAGAGTGGCAATGGGTTACCTGACATTCCACTGCAAAGAGTTGGAGACTCCTCTGGCGCTCAAAGAGTTAAATCTCTCTATATCTCCCTGTTTTTCTGACCTAATATATGCAAAAGAGTGGAAGGGGTAAGCACCTGAATTCCCCATGCTTGGTTGGTCTTATATAGCTATGTATAATAAACAAACAGAATTATTGGATTCGTGAACAGAACATCTCTCTGTCATTATACTACCCATATTTTAAAGGGACAGTAATGTCCCAGAAAAAATCTTTATCATTTTGTAGTGCTTTAAAAGTTCAACTATATGCAAAAAACCCTATCTCTCATGGTTTGAGAGATATTCACTGTCAAAGTCCCCCACCCTCCCCTTTCCCTGACGTCAGTGCTATGCTGACTGCAGGGGAATCCTGTCCGGGGACCAGTCGGCGGCTCTGCAGCAGAGCCGCAAGAATGTTATTTAAAAAGAATGACTTAATTGGAAAGATCTACAAAGTGTGCCTGGTTTGCAGGCACACTTTGTAGATCATTCCAATGAAGTAATTCATTTTAAATAACGCAATTGCTGCTCTGCTGAAGAGCCTCCTCATGTCAGCCGACAAGGATCTCCTGCTGTCAGCTTTTTCAGCTGACAGCAGGAGAAGGGAAACTTTAATGGAAGAAATCTTTTAAACCATAGCGGTTTGACAGATAGGGGTTTTTGCATATAATTGAACTTTTTAAGCACTACATAATGATAAATATTTTTACTGGGACATTACTAACATTTTAAATCACATGCAGGTAACCTTTAGCACTTCAGCTGCTGGGGACTACAACTGCCATCATATACAACCTTCACACATACCAATACATACACAAATGAGGTGAAGATATAACCAAATTATAGAAGATTAAAAAAAATTGCACTTTAACTTTGAATAGTGAGAAGTATATTATCCCTTATACATGTGAACAATTTTTCCCTTCCCCTTGGAACATTATCAAGGTAAGTGATTCATTTACTGACATGTGAAGCTTTGTGGATCCATACACTGGATTATGTTACAACAAAAGGTCTTAACTGTTTGAGTGCCAGAGGGATACACAACACATTGCTTGTGTTGTGTACCCTCTGGCACTCAAAGGGTTAATTCAATTCTATCCTACAACTATTTTGTTTGTTTGTTTGTTTTGTAATCAAGAAGATAAAATGAATTTGTTTTTTAAAAATCTTTTATTTCGCCTGCTGGGTGATTCATAATTTCCAAGAAACAAAGCAGAGAGAAATATGGCATTAAATAACCACAAACCTGGAACCCTTTGACATGCAAAGGGTTAAAACAACAGTAGAAATACTGGTGCCAATACAGAAGAACAGTGACACCAGCACTTCTGTGTTTTTTCACAGGTATCTAATGCCATGTTTTATTTGGTAATCTTCTTCAGTCTCCACATTGGACCAAAATGTTACAAAATACATTAGATTGGACAAGTTGCGATGGTCTCTGGCTGCTCATCCTTGAACTACATAATTCCTGTGTTCAAGACCCATGAAAACACAAAACACTTACACACACACCTACCCACACATACCCATTACCCCACAAACCCACACATCTACCCCCACACACACCTGCCCCTCCACACACAAATACACACACTCCTTACCTACACACACACACATACCCACACACACACAAACATACACACACACACATACGCACACACATACACACACACTTACCCCAACACACGCCCACACACATACACTCATGCATACACCCACACACACACCTCCCCACACACACGCCTACACCCCCACACACACGCTTACACACATACCCACACACACACGTGCCTACACACATACCCCCCACACAAACAGAAACATACACACAAACACACACCCACACATACCCACCCCAACACACCCCCACATAGCCACAAACATACCCCCACACACACACACACAACCCACACATACCTACCCTCCACACACATAGCAATACACACATACACACATAGCCATACATGCACACGTGTCCATACATAACCCACCACACACATACCCACACTCACACACATACCAATGTATACCCCCTAACACATACACATACCCACCACAAACAACAAACATACACACAAACCCACACATACCCACCACTCACACACACATACATACATATATGCACACTCACACACAGACACCCTCCACACTCACACATATACCTGTGCATAAAACAGTACACATGCAAACAGATTAATGCAGGCACCTGCACATGCTGAAATGCTGCTTGTTAACTTACACCTGACTGCTGAGACATCTTTTTCAAAACATTAGAGCAAATCAATACACTTGGTTACTTACTGGATAACTTTTACTGCCAAGAACTTGAATCACTTTCTGTTTTTTTCCAGGCTTGATATTATGTTATTTTTGCTGGAAATAATATCACATGATCAGAGCAGTGATACAGTAGCCGAATCCTTGGTAACAAGAATAGCCGGAGATGTCTAGTGACAGAATGTTTTTTTTTGTCTCAAAGTCCATAATCTGACGGCTCGAGCCAACCCTCATATTATTTTTACATAAATGCCAGACAAGCTTGTCTGTTAAACTAACCTGGCTTGTGGAAAGCTAAATGACTATCAAATGTACAAAAACAAATAAAAAAAACTATACAGTGGTCAGTTATTGTATTCAGTGAAAGAAAGAGGAGAATCAATATTTATATATCTCCTATATAATAATTTGCCAGGATGTTTGTCACGATGCAGTCATGCACAGCCATCGGGCAGTCTCTACTGCACATGATTGCATTGTGTGAGAGAGGAGACGCAAGACTGCATCGCGTGGAGCAGTGAGGTAGCGGCCTCTTAACATTACCCGGACCTTGGCCCGTGTACACGGGCTTTTACACTAATATATAAATATATATATATATATATATATATATATATATATATATATATATATATATATTGGATAACTCTCTGGGACTCAAAGCATTAACCCTTTGAGTGCCAGGGAGGTATCCGACACATTGCAGATACCTCTCTGGCAGGCAGAGGGCTAAAGGACCTGAGGTTTGTGCAACGAATTGAAAGTGGTGCATTATATTCTCCTCTGGTCCTTAAAGGGTTAATGAACAATAAAACAGGCAGAAGATGAAAAAAAACCCAGATGTCTTAAGATACAGCGACGATATGTGTTTTTTTAAATTTTCCTGTGCCAGATGCTGTCAGTCAGAACAAAAAAACTGTCCAGGCAGACAATCTGTGCGTCTGAATGTTGATCGCATTGGAAAGTAGAAGGGGGGAGGGGGAGAGTGTGTGTATGTCAAGGATTCGTGGTCCTTCATCTTTGCAGTAGAGCAAACACGTCTCTCCCAGTATAGCGACAGACAGCTGCTTCCACTTTCTAATGTGCCCTAACTTAGATCACTGAAAGAATTGTCAGCACTCAGAGTAACACACAAAGATAACACAGCCAGCTGCCATGGTGGTGGTGGTGGTGGGGGGGTAGCACAGCGCTGGAGAAATGGGATTTGTTTCATTTGCATGATGCTGCCTCCCTCAGGCCCCTTCCTTTCATATACAAAGCACAAAAGACAACACTTAACATATTTGCTTAAAGATGACAAACTCATGTTGATTTCATGGAGATGTAACAGTGTCAGGATAACAGACACAGAGTACATCACACCTATAACAGTCTGACAAATGTATCCATCAGTGGAACTGCCTGATTCATCTATTTATACAGCCATTTTAACCTCCCAAGAGTGCTGTCTAAGTAGTAACTTTAGAAGACTGAAGGTCTAATTTTATTACACTGCATTTCAACCTACTAAACAATATTATTTCTAAAATACATCATTTTTATTGGAATCCTCCCTGATGAAAAATCCACGAGCCACAAGAGAATTTATGAACTGTGCTAGTCCTCTGAACTTAATACCTTTCTCTGTGTCTTATTCATCAAGTTAACCCTTTGAGTGTGTACCCCTCTGGCACTCAAAGGGTTAAAGTGATGCAATTGTGGAGCACGCCATTTGCACCACAAGAGACAAATACCTTTCACAAGCAGAGCTGATTTAATTGGGGATTATAGTTTCATTTCTCCCCTATGGCATTGTTGATTTGCTCCAGAAGTGAACCTCTTTAACCCTCTGAGTGCCAGAGGGGTACGCAACGCATTGCAAAGCAATGCGTTGCGTACCCCTCTGGCACTCAAAGGGTTAAATGCATGCATGAGGCCTATTCTATTTATGTGATTAAAACAGAACTGGAACACATGTAAGAGATGGCATTACTTTGAGTGCCAGAGTGATATACAACGCATTGCTTTGCATGCATACCCATCTGGCACTCAAAGGATTAAGAAAATAAAATCCATAAAATTGTACAAAGCTGCATATTTCAAAATGTAGCAGATCTTTGCTAGTTGTGGAAATAGCCTGATGTTATACAACTGTATTCTGTAAAAGGAATGTAACATGTAACAGTTATCCAGCAGAAAATCATTGTTCAATTTCCTGTAGGTTTCAGCACTTGCAGCAAAGAAACAGAATTTTGAAGTCACATAGAAAAGAAACAGAAGCCATGAAGGAAGCTACGTTCACATGCAACACATAATGAATACTATACTGCAGGTTTATTACTATTAGATTGTTTTGAAGCAGTAAAAAAATGACTGGTTTCGCGTTTGAAAGAATGAGATTTGCTCCTTATGGGCAAGATTAACCCCTTGGATGCTAGAAAGCTCCCCAAGGTATTGCAAAGTAATATGGAAACCTCTTTAGTAGCAGCGGGTTAACGGAATGTATTATTTATTTAATGTCTGCTATTTTCTGATAAATTGTACTTTACAATTTATATATACTTGCACAAAACTGTAATTTAAAAAATTAGCCTTGTATTATAAAACACAGCTCTACGTGGAATTTTTAGTACCGCAAACCGTTATCTGTCTCCACTTCTAATATGACAGCAAAATGCAAAAAATAAAATAAAATAAATAAGTGGTAACAGTTTATATCAAGAACACCTTAATCATTACAAATGATTACATTAGAACGCAACTCTCAACAAAGGAAGAGCCAAACATGCACCACAAAGGACACCCACGCACGACTAATTCTCTCCTTTGAAGGAAAGGAATTCTTTTAATATCAGAATTTATTGTGTGTTTGAAGGAGCAAATTATTGTCCGTAGTTACACGTTTAATACAATTGAAGATGGAGTCTGCTTACCTATAACAGTCTCAGCTGTCTAACCGGAAAAAGCAGCCATTTATAGACAAGTAACTCACAGAGAAATTAAGCTGTAAATATCTGGGTAGGGCCATTATTGAAGCCTGGAAACATCTGGGTCTGTAGTCCAATCCAAACTCTACTCCCACAATGTCTTAGTAATTGCTTCTATGATTTATAACTTGCTATTTCTATTAAAACCAGCTTTGGAAGGAGCTATTGAGAAGGTGAAGCATGCAATAAAATAGCTAATCTGTGCTCATGGTCAAAAAAAAAAAAATACAGATCCCTTTAAAGTAAGAACTAAAAAGCTTTTTATGAAGAAAAATATTGAAGTCTTATACAAGGTTCCCCAAAACTATTCAATTTATATTTACATTGAATGACTTTATTTACTTGGGTTAAAATAATAATGTCATTAAAATAATAAAGAAGTGGATACAAGGTTCGAAGGTGGCATAGTTTAACAGAAGGTGGTAGTTTTTTGACGTCCTATCAACTGTTAAAGGGATAGTAATACCTAAAATGTAAAAAAAAATATGTTGTAGGGTTTATCCCCCTGAGTAAAACAAGAGTACTCCCACTGCTGAAAGATGTTTCATTCAAAAGTTATTAATTTTCAAAGTTGAATTTTTTAGGTGCAATATCACAGTGGCCTGAAATTGTACAGTGGCGCTGTTGCTACACGATCCTATGGACAGCTCTGGTCTCAGGACCATAAATCTCCATAGGATGGTGTAGCAACAGCGCCACTGTAAAATTTCAGGCCACTGTGATATTGCACCTAAAAAATTCAACTTTGAAAATTAATAACTTTTGAATGAAACATCTTTCAGCAGTGGGAGTACTCTTGTTTTACTCAGGGGGATAAACCCTACAACATATTTTTTTTTACATTTTAGGTATTACTATCCCTTTAAGGGGAAAAAAAATGCAAAATCGTTACTATACCAGTTTAAATTAATATAGTACCGAATATATAAGATAGGTAGATCCTAATATGACTAATTAACCTTTAATGAGCTACAACTTTGCTAACTTGGGGCTGGATTCTATTGCAGATGCTAATTTTAATACTCCTTTTATCTTCAGGTTTCCCCATAGACTTCAACAGGAAAATGTTTGATAAAATGGGTGTTAACATTTGGCACCTGCAATAGAATCCGGCCCTTGGTCTCCTTTCTTAAAATGCCACTCTATATAAGCATTGAAATTGATCCATTGATTTAATTTTGCTATTTGATGGAAAGATGATATAACAAAATGCTCTTTATTTAATTGAGCAGCATTAGAGATGCTAGTACCCACAGGATCATAGTGTCTATAGCTTGTTAGAGTCCACTGGATCCAGCTGTCTATAACTTGCAAATACAGCTCTGCAAGTCCTGGTGTTGCTTCACCCACCATTTCCAAGTTATTATAATTTGTAAAAGAGCTCCATTCTGGCATAAAGTACAGGAATCCCCATTATAGTTGAGTTTTATTTATATTTAAAGGAATAGTAATACTTTATTATTACTATTCCCCATATTGTAGATATCCTTTATAATAATTTGCTAAAAAGTTTGTAACGTTGCAGTCACGTGCAGTAGAGACCGCTGTGCGTGCTGCAGTCATGCGTGGTAGAGACCGCTGTGCGTGCTGCAGTCATGCGCAGTAGAGACTGCTGTGCGTGCTGCAGTCATGCTCGGTAGAGACTGCCCGTGACGAGGTTGTTCCGCTCTGTATCAGCCGCGGCGTGGGCAGCCTCTTCTGAGCATGACTGCACCGCGACCGGCTGGCACTGTATCAGCTGTGGCGTGGGCAGTATCTACTGTGCATGACTGCCCCACTACCGGCTGGCAGTGGCACTGTGGCCCGTGTAAAGGTCTCTTCAACTAGTTTGTAAAATAATTTAATAGCCCCCAGGTTCATCTCTCAAACCTTTATGGTTTGAGAGATAACCGAAGGCAAAGTTCCCCCCTCCCTCCCCCTTCCCTGAAGTCAGCGTTGTGCTGACTGCGGGGGAAGTCTGTCATATGACAGGCTTGCGGCTCTGCAGCTGAGCCGAGATCCCGTTAGTGAAAAATAATTATTTCACTGAAACGGTCTTCTACATGTGCTTGGTTTGTGCTTGGTTTGCAAGCACATGTAGAAGACCGTTTCAGTGAAATAATTATTTTTCACTAACGCAATCGCGGCTCTGCTGCAGAGCCGCATGATGAAAGTCAGACCAGATATCCCTGCAGTCAGCACAACGCTGACTTCAGGGAAGGGGGAGGGAGGGGGGAACTTTTCCTTCGGTTATCTCTCAAACCATAAAGGTTTGAGAGCTGAACCTGGGGGCTATTAATTTATTTGGCAAATATGTACAATATGGGGGATAGTAATAATAAAGTATTACTATCCCTTTAACAGTAGATACACTAGTACACTTTACAATATCCATTACATAAAAATGAATACCTTTACATAAATGTAAGTCCAGAATTTTAAGATTTACCTACTTGAGCACAGATGACCCAGTCAAAATGAATGAGACACTGATTACCCCCCCCCCAAAAAAAAAGAGAGTAAACAGGAGTGAAATATTTGGAGCATTCATTCATAATCCCCAAATACCTCTCCAGTCTTTGACAAGGAGACATGCTCAGTGACAAAAACTGCAATCATTCTGGAGCAAACCAGCTGTATCGTAGGACTCATAAAAATTCCCCACATTCCAATTGATTTAAATGGAGCTTTTAAAGGGATAGTAATACTTAACATGTAAAAAATATATATTGTAGTGTTTATTCCCCTGAGTAAAACAAGGGTACTCCCACTGCTGCAAGGTGTTTTATTAAAAAGTTATTACAGCTCGAAGTTGAAATTTTTTAGGTGATTTATCACAGTGGCCTGAAATTGTACAGTGGCGCTGTTGTTACACCATCCTATGGACAGCTCAGGTCCGTAAACCATAAATCTCCATAGAACGTTGTAGCAACAGCACCACTGTACAATTTCAGGCCACTGTGATTTTGCACCTAAAAAATTAAACTTTGAGCTGTAATAACTTTTGAATAAAACACCTTTCAGCAGTGGTGTACTCTTGTTTTACTCAGCGAGATAAACCCTACAACATATTGTTTTTTTTCCATTTTAAGTATTACTATCCCTTTAGACACATGACTGCTAGAGAGGTCACCATAACATTGCTTTGCAATACACTGGAGAACACTTCAGCTTTCCAGAAGTTACCCCTCTGGCACTCAAAGGGTTAAAATGTCCAATTAAATCAGAGGGAATTTTTATTTGTTTACTGTAATGAAGTTGGTTTTCCCCAGATTTACTATAGTTCTTCTTATCAGATCATTCTCTTTCAGTTAATACAGAGTTGCTTAAGATCTTAAAACAGGGAGTATGAAGTTTGGACTCTCTCTACTCTCAGTTTGTCAACTTCACATGTGCAACCATTGTCACTGCACTGCAGGATGATGGCCTCCCCAACAAGCTGAGGGTATGGACCTTAATCTGCCACACTGGTCCAATGCAGGTTATCAGATATTTGACACACAACTGGTGCTTTAACCTACTGAGATATCTCACCAAGTGATATTGGAGAGGGAGGGAGAGAGAGAGAAAGAGAGAGAGAGAGAGAGATAGGTATGCAGTAAATGGCTGCACCTCCAAGTCAAAATATTGAAATTAAAAATTGTATCCAATCAGTGTTTTAATGGGATAGTAATACTTAAAATGTAAATAAAAATGTAGTGTTTATCCCCCTGAGTAAAACATGGGTACTCCAACTGCTGAGAGGTGTTTTATTCAAACATTATTACAGCTCAAATTTGAATGTTTTAGGTGCAATATCACTAGGGTTACCACCCAGCCGGTATTTTACCGGCCGGCCGGTAAAAAATTGGCTTCTGTCCAATGTTAAGTCTATGGATGGAATGCCATGGCCGGTATTTTTTGGAAGAAAAGGTGGCAACCCTAAATATCACCGTGGCCTGAAACTGTACAGTGGTGCTATTGCTACACCATCCTATGGAGATTTATGGTCAACTGATCAGAGCTGTTCATAGGATGGTGTAACAACAGTGCCATTGTACAATTTTAGGCTCCTGTGATATTGCACATAAACAAATTAAGTTTGAGCTGTAATAACTTTTTAATAAAATACCTCTCAGCAGTGAAAGTACCCTTGCATTACTCAGGGGGCTAAACCCTACAACATATATATTTTTTTCATTTTAAGTATTACTATCCCTTAAGTCAACCATCGTTTTAGGTAATCCCGTTCGCCTCTCAGGAACACAGGTGAATCAATCACTGGTTAAGTTATTCTGAAGGATCTGCTTGAGTTAGCAACATTCACTTGTGTGTAATTGAGGAGATGCTGAAAACGTACTGTAGGGGATGCCTTGAGGACAGGTTTGTGTGCCCCTGGTTTAACTCAGTGGTGGGCAACTCGAGGACCTCCAGCTTCTGCCACAATACAACTCCCATCATTCTCTGTAGGGAATGATGGAGGTTGCAGAATGACAGCAGCTGGTGAACTCACATTGCTCATCTTTTCTTCACCCCTTGGATTCTAGAAAGAGTCATTTTGAATTCCTTTAGCCTTGTGGAGAAAATATATGTTATTACCATTGTATAATATACGATTGATGTTGATAGGTGGGCTAGACCTTTAACCCTGCAGATTCTAGGTCTCTATAATCCTTAGTGTTAAAGTGGATCTCTCACATATAGAAAAGTAATGCTCATTCGTTTGCATTCACCAAAAAAGTTGAACACGTTATTCATTTTTTTAATAAAACCCGTTATCTGCGCAAAAATTAATGTTTTAAAAGTGCCAAGCAGCCTACTTCCGTATTGCCGAAGATTGCCGCACAGAAGCTGCTCCCGTCCCACTACCCAGCATCCTCCGATGACGGAGGCTGTCTGTCTCTAAGCTGGAGCGATCTCATTGGCTAGATATTGATCTCTGCCAATGAGATTGCTCTAGCTTAGAGAACGAAAGCCTCCGTCTTCGGAGGATGTTGAGTAGTGGGATGGGAGCAGCTTCTGTGTGGAAATCTTCGGCAATCCGGAAGTAGGCTGCTTGGCACTTTTAAAACATTAATTTTTGCGCAGATAACATTTTTTTTTTAATTAATAATGTGCTCAACTTTTTTGCTAAATGCTCTAACGAATGAGCATTACTTTTATATATATGTGAGATCCACTTTAAAAGTCTAGACCACCTTCTAGCATCAATCCTTCAATATCGAATAATATGTTTTTCTCTTAAATCTACATACTTTATAATCTAAGAAATCATTAGTATGTATTAAAATATCAGGGCAATTATTAATCAAATATATGACTATGCACAGACACTCATAAAATAAGAAACAAACATGAGATGAGTCTGTCAAAAAATAAGGCCAAGTGACAAATTTCTGCACAACAGTCTCTGCAGCTAATTAATCACAGTAATACTTGAGTCCAATCAGCAACCACTGGGACACCAATGTTCCCTAAATACGTATTTATAGATGAACGACCAGAGCTAATACATTCAGTACAAGTGGGATCCTGAGTTTTTTTTCCAAATGCGTGATAGAACATTATTTTAACCCAACTAATGAGACAATTTCACAAATGTTACATACAACTGATGATAATAAACAAGATAACTCACTTCAGATGAATTAGACATGACACAAACATCTAAACACTTGCTCTTATTCATTAATTTTGAGTCCCTGAGAGGTATGTGTGGTGCAATGCATTAGATCCCTCTCAGGCACTCTGAAGGTTAAATGAACCTTTCTGGCACTCAAAGGGTTAAACGATATTTGCATCCGATTACCAGAAAATACTTGGGCATATTTAGCAAGACAAAAATGTCAGGGACAACACACTGCACCATATTTATGAAAGAAAAAACAATTCCATTGCATTGGATAGGGCAGTTTCTTTGATAAATACAATGCAATTATGTTGTTCAACAACTGCTCCACTTTTTTTACTGATTAACCCCTTTGTGACAGCCGCGTTCATACGCGGCTGTCACCTTAACGCCCGAGGAACATTTTTTTTTTTTTGCAAACGAGCCTGGAGTCTCCGAGCGGCGTGCAGCCGCATGGACACCCGGACTTCCGTGACTTGCCAGGTACGTCCTCTGTCACTAAGTGACAGTTTCTGTGGGACGTACCTGGTAAGTCATCTGTCGCTAAGGGGTTAATATGTCCCGCTGTTCACAGAAAGACATAATCTGCTTTTCCAGGTGCTTAACCTACTCATAACCTATCCTGCATGAAAGAACCCTTTCAGTGCCAGAGGGGTACGGAACGCATTGCGAATTAACAGCCTTATGCAGAAATCTAAAGAGGTGCAATTGTGGAGCAAACCAACTGCATCACAGAAGGAAAAACAATCATTTTAACCCATTGATGCTAGAGTGGTTTCCAGCACATTGTTTTCCTATGATTTGAAGATCCTGCTAGCATTCAGGGAGTTAAAGGGATAGTAATGTTTCACAAAAACAGCAGCTTCAATTAATCTTCATAGTATTTGGGAAAGTGTTATTTCAATACTGTCAGAGTTGTAGTTCAAGAGTAATTGAATGATAAAATATCCCCCTCCCGCCCCTTTTACCTAGTGTAAATCACCTCCCCTCAGATGTGGAATCTGGTTGCTTGACCAGACAGATCACAGCAAGGAACAACCTTCTTACTGTGAGAACAATGAAAACCCTGCCCCTTGACAAGATTTTCAGCTTTTTCCCTTATCTTAATTGAAGATTGTCCCTCTCTGCAGTCTACCTGGGCACCTCCCTTCTGATCTGGCTGAACAGTGTTACATCAGTAAAAGGGGCAGGAGGGGGATAATTTGTCATTGAATTACTCTTGAACTACAACTCTGACAGAATTGAAATAACACTCTCCAAAGTCCAAATACTATGATGATTAATCAGAGCTGCTTTTATTATGAAACATTACTATCCCTTTAAATTCCCATTTAAATCAGTGGAAATTTTGGCAATTATTGTTTGCTCAATGGTGCAGTTAGTATGTACAGAACTGCTCATCGTTTAGAAAGAAGCAACAGGGTCAGTATCCAAACCCTTGGCCGGCACTATTGGTGGGATGGAGATGGATAGGGGAAAGTATAGGATAAACTAATACAAATATTTATCACTTGGAAAGCATAAACTGAAAGCACAAATAGAATCATGCACTGTCCCCAGTAGTGGTCATGTAGTAGTCTCCTTAATATTCCCTTTGGTAGTCCTTAAAGGGATAGTAATGTTTCAAAATAAAAGCAGCTCCAATTAATGTTCATAGTATATGGGCCATGGAGAGTGTTATTTCAATACTGTCAGAGTTTTAGTTCAAGAGTAATTGAATGATAAAGTATCCCCCTCCCGCCCCTTTTACCTAGTGTAAGCCGCCTCCCCTCAGATGTGCAATCTGGTCTTAAGATCAGACAGTTCACAGCAACGGACAATATTCTCACTGTGAGAACAATGAAAATCCTCCCTCCGTTTTTTTTCCTTACGCTAATTGAACATTGTACCTCTCTGCAAGCCATCTGGACACCACCTTTCTGTTCTGAGGTGAGCAGTGTTACATGAGTAAAAGGGGCAGGATGGGGATACTTTATCACACAATTACTCTTGAACTATAACTCTGACAGCACTGAAATAACACTCTCCATGGCCCAAATACTGTGAAGATTAATTGGAGCTGCTTTCATTTTGAAACATTACTATCCCTTTAATGTCATATATTTATAATTGCTCCACCATTGTGTTGCAGCACATGTGCAAAAAAGAAGATGAGGGAAGGGGAGGACAGCACAAAAGTACCTGTAAGTGTAGTGTTTGATTAAGTTTATTATAAACATGAAAACAATTTTATTATAAACATGAAAACAATATATACTAAATATATAATGAACAATGAACACAGTGTCTATGATTAACCACAAGTTACAGTATCAAAACCATAAAACAGAAATTAGTGTAGTGTTACACATACACAATTATTATTAAAAAGTGCAAAGTGGAAAAATGAATACAATAAATATAGAAATAATTATAAAAAGGCCAGTATATCTGCATCTAGTAGTCAGTGGCTTGGAATGGATTTATATGGTGTAGCTAGAGAGTAATATATGCGGATATATCAAATATTTATACCACGATCAACATATAACACGGTAGGAGAGACAGGGACTAATGTGGATCCGAAGAGTGTGTCTACCTGCTTACAGACATAAATCTTTTCAGATTGCATTATATTATAAGACTCTACCTGGAGCCCATCTGGTGCAGATGGTCTCTTACTTGAAATAGATGGATAATTAGCTCATCAAATAAGCCATTCACTTAAATCTCAGTCCAGTATCCCTTCTCGATATAGACACTCCTGTATCTCCACTTCCCTACTGACGGTCTCTCTATCTCTGCTCCACGTTTCTGCTTGCCTCGTGGGGAACACTGATGATCAGTTGGATGATTTTTGGTGCTGAAACACGATGAACTGATGATCATCAGCATTCCCCATGAGGTAAGTGGAGATGTGGAGCAGAGACAGAGAGATTAACAACAGGGAAACGGAGAAGTAAAGATTGCTACACGAGTATTTACATCGAGAAGGGACAGTGGACTAAGATTTGAGTTACCAGCTTATTTGATGAGCTCATTATCCATCTATTTCAAGTGCTCAAACATCTGCATCATATATACTCCAGGTGGAGCCTTGTGTTATAATGCAGTCTGAAAAGATTAATGTCTTTAAGCTGATATACTCACTCTTCAGATCCACATCAGACACTATTGTACCTTCTTATATATTGATCACAATATACATATTAGATATATCAGGATATATTACTCTCTATTTACACCATATCAACCTGTTCCCAGCCACTAAGTACTACATACAAATTTAGTGGCTTTTTTATATTTATTATATTCAATTATTCACTTTGCTCTTTTTTAATGGTAATTGTATAAGTGTGATAAAGTAACTAGTTGCTGATTACAGATACTGTGTTCATTGAATATCTCTTTACATCCTCAAAATATATTGTTTTCATGTTCTGTGTTTATAATAGGGACTTAGAAGGACTTTTGCTCTGTCTTACCCTCCCCTCAACTACTCATCATTTGCACTCTGCATAAGGCTTAAAGTCCATTTCTCCACTTGACAATGCCCATTGGTTCAAAATGAGTTATCAGATTCCTTTCATTGCTTTAACAAAACCTTCATAGTCAAACACTGGACAAACACAACTGAGAAGGAAACTGATGATGTAATCTGTGTCATTACATGGAGGTTTGTCACACAGCATGCTAGGTCTGCAAACTTACTATTTATTGTAATTCCAAATTTCCAAAAGTATGACATTGTTTAATTTAATGCAGTTTACATTCACACTTTCTAGTTAGAGCTACGGAATGCAAATTCTGCAGAATACAAATTGACACTCAGAAAATTTAGTTTATACACCTATACAGACCAACCAGTTTTGTTTAAAGGGATAGTAATACTTCGTTTGATCTTTATTTTATTTTGCAGGCATTAAAAAAACATGAAGAACGATATAAGTCTTATCTCTCAAACCTTTATGGTTTAAGAGATATTCACAAGCAAAGTTCCCCCCTCCCGCTCCTTTTTCCTAGTGTAAGCCATCTCTTCTCAGATGTGAATCTGGTTGTAAGACCAGACAGATAACAGCAGGGGACAATCTTCTTTGTATGAAAACAATGAAAGCCCTTCCCCCCTTGACAAGTTTTTCAGCTTTTTCCCTTATCTTAATTGAAGATTGTCCCTCTCTGCAGTCTACCTGGGCACCTCCCTTCTGATCTGGCTGAACGGGGGGGGGGATACTATGCTTGTGAATATCTCTTAAACCATAAAGGTTTGAGAGATAAGACTTATATCGTTCTTCATGTTTTTTTAATGTCTACAAAATAAAGTAAAGATAAAATGAAGTATTACTATCCCTTTAAAGAGACACTTCCAACATAATGCACTAGGGATGCTTCTAACATCTGAGTGATTAATCTTCAATATGACTGCGAAAGATTTAAAGACATATGAAACAGAAAAAGAAAAAACAATAGGGGAGCTTTTTCAACAAAGTAAATTAGATAATCTCGTACTCACAACTGATGTTCTACCATTTAATGCATATACAACAGTCTAATGGCAAAAGGGGTTAATTTTGTACCTGCACAGGTACTTGGAGGGTTAACTGCAGTAATCCAATATATTCATATAGGAGTGATGAGCAACAGGTTAAAATATAACAATTTGTTTAATGTTAAAAATACAAAATAAAATACAAAATATAAACAACATTTCAACGTATCCACCAACGTGTTTTTGGATCCACAGATCCTTTCATCAGGTTGTCTGACTCTATAGTAACCATTAATCAAATTGTTGTATTTAAATCTGTTGCTGATTGCTCCTATTTGAACACACTGGATTCCTGCAGTTAACCCTTGGAGTACATATGCAGGGGCAGGATTAACCCCTGTTGCCATAAACCTGTTGTATATTCATCAACCGGTACAACTTCAATTGTGAGTACAAGATTATCTTATTAACTTTTTCTAAAAAAGCGCCCTGTTGTTTTTTCATTTTTCTGTTTCGTTTTCCTTATATTTTTGAAGGTTTGTGTTGGAGAGCAGCTGTCCAGACGTATATCTGTGTGGTGGGCAGTATCATATCCCCCGCTTGTTTATTTAGTCAGTAGACATCCAAGAGTGGCCACTTCCAAATGTGAGTGTAATATTTTACTCCCTATATGTTTATGTACAAGACTGTAATATTCCTATAGCACCTCCTCTGTTTTCTGTCTCTCTTCCTACTAAAGACGTATGGGATATTTGTCCATAACTACAAGCAATCGGTAAAGGCAGAACCTGCTCACTACAACTTGAAACTCCTGATTTTTTTGTTTAGATTACATGAGCCACAAATATATTGTAGAGATAAGAGAGATATGGCTTACCATCTCATTTAACCTCTTCACAATGCATTACAATTCTGGCACTCAAGAGGTTAACCCTTTGAGGGCCAGAGAGGTATCCAACATATTGCAATGCAATGCGTTGGATACCTCTCTGGCACTCAAAGTGTTAAAGCTTCTATACAGTCAACATGGCTGAATCAACTAATCTGGATATACTGTAGCTAACAACATTCATTCACGCCATCAGAATCCATTCAAACTATCTGTCTTTCTATTGTTTTAAGGGGGGCAGTGTGTCTTAGATGAAAATAAAATACTTTTCTTATTAAATTCAGCATTGAAGAGCTTACCCCTGACACTCCTGAGTAGCCTCCTAAACCTTTAAATGTACAGTTCATTTTTTCAAAAGTATGTATGATTTCTTCAGGGCCTATAAATTCCATCTACACTTTTTCCCTCCATTGAAAAAAATGTGCATAATGAGCTAAATGGGCTGGCTAGAATTTCAGCAGCTGACGTCACCAGGGCCGGAGAAATTGAGACTAAAGACTTTCCCTGTTGCCACAGCAATACAATAAGCTTGATAATCTGTTTTGTAATAATCTTTGTGAATATGAGAAGGAAGAGCAAAAATAAAATACAGATTTGATGCTATACTATATCTCAAATTTATACTAGCAGGTACTGCTCCTGTAAGTATTAACCACTGAACAGGGCATGTAAAATTCTCATTTTTCTTTCCCAGTTCGGTCCACTTCCCAACATTTTTATACTGACCATATAGAGGACTCTGAGGGAATGGAATCAATGTCAGAAGGCATACCAATCACCTGATGCTCATACTTTTAGGAACAAGTGGAACTTCCCACCACTGGAAGAAATTCATTGGAAAATAGGGCCTACACCTCCAACCTGCACTGGACCAGCTTGGTAGATTAAGGTCCATTAACTCAGCTTGCAGGGGAGACCTTCATCCTGTGGTCGATTGACGATGGCTGCAGGATATATATATATATATATATATATATATATATATATATATATATATATATATATATATATATATATATATATATAAATGTGGTAAACACTCACACAACAACCCTAAAATGGTTTTAAACTTTCATACCATATTGTTTTTAAATGAAATGTAAAAGGGAGCTATCACCCCTATATAAGACTAAAAAGTAAGTTTATAGAGCAACTAGCTGGAATACTATTGTCTTTTTTTTTTTTTTTTTTTTTTTTAAACTTCATTTTGGCCTAAATTAGACGTTTAAAGATTATCCTGTGCCTTCCTTCCGGACAGACTGCAGGTACAGCTCTGCACTGCAGTCTGTCACTCTTCCTCTGCTCCCCTCCCTTGATCCGGCCTCCTCCGGTGAAGGAGGATTTCTGCATGTAAGCTGGAGTGCTCTCTGGACAATACTTCCGATTTTATTGCTATTTGGTTCCAATCAAAATAGTTCTGTGTATGGGCACCCAGTCATTTTTCAGGCTGCAGGTCAGAGATACAGATCTTGAGTCAAGTGCCAACTTAAATGGATTGTAGGTCCTTGAATGGATTGTAAGGCCGCTTTCACACAGGTGACATTGTTGCAGACAGAAAACCACGAAAAAAAAATGCAAGAGTTGTAGACCACTCTGTCCTATAGGACATTTCACACAGGCAATAGTGCTAAAATTGCTTCAGAGACACGCAGCAGGCTGCAGCTTTCCACAGACAGTGACATAACACAGCTACAAATCTAAAGCATTTATTTCAGTGGAATTACACTGAAATTGCACAGAAATCACACAACTATTGTAGGTAGATTTGTTTCCCCTGAAATTGTATTGCTTCTATTTATTTTGAGAGAAAGGAATGCTGGGAAAACCTTGGCTACACTGTAACACTAAAACAGCCTAATGTTTGAGTTGCTACAAAAAAGGCAGACTACAAAGTCACCTATGTGAAAGGGCCCTAAGGGACAAAAGATGTTATCATACTTTTAACAAACAATTAGAAGTAGTCTACAAGACCGAGATCGAAAACAACTAAAAGTTTTTGTATAGATGTAACTAACTGCTGTTCGAAGGATATCTACCTAGACCCCTCCGGTTAAACAAATTAAAAGCCACTTATTCCTAGGGTACAATTACCATTTAACCCTTTGAGTGTTGGAGAGGTACGCAACGCATTGCTCTGCAATGCACTGCATACCCCTCCAGCACTCAATGGGTTTAGAAGAATCATAACATTAACAGACAATGAAGACAGATGTTGTAGCAAGAGGAACTTGAGTAATTCTGGAGCAAACCAACCTTACCATAGAAAGCAAATACAAATGCCCATTGATTTAAATGGAGATTGTAACCCTATGACTTGTACAGTGGTCTCCAACACATTGCAATATGTTGGAGAAATATCTAGCATTCAAGAGGTAAAAAGCCCAATTTAAACCATGAATGATACTGTGCAGTTGGTATGCTCCAGGATTACTACCGTTCTTTTTTAGGAGATTAACTTCAATATCTAAATATTTGTTCTGGGAAATGATTTTGCAGGAAAACTCAACCACTTTGGTCCATTTTCAGGAACTTGAGTAGGTGCAATTTTGGAGCAAAACAACTGCACTGTAGGGGAAAAAAAATTACCCAAATTCCTTTCCATTTAAATGTGACTTTTATCCTTTAAAGGGGAACTACCACCCCTCAACAACTTAAGCTTGAGTGGATGTTCATCTGGCGACTAGCTGCTTAGTAGCGCTAGTCGCCAGAAATCTTACCCGGTTCTGCAGATATCGGCGTTTTGCCGATGGTGACAGGAGCAGGAAGCACGGACGTCTCGTCACAGTGACGTCCGTGCGCCTGCTCTGTCAGTCCCTTTCGGAGCCAAATGGCTCCAAAAGGGACTGACAGAGCAGGCGCACGGACGTCACTGTGACGAGACGTCCGTGCTTCCTGCTCCTGTCACCATCGGCAAAACGCCGATATCTGCAGAACCGGGTAAGATTTCTGGCGACTAGCGCTACTAAGCAGCTAGTCGCCAGATGAACATCCACTCAAGCTTAAGTTGTTGAGGGGTGGTAGTTCCCCTTTAAGTGCCAGAAGGGTGTCCAACGTATTGCAAAAGCAATGCATTAGTCACTCCTCTTACAGTCAATGGGTTAACCCCTTCAAAATCAGAGAGGTTGTCAAAGCATTTCTTTCTAATGAGATGGAGACCGTTCTAATCTTCAAGAGTTTAAAAGACCCAGTTAAAAGATTTGGGAGATTTCATTTGTTCCATATTGTACAGCTGGTTTGCTCCAGAATTGCACTACTTCCTATTGCTTTACCTATTAAATCTCTCACATCATATTTTAAAGGGAAATACATTGTTAGAGAATATAGATATATAGATAGACAGACAGACAGGTAGATAGATAGATAGATAGATAGATAGATAGATAGATAGATAGATAGATAGATAGATAGATAGATAATAGAGCTAGATAGATATATAGATAAGAGATAATAGTTAGATATATAGCTAGATAGATATACCTAGATAGATAGTAGATAGATAGATGATAGATAGATAGATAGATAGATAGATAGATAGATGATAGACAGATGATATATAGATCCAATTGTACAGAGCTGCGATCCGAATATCGAAATATCTTTGCCCGCTTAGACATCTATACCTCTCTGCAGTTGGAGTGTGCTATCCCTTAGCCAATAAAGATTCTCTCCCATGTGATGTAGGCAGGTTTGTCCCATAAGGTAAAGATCTTCTAAGCGGGCAAAGATATTTGGATGTTCGGATCGGCAGGTAGATACTTGCAGGCAGGACTCAACCTTTAAGCTGAGTTGTCCCCCAGTCTCTCGATCTTGACTCCAGTAATCGGTTATTTACATTTAAAATTAGTGAACCCTTTCAGGGCCAGAACATGGACAGAGCTGGCCAGCAAGACCGCGATGCGCCCTTTCAGTAGGCGACCTGAGAATCTTGCCCTGTCATGCAGTGCGAGATTTTCATGTCACCATTTAAATCATTGCGCCAAAGTTAATATGTTATTTGGTTGCAAGCTCTTTCACGTGCGACCTTTTAAAACGATACCATAATAAAGTATCTTACAGCAGTGAGAGTTCCTTGTTTCTGTCAGCATTTTTTTATATTTTTAATTACTATTACCTTCCCTTTACCAAAAGTAGCACTTTATCTCTGTGCCAGAGGCCTGGACACAGGCAACAATGTGTTTTCCTCCCAACTGTATGAAATAAAAATAGCTTAGGGCAAGTCTGAAGAGTAAAATGTCTTAAATGTGAAACGGAAATAATAATGGACAATAATCAAGCTCTGAGAGAGATAATTATACTGATGTACTAAGAACTGGGTGATAAAGGTGTGATAAAGTGGAGATAAATTCTGCAGTGTGACAAATTGTGCAATACCAATGTTATTCACGTGAGCCTGTGTGCTAAGATTGCTCCAGCTTGCGACATGCCAGTGCATATGCTCCATAGAATAACATAGGAAATAAAGCGTTCATATTAACCCTTTCAGTGCCAGAGGGGTACGGAACCCCCTCTGGCACTCAAATGGTTAACCCTCTGAGTGAGAAAGGAGTTCACAACGCATTGCAAAGCAATGCATTGCATTTGGTTAAATCACAGGTGACAAATATTTGGAGTTTTTAAAGGGATAGAAATATTTAAATTTACATTTATTTAATATTGTAGGCATAAAAACAATACAAAATAAGGCTTATCTCTCAAACCTTTATGGTTTGAGAGATACGCCTTGCTAAAATTATCTCTTTAGTGCGATCGTGACATTAATACTTCATTGGAATGGTCTACAAAGTGTGCCTGGTTTGCAGGCACACTTTGTAGACCATTCCAGTGAAGTATTAATGTTGAGATTGTGTGTTTTCCCCTCTGCTGAAGATCCTACTTCCGGTCAAACTACTGGATTCTGCAGCTGTCAGCTAGAGTGCTGACTCCTCTCACGAGGTAACTTTAGCGAGGTGTATCTCTCAAACCATAAAGCTTTGAGAGATAAGCCTTACATCGTTTTTATATATTTTTTTATGCCTACAATATTAAATTAATGTAAATTTAAGTACTACAATCCCTTTAACTCACTGGGGTGAAATTCATCCAAATGTGGTAAATGCAGCGTATCAAATACACTGCTCTTCGCCAGTACTTCCCTGCAATCACTGATGGATACCTTTGGATAGCTCATCAATAATTTATCATATTTCCCTGCCTTGCATATGCGAAGTAGGGAAAATTGAATAAATGGAGCCAATATACCCACACATACGCACTCAGTAAATCTGTATGCATGTGTTTGCCCCATAAATTGTCATGGGATCTGACACATTGAAGCTGAAGGATGACATTAACAGACCTATCTGGCCATCGCTTATTGATGAATAAGTGATGGCCAGATACAATCCAGCAATTGCTGAATGGGCGAATGGTTAATACGCAAATGAAACCTCTGATTTCCTTGCACATTGAGCCATTCGCACTTTGATGAATTCTAGACTAAATGAAGGAGAGGTTTCAAACTAATAGACTAATAGGAATTTTGATAATTTATCTTTGTCCCCTGTGTTACAGTTGGTTTACTCCAGAACTACTCCAGTTGTTAGTATATCAGTCACAATGTCATAGAGAATACTTTTGGTATGTAAGATAATCAAGAGCTCCAAAACAGCTTCCTTTAAATTGTGATGATTTGAACCTGTCAACCCCAGACTGCACAATTGCTACAAACTGACATTAAAGACATCCCCGCAATCCCTTCAGCATCTATCAAATGAAATGCAGATTACACATGTTCTAGAAGTACTGTCCAGTTTAACATTATTAGGAGTTGCATGAATCTAATTTGCAAATGTTTGTCTGTACAATATTGACATAAATAGGCTGTTGCTGCGTATGAGGTTACTCATCTAAACTATTATTCAGACGTAGCTTCCCTTGGAAATTTGCTTGTCACTCACCGTAAAAACCATAATTTATTCACAACAAGTCTACAGATTAAAAGTACAAAATGTGTCAGCTGGTTTAGCTGGTATTTAAATAGAAGCAATATTTAACAAAGTGACATTTAGCAGAAGAATGTATATGTAGTTAGGGCTAAAAACATTAGTTTGTGTAGTTATAGAAATATTGATATGTTAAATGGATGACATCTCAGAAAGTATAATTTATAGAAATTGCTCCTTTCGCCTCTCTAAAGATAACCTACAAAGGCAAGGACAAACACGAAAAAATAAATACAATGAAATACAAAACATAATTTACATATTCACTATTTACCAAAAAAAAATATCATGCTGAAGCAGCAAATTAGATATGTTCTGTTTATAAACTGTGAACACTAGTAAAATAAAATAAGTTTCTCATGAAAATAAATACAATAGAATAATATCAACAAAAATGTTTCCAGCTTGCTGTAGCCTTGTTTTTTTTGCAAGTTATCACAGTTACGCAAACAGTTCTGCATTGTTGATTGCTACCTGTTTCAATGACTTCTTTTGCCATGCATAGCCATTGTTGAGTTCAGGGGTATAACCAATTGGCAGCCCATGTCAACATCAGCTAATGTTACTATGGCCGTCACAGTTCTAGATTCCATTACAGTTGATGATTTGTTCTATCTAACAGATCTTAAGGCTATTGGTTAGCCTGGAGTTGTGGGCGGACCAGGAGATACCTCTTAACGGCCGCCAGAAGCGTGGTGATGACGCTTCTTTGGGCGCCGAGTCCCATCCTTTGCGAGATCCCTCCCAATTTTTTATTTTTTTTTCCATTGGGCCCTCTCAGCAGGCCTGGTTTACGATGGCTAGGAGCACACTTCAACCCCTTATTTGTAGCATCGAGAGGTCGTCCACAAATTACCTTTTAAATCTATGGGGAAATTGGTAGATAACATCTTTGATAAACTTATAAATTACAATGGAATCCAGGCCATAGTCGGTATCATTGTGATGGGCTCTCAATGACTCAAACGACTGTATGAACAATCTGTACAATGTCCCTGCAGGCCACCACACAGATCAGCTCTACTTCCTTAAAGCGAAACTACCACCCCTTACACACATAGCCCCAAATAATTACCCATCTGGCGATTAGCTGCTCAGTAGCGCTAGTCGCTAGAATTATTACCGCATTACTGAGAATTGTACACTGCTCCCAGACCGACAGGCAGGAAACAGCACAGACATCTTCCCATAGTAACGTCTGCGCGCTTGTGCTGTCAGTCCCTTTTGGAGGCGAATGGCTCCTAGCAATGCCTCCTAGAGCAGGCGTGCAGACGTCACTATTGAAAAATGTCTGCGCTGTTTCCTGCCGGTCAGTCCGGGAGTAGTATAATTCTCATTAACGTCGTAATAATTCTGGCGACAATTGCTCTGAGCAGCTAGTCACCAGATGGGTAATTATTTGGGGCCATGTTTGTAAGGGGTGTTAGTTCTGCTTTAAGTTCTGTGTGTTGAACACAGTAAAGAGTCATTACGCTGCATCACACACTAGTTTCCTATATGAACAGCACAGTAGATGGACATTTGTATACTTTTGGGTGCTTAACACAGTGAGAGAATTACTGCATTAATGTTGCCTGTGTGAACATAGCCCAGCCTCTAGAAGCTTGAGATGTCTTCTATGTATTGTTTCAACAATGTGCTGAGGATGTCTCTAGTACACAAGGGTTAATTTAGTTTAAAGGTGGGTTGTCCTACTCAACTCCTCAAGTTGTAGTAAGCCATAATTTAAGGACATCCTTGATTGAGCTGTGTCAGTCAACATGACAGGACTATTAATTAACTCACCTATGATTAAAAACAAATCAACATCTGAAAATTAAAATTTGGTCATATACTTGTAATATTTTATACTCCCTGTCAGAATCTCCATGTTATTTCTTTGATTCTAGTTCTCTACAGTATAATAGTTGACTTGCTTTTCCAGTACAGGTATAGAAAGTGTTACTCTTGTTCTATATTGATTGAATACACTTGTCTTTATAAGTAACAAGATTAAAGGCAGTTAATTTATCACAATCAATACACACCCCTGTAGGTATTCTGAGCAGCTGTTATCTTATGTCTCACAGTTTACAGACATTATAGCACTATTGCTTCTAAGATACCTATCAAGCTTCCTTAAACAAACATGGGTTGCAAGGCCTGTGCAACGCTTGCACATTAGCACCAAATAATTATTTTTATTTATGTCAGCTTAGCATGTAGCAATTATTAAAGATATATAATTGACATATACTACAGTTCTTGGCAGTACAGCATACTTTGAAACAGTCACTTATTTTTATAGGTAGTTTTTTCTTTAATAAAAATTAAGTAACATTCATCTAGCTCCTAACTCAAGCTAAGAAACTAAATATATTGAAATTGATTTCCACATTCATTTTGATCTTTTCAAATTTTCCTAATACTTTCATGAATTAACCTTTTGAGTGTCAGAGAGGTACCCAATGCATTAGGTGCACTGGATACATCTTCAGCACTCAAAGGGAAATGTCTCTAAAGGGACCCTATTATTAAAAACAACTTTGATTATTTTTAAAGATTTTCCATAATCACCTATATGTTAGAGTAGTCATTTATTTTATTATAGGTTAGTTTTCGAGTTTAGATTTACAGATTTGCTAATTAACCCTTTGAGTGTCAGTGAAGTTTTCAAAGCATTGCATTGCAATGTGCTGGATATGTCTTTGGCACTCAAAAATAATTACTTTATTGGAAAGGTCTACACAGTGTGCCTGGTTTGCAAGCACACTTTGTAGACCGTTCCAATTAAGTAATTCTTTTTAAATAATGCAATTTCGGCTCTGCTGAAGAGCCTCCTCGAGTCTCCTGCTGTCAGCCTTACAGCTGACATCAAGAGAAGGGGAGGGAGGGGGAACTTTCAGTGCGAGTATCTCTCAAACCATAGCAGTTTGAGAGATGGGATTTGCTGTAAATATTTTTTTTCCAGCTACAAAACGAGAAGATCTTTTTATGGGACATTACTGTCCCTTTAAGGCATACAGGTACTTCCTGTCTTGGTCCTACATTGACTTCCCACTCAATGACACTTAACCCTTTGAATGGCAGAGGGGTACGCAATGCATTGCAAAGCAACGCATGGCATACCCCTCTGGCACTCAAAGGGTTAATACTTTCAGTGCTAGTGGAGACAATAATACACTCATGAATAGTGTCAGTGTCTAGGATAGATAAAGTAGGACCAACACAGCAAGCGCCTGCATGATATGTATTTTCTAATGAAAAAAATGGCTAAATTGGCACAGTAGTCATTTTAAAACCTCTGTCAAACTCACCTAATTTTTTTTAGGTGATAGGGTCTCTTTAAGAATAGAATTTAAAGTGCTCAATGAGCCTAAAATGTTATGGATACATTTGCTTTAACCTTTTGAGTGACAGAGTGGTACGCAACGCATTGCGCTGCATACCGCTCTGGCACTCAAAGGGTTAATACTTTTAGGGAAAAAAATGCCATATCAACATGCCTAAAGAAAAGCTTCTTATTAACAGGTCACCAAAACGTACACAATTGCTGGCGAAGCCCATTTTCTGAGCTGGGATGTAGGATTATTAATCATGTGGCTGCAATTTGGGGTATGCATTAGAGTGAATTATCACTTTACTGCATACTGTCCTACAAACGCTACCATCGTTATGACTTTATTCCTTTGCGCGCCAGAGAGGTAACCAACAACTGGATAACGCTCTGGTGCACAAAGGATTAATGAGAACAAGCCACAAAAGCCTCCAATATAGCATGAACAGGAAAATGGAGAATAATTACGTAACGTTCCTCTATGCTTTTTTGTAGTACATGGCATCAAACACACTTCCTGCTGCCCTCCCCTAAATAGCATACCAGCGAGAACCATTTCGACATAAGCATCTCTAGCTAACCAGTGGGTTCAAATAAATAAATACATCCTTATAATAATAATAATGCATGATCTGTATAGGTTCTTTAATAGAAATACCCATAATAATAGTAAAGGAGAAGAAGAAATTAAAAATATATAATTTACCCTATTGCCCATTAACAAACCAAACAGGCTGATTTACTAAGTAGACCTGGGGGGAGACGTGCTAAGGTGTGATGAACAGGTGATATAGTAGAGATAGGTTCTCCAGTGGTATCACTTCTCCAATTACTATATAATTAAATGGACCCAATGAACTAAGATATCACTCACTTGAGAAATCTTAGTGTATAGGCTCCGTAGAATAACATAGAAATTGGAGAAGCGATATCACTGGAGAAGTCACCTCCACTTTATCACCTCTTTATCACACCTTAATACAGGGCTGTCCAGGTTCAGTCCTCAAGGGCCCCCAACAGGCCAGGATGTAAGAATTTCCATGATTAAGCACAGGAGAGTTAATCAGTGGATCATTCATTGTGAGACTCACCTGGGCTTAATCAGAGAAATCCTTACACATTGGCCTGTTGGTGCCCCTTGAGGACTGAACTTGGACAGTGCATCTCCCCCAGGAGTGATTTAGGAGCAAACCAACTGCACCATAAGAAATAAATAAAAAGTTCAATTGACTTATAGGGGATCTATCACCCCTATACAAGTTTGTCTAAAAAGTTAGTTAAGTTATATAGCAGAAAGCCTAAAGGGTATCTATCACCCTATACAAGTTTGTCTAAAAAGTTAGTTAAGTTATATAGCAGAAAGCCTCTGTCATCAGAGGAGGCTGGATAGAGGGAGCAGAGGCAGAGTGACAGACTGCGGTACAGAGCAGGTAACCGCAGTCTGTCTACAGGTAGGCAACATGATAATGTTTAAACAGTGAATTATGGCCAAGTAATGATTTTAAAAAGGAAATGAATACATTATTCCACCTAGTCACTATATAACCTAACTTTTAAGAGAAGCTTGTATAGGGTTGATAGATCCCCTTTAAATGGCGATTTTAACCCCCTTGAATGCTAGAGAGGTCTACAAACCTCACTAGCATTCAAAGGGTCAGATGCCCCAAATGAAGCAATGGAGGGGGGATTTTCATTTGTTCCCTCTGGTGAATTTGATTTGGTCCATATTGGCTCCAGCTCTACTTAGCACCTCAGCCTCAAGGTGTGGAACACTTAGTCCAGGGGTGTCCAATTTCAGTCATCAAGGGCTACCAACAGTCCAAAATATATGCGTTGCGTACCCCTCTGTCACTCAAAAGGTTAACACCTTAAGGACTCATGACGGTCCTGTTCCGTCATGGGTTGTTATACACTTAACGACCCATGACGGAACTGGACCGTCATGGAATTCCGGAACTCAGCCGCAAAAAAAAAAAAAATGCTCCGTGGTCCTTAACGGACCGCACGGTGCATGTGCGGCCCGTCGTTAAGGGGTTAAGGATCTCCCTGTTCGAGGACACGTGGGCCAATCAAAACAAATGAGTCACTGAATACGCATAGGTAAATCCTTAAAGGGATAGTAATACTTTATTATTACTATCCCCCATATTGTACATATTTGTCAAATAATGTAATAGCCCCCAGGTTCATCTCTCAAACCTTTATGGTTTGAGAGATAACTGACGGCAAAGTTCCCCCTCCCTCCCCCTTCCCTGAAGTCAGAGTTGTGCTGACTGCAGGGATTTCCGGTCTGACTTTCATCAGGCGGCTCTGCAGCAGAGCCACGATTGCGTTAGTGACAAAGAATTATTTAACTGAAACGGTCTTCTCCATGTGCTTGCAAACCAATCACACGTAGAAGACCGTTTCAGTGAAATAATTATTTTTCACTAACAGGATCTCGGCTCAGCTGCAGAGCCACAAGTCTGTCGTACGAAAGACTTCCCCAGCAGTCAGCACAAAGATGACTTCAGGGAAGGGGGGACTTTGCCTTTGGTTATCTCTCAAACTACAAACGTTTGAGAGATGAACATGGGGGCTATTACATTATTTTACAAATATGTACATTATGGGGGATAGTAATAATAAAGTATTACTATCCCTTTAAATCCTGGCCTGTCGGTAGCCCTTGAGGACTGAACTTGTACCTAGTCTAACATGCAAATAAACCATTTTATGTTTCTGACTGTTTAGAACGACTCATTTTATTTTCACTAATGTTAAAAATAAATACAGCACTTATACACTCATGGACATTAAAATAAATAGTTCTCTAGCAATAAACGGCTGAAAACGACATTTCTCTAACATGGCTGTCAGCTAATTATATCCTCATGTTGTGCACAGAAGCCTGAAACAAGCACTTGCTGTATCTAATTGTTAGAAGTGCAAAATTTCTTCCTATTTATCTGGAAATTTGACTTCATTTTGCCCTCTCATTTTTATTCCTTCCTTTTTTTTCTGCTAAGCATTATTATGGGCAAAAGGTTCTTTCAAAATTGGTGAAAATCCGAGTAAAATAGAACAGGATAATTCTTTATTCTGTCCTTTTGGGAAAACAGCCTTCTACTACTTTAATGCATTCTAACTCTCCCTGCCTAAGGCTGGTTCTGTATCCCAATCTCTCTCCAGAAACCAGTTCACCTACCCTACCACTGCTTATCTTTGTTTTCTGTTTAGCAGAAAAATTGCTTTTATAAGCCAGAGTTTTATAGAGGCATCAATCCTTTCTGTGTCAGAACTTAACCACTGCTTGTGTCCAGACTTTGCACAATGGCAAACATTAAAAAAATTATGTTAAACCCACTCTCACAATTCTTGTACACAGATTATTTTACATCCTGCTGATAAATAGCGTGTGGCAAAGCATTTATTTACCCATTTATTCTAAGGTTGCATAGTGCAGGATATTTCTATTTATTTTCTCTAAGAGCCAAGAGACAAATACAAATCCCCCAAATCCCTAATGATTTAAATGGGGCTTCAAATCCTTTAACTCCTTATGGACTGGCCGTGCATGCATGCGGCCGTCACTTAAGGACCAGGGACCATTTTTTTTTTTTTCAGAATCCAATTCTGGACCCCCCCCCCCGGGACATTATCACCAAAATGAAAAAAAGCTCAAATCCATTAACCCCTTAAGGACTGAACTTAAAGACCACGGAGCATTTTTTTTTTGTCTAATAGGAATCAGATCCCCGAACTGTGTGCATTCATCGGGACACCTGAATTCCATGACATACATATACATCATGGGTCCTTTAGACATGTTCACTCCATGACATACATGTACATCCTTGGTCCATAAGGGGTTAAAATATTATGTGCTCCTAGACAGCATTTTCAGGTTGTTTTCCTTTAGTGAGAAGTTAAAAAAACATTTTAAAATAAAACATACAAGAGACGACTTTTTTACGTTTTTTATCAGGCCTATTAACCCATTAATCAATGCACTGCATAGCCCTCTGGCATTCAAAGGGTTGAAAAACTGATAAAATCATTAAGAATGATAATTGTTTTAACCCCTTAAGGACCAGTGGTCCTGGGACGTTTCCGTCCCATAAAGACCGCTTTGATCCTTGCCGACGTGCCGGTACACGTGACCTGTTGTGTGTATCGGCACTCCGCTTTGGGGCCTAAAAGAGATCACTCCAGTCTTGGAACGGTCAATTTTAGGCCCCATTTTGACTTACAGAACTCCCGGTTGAGAACTGTAAGTAAAAAGTGTGTGACGTACTATGACCGTCATCGGTTCTTAAGTATTTAAGGACCGTGACTGTCATAGTACGTCACGTACTTCTTAAGGGGTTAAGATTACAACCCACCCAATTCATTTCATTGACACTCGTACCTCTTACTTGTCTATCTAAATCATATAGTAGGGCTGTAAGGATTTCCCTGATTAAGCACAGGTGAGTCAATCAGTGACTCATTCGTTTTTTGATTGACACCTGTGCTCAAACAGGGAAATCCTTAAGTTCCAGTCTGTTGGTGGACCTTGAGGACTGAACTTGGACAGCCCTGACCTAAATCATACCATACATTGCCCTTGCCGCTTATATAAAGACAAGGCGACTGGTCATTCACAGAAAAAGCATGTTTATATTATTATTATTATTATTATTATTATTATTATTATATATTATTATATTAAATATATTTTTGGGAGTTACTGACCTAGTACATCATGATAGTTACATGATATTTAACCCTTTGAGTGCCAGAGGAGTCCTGCATTGGCCACCCCTTTGGCACTCTGATGGTTAAAAGGGTATGAACTCTATTCTTTTTTTATGAGACCATTTCTCTTTAATGCTAGAGAGTTCTCTAATGTTTTGATTCATGCTGTGTTGGAAACCATTAAAGCATTCGATGGGTTAAAGGCAGGTATGTGCACAATCTTCTTCTGTGAGAAGAAACTGACTTGTGGAAGATGCCGCTGCAAGGCCCATTTCCTCAAACTTCTTCCTTGCAAAGTGCGAGTGTGTGTGCAAGCATTTGTGCATATATGTGTAATGACGTGAGCTTGCATCGAAGGGGTCCACCTCTGGATTACCCTTCACTCTTATGGTGACCCCGTAAGAGTATTCAGAATGCATATCTAAAATGTGAGCGGCTCTGAGGACGAATAAACAGTACAGTCCTCACTCTGAGGACAAACAGACTGTTCTAAGGCTAGTCACCGCTCAGAAGCATCACGTTTTAGCTTTCTAGTGGTATTACAAAGGAGAAATTTCCACATACATATTAGACTATCACACCCGCATTGAAAAGAATACACACCTCCCCAGGGCCACTAGAGAATATGCATATAATTAAAGTACATAAAATGTGTTTTGATAAAATGTTTATCCTAACAGTGAACACTTTATAAGTCTTAAACTACCTTAGTTTTCATTGGTGGTTTCACAAGTCATTACATGCTGTGGGAAGATTTATAGGTGACATCACGCACCTTGCACACACTGAGAAAGGGTGCAGGAGTAACAAGCCATTCTAATGTGTGCTCACAGCAGTGCGAGGCTAGACCAAGCTGCCCCAGTCTACTTCTAAAAAGATGCTACTTCATGCTACTTCCAAAAGACGTTAGAATGGCTCATTTCTCTTGCTTGGTATAAGTTATGTTTGTGATGTGATTCGGAACCAACTTTCCAAACAGACACAAGTGAGGGTACAGGGGCAGAAGCCTACTAATCTAACAGCTCAAGTTGGAGGTGGAGAATTAAGCTTCTTCATCCCTAGGAAGCTGTAAGAAAGAGAAAACAATAAAGGTTAACTCTTTGAGTGCCAGAGGGGGGTTTCACTTTTAAAAAGTTGCACGCAAAACAGTGTGCAAGCACATGACACATTAACCATGTCGCCATGATAGAAATAGCACGAGATTCTCATGTCGCCTACTTAACGGTCGCATACCTTTAACCGTGCATAGGTGTTTATTTATCCTATATGGTGAGATGGCTTGCCCCAGAATTGCTCTGATTGTAAGGCATCAGCCCCAGTGACATGAGGTCACAAGGACATGGCAATGGGATGCAAGAGAGTATTTCCCCAGTAATTGTCAGTGTTATTGTTTCACAGTCACATGCCTGCAGCCCGAATTAACACTTTACTAGCCAGCTTCTGACCTGGATAAATTGTGACCCACAGTTTGTCCTCCGACTCGCTACCTCTCTTCAGTACCCACTTGACAACGTGGCCTGAATCTGCTTACTTGTCTGCCGATCCTGCTTTGTCGCTCTCTGGTTTTGTATCCATACTATGGCTCTCTTGACTTCTTGTGAAGGGTTGGTTCCTGCTTTTGACCAATCTCCAGAGTTGCCACCTCTGCGGGCTGAGAATCACAGAAGATCCGCTCCCGGCTACCGTCAGACAAGTAAGCAGGGTCAGGCCGAGTCGTCATGAAGTGCAAGATTTTTTTATCATGGCGACATGGATAATGTGTCATGTGGTCACACGCTTTTTTGCAGAGCAATGCGTTGAGTGACCTTCTGGCACTCAAAGGGTTAAAAGACTGTACTGGCAGCTATAATACAGGCAAAGTATTAAAGCAACACTAGCTTTATTAGCTGATATGGTATGGGAGTATGAATATCTCTTTAGTAGACTGAAGATCGGCTTATCTGCAGAAGGTGTAGTGTTACATTGTATCACTATACCTACTTCCACAGTTCCTGACAGCAGCTCTGTAGCAATTGCCAAGCACGTAAAAGTGCAGAAAAAAAAATGGCGAAGAAAATGTAGAAAAATAATAAAAAGGACAGGCAACTTGACTTAATATATGCACTTGAAAAAAACACAAAAACAAAAAGGAAACTATCTATTTACATCAATGGAAATACTTATTTCTCCTCTATGTTGCAGTTAATTTACTATAGAATTGCTTAGCTTTTTTTTTTTTTTTTTTAACCCTTTGAGTACCAGAGGGATATGCAACACAATGTAACACAATGTGGCATTCAAAGGGTTAAATATATGGCCCTTAGAGAAAAATAATTATGACTATACTGCAGTATGCAGCCTTAACATAAATGGATAAAGCAATACCTTTGCCACATGCTATTTATCAGCAGGATGTAAAATAATCTGCAAATAGGAGTTGTGAGTGTGGGTGTAATGTGGAAATACACTTTCATATTTACCCACGATGCTTAAACACTTCTACCACTGTTTTGTGAAAACACATGCATCTGTATTGCTGTCATATTTATAGATGCAACATATTTCCAGTATAAGCTATTAGATGACCAGTTGGATTGGATTCTGAACAGTACAAATGACCTACTGAACCTCACACACATACACACCTAATATGCAGTAGCCATAAACCTACTCACCCAAGAAATGTCACATACTGAATCATAACAACCGCAAAACACTCTCCTGTTCATTGCAAAAGCCAGCAGAAACTAAAAGGCACAAATATTGTATTCTGGAAGACTGAAATACAGTTAACCCATTACGGATCTATTTTGTACCAATAAAAGGATCTTAGGGCCACCACCAAATTAGAGGTGCATTTCAGCAACAAATTAACTGCACTGTGATGGAAATAAAAATCCACACCGATTTAAAAGTGGCTTTTTTTATGTATACATAACTGCTGTATAAAACATTCCTACCTACAGTAAAAAATAACTGAGTCACTTTTTTAAAGGGGATGTCTCACCCCTATACAAGTTAGCCTTAATAGTGTGTATAGTGAATGTGTGTAAACGTGTATTCATTTATTTTTTAAAGCTCTGTTTTGTCAAAATTTCAGTAATAAAAGCTGCCCTGCCCCTACTTCCGCATAGACACACACTAACTATTAAAGTTAACTTGTATAGGGGTGATACATCCCCTGTAAAAAGATCCCCTTACTGCCCCTTAGAGCTGCAATCCGGTCCTGGGACCGGATGGATGCAGCGAGAGACAAACTTAAAGTAATAATACTTAAAATGTAAAAAAAAATTATATTGTAGGGTTTATCCCCCTGAGTAAAACAAGGGTACTCCCACTGCTGAGAGGTGTTTTATTCAAACGTTATTACAGCTCAAAGCTGAATTTTTTAGGTGCAGTATCACAGTGGCCTGAAAATGTACAGTGGCGCTATAGCTACACCATCCTATGGAGATTTATGTTCCTGGGACTGTAAAATTTCAGGCCACTGTGATACTGCACTTAAAAAAATTCAGATTTGAGCTGTAATAACTTTTGAATAAAATACCTTTCAGCAGTGGGAGTACCTTTGTTTTACTCAGGGGGATAAACCATACAACATATATTTTTTCACGTAATAAATATTACTATCCCTTTAAGTCAGTAAGTATAAGAAAAACCCTGCACCCCCTTGACAAAGAAGGGCAGGATTTTCCTTTTGCATACTGAAGATTGTCCCTCGCCGCTTTCCATCCGGACCACAGTTAGAGGAAACGTGACGCTGCCAGAAGGGGAGGGAGGGGGATCTTTTCACATTTAATATTTTTTGAACTACATAACGGTTGTTAAACATAGCACAATGTGTTAGGTTTACAATAGAGAAGACTCTGAGATCTACTTTATTGCAGACACTGCTATCCCTTTAAATTAAGGACAATAGGAGTGCACAACACATTGCAAAGTAATACACTGTGCCCTAATCTTGTCCGTAAGGGGTTAAGAGCACTATTCTTTCTAAAATGCATGCAAAATACTAAAAACTGCCCCCGCCAAAGACCCACATCACCATATGATTGCTGACACCCTATAAATACAAATTATTACATTGGGCTTGTAAAAATCTACATGACTCCTATGGACAATTTTAAACTATTGACATAACTGTCATTATTAGAAACAGATTTTGCAGCACTCGTCATCTTTAAATGATTATGGGACGGTATAATATGACTTTACGTAAGGGGAAAAGAGAAACCGAAGATTAAATCAAATGCAGATTTCATTTGTATTAGAAAATACCTTGAATATTATTTTTATTTAATTTTTTCAAAGCGAACAGAAGAGACCTTGGGTCTTACTCATCAAGTTAACCCTTTGCGTGCCAGAGGGGTACGGAATGCACTGCAAAGCAATGCATTCCGTACCCCTCTGACACGCAAAGGGTTAAAGAGGTGCAACACTGATCCATAGGGGGGTAAAAAAATTCCCATTGATTCAAATGGGCTTTAGACCTTTAACCCCTTAAGGACCGGGCACGTGGCCGGCACTTAAGGATCACAGACTTTTTTTTTTTTGTGAATCCAAATCAATGTTCCCTGGGGAGCCCTGAAATCCATGATAGTCCTTATCGCATGTTGGACCCATGATGTGCCAGGACCGTCATTGGTCCACAGGGGTTAACCTTTTGAGTGACAATACTCCTCTGGTACTCAGAGGGTTAAATCCCTTGACTGCAAACAGACTGTGAAGAAGTGCACTGGAGACCTCTTGAGCATTCAAGGGGGTTCCAAAACCCCATTTAAGCCACCTGGACTTTGCAGAATTTTCATTTTAACCCTACAGTGCAGTTGGACAACTTTGACTTGATGTAAGGCCCTTTAGGACTTGTGCATAAAAGAAAGGTGGCATAACTCTGGAGCAAACCAAATAAACTACATGGGAAAAAGAAAAATTCCTCAAATTCCCATTGATTTAGATGAGTTATTTTAAAGGGACACTAATGTCCCAAAAAATAATTTATAGTTTTGTAGAGCTGAAACTAATAAACTAAGTGCAACAAACCCTATCTCTCAAACCGTTATAGTTTGAGAAATATAGAGATTCAAAGTTCCCCCCTCCCTGCCCTTTTCCTGACATCAGCGTCTAACTGACAGAAGAATATCACTGTCCGGGGACCAGCAGGCGGCTCTGCAGCACAGCTGGAATCGCGTTACTTAAAAAGAATTCATTAGACTTGTGCATGGCAAAAATTTTCGGTAAAATTCAATTTCGGACAATTTTTGTTTTTTCAATTTTGAGGATCCGAATTTAGTACCGGACCTGTTTGACTCAGACGAAATTTGTCAATAGTCCGAATTATTCGGTCAAATTTTAAAAATTTTTTAAATATTCAATAAAAAATTAAAATTAAACAAATCAAAATAAAAAATACATTAAACTACATTAATAATAATATTAAAACTCTAATGAGACAGGAAGGGCTATTTTATAAAACCCTACACACTTATATATGTATATGTCACATCAAATTAAAGCTCTTTAATTTTATATATATATATATATATATATATATATATATATATATGTGTGTGTTTTTGCAATAAATGAGAAACATAGGAATTATGGTTGAACACACACATAGTAAAAATGGCAAAATTGCTTGTGTCCTTATGTGGTTAATATCTGCACTTTGTATGAAATGTAAAGCACCTGTTTTACCAGATCTATTTTTAGCAGTATGTAGCAACATTGTAATAGTTTCAGGCGGAAAAGCACTGTGCCCTCTATTTTTAGTAGCATGTAGCAACATTGTAATGGTTTCAGACAGGAAAGCGCTGTCCGAATTTCAGAAATTTACACCGAAAATTTGGACTAAGTCAATTTCGGATTCTGATTATTTTGTGTGGGCTTTCAGAAGGTCAGAATGATGCCGAATACGCCTTATTCGTCCGAATTCTGAAATTAGCCGAACCGAATCGCACAAGTCTAGAATTCATTCTTTGGAAAGGTCTACAAAATGTGCTTGCAAACCAGGCACACTTTGTAGGCAGTTCCAATTAATGAATTATTTTTAAGTACCGTGATTTCGGCTCTGCTGCAGAGCCTCCTCGAGTCATATGACTCGATTCTCCTGCTGTCAGCTTTATAGCTGACATCAGGACAAAGGGGAGGGAGGGGAGAACTTTGAATCCCTATATCTCTCAAACCATTGTTGTTTGAGAGATAGGGTTTGCTGCACTTAGTTTATTAGTTTCAGCTCTACAAAACTATAAATTATTTTTTTGGGACATTACTGTCCCTTTAACCCCCCCAAATAAGAGAGGTGTCCAACACACAGTTTCCCTATACACTGGAGACCTAACTAGTATTCAAGAAGTTAAAAGACCCATTAAATCAATGAGATTTGTATTTGTCCCCTACGGTGCAATTGGTTTGCCCCATAATTAATCCACATTTCTTTTTTTCTTTGTGGCTCGGAATGGGTGATCAAAATTGCCTCTGTAGCACTGGCTGGCTAACAAGGATTCATTTAATTTAACTCATAAATTCCTCTGTTAGCCTCCCGCTGACATTTCCAAACAAGTTCCCTAATAATTTGAAACTTGAAATTAGGCTTTGTTGTACAACTGACCTTTCTTGGTTTCATGGTAATGTAAAAGGTGAAATCTTAGAAGGACCTAAATAAAATTGTATGCCACAAGTAAATCAGGTAGATCTAATTTAACATGTAAATATTACTGTCTTGTTTGTTGTTTCAATAATTTCATAAAATAGCTAAACTATTAAACAGCATCACAATTCTCTAATGAGGCGCATGACATTAATTTAACATGACTGAATATATTTGGAATGCAGCAGACTTTGTAACCCTTTGTACTGCACAAAGATCTACAATGTATTTATTCAGTCTGAAAAATATATAAAGTAGTGTTAAAATGGTCCTTTTACCTTAAGATAATGTTTGTTAATTTTAAAGAAAATTAAAAGCTATTTACTCAAAGTGCTGGAAAAAACAAGAGGCCATCCATTAAGACTAGAGGAAAAGCACTTTAGATTAAAAAAGGCAGGTATTTTTTTCAGTAAGGTTAGTGCACTTATGGAATTGTTTGCCTCTCAATGCTGTGCTAGGATATACTGTAGTTGTTTAAAAAAAGGAACAAATACCTTTCTATCTCAGAACAATAGAACAGAATTATGACAGTTGGGTTCAAAACAGGAAGGATGTTCATCCGGGGAAACATCCAGCTGCCGTCTGGTGTCAGGAAGGATTTTTTTTTTTTTTTACCCACCTGGGACTAAGTTGGATATGGCTTCTGTGTCTGTTTTTTGTTTGTATGTTTGTTTTTATGCCTTTCTCTGGATCAACAAGGGTGATATAGCACAGACTGAACTTAATGGAACATGTCTTTTTTCAGACTCATCAACTATGTATGTTACTATATTTCTTTGTAAAAAGTGCCTAAATGTTGTGTTTAGTCATTTTTTTGTAATATACATATATACATATATTTTATGTTTCATCTTCACACTTTTATCTCCCTGACATTAAGCACTGTATATATGTCTCTGGAGAGCTTTCTCTCAGGGATTGTGAAAGCAGCTTATAGTGATACAATGTGAAAACTATTGAAGGCAATATACCGAGTAGTCAGTGCTGAAGGGATAAGTGTTACAATGTATCAGTATCCTGCTTTGATGGTTGACTGACCACAAAACGCTCTGGAAACAGAGAACCAGTGAACTTACCGTCAAGAACATAAAAGTGTACAAAATAGGTGAAGATGAAAAACATCCTCTGAAAAATAAACTAAACTTGTCTTAGGATGACAGGTCTGCTTAAACTGTTTGGATACTAAAGAAGTCTCAGATACTTTACAGCAATGTGTTTGATGACGTCTCTAGCATCAAAGTGGTTGATAACGAATCATCAAATCTAAGAGTTAGGCTACAGAAGGGGGCGCCCAAACTGTCCTAGAGGGCTATATACAGGCCAGGATTTAAGGGCTGCTCTACATGAAACAAGTTGGTATAAATGTGTAACTTGCATGTGTTGGAGGAGGTTATTTTCCTTACACTGGTCATTTCCTGCTGTGTCATACACATACTTCAGCCTCCTGACCAGGAAGTGAGGAATGTAATGCTAAATTGCTTCCCACAGTCAGCTAAACAGGCAGCAGCACATGCAATTTCAAATATCTTAAGTCAGTGATTGGACTTTCCGCTATTATGGATTGCAAATCCATCATCCCCAACCAGCCAAAACCCATGAATAGCAAAACTGGAATGTATGAAAATGTGTACCATTTATCAAGTTATTTGGCATAATTTATTTTATTTTATTTAGTTCACTATAAACATTTTTTGCACTGACATATATTCCACTTTAAGACTGCACAGGATTAACATTTTCAACACATATACAAGCTTTTAACTACTTGAATGCCAGTGACATTTTCTAAGTGTTGCATAACATAAATATTAGAAACAATTCTAGCATTTATATGATGAAATAGCCATTATTACTTTTTTCATTTTTGTATTTAACAGTACTTAAATTCAGAATGATGTGATTCAAATTGAAAAGAATCCATGCTTTGCTAATGAATTGCATTAATGAATCTATACACTCTTAGGACAATGCTAGAGCATGTAGGCGGTGGTTTTATAGAAAGTAAAAGGCTTCTGCTGCTTGAGGCATTCCCGTTACTTTGAGATGCTTTGGGCAATAATTTAAAAACTATTCAGTAAGGTCAGAAATGCTGAGACCTCTTGCAGTATGCTAAGTTTCACTTACATGTCGTAATTGGTACACTGCACACAGACTAAGAGCTAGCTCCGTGTCCATTATTTCTCTACAGACTAAATAAATGCACTTCTTGGGCTTGTTGGTTAACCCCTCGAGGAGCATAGGCGTAAGCAACACATTGGCCCTTAGGGAGTTAAAACAGACTTTGTTTTTGCTACATACTATAGCAGGGATCTAAATATCGTACCCCTATGTCATTCAAAGGGTTAATCCATTCAAAATGTTAACGGGACGGCAGTGAAACCTTACTGAGAAAATATTGTACGGCATTTTTTTTTTGGGGGGGGGGATGCATTAACCCCTTAAGGATGGCCGATCGCACATGCGGTCTTCAATTAAGAACCACGGATCATTTATTTTTTAATTCCGCATCTGGTTCAGGGCTCCCCAAACGGTGTGTAGCCAAGCGGGGAGCCCTGAATTCCATGAGGGTCCTGGCCCGTCATGGGTCATTCACGCAAATCTACCCATGACGTGCCAGGACCATCAAGAGTCGTTAAGGGGTTAAGCTAAATAAAGGTGAGATAAACTATCCAGTTATATAATCTTTCCAATTCTATAGTATTCTGTGGTGCCTATGCACTGAGATGTCTCAAGTTGGAGATGTTAGTGTATTGACTGTATAAAACTATATTATTCTCACTGAAGAGTTTATCACAACTTTATCTCACCTTAGTGCATAACCTCCATGCTGTTGGGAGATACTTTAACCAGACTTAATTAATTCTATCCGTACATATATTTCTCCATCTAAAAATGTGATGGAGCACCCATAGTACATAGCAATAAGCTATTTTGGGATTCAAATATCATCAAGATTGTATGTTCTAGTCAGCAGAGCACTCTTATACTTCTGTTTCCAATGTCTTTTAAAGCAGAACTATCAACATCATAACATTGCCCTCCAATCCATTAGTAATATAGAGACAGGCAAAGACATACTTCTATTATGTTAAACTAGTTGAAGAGCCCGTTACACGGGCCACAGTGCCACTGCCAGCCAGTCGCGGGGCAGTCATTCACAGCAGAGACTGCCCACGCCATGGCTGATACAGAGCCAGATGGTCGCGGGGCAGTCATTCACAGTAGAGACTGCCCACGCCATGGCTGATACAGTACCAGCCAGTCCCGGTGCAGTCATGCTCAGTAGAGACTTCCTGAGCAGTGGCTGATAGAGCGGGAGCGCCCCGCTCTGTATCAGCCTCGTCACGGGCAGTCTCTACTGCGCATGACTGCGTCGTTACACACGTTTTAGCAAATTATTATATAGGATAAGTCAGCGTTATTGAAGAAAAACAACTTCTTCTGCAGGTATCCAGGGCACAGAGCTTACAAGAGAAGCTATGTGTGCCTGCACCATCAGCAACTCCTGTTACCTTAAGGTAACAGATGAACGTCACCACCAATCCAGGCAGTGCACAGGACAGACAGCTCAGACTCAGAGGTAACTTTCCTTTAACCCCTTAACAACGCATGTACGTTATGAGGTTACGGTCCCTAAAGGACCAAAGAATATATGTACGTCATGGAATTCTGGGCTCCCCATGTGGTTGCACACCATTCGGGGAATCTGGAATCGAATGGTTAAAAAAAAAAAAATGCTCCGTGGTCCTTAAGTGACCGCACCGTGCATGCATGGCCGGTCCTTAAGGGGTTAAGATGTCTGCTCTGTTGTCCGTCAGTGGCTGCAGAAGCTTGTTTACTTCAATAACGCGGACATATTCAGTGTAATAGAAGTATGCCTTTGCCTATCGCTATATTAATAATGGATTGTGGGGCAATATTATGATGATGATAGTTCCGCTTTAATGTTGATCATAAATATCATTATATGTTTTATTCCATTATTCTGTTGTCTTGTTTAACTATCTTACAGCACTGCAGAATCTGTCAGAAATGTGTAAATAAATCCTATATAATAATTTGCTAAAACGTGTGTAACGACACAGTCATGCACAGTCGAGACCGCTGCGCATGCTGCAGTCATGCGCAGTATAGACTGCCGGCGCAGTTGCTGATATAGCTCTGTATCAGCAGTGGAGCGGGAAGTCTCTACTGCGCATGACTGCCCCGGGACTGACTGGCAGTGGCACTGCGGCCCGTGTAACGGGCTCTTCAACTAGTGATAACATAATAAAAAATAATAAATAATAATATTTGAAATCTATGTTTGGGAACTACCGGTAATAACTAGGTAAGTCTTTCTAATAAACTAAATAAGCGCCACATTTTGCTATAGCCAAAACTAAAACAAGGTGTAGGTGCTCAAACAACCGCAAGGAGGAAAGTATTGCTGATTGAATGCACAAAGAGTTAAATTCTTGAAAAAGTTTATCAGAATAAAACAACCCATTGTCTCAATTGATAAATATGATGTGAAGTCTTTACACTGAATGCATATAATTGACTAAAAAAGCCTGCACTATCCCTGCCTGGGGCCCACTATGAAGAGTACTCAACACATCGCGCCTGTAAACTGGTGGCTCAGATAGATCAACAGCATATGTAGAAACAAGAAAAAAGGAAAGAGCGCAAAATGTAGTGATAAACTATAAACTTGTTAAAATGAAAATAAAACAAAACAAAGAATCACATCAATATCTCCATCACTAGATAAATAAATGATGTCTTGAGACAGTGCAAATCAGATTCATCAGTGTCCCTTCAAAGGAGTCATACTTCAAGTAGGTCTATCCAATCTCCGCTTCCTCTGGGTCCAATTTTATTAAATCTCCTGTGTCTAGTTGGTGTGGGGCCCCTGTTCGACACCTCAATACATTTCAGCTCTGTATGCAGTTGCGCACCTTTTGTCTGGAGCGTAAAGAGGGCACCGGGCTGTGGACTGACCCTATAAATATACCATAAATGTTGTCAATCAAATGCACAGTGAGACTGGTCTGTTTTGATTCTACAAAAGGTAACAACTGCATACTAGAAACTGCATAGAAACCTGAAACGCGTTGAGCTGTCAAACAGAGCCCCCATGCTGACAACAGACAGGCGATCATCAGGAGTAATACAACCTGGAAGATCCAGTGGAAGCAGAGATTGGATGGACCTACTTGAACTATGACTCCTTTGGAGGGATACCTATGAACCTGATTCGAACTATCTCAAGACATGCAAACTTACTCTTTCAAGTAAGGGGCCATCCATTCACTGGATACCCGTTCTTTTGCACTTGATAGTGGCTTTATCAGATGATGTCTATATAGAAATTTGTAGACAAAAATCTTGATATAATTATCAACTGCAATGGAATCCAGGCCCTAATATGCTAATCTCCACTGAGATCATTCTCAAATACTCTTCAAGGCAGAAAAGCTAAATCTGCACAAAGAACCGTTTTGAGGAACTAAGCGGGAAAGCTCCAGTTTAGCGCAAATGTAAAAAAAAAAAAAGCACTGCCTCACTAGCCAGAACCTGACATCAAAAAATAGTATTTTGGCAATATGTCATTGTACTTGTTCACTGATATATTAATGAGTCTAAATCACTTATAAAAATTAGATTGGGAACAGATCAGCAATTACTAGTGCATCCCCTGTAGGTTTACAATTTGTCTATCTATATATTTCAGGCCCAGTTTCTACAAGAAGACAACAAGAACCTTCAATAGATCACCGTTTGAAAGACAAACACTGAGAATACAGAAAGAAAGCTCATCCAAGCCATCCATTTCCTCAAGCAATATATATTTCAGCAGTGGCAACAGACACTGGTGTACATGTTTTTTTTTACTGGACTCACACTGTCTGTTGCACAAAAGACATGGCCTTTTTTTACCGTTGTTTTCTCTAAAACTATTATCACAATTTTGTATGAGGGATTTTAAGTAAATAAAAGCAAGATAAATATATTAAAATAAACTATTCCTATTGATCCAAAATGTGACCTTGTTGTTGACATACAATCTCTGATCGAAATGTGACCTAATGTTTCAAACAATCTCCCTGATCAATCATTTCTCTGTCGTAGGATATTATCAGGAATAAACAGTACACAAAAGTATGAAGGCTGATTTAACCTTTTGAATGCCAGGGGGTACACAATGTGTTGCATACCCCTCTGGCATTCAAAGAGTTAATAAGAAGAACTGCAAGAAATTCTGCAGCAAACCAACACCACCACAGGGATACATAAAATTCCCACAGATTCTCATTGACTGAAATTTTTTTAACCCCCTTGAATGCTATAGGCGGCTCTAAGTCAATGCGCTGGAGACTTCTATAGCATTCAAAGGGTTAAACACCCCACACCAATCAGTGGTAATCAATGTTTGTTCCCTGTGGTTCAGTTGTGTCATACCGGATTCACTTAACCCTTTGAATGCCAGAGAGGTACACGCATTGTGGAGAAATGCCTTGTGTACCCCTCTGGCACTCAAAGGGTTAAGTTCTTATTATTAGATCAGCATTGTAGTGTGAAGTAATAGTGATAATGCTGGATGCCAGTATAGAATGAGGCTGCAGAGAGGTGCTTTATTCAACTTAAATTGGCATCTTTCAGGTGTGATTCCTGCATGGCCTGAAATGTTATGATGGTATTGTCACTATAGCAGCCTAGTAACAGATATGGTCAATGAAAATACATCTCCATAGGCTGCCATAACAACAGTACCACAAGAAAATTTCAGGCCATACAGGTACTATGGCCAAAAATGTGCAAGCTTGAGCAGAAATAACTTCGGAATAAACCATCTCTTAGAAGCAGGAGGGTTTGTGCTTTATTCAGCAGGATAAACTATGCAATATATACTTTCTCCATATTTTACAAGACCAGTACTTTCCTTTTAAAGAGGAACTCTCACGTCCTGAGAAATAGGCTTTAAAATGTAACCTCGTGACATCACTTCAGGACAGGCTGCGGCACAGCTCTGTACCGCATCCTGTCTATCTTCACCTCTTCCCCTCCCCAGTTGTTCCCCATTACCACCTCTTTCTCTGATGGTAGAATCCAGCATGTGACCTGGTGTGCTGTCTTGCCAATGAGAGTGCTCCAGCTCACATGCTCGATTCATCCGCCAGAGGAAGAGTTGGTAACGGGAAACAATTGGGGAGGGGAAGAGGTGAAGATTGATAGGATGCGGTACAGAGCTGTGCCACAACCTGTTCTGAAGTGACATCACGCTGTTACATTTTAAAGTCTATTTGTCTTTGAAAAGAGAAAGCGTGTTTACAAAAAAAAAGACAACAACAACATGGATTTAACATTTATTGGGAAGCAAGAATAGAATAAGGACTTTAAAGTTGGTGAGAGTTCCCCTTTAAGAAGAACTAGAATAATGTTCTGAGAAACCAATTGTACCAAATTTCCATTGATTTAAATGAAGCTCTTAACCTTTTGACTATCGCACTGCAATGCATTAAATACCTCTCTGGTAATCAAAGGGTTAATCCCTTTAGAGAAAGCCCCACTTAAATCAAAGGCAATTTTTATTTGTTTCCTATGGTACAGAAGGTTTATCAAAGAATTAGTGCAGTTCCTCTTTTGTACATCAGCCTTACTGACTCAGCCTCTACGATCGTATTTGGCTTAGGATTTTATCCGTATTTGCAAAATACTTTGTATTCCATCTGGTGCTTCTGTAAGGAATAAGTGGTCATTTTACTCCAATAAATATTATTTATAAGCATGGCTAATGTGGAATATCACTATAAGCATACTGAAAATTTAGGCACTACATTATATTTTGAAAGAAGTGATCTCCCGCTGCTTTACTTCCTGAAACCACTCGCAAGCCATTTAATGATTAATGAGCCCAGCTAACTATATAAAGAATGTCAAGCCACAAATTGCACACACTAAGAGAAGGATACAGAAAAAGGACTGGGCAAGTCATAACACTGGATACTGGAAAAGACTGTTATTAACCCTTTGTACTCCAGGGTTGCATATAATTCTGGAACTCAAACAGTTATAATGATATTAACCCCCCCCCAAATAAATAAATAAATAGGCATTTATCGATATAAATCAGAAAGGCTGGTGTACTAAGTTACAATGGTGCAATTCTAGAGCTAACCAACTGTACCATGGGGGGATACATATACATTCTTATTTTCTTAAATGGAGCTTTTAACTACTTGAATGCTAGAGAGGTCTCCAACGCATTTCAGAGCAATGTGTTGGAGACCTTTCTGGCATTTAAAAGGTTAAAAGTCCAATTTAAATCTATAGGAATTTTGAAAATGTTATTTGTCCCTTGCGGTGTTTTTGGTTTGCTCCAGAATGACTATAGTTCTTCTTAGTAGATCAGACAGGGATCCCCAAACTGGGAAGAATGCCCTTCTGGGGGCCAGGAGTGAGAAGCTTTGTTTTACCTCCATACTTATGTTTAGCTATTCAACATAACAGAATAGTGCCAAAAAGAGATCACTGTAGAAGTCTGGGAAAGGATGGTTAACACCTTAACGACTGATGACATGCCAGGAGCCAGGTGTTTGTGCATTAAGGACCGTTGACAGTCCTGGCACGTGATGGAATTCTGGGATCGCAGCACAGCTGCACTCTGCTCTGTGATACCAGAATGCCTTGCTGTAAAAAAATGCTGTGGTCCTCTAGAGCCGCCCAGCCACCCACGGACCACTCGGTCCTTAACCCTTTCAGCGCTGGAAAGGTGTCCAATGCATTGTGCCTCTCTGACACTCAAAGGGTTAAGGGATTTAAAAAAAAGAATGTGAAAAGTAGAATCTGCCACGTTTATATTTTGAGCAAAGCGTGGTACTGTCAGCCATAGAAAAAGCAAGAGACTGGTAGAGTAAAAATGATACCTTTATTGGCTGAATGGCTCTAGGCATCCTAGAGTCACTCAGTTAGCCAATAAAGGTATTATTTGTACTCTGCCAGTGTCAGGTTTATACTTGTGATACATGTTCCTCTGGCTCAGAGCCATTTTATATTGGCTTGTAGAAAATAGTGTTCAATTAATTGTTTTCTTGAAAATACATTATCCACATTACAAAGTAAATGAAATTCAAATATACAATAATGTTAATAGGCGTGCAAATTGTTACATTTATTTCAATAAAAGTCAAAACTGTTAGGAATTATGGTATAATTATGTGCTAGATATAATTTAATACAAATTCTTAGCATGAAAGATCTAAGGTTTGACAAAAATGAATGTATATGGAGGCTAGAGGCTACAGTTTGACTGCAATTGTTATCAATCTTGTTAAAAATTGATAATACCATAAACAGACATAATTGCTTTGAGATTAGAACCCTTTTCTCTTCCTATTAAAAACACTTACCTCCTGTTTGTTTACAAGAGTCATGATATATACATTGCGTTGTCACAAGGCTGCAAAAACCAACAGGAATCAATTGGTCATGTGAAACCTCTACCATACGAAATTAAACTAATGTTTATTACCTGTCTAGGAATTATGCATCTAAGACACTATTTTTACAAATGATGGCTAAGAATATATTTTTTAAGACGTATAAATGTTCTAATTGTTTAGGTAGTAATGTGCCTTTTACTTACAGTTCTATATTTTAGCTCTAGAATTAGTCTGTAAAAATGGCACATTTTGAACATAACTTTTTTAACCTTTTCGGTGCCAGAATTGTTCGTAATATATATCATGCACTCAAAGGGCCATATGCACAAAAGGTGCCATTTTGCATCAAACCGACTTAACCACAAGGGACAAACAAACATTCACATAAATCGCACTGATTTAAATGGGGATGTGGCCCTTTAAAGAAGACAGGGGTGTGCACCACATTGAAAAGTAATGTATTGCACACCCCACTGATCTTTAAAGGGTTAACCCCTAGAATGCTAGCTAAGTCTACAATGCATTGAACAATGTTTGTTTGTTTTTTTGTTTGTTTCCTGAATATAGACCCTTGGTGCCATATTGATCCTAAAGACCATAGAGTTAATTGTGACTGTTGTGGTCATCCATTCTAAGAAGTGCTCTTGAGTAAGAACTATAGAAATTGGACATTAATGATCCCCAAGTGAGGAAAATATTAATTAGCAAATGTCATACATACTAATGGTAAGTTTACACTTGCAGCAGTGATATAGCCACAGATAAGGTCCATAAACCAATCCAGATTCTTTGCCCACAAAGGGATCACATGAGGGTGTGTGGAAAAGGTGAGGCTGAAGGATGGTCTGTATCAGCATCATCCATATATTATTTGCTGATGCTCAACTGGGTTTCTCATTCATTGGATACTGAGACGCGTATCACCAGTGTGAACGATATGGACCACAGCCCATAGGCCAGGGTGCAGATCAGTTCTGCTCAGATTAACATTTCTCTACTAATGATTGTAGTTAAATTACAGGCTGCTGCTTTCGGCTGTGTTCACGCATGAAAATAATCACCAAAGTGAACAGCCTCATAGGCAGTCATTTTATTGCAATTATCTGAGTGTTAAAAATGCTGGTCTAACATTGCAAGTGTGAACTAGCCCTAACACTAAGAAACAGTATATGTAGGTAATTGAAAATAAGCAATGTACCCTTAAGGTGTCTTTTGGTCTGTTTTTTCATCTATATGTACAGAAGTAAAAACGTGAGACTGCTATCGCACACAGCCAATCAGTGATGAGTTTGTATCATGACTGTGATTAAAAAAACAAAAGGGGGGGGATTCACTAAGGTGTGATAAAGAGGTGATAGAGTGGAGAGGACTTCTCCAGCGATATCACTTCTTCATTTCCTATGTTATCTATGGAGCCAATGGACTAAGATTTCTCCAGTTTTGAAGATCTTAGTGCATAGGCTCCACAGATTAACAAAGGAATTGGAGAAGTAATATCACTGGAAAAGTAATCTCTGTGTTATCACCTCTTTATCACGCTTTAGTGAATAACCCCCATTGTGTAACTCAGTACACAGTGAAACTGAACATAACTGTTCTTGAGAATAATGACCCTCAGGTGCTGCTCTTTCATTTTTTGCCCCCTTTTTGCCAGTCTGGTTCCACCCTCACAGACAGTCCAGCCCCAAAATATTAGGTACTTCTAAAGGGGAACTGTTACTGTAATTAATAGGTGATTTTGAAAGCATTTTCAGAATTACATTTTTTCTTTAAAACAATAGTTTATGAGATATTTAGCTTCATTTATTTGTTAGTTAATGAAAATCTGGCAATCCAGATTCTAACATTCCATGCTACTCCCCATCACAACTGCTGCTTTCTGCCTGCCGGACATCAGCTCATTTGCATTAAATTAAAAATAAATAAAGCTAAATATAATTTAAAATAATATTTGAAATAAAAAATTGCTAAGAAATATAGGTGATTTTGAACAAGTTTTCAAAATCACCAATGTATAATGTTCATTCTCAGTGTACAATTAATCACGCCTCTTTTGTGTTTCATAGTTGTAATTGGCTGAATGACTACCCCATGTCTGTTATCACTTTTCATCATTAATATTCTGTTCATATGATAGATAATTTGAACAGATCAATGCACTACAGAAAATTCAGCAAAAAATACAAATTTTCTAAACTATCTTTATCTTGTATAAAAAAGAAATTGTCTTAGATGTCAGCTGGTTCACTTAATTCAGCTGTTAACTGCTAATTATTGTTCTTTCCCCTTAATCTCTTTAAACAAATTTACTGCCATCATTAGTCAAATACTACTTACAGAATCTCTCTTTGATGAAGAATTTCAACATATACAACAGTTTACAAACAGTGTTATCACAAGAGATAAGATGTAGATTATACAAGCACTTCAAAGAATCTGAGAGTCGTCATGGAGACATTAAATTATTTTAGAACATATTTACAAATACTTGTACTAACTTGCATGAGAATGTTTTTACTTTTTGTAATAAATTTACATAGAGGAGCACACATGTACTGTATTTTAAACCTTAACTTTGTTTCAATCTCATATTTGGTCTGGCGGTAATCAGAAATCTACATCTTCAGTAGCTAAAGACAGCAAACATTTTACTTAGCATTAAGTACTGGGCCTTATTCAAGAAGCTAAAGAGGAGCGATTTTGGAGCAAACCAGATGTGCCATAAGGGTAATGAGATACACCTTACTGACAAGACCCATCAAATGCTGAAATGTATGTCTGGTGTTTTGCTGCTTCTCTCATACAGAGAAGAGATCTGCCTGACATTTTGGTGTAGGACTGCCTATGGGCGGGATCAGACTGCTGTGAATCATATGGAAATGTCTTCCCTATGGCACAAGGGAAAGGTTATCCTTTTAAAAGGTTGCACGCTCCTTCACATGCAACCTTATAACAAGCTCACCATGTTGCCTGGGTAAAAATGGGAGCATGAGAATCTCGCACTGCTTGACAGCGCGAGATTTACATGTCGCCTACTTAAAGGTCGCATCCCGATATTGTTGAGAGCTGTCCTTCCCCACTTTCATTTTACAAACGTGCCAGGTCGCTTACCAACTGCAGGAGTACTTGCCCATATCCATGCATGTAACATTAATGTGAATATTACTAACTAACTACAAAGAAATCCAAAAAAGTATCTCATGAATTAGACATTACCATTAGTAAGATTCAGAATAAGGTTAAATGTCTAATTCATGAGATACTTCTTTTTGGATTTCTTTGTGGTTAGTTACTAATATTCACAATAATGTGCATGCATGGATATGGGCAAATACTCCTCCAGCAGTCAGTAAGTGACCCTGCAAGTATGTAAAATGAAAGTGGGGAAGGGCAGCGCTCAACAATACTGGGATGCAACCTTTAAAGGGATAGTAATACTTCGTTTTAACTTTATTTCATTTTGTAGGCATTAAAAAAACGTGAAGAATGATATAAGTCTTATCTCTCAAACCTTTATGGTTTATGAGATATTCACAAGCAAAGTTTCCCCCTCCCGCCCATTTTACCTACTGTAAACAATCTCTTCTCAGCTGTGGAATGCAGTCCATAGACTGGACAGATAACAGAAGGGGACACTCTTATTCCTATGAAAACAATGAAATCCCTGCCCCCCTTGACAAGCTTTTCAGGTTTTTCCCTTATCTTAATTGAAGATTGTCCCTCTCTGCAGTCTACCTGGGCAGCTCCCTTCTGCCCTGGCTGAAAAGTGTTACATCAGTAAAAGGGGCGGGAGGGGGACACTTTGCTTGTGAATATTTCTTAAACCATAAAGGTTTGAGAGATAAGACTTATATCATTCTTCATGTTTTTTTAATGCCTACAAAATAAAATAAAGTTAAAACGAAGTATTACTATCTCTTTAAGTAGGCAACATGAAAAACTTGCGCTGTCGCCATTTTTACCCAGGCAACATGGTGAGTTTGTTATAAGGTTGCATGCTCTTTCGTGTGTCAGAGACAGAATAATGTGGCTGTGCAGCACAATCCCCAGCAATGAACTACTTAGTTTTATTCATTTTCAAAATGAGATTGTTACACTTCTTTTGTTTGGTAGTTTCACAAATAAAAATTTGCAAACATCTCGTTGATTTTAGTGAGGATTTTAACCCCTTTGAAGGCTAGAGAGGTGCCCTATGCACTGTTTCACGAAGATCTCTCAAGGGGTTAAATATCACATTTAAAGAGGAACTATCATTCCAAGTAAAGTGCCCCCCAAATAATTATGCATATAGCGATAAGCATATAAATACTAGTATTATACAGAATAAGTCCAGTGTTATTAAGAAATCCTAGATCCAAGACTGACGGGCAGGCTTCTTGCTATAGAGGCATCTGTGCGTCTGAACCTTCAGTCACTTCCTGTACCTTAAGGTACAATGCAACTCCTCCTCACTAATCCTAGAGGAGACCAGGACAGACAGTGTAGACACACCGATGTCTCTAAGGTAAGATATCTGCTCTGATGCTGCCTGTTCATCTCGGATCAAGTAGGATTTCTTAAAATTGCTGAACTTATTCTGTATAATATTACTATTTCTAAGCTTATCGCTATATGAATAACTAGTGTAAAATACCGTGTACACGGGCCAAATTGAATGGCACTGAATGGGTTAACCCTTTGAGTGCCAGAGGGGTACGCAACACATGTGTTGCATACCCCTCTGGCACTCAAAGGGTTAAGATAGCTGTGCACCCGCCAGTCCCTGCACCTGCGGCCTCAGTAACAGCAGAGCGTGAGGTACCAGGAGAGGGAGCACATCTCTACCTCGTCAGTGTCAGGTGTGCATGCGGGAGCAAGGGGTTCCTGAAAGCGCCTCGCAGCTCCGGGCTCAGCTAGACACTGCTCAACCAGGGCCAGGGCTCCCTCACACACCAGGACGGACACCGGGTACACAGGGCTGGGAGAGCGGCTCTGAAGATGGCGCATTTTGTCTGACCGGGCAGTCTCTACTGCGCATGACTGCATCTGACAAACATACATCTGGCCTTGTATGTAATAGGATTATTTGTGGGGAGTGACAGTCCCGCTTTAAATCAAGAAGAATTTTTACTTGTCCCTATAGTGCAGATGGTTTGCTATAGCATTTCTCCTCTTTAGCTTATTCAGTACTTCGACAGCAAATTTTATTATCTGTTAATTAAAAAGAAAAAGTCACAAAACTTTGGCCTACACAGCAGCCTATGAGGCTTTCAAACTCACATCAATTTTTTCTCGATATAACCTGATAAAAATAACTTCTTGCTTAAAACAAAACATAAAAGCTAAAAAAAAAACAGTATTGTTATTTTTGACAGTGCTTGAACCTAACAAAAAAACAAATGGAACAGGCAAAATGGTTCTTTACAAATTCTTAAAAGGCCAAATTGTTTCTATCAACAAAGTAGCCTGGGGCTGGAATTTTCCCCACAGAGGCTTTTGCTGTTAATTGCCTCATTGTAAAGGAAGATGTCTCCTTAACTGAAAAAGGACTCCTTCCCTTGACTTGCCTTGTGGCATTTAAACCACCTGTTGACTTTTTTAGTTTTATGTGAGCCGGTAGTTCCCTTTAAAAATGTTAAATATGTAACAATGATCAACGGTCAAAGGATAAGGAACCTGAATTCACATATTCCAAGTGACTTTCAGTCACATTAAAGGGGCACTCACATTTTTTTAACTCCTTAAGGACCAGAGAGGGTTGGGCACCCCTGTGGTCCTTAAGGGGTTAATTTATAGTAGACAACATATTCTGTGCTCTAAAAGAGAGGTATCACCTCCTAATAATAATCCCCCACTTATCTTATACTATGACTAGAAAATCCTAATGGCCCTTATGATTTTTTCATTGCTCTTTGATTCAAGAGATAATATTGTCAATCAGTCCTAGATATCTTGTCCTGGAGAAAGACATGACAGTTGCTAGATGGACCACAGGGCACAAACACCACTCATTCTACATATTAATATTAACCCTTTAAGTACTAGAAAGGTGTGCAATGAGTTACTTTGAAATGTGTTGTATACCGCCCTGATTGTTACAGGGTTAAGTAGGATAGTGCTCTCTGCTTTCTTAGGACTGAAAAAAAACTTCTGGAAACTGTCATGGCTGCCTCCATTGGCATGACATCCAGCACTGACTGAAGATGTTTATTCGTGAAAGAAGGTACAGGGAAAATTTAAAGGGGCCATTAGGATTTTCTGGCCATAGTAAGGGAAGTGGTGGATTAAGCCCCTGGATACTAAAGATGTCTCCAAATCAGTGTGAAACTATCCTATATTATAATTTGGTAAAGATGTTTGTCAGAAGCCGTCATGCGCAGTAGAGACGTCTGCCTGCGCTGCAGTCATGCGCAGTAAATACTGCTCGCGCCATGACTGATATGGAGTGGGGTGCTCCAAATTCAGACCGTACTCCTCTCTGTGTACCTTCCTGGGACAGCTTGGTATCAGCAGCGGCGCGTTCGGGCAGTCAGTACTGCACATGACTGCAGCACCGCCAGTGTTGGCTCGTGTACACGGGCTTTAAAACTAGTGTGAAGGAATATTTATTTAAAGGGATGCTACCATAACTGCAAATTAGGTTATTTATTAAATTATTTACAAAAAAACGCAGCAATTAGAGTATACCCCTGTTTGCTCATGCATGCTAGCTCAGAGAACCAGTCACCCCCCCCCCCCTAACAGGATGTCAAGTACCAAACAGTGGGGAGCTTAGTCTAAGCTGATTTAGCAATGCCATTATTTTGCTTAAGACTGTTGAAGCCTTAAAGAGATAGTACTTTTTTTTATTTCAGTGGACCTGTACCTCAAGACGTTAGTTTTTTCTTTGTTTTTTTATTCCCTTTTACAGAAAAGTAAAATTTGCCATTTTTCTGTAAAATGAATAGCTTTTGGGAAATTATTATTTATGTTTTGGTGGCATAAAGTGGCAGTGTATGCAATTTCCCTATACAATAATGTAATTAGTTGTGTATGACGCCAAACATGCCTCTTCATATGCTATTAGAAATCCCCCCCGCCCAGTGTATTAGCTCTGTCTACATTCATTCATGAGGCAAACATTTAGTAAAGTTGATACCTTTGTTGGCTAACTAAACAGATTTAAAATGCAAGATTTCAAGACTTCTTAGGTCTCTTCCTCGGGCATGTTATACAGATAAATATGAAAACTTGTCTCTTAAATACAAGTACACATTGCATTGTTTATAATGGAAATAAGATAGTGACATCTTCTTCCTGACTACATGCAAAAAGGAAAATCTTATCTAATTTCCATTATAAACAATGCAATGTGTACTTGTATTTAAGAGACAAGTTTTCATATTTATCTGTATAACATGCCTGAAGAAGAGACCTAAGAAGTCTTGAAAGCTTGCATTTTAAATATGTTTATTTAGCCAATAAAAGTATCAACTTTACTAAATTTTTGCCTCCTGTATTTCTACGGCTAACACGGTACCAACTCTCATCTATTACATTAATTCATAGCACAATGTGTGGAAATACTGGCCCAGCACAGAAAATAATCTGCATAAAGTTCCACAATGTGCCACCAACAGATAAAGGTTAATTCCTCAAAAGCTATTTATATTACAAACAAATGACTAATGTAGTCCCTTTTAAATAACAGTGGACCTGTCACCTTAAGGTTAGATTATTTTACTAAGAATTAAAATATTCCTGTATGTTACAGTGGGGAGGCCAAACTTTTCACTTACTGTGCCTAGATTGATTCATAGAACAATATGTGGTAATATATTGGCCCAGCATAAAGAGCCATACTGTGCCATCAACAAAATTAAGGTTTATTTCTTAAAAACAAAATTACATACAAATTACTAGCACAACATACAGACAGTTTTAACAATTTGAATGCCAGAGGGGTATCCCATGCATTATAGCACTGGATGCCCCTTTGGTACTTAAAATGTTAATTCTCTTTCAGACGAGCCACACTTATTTTAGCATGACAGGCCCACTTTAACTAAACGTGTCTCAAAGTGGAACTGTCACATTGTTACAAATAGGTGATGTTGAAAGGGCTTTCTAAAACACCTGTACTTATTTTAACCATTTTGTGTTTAAAACATATTGTTTATGATATATTTTGATTTATTGATTTGGAAGTTAGTGCAAATCTGTCTGGCGCTGTCAGGCTCTGGCAAACCAATCCCCATCCCAAATTAAACTGACAATGAGTACTAGCTCATTTACATAAACAGACAAACAAATACATCTACATTTCTTATAATCTATCACGGGAAATAAAAAATGGCTGAGAAACATATCGGTGCTTTTGAAAGCTCTTTCAAAATCATATATTTCCTACAAAGAGGCAGATCCACTTTAAGCTATAAACAGTGTTACTGATGTAATCATACTCTTTAATATTCATTAATTTAAATTATATTATGGGTTTACTATCCTCTCTCTCACTCCTTTTCCTGATATCAACTCTTTTTCAGTGAAGGGGCTGACAAGGCCGGTTGATTAGGGAAGCTCAGTAGCCATGGAAACCCAGCACATGTCCCTCCATGTGAACAGTTTGTGGCATTCTCAGAATTGACTACAACTCAACCAGTGTTCAGGAAGCATTTAAACAGTTCAAGCACACTATTTTCTTAGAATGCATTTAGAAAAAGTAAGACACTTCTATCTCTTTATCAAAATGAGCTGTGGAATCAGCTTAGCCAAAACTCACTCTTTGTACCAGTAGAAGTGACATCACTGTGGAGCACACACAAGCCCCCACCCCCCAACTCCAATTGCTCTATATGATTTATATGAATTAATAACATACAAGGAGATAGCATTAAAGAATAGTAAATGTCCTTTAATATAAGAGTATAAAGGGTGTGCGTCAATTAAAAAAAATCTCATACAATGTACTTGAAGCATTGGTATTTAAAATGACAATTCTTTACAAAAGTTCCATTTATTGTCTGCTACTAATCTAACAATAGACATTTTAGCCAAGGACGGCAATCAAATGATTTGTACAATCCACTTACATTTTATAAAGCTTTCTGTACTAGTTGCTGTATTATCATGTTTATTCAGGATTTTCAGTATTTTCAGGAAAATCCATTAGCTATAGCAAACTCTTGAAAATATTTATACAATAATAAGTCCCAAACTATTATTTTGTCAACAATTTAAGAAGTACATTCTACCTTATTTATTCAGTAGCAACTGAAAGGATATCCACCAGAAGATTAGATGTGTGTGATATCGCGTAGATCCTGCAGATTTTGTCATACAGAGGTATAAGTGTTTTGTTATGAAGGATTTTTTCACTTTCCTACATACAGCAAGCAGCAACCAAAGATTAAATATAGGCTCAATTCTTTCTGTTCTCTGAAACAATCTTGTAAGCATCTGGGTTTCCAAAGACATAAAAGATTCTAGTTACATTTCTGAGCTCTTTTGATTTGGCTGTTCATAGTGGAGCCATCCTTGAGTGATGTCAAAAATAGCTTTTGAAAATAAATGGCGAACCTACAAGTGCATTCAGACATATTCTTGTTGGACTTTCCAGTATATTTCCGTTGTGACTTGAAACAAATGCTTGATTTAAATGTGTCTCAGGCATCACATTCTGATACCAATTGTCTGTTAAGTCAAGTCTCTCTGCAATGTCGACAAATGGAACCTTCATCAGCTATCTGACAGAGGTTTAACCATTGCTCCTGGGTACAAGAGGTAAAGAAAGCTTCACATTAAAAATAAGTAGGTGAATGGCATAGGAGGATAAGGAAAGGATTCATTAGTGGAGTCTTTTGCTATATTTTTCCGATGGGTTAAACAATGAATTTATGTCACAATTTCTAATAATGAAATATAAATTCAAAATTATATTTTCAATAATTGCAATTAATCTGTTGCTTTTTATGGACATTTTTAGCCATGAATAACATGTTGCTGTTTACACAAAGTACTGCCCAATGACACAAAATAACATCTTGGGTCATATGCACAAAGAAAAGTGGAGTGATTCTAGAGCAAAACAATGCACCAGAGGGAACAAATAAATTTTCCCTTGGATATAAATGGGGCTTTTTAAAAAAAACAAAAAAAAAAAAAACTTTATTGATAAACTGAGGAAATACAGTATAAATGGCAGAATCAGATTGGAGAGAACAAAATAACAGCGGTAAGGAGCAGCGTATGTCATAAGAATGTAATTATACATTTGACTAAATGGGGCTTTTAATCCATTGAATGCTAGGGAGGTCTCCAACGCATTGTAAAGCAAGGTGTTGGGGGCATCGCTTCTATTCAAGGGGTTTAAAGCTCCCATTTAACCCTTTCATATTTTGAGGGCCAAAGAGGTATCCAATGCATTGGATACCTCTCTGGCACTCAGTGAGTTAACCCTTTAAAGACCGTCCTTAAAGCCATCAGTTAAAGACCACGGAAATTTTTTTTTTTTTTTGCTCCACTGGATTCAGGGGGCCCTGAACGACGTGCAACCGCGCAGTGACCCCTGAATTTCATGACATACATGTACGTCATGGGTCCTTAACTCAAGCTTTCCCATGACGTATATGTACTTCATGGGTCCTTAAGGAGTTAAGAACCAGAATGGTGTGCAGCACATTGCTTCACAGTGTATTGCCCATTACTCTTATCCTTTAAGGACAAAGATGTATTTGCTTTGCTCTAGAATTGCGCCTCTTTTAAGCCTAAAGACCTTTGCATAGAAAAATACTGTAAGCTCAAGAATATTTTGTGAATTGAGAAAATGTATGACAGCATATAATCAACAATGCACTGTACCGGACTTCAATGGCAAATACTCGTTTATATTGCATGAGAGTGCAAAGGCATTTAGAGATGTGATTGTTAATGAAAACATGGAGAAATACAGCAGCTCATTGTTTATCAAAGGAAAAATCTCTGTTGAAAGCAATAAGCCCTCCCATCTTTTTTCCCAAAATATTCTTTTGGACAGGGTTTATCTGAAGTGTGTCCACTAAAATAAAATGTGAATATAACAAAAGGGAAGATGTCCATACAAAAGACAGATAGAGATAGATAGATAGATAGATAGATAGATAGATAGATAGATAGATAGATAGATAGAAATAGATAAAGACAGATAGATGGAGAGATAGATAGATAGATAGATAGATAGATAGATAGATAGATAGATAGATAGATAGATAGACACGTAGAAAAAAATAGATAGATAGATAGATAAATAGACAGATAGATAGATAGACAGCTAAAGATAGATAGATAGATAGATAGATAGATAGATAGATAGATAGACAGACAGACAGACAGACAGAGACAGACAGATAGATAGTGACATGTGAATGTGGAGACAGAAGAAATCAGTAATTAAATGGATAGCATCACTTAAATAAATATGGCCACATACTTAACATACTATATACCCTTCATCAGTAAAATATTTCTTATGTGCATAAACCATAATATAAGCTATAATGTTCTTCTTTTGGATACATAGGCAGCTATGTAATACCACCTGATCCCTGCTTGTTTATGCAAGCTCCTAATAAGTGATTAGTGTGATGTATGTCATAATTAAGGTAAACTGACAAAGAGGAGATACGAGGCGCTGCCAAAAGGAAAGGGTTCTTATCTCAGAGCAATTATTCGTTTTAGGTTGTATCAGTTTTTTAACAAGCTTGATAATACATGTATCCACTAGCCACCATTCAGTCATTCAATGTAGACTCTAGCAACTGTGCGAATTAGACAGAATTATTACAAATGCTGGTTAGGAATACGTGATATTTAAGTGTATATGAATCATTTTCATAATTAGCTGATACTGTAGTTTTAAGATTGCTATTGTGGTCTGTAACAGTGCGATTTCGTGTTGTGGCAGACGATTTGAAAAATATTGCTTATGTAAACTATGAAATTACATAAAGCCCCTGGATGCTAAAAATGAATACAACTTACTGAGAATGAATGCATTAGAGACTTCTCTATCTGCCAAGGGGGTAAATGAATCGATAAACATATCTCCAAGGTAAGACGTCATTTGTTAACAAATTCTGGCCATATGCACCAAGTAGGTGGAGCAAACGTGGAACAAAAACTGCATTAAAGACCAAGGGAATAAACATTCCAAAAATGCTTTCCAATGTGTTTTAGACCTCTGTCATTCACATAGATAACCCTCTGAATGCCACAAGGGTATGCAACGCATTGCACAGCAAAGTGTTACGCACCCCTCTAGCATCCAAAGAATGGAAAGACCCATTTAAAGAATTAGTTACATGGAAAATGATTATTTGTCCCTTATAGTGTAACTGATTTTCCTCATAATTACTATTCTTTTGTGCATAAGGATCTTAGACAAATGTAAAGGGGAGAGAACTTAAAGAGATAGTAAAGCATGAATATAAACACATCTCCGATGACTTCTCATATGTTTTTGCACACGTACCGCTCTATTTCAATATCTTCTGATGTGTAGTTCCACAGAAATGCAATTATAAAGAATCCCCCTCCCACCCCTTTGTAACTACAAAATGCGCTCTCCAAGACTGTCCAGACAACGCGCAGCGAGGGACAATCTTCAGTGAGCATAAGGAAAATCCTGTCCTCCTTCGTCAAGGAGGGTTTTACTAATGCACACAGAATGAAGATTGTTCCTCGCTGTGAGCTGTCCAGTTGATCGATCGGATTCCACATCTGCGGGAAGGTGGCAAAAGAAGATGTAAAAGGGGAGGGAAGAGGACTCTTTATAATTGCATTTCTGTTAAACTACACGTCGGAGGATATTGAAATATAGCGGTACATGTGCAAAAACATTTGAAAAGTTATCGGAGAAGCATTTATATTCATGCATTACTATCCCTTTAACAACAACCTTATTTACACACATTCCATAGATGACAGGGCACAGATATGGCAGCTGCTTTGCCCCAGAATTGCTTCAGTTCCATTTGGTGCACTACTTTCCCAGAATCTTATTCCTCATTGGTCTTCTTGACTTTCTAGCATCTATACACAAAACACTTCAATAATCTAAAGAAGTACGGTTCTGCAGAACACCAACTGCACCACAGGGGATAAATGGAATTTCCTATTCCTTCAAATGGGGCATTTAACACTCTGTATGTTTTAGCGAAGTCTCTCTTTAGATCAGTGTGATCAATGTGAATTCTGATTTGGCCTCTGATGATGCAGCTGTATTGCTTCAGAAATTTCCCTCATTAACTTACTGAATACAGCCGTTAACCTTTTAACCCTTTGAGTACCAAATGGTACGCAACTCATTTCAAAGCAATGCGTTGTGTACACTATGGCACTCAAAGGGTTAAATGAGTTTTTTCTTATCTAGTTCAGAAGCACATTGTAATGTCAGCATAGTAACGGTATCTATATCCAGGGGTTTAACGGACTGAGGTCAAGAAAGGTATCACACTCAAATTGTTAACCCTTTGAGTGCCACAGAGGTATACCCCTCTGGCACTCAAAGGGTTAAAGTAATGAAATACTGGTTTCAATTGAAACAAACCAAAACAATAGTCTCTATTTTCTACAAATCTGGGTGGGCTCTATAGGTCACAAGATTAATAACAGATCATCTACTTAGTGAAAAATTCACATATTTGTTACATATCATCACACAATACGGCATGCAGATACTACAAAAAGAAAAAAATATATAATCTTGGCAATTATCAGATGCACAAAATAATGTTTTATGCTCAGAGTAAACTGTATTTTGTGCGTGAGGTCTGACAGCAACTTCAATGTATTTCGTAACAATTATAGAAGTATACAGCGGTAATCTGATGCCCTAAACTAAGTGTGAGCAACTCATATTTTTGATGGCTGGTGCTAAGACAGGCATTGAACACAATACACAAACATATTGCTTGGCAAAATAGAGAACAAAATTGATTTGATATCTAGCAATTTTGGCCTGTCAGCAGCAATTAAGGAGCCGCTGCTCTAAAAAAAATTATGATGACAGTCATAAATATCTTTTCACATGGATTTTTTTTTTTTTAATTTTATAGTTTTTTTGTAAATTATAGTTAGAATGATTGTCATTACCCTTTTTTTTCCGTTAGACAGCCATGTTCTCATTTGAGAGCCAATAAGGGGATGCATTCTATTGCAGGTAATAAATGGTATCTTTGGTTTATCCCACATACTTTTACTTGTAGTCTATAGGGGAATTTGTAGATAAAACCAACCATACAGTTATCAGCCACAAGGGAATCCAGCTCATGCTTCCGGTGAAAGAGGGAGGATGCTTTGGATGCGCAAGCACTTGTGCAATATTCAATAACTAATGTAAAAGCCCGTGTACACAGGCCAAGGTCTGAGTAATGTTAACCCTTTGCGTACCCCTCTGGCACTCAAAGGGTTAAGAGGCACAACCTCACTGCTCCCAGAGATGCAGTCTTGTGTTGCCTCCCTCACGAGATGCAATCATGCGCAGTAGAGACTGCCCACGTTAGTTTCTACTGCGCTTGACTGCATCGTGACAAACATCCTAGCAAATTATTATATAGGATATGATAAAGTGACTACATAGCCTTTAAAACCAGGGATGCATAAAAATACACACTGTAGGGTTGCAATGATTCTGCTGCAGTCCTGCAGAATAAAGTTTTTATAAAAAATCCAATATAAAGCAATATATGGTTACGTTATCATTCTGAAAAAGCACTCAGAAGAATTCAAGACCCTATCTAACTAGAATTAAAAGCCAGTACAAAATATATATAACCTTGTAATTGCTTGAATGATATAGACATCACCAACACATTATGAAATCTTTGATGCACAAAATGTTTGCCCTTTTAACTCTTTGAGTGCTTTGCAATGCGTTCCATACCCCTCTGGCACTCAAAGGGTTAAACCCCTGCTTACAAGCAATATCGCCACCGTACTGTGTTGCAATGTGTTGGGAACATCTTTAGCATCCAAAGATTTTTTAAAAAAAAGCACACACTCACTAAATTTATAATTAACCATATATATTTTGTGAACAATACATTTCAATGTTACGATTTACATTGAACGCTTTCTTATCATATCACAAATAGTAACCTGGATGTGATGAAGCTGTTAAAAAAATAACAGATTTAGGAATCCTTGCTTATCATCCATGAGCATACTTCTAGGAACGGTAGGTGATTTGTAAATATTTTATTAAGAAAATAGTCTTAAATCCGCTTGGATAGGGGTTAAATGGAGTCATTTAAGATCTCCTGTTAGTGACATCATTTAACCTCCTTCCCACAAACAGGTACTGTGCAAAAGTATTTTCCTTATGAAATATTCAAAGACCCAGTTTCTCTGCAGCCACCATACGCACTGAAGAATGTGGCTGCTTTTTGCTTTTCCAACCCCTTAAGGTGTTTGAGATGTACCCAACGCATTGCTTCGCAATGTTTTGGAGACAGCTCTAGCACCTGACAGGTTATGTGAAATGTGTGCACTTACGAGGGAAAAAAATGGCACAATTCACATAAACGTACCAATTTCTCTGTTCATTTACTGGATATTTAAAGAATTGTCACTGTAACAAATAGGTGATTTTGAAAGCACTTCCCAAAGTGCCTATATTTACATTGGTCACATTTTATTTAAAATAAACATTTATGATCTATTTAGCTTTATTTATTTGTTAGTTATTGCAAATATTGCAGACCTGGGTAGGCACTAATACACTACTCCCCATGACAACTGTCACTTTCTACCAGGAAGTACAAGCTAATTTGCATAAACTGACAAATATATAACATTAAATATCTCATGAATATCTTTCAAAATAAACATTGGCTACAAAAATATAGGTTCCACTTTAATCCAAGTCTGCAAAAAGATAAAAGGTTTTGTATATTGTATTCTCCTAATTTTGAGACATTTAAAAATGTTTTTGCTTTTGTTTTCCATTCGTTTAAAGCACTCATATAATTGGAGTCATTTTGCAGAGAGAGTAAAAGGTTTTATTGACTGATTATCCAAATCAAGTTGTAAGTAATAAATAAAAGTGATGTGCTAATGGTAATTGAATATCAGCTTTGATTAACAGCCTTTAAGCATTTAACCCTTTCAATGTCTGATGGGTGGCTGTAACATTCTCTCTAGCAGCAAAAAAGGGTTAAATGCTATGACAGGAGGTAAACATGCTACCATACAACTTCCATTATGTGACAAATCCCATGCTTTAGAATGCTTCTTTCATAGGCAACTGTGTCAAAAAAAACCTCTTTTGTTCAAGCAAAACAAATGAAGAATTGGAAGCAGTTTGTGTCTCTCTGTGAACCATGTTTATATGCAGTGCTACTGGAGAAACCAGAGTTTCTGGCAACAACTAGAATGAACATTTTCATGCTGAAGTAATTACAACACATTTGCGTATTAGTGTTCCTAATAGCAGGAAATTAGACTCATGCTCTATTAAGAAAAGCATTTTATATATAAAAGCAGTTATATTATGTGTCTCCAAATTAAAATAAACAAAGCCATTCACATATATTTACGTCAAAATAAATACACTAAAGGACGTTTTTAAGGGAAAATGTTTGAAAGACAATACAAACTGTCTAAATGCAAGCAATTTATAGTTCACAATTTAATGCAACTTTACAAGTCCAATAATCATTTTAAATCCCAATGCAGAAAAACTCTGAGTGTCAGAGACACATTGCAACACAATGTGTTGAATACCTTTCTGGAACTCAGTGGGTTAAATTACCACCCCCCACACTGACACTAAATGTTCCGTAATTAAATTATATACATACTGCATATATATTTAATAAATGAAATGAATTGCATTGTACAGTCATTTAAGGCATTTTTACCTACACATAAATATATTAATTATTATTACTTATTCATTTTTAATTTTTCTTTTTTCTTTTTATATAAATAAAATAATGAATTACTAAGATGTTTTCATGCAGAACCCCATCATTAATGCTACTTATTCTAGACATCCACAGTGTTAAAGTAAATCCGGATGTGTAGAAGATATAATTCATAAATAATACCATAAAATACATTTCATCTCCTGATATCCAACAGTAATTATAAGTGATTGTTTTGCAGTGTTAACGTATAATGTAGCAGAAATTTGCTTTAATAAAAAGGTGCTTTTACAAATAACCGATTTTAATGTTGTGTCTAAAAACAATGGATTTGTTTTGTAAAATACTTACATCTGCTCATATAGTGCCTGCCTTTATAGGTTGTATTTATGTTTCTTTTTGTATATATTATTCCATATTTTTAGGTTTGGAGTCATTATGCAGCAAACCAAGCATACCATGGGGGACATATAAATTTAATTTGGTTTAAATGGGCTTTTTAACTCCTTGAACACTACAGATCACCAACGCATTGCAAAGCAGTGCATTGCAGACACCACTAGTGTTCAAGGAATTAAAAGTCTTGTGTAAATGGATTTGTTTTTCTCTGTGGTTATTTTGTCCCAAAAGAGCTCCAAAGCTGATTCTGCATCAGTACCAGATAGAAGAGGCAAATAAAAATGGGGCAAACTGTTGTTATTTTCACAAATAAATTGTCTGCAAACATGTATACAGGTTCAAGCACAAAAATCCCATGTGTTGCCTTGTCTATGCCGTGTGTGGCACAAAGAAAAAAAAACTGATGACACCATTTGTGGGCGTGGCTAAAGTGAGAATTTTGTCACAATAACCCTATAAAAGTCACATTTTGCCACAGTTTTAAGATCACTTTTTTCCCCTAATTTCTCTATCACTCTCTCCTTGGTGTAATCACAATACTATCAGATCATGTAAAATATACCTAGAAAATGTCACGATGCTGAAGATAAAGGTTGCACAAATGCCGCAAAAAAGCCACAATAGACTTAGTGGGCTTGTATATATCTCATGCAAACATTTTATACAAATCATCTAGTGTAAATAGCGCACAAGAACTCATTACTGATTTTGTCTTAGATCATTTCTTGTACACCCCCTGCCCCCAATAACTCTAAAGCAAACAAACATAATTAGGATTGCCACTTTATCCCTTTAAAACTGGATATATATGAAAAATGCCTGCCACAGGACTGCAGGTATTATTACTGAGCTGCAATGGTTCCCATGTATCCATAGAGCGGGTATTTTTTATGTGTCCATTTTTAAAATGATGATCTGGCAACCCCAGCTGTGCTCAATGGTATTTGTGTCTGTAATGAATGATCATCTCAGAAATACTTATGTGTGCCTGGGAATTCCACAGACTGATGCCTACCTGTTTGATTCTGAGTTGATAGTCTTTGTCATATCTAAACACATGGAACTGCCATTAGCCTCTCAACTCTGGAAGATTCACTCAGCTTTTTATAAAATTAACTAATGTAAATGTTTGATTGCTAATGGTGCTCTAAGCAATGCATTGTTGCTCACCCTGTGGCAGGCCATAGCTTAACCCTATTTCTACTAAAGGAGCCAACAACGTCATATCCCATTAAACAAAAAGGGATATAATGTCCCCTTAACCGACTGAAGACCAGAAGAGCGTGCAACACATTTTTACTGCATTTAACCCTTTGAGTGCCGGAGAGGTATGCAACACATTGCTTTGCAATGTGTTGCGTACCCCTCCGGCATGCAAAGGGTTAAATGTAATTTGTGGCAAAGCTTTTTTTTTCTGGTCACCCGCTTCCTCTTAATACAAACAGCTGATCAAAAATTCACTTGTGCAATTTCATAACGATCCTATTGAAAACCATAACACAAAGTTGTAGGTGTATTAAAGCAATGTCACACCAACACTGCAGCGAGATTCACTGACATGATCTGAGTAAATCGCCCATACCACAGCCTCATGAGACACACTGGACCATATGTATATAGTAAAAGCAGAGACATTTCACCAACCATCTGCACTATAGGTTACAAATAAATATGCTCATTCATTTAAATGCGGATTTTAACCACTTGAAATGTGGCAAGGTCTCCAGCACACTACAAAGCAATATGCTGGAGACCTCCCTAGCATTCAAAGGGTTAAAATCAATTGTGGCACTTTTATATGCTTACTATAGTCATACAGGGAAACTCTCAGGGTTTGATCCTGAGACTCAGGGTTTTGACCCAAATATTAGTGTCTCAGAGTAAAGTGACCACTTATCTCTTTAACCCTTTGAGTGCCCGAGGGGTAAGCAATGCGTCGCATACACCTCTGGCACTCAAAGGGTTAAATCAGGGACATTTCTAAAACACGTACTGATTCCTGTGTAGTCCTTCAAAATGAAATGTTCATAAGCACCCCCAGATTTAAAGGGTATGTGGTCACCTCATATCAGGGTGAGGGTGAAATGCTTGGGGTGAGTGAGTCCAGTGTTACCTACTATATGCTCTGAACCAATTAACTGCTTCTTTACTCTCTTAACAGCAGCCACCAGGAAGCTAGAGGGAGAAGTCTTGCATGTCTGAGTATTCAAGTAGTCCTCTCTAAATTGAACCATGTTGAGGGTTCCTTGGGGACTAAATAGAGCACCTCTGGGTTAGAGCAAGCAAGGACATATCACCTAAAATCTACGTTCTATAGATTTTAACCCTTTGAGTGCCAAAGAGGTATGCAATGCATTGCATCTCTGGCACTCAAAGGGGTAAGGGTTAATATTTCAGATGCTCACAGGGTGAGCTGATTTTGAAAAGTTCACAGGTATGACTATAGTGCAATTAGGGTTGATACAGGATTCTTTAAAAACTGGACACCCAGTAAACAAGCACGCTGCATGGACACATGGAAATCACTGCAGCCCAATAATACGTACTACATCCCTGCAGCTGGCTTTTCTCATGTGTGTTCAGTTTTAACTCTCCGAGTGCAAACCAATCTGTTGTGTACCCCGTATCATTCAAAGGGATAAAGAGATGATCTGGCAATGCTAAGTGCCGTTGGTCGGGCCCATAATTGCTCCACTTTTCTTTTTACTTGTAACCCAAATGTGTTGGAGACCCCTTCTAGCATCCATTGGGTTAACTACATTAGCAGGAGAATAAAGTCTTAATTTGTTTCATGTCAAATTCCTACATTTCTTATGCAAACGTGACTGATGTGATTTTCCTTTCTATAGTCTAATTTTCATTTCATATGATAATAATCAGGGGCAAACCAATTGCATAACAGGGTACGAATACAAATGCCATAAATTACCACTGATTTAAAATGTGTTTTAACCCCTTGAATGTTAGAGAGCTCTGCAACGCAATGCTTTGGTGACCTTTCTAACATTCAAGGAGTGAGAAGCTCCATTTATATCAATGGGAATTTATATCTGTCCCCTATGCCGCAGTTGGTTTACTCCATGCCGGATCTCTTAGAATATCAGCCTCGCTATTTTCCCGTGGATCCATATTCTAGTTTTACTATTGGTGAGTAAAGGGGGGAGTACACATTAAATATTTAGATACCATTAATCAGAAGTATACTGTATCTTAATGCCACTCAAATGAGTATAAATGAAAGGACTATCTTTTTTCCCCAGCAAAATCAATAAATCATGACATAATCCTAGTAAAATATTGTAAAAAATGATAGCTTAACCCATTCAGCATCAGAATTCCCTGCAATGCAAACATTCTGATGTACTAAGACAATATGGCACAAATCAAAAACACTGGAGTAGACATTTAAACATTCACTATATTCCCATTTACTTAACCCTTTGAATGTCGGAGGGGTACACAACGCATTGCTCTGGGCATTTAACACCTTGAATGCTAGAGGTCTCTAATGAATTGCAAAACAATACGCCCGAGGACCTCTCTAGCGTTCAAGGGGTTAAAACCCCTATATAAATCAATGGGCATTTTTGTCACCTATCGTGCAGCTGCTTTGCTCTGGAACTGAGCTAGCTGTCTTTAGTACAACAATGTAGTTTTCTCTTAAATGCAATACTCACCCTCTCTGGGCTCCAAAGGGTTAAATTATACACAGCCAAGGCAGACTGCAATTTACTGCAGCTCCCTCTGGGAATGTTATGTAAAGTTTGTTCTCTTAACCCTACCTTTGCTAGTACAAATATAATTTAAGGACACAGGCTGCTGTCTCGATAAATTGTATTTTAGAGATTTGAGTAGAAGGTAAAATATGTCACGTATTTTTCTACACAAAATTTATCTTAGGGTTTTTTTGTTTTGTTTTTTTTACTCTTTCTGGGCCATGTTGATTAGCTGATTAATTGTTGATTAGGAATGCGGCAAGATCAATCATTTTCTCCAGCCCTGCATGAATACATGGCATTAATTGAATGTGACAGTTCAGATTTTTTCTTCCACTAAATTTAAAACACAAACACATGCTGGCTCTTAGCAAAAGCTGTGGTCAAAATGAGTTCACCAGTCACAACAATTTGGAAAAGGCAGGAAAAATTCTGAACTATCCACCAAAACAGATGAAACTGTATACATGGCTGAATGTTTTAAACAACAGTAATTAAAGGGCATTCATCCACAGAGAAAGTAACGGTGATGCCTTACTGTGTGTTTTAATTCCGTTCTAAAGGCTGAAGTGTAAAGCAAAAAAAATGACAAATAATAACACAAATGTTTTTTTGAACGCAGGACACTTATGAAATACACAAACCACATAGCTACACTGATTCCTGCGAAGTACCGTCAAATGAAATTTTCATAAGCGTTGTACACTTAAAGGGATATCTGGTCACATTACTTTTGCAATACATTGAGACATCTCTATTAAGTAAAACCATACATGACCCAAATTCTGATGTACTAAGGTAAGGTGACCAGACCTTACCTTTAACCGGGGACACACAGGAAATAGGCATGTTTCAGGATTGCACTGAAATCAAAGCAGCCCTGCAATATGCATTTTTCATATGTGTCTCCAGTTAAAGGTGAGGTCTGGTCACCCTATACTAAGGAATGGCGAAGTTCTGAAGCAAACTAACTGTACTACAGGGAGCAAATAAAATGTCCCCAAATTCCCATTGATTTAAAAGGGGGATTTTAATGCCTTGAATGCTTGACAGGTCTTCAGTGCATTGTGAAGTAATGCATTGGACACCGCCAGTATTCAAGGATAAAATGCCTCCTTTAAATACTCAGTTGCCAGAACTGAACACATTATAAATGCCTGCAGCCCTGGTTACGGCTGGGTTGCATTGGTTCCCATGCAAATCCATGCCACAGGCATTTTTCATGTGTCCGGTTTTAACCCTTTTGTACGCTGGGAGTGTCCAGTGCATTCAAAAGCATTGGATACCCCTATGGCACTTAAAGGATTAACGGAATGATCTGGTAGACCTATTTAAATAAGTTGGAATTTTTCTTTCTCCCTTACAATTCAGCTGGTTTGCCTCTGCATATATGATAGGAAAGAATAATTCCAATACCGTAAATAGATATGTATTAGAAGTTACACAGTGTTAATCCTATGATTCCCATAGGGGTACGCAATGCACTCAGTGGGTTAACTCTTTGGGTAGGTAGGGATTCTATTTTTTAAATAGCCTCAATGATACCACCATGTTATCTACGTTAGTTTTCGAACAAAAGTGCATATTGAAAATGTCTTGTGATTCGAAGAAGAAACTACGGATACAAACCTGACTGAAATACACAATGTTAGGTAAAAATAAAAATTGGGGCATATGTAGAAAAACTGTGAACCAGGCGCAAAAAAAAATTCTAATGGATATAAATGGGGATTTTAAGTCCTTAGAAGATGTACTGGTCACACTAGCATCCAAGTTGCTTGGCCCCAAAATAGATAGATAGATAGATAGAGAGATAGATAGATAGATAGATAGATAGATAGATAGATAGATAGATAGATAGATAGATAGATAGATAGATAGACTGATACCTTTGAGTACCAGTTAGATGTACAATGCACTTTGCAGTTCTCAATTCTGCCCACCGAAGTTTAACCCTTTCAGTGCAATAGGGGTACGCAACACATTGCAAAGCAATGAGTTGCGTACCCCTCTGGCACTCAAAGGGTTAAATCTCAATCTTATATTTAGTTATCATTAGCAATAGCAACTTAATTAACCTTTGACTGCCAGGAGGTATCAAACGCTGGATGCCACTCTGGTACTCAAAGGGTTAACCTTTCGGCTGCTGGAGATGTCTCAGATGAATTGCTTCTCAAGGCATTACAGGCATCACTAGCATCCAAGGTGTTAAATAACTGATATATATGGTTTACAAAAATAAACAAATCTAGCAAAATACGTCTACACTGAACATTATTCTTATTGCATTTTTATTTGTTGGGAAAAAAAAGTAGTAATTTAAAGGTGCTGGTAGCTTAAGGAGAAAATAACAAATGATTTCTCTTGAGCAATCTCCTAACGATGATGGAATACAATAGGAACATTAGGGGGTCATTTATCTAGACCAAAAGGACATCCCACACAAACCTGATGCCTGTAATGCTATTTTTGTGCGCCTGTTTCTGTAGTGAACTTGCCTCCATTTTCAGCAATACGCAATAAAATAAAAATTAGTTTTATTGGATTTTTGATCCAGTAGGGGGTAAATCTAAGCAAACTGTAACAATCACTACCCATATGCTTACAAGTGGCACTAATTGTATGGAAAGGCTCAGTCCATGAGGAGCCACGAGTTATGTTTATAAACACAAACAGTGTAAAATGTGCTTTTAATTTGTGCCATTTCCTTCTCGTTCATAAATTGCTTCTAAATCACCTATTTCACAACCTGCACTCATAATTCATTGTAAAATATAATAAATATGTCCATGTTATTTGAAACATGAGTGTAGATTATTGTGAAATACAAAAACATATATCCATATTTTATGAAAACGTGCAGATTTTGATACTGTCACAAAGATAGTTTAAAATGATTCTTAAATTTCCTTTCACTCTTACTTTAGAAAAAGTTACACATACCAGAAGAGCGATTTCATAAAAAGACCTGGAACAAACCAACAGCTTCATAAGGGACAAATAAAAATGTCTTAAATCCCCCTTTAAATGAGGCATATAACCAGTGCCGCTTGAATGTAAGAGAGGTCTGTAACGCATTGTGAAAAAACGTGACGAGTCCTTTCTAATGTTCAAAGGGTTAAAACTCTCATATAAATCAAGATTTTTACTCTGCTACGATGGTGATAGTTTGCTCGAGAATTGCCCAACTTCATCTTAATAAATCAGCCTCTAAGAAATTCTGGACAAAACCAAGTGCACTATAGGGGTAAAAATGTAAATTCCAAAAACTCCTACTGCTTTAATTGGGGATTGTAACCCATTGAAAGATAAAGTGGTCTCCAGTTCCTTGCTTCACAATGTTTTGGAGACCTGTCTAGCATTTAACCCTTTCAGTGCCACGATGCATTGCGTACCCCTCTGGCACTGAAAGGGTTAAGTAGTTTAAATCCACATTTACATCAATGACAATTTTCAGGTCTCCCCTATAGCAGAGTTGGTTTGACCTGGAATTCCTCCACCTTTTCTTAACCTAAAGCATGGCATAATTTACTAGACAAGGAACATTGCAAATATATAAACAAACAGTGGATATGCTATCCTGTTCTTTCACTAAAATGTAAAACTCTGAACTAAAAACAAAATCAATTACTCTCATCAAAGTATCAAAATGTTGCTTTTTGATTTAAGTACTAAATATCAGCTTCTTTTGGCATACTTTTTCCTTTCAACCATATCACACTGATTCCTCATTTTGTTTGTTGTTTTTTTTTAACTTGTTTTATAAATTTAGGATTAAATAACATCAAAGCAATGTCCACATAGGAACCAAGTTTTAGAGGATCAATGTGACAAGTTGCAGCTTGATAGATGTTGCTCTTGATAAACGACTTGTTCAAAAGACACACTGTAGCATTCATTTCCTGAACACAACACACTTTTAATTTGTAACAGCAGAGCAGAGGCAGGAGTGTGAGTCACTTCTCAATTCCCAGCTTTTCGGTCCAAAAAAATAAAGAAAGAAAGAAAGAAAGAAAATACTAGGATTGCAGTGCATTTACAAGCTATATTCCCCCCTTGGGAAATTCATGGTTTCTCCTAATCTTATATTAGATTATAAATATTGACATGCACTTTTGTATTATCGTTATGCTGTGCTCTCAACCCAGATGTGTTCTAAATAATATTTGCATCAATATATATAATATATATAAAAATTAGAAAATGTTTTACTAGGAAGAATACATTGAGATTTATCTTGTTCTCAAGTATATACACGTGTGCGTGTATATATATATATATATATATATATATATATATATATATATATACATATATATTTTTTTTATTTTATTTTTTTTTTCAAGTGGCGTTTATTTTGTAACCTTTGCAATCTTTAACTCCTAAGATGTTTGAGGGGTCTCCAATGCATTGATAAGCATTGCATTGGACACCTCTCTAATATTCTTACACTACTCAATTTAAACTCATTGTACAGTGTCCTATTCCTGATTTAAAATTTCATATCCTCTTCATCACCAGCAGAAGCCCAATCTGCTCTGAATATATATTACAGCTTTAAGATCACAGAGGAAAATCTCCCATCTGGCAATCACATTTGCTTCAACAGCTCCGGGAAAGAATGAAAAAAAAAAAAAAAAAAAAAGGTTTTGCTCTCTAGAAAACATTTCCCAGTGCAGATTATGTGCATGTAAAATAAACAGTCCACTTATTGATCTATTCAAGTCAACAAGTTCCAAATGCAAAATGCAATCAAATTGTTTCATTACAAATGTGGGTTTGAGTTCTCTTACGAATTAACCTAAAAAGTGAATCTTTAGACGAATATTGTAAAACTGCTCTATATATTTCTTGGCCTCAACTACTTTTAGTTTTTACAACCTTAAACAAATTAAACATTAATTAAAAAAAAATGACCATCTTATCCCAGCTTGTTTCATAATCTCTTTGAATGGTGGTGTTGTTTATTATGCAAACTAATTCAAAGGCTTAGTCTTATTTTTACATACCTAATGGTATAAAACACTAAAACAAAATCTCTTTAAATCCCTTAAATCTAAACTCTAGTTCAGCTGACCTTAGTATGAAGATGTGGATATAGGTAGTGAGAAAGGGAAAAAGGTTAAAAATGTCAGTTGGGATTTCTCTTCTAACCACAATTAAAAAACAAATACGAAATCCACATCAAAAAGAAAGAAATTTAGAAAAATAACCTTTGTAACCAGATCATTAAGCAAATCGATCAGCTGAGATTTTGAGGGGTTTTACACAGAATGTTGCCAATTACATAAACTATTGTAAAGAATTAAAGAAAAAAAGATCAGTTCTAAATATTTTGCAGATTCTTTCACACACAAGTAAATCAAACTAGACAGTCACAAGAGTACATCATTATTATCCACGCTGAAGTTTGATTTATTAAGTATAATGGCACTGCAGAATGATGGAACTTTTAGAGCCTTATTCATTAAACAAAATGAGTGCAATTCTGGAGCAAACTAACTGTACCACTAATTTGAAATTAAAAAGCGGAGAATTCCAGTTGATTTAAATGTCGCTTTCAACCCAGCTGAATGCTCTCCTACGTTGGAGAGCACTGTAGCATTCAATGGGGTTAAAAGCCCCATTTAAATCAATGTTCATTTCTCCCCTATAGTGCAGTTGATTGCCCTGTAATTACTACAGTTTTATTTTAAGCATAAGGCCCTAAGTTTGCAAATAACATTTATATAAACAATCAATGTTTAAAAGCAAACATAATGATGTCATAGTCACACCAACTAATGCTTTCTTGATGCAAGCAATGTCCATCTGAAGTCAGCATTAGGGCATGCATGTTACTGAGCATTCCCCATACAATTAAACTGTCATTATTATATGAGACACATGTTAAGTGAAATCCAAAAGTGACATACCATAAACACTGCTGCTACTGATCATTTCTTGTTGGCAGCTCAAAAAGCAGTATAAGGATTTTTTTTTCACAAGCAGGAATTCCAATGGTTGCTTTTCATTAAAGCCACTTTTCCTCTCAGCTATCAAATGTCACTGCCTTGCAATCGTCAGGTATTCATTTAACCTACATGCATATAATTAAAGGGGAAAGCAGCATCAACAGAGAGATCTCAGATCACAAGAAAAGAAAAAAAAGGGGGGGAGGCACATGAAATGCAAGTCTATGTCAATTTCACTCCCATTGAGACTAACGAGAGCTCCAGAGAGGATAGTAATAGGATCACTAGATTAAATTACATATCTTTCTCCCCTGATCCAAGTCAAACAATACGCCCACCAATGCTGTACCCCAAACTGCTGACATTTACTGCAGAAGCAGCTGCACACTGCCAGATGCTGCCATTAACTTTCACTGCAATAATCCAGTAATGTGCTTTGAGAACTTAAGTTATGATAAAACTTTATAATAATTAGAGCTATAGGATGATTTAAAAAAGGCAACAACATGAGTCATAAAATCAGCCCGTTGTAGATGCGCTACTGTCAACTCAGTTATTACCCTTTGGCATGATACTGTACATACTGTTTATATAAAGAATGCATGCGATTATGGGAACATGTTAATTTATGTATCTGTGCCTTTAATAGGTAAGACTCAGGGCAAAGGGATCTTTAATGCAGACATATTAACTTGCACTGTAAATATTGACTTTAACCCTTTGAATGTCAGAGAGGGGGGCAACGCCTTGCTCTGCAAGGCGCTGCCGGACCCTGGCACTCAAACGGTTAACAGAAATAATAAAAAAAAATAATAATAATAATAATCATAATAATAATCTGTAATTACAAAGCAGCACCGGCGGCCTCCCCCTCCCTCCATAAGGATATCAGAAGTCAGCACTTACCTGGATGGGTGACATAAGGAGCCGACAGGTTACTGTAACATCGATCTGCTGTGCTGGCTGATGAATGGGTGATCTCTTCAAGTGAAAGCGGTTGTTCATGCTTTAGGAGCAGCTACTGTAGTTCTGCACATGCTGCATTAACAGGGGGCACTCACTCTACACTTGGATTTTTTTTTCAATATTAACCCCCCGCCACCACCAAAAAATTGCAAATGAAAGGAGAAATGGGAAAAAAATGTAAGTTTTAATTTTTCTTTCTGGCATCAAACCCTCACCAGGGTCGCAATCTTGTTTTCCTTGTACGTGGGGGTTGGACTGCTGGAGAGCACCAGGCAGGCGTCTGATGAATGTGCTGTGGTCACTCCCCTTCTGACTGCCCCTCTCTCCCCTTCTGCCTACCTCCTTTCCCCAGCCTGAGGTCTGCGAGCGCTTCCACTGCTGGGCTATGTACAGTGACAGCACGCATGTACACACAGCGTCTCCCAAGCTCATCTGTTTATCAGATGCAATGAATTGTGCTGGGAAAAGGGAAGATCCAGCTTTCTCCTTCCTACTGTTCCCCTTGTACTGAGAGAAAGGGCTGCTGAATGGCAGATACACGAAGAAGGAAAGCGTGCCTGCAGCATGCAGCGGGGGGTGTTTACAACACAACTGATTGATGGCTTCAGATAAACACACACACAGGGATTTTCTAGCATGGCCAGAGAACAGGCTTTGCAGGGTACTTGTCAGTGATTTACTGCAGTAGACATATGATAAGCAGGGTGGCATTTTTTAATGGGGGGGGGGGGTTGGAGCAATTTGGCTTTTTTTTTGGATCACCAGTAGCCACAGTGCCACACAGACATTCTGTTACAGATGCTAAAGGATGGCGCCTAGTTCTGTCACCTTGTCTTAGTTTTGTAATGTTTTCTGTGAAAGAAAAGTGTGCAGCCGACACCTCCAGGCACTCAACGAGTTAACCCTTTGAGTGCCAGAGAGGTAGCCAACGCACATTATCCCATTATGTGTTAGAAAGGTAATCAAGATACCTTCTGGTAATTAAATGGTTAATAGGCATGCATAAATATTGAACATTTGTTATGAGCTGATGTATTAAAAAAAGCGATATAAAAATCCCCGATTCCCGTTCCAACATGTTGGAGACCTCTCTATCATCCACAGTGTTAAAGGAATACTAACATAAACGATCTGGGGTTATACACATTTAAATACCTTCTAATTCATGTTAGCCTCTGGAAAAAGTTTCACTATTTTCTGAGGCTTAAAATCTACTTTTATGTATGATTTCTGCTCTCTCCAGGGTGTGCAGCAGACATCTACTGAGGCGTGTGTCCCTTTTTTTTTCTACGAAGGCTTTATCAAAAATGTAAATGTTGACTTTTTAACCCTCTGAGTGCCAGAGAGTTATTCAACACAATGCAATGCATTGGATACCTTGCTGGCATTCAAAGGGTTGACTTTTAGTGCCAGCCATGCCTTGAATACCTCCCTGGCACTCAAAGGGTTAAATGCATATTTATGGAAATTGTTATGCACTATGTGTTTTTGGGTAATTAACACTGTATATATATGGAATGTACACTTATTTTCACATAAAATATGTTAGGTGGTGCCTAGTAAACTCCAGATGGCATGTTACATACACCTTAACCCTGTAGACTGCCAGAGGGGTCCCCTCAAAGGGTTAAGACTGAAAACCACTGTTATAGAGTGTCTAATAAGTGATTGCTCTGCATTGTTTTTAAATGGACTGAGATACAGTACTGTCTGAACGGATGAGAAATAGGCACTAATCTCAATGCATTAACAGTAGCATCTTTGCACAAACATTTACCCAAAATGTGTCTATACAGGACAGTCTACATATGCTTTAAAAATGCAAGTTTAAGATGACATATTAGTGATCTAACATAAAATAACCAAATTCTACACATGCTAGCGAGAAGTCCATATAGAAATTACATGATCTAATGTTAGGTGTTATTGTTTCTTTAAAGGGATAGTAATTTTTCATATTACATATAGTTCGGTACATTGATCATATGCAATGGTACTGCTGTGTGATGCTCCTACGCTTCAACACGTACTAGTTACAGTGTAATAATATTTTGAAGTTGATCCCTCTGCCCCTTTCCCCAATCTGAAGTCCAGTCGCTTGACCAGACAGATCACAACAAGGGACAATCTTCCCTCATTCAGTATAAGGAAATACCTGACCTCCTTGACAAAGAAGGGCAGGTTTTTCCTAATAATTGTCCCTCGTAGTGATCCACTGCCGGATCTGGGACAAAAATGCTCACGTCGGGGAAAGGGGCGCGAGGGATCAACTTCAAAATATTATTACACTCTCATTCACAAGTTCTAGGAGCATCGCACAGCAGTACCATTACATATGATCAACGTTCTGAGCCACACATAATATGAAACATTACTATCCCTTTAAAAGCCCCATTTAAAGGGGAACATTGACATAAAAAAATTGACCATGGGTTTTAATCAATAAAACAAGATTACCACTGGTTTTTTTTGTTTGTTTTTTTGAAGGCTTCAAATCTCCACTCGTAGGTAAGTTAAAAAAAACATCACTAATCTTGTTTTATTGATTAAAGCCCAAGGTCAAATTTTTTTTATGTGAATGTTCCCCTTTAAATCAGTGGTAATTTAACCCTTTGAGTGCCAGAGAGGTATCCAACTGATTCCTTTCTGGCACTCAAAGGGTTAATATATTTCCATCGGTACTCATGTTTTGCACAGCATTGCTCCAGTTTCTTAGTTCATCGACTTCTTTGACGACTTACACATGCATTAAAATTGCAAGTTTAAGATGAGAATTTATTAAAATAATTTAAAATAACCATTTTCCACATGCTTGTGGGAAACAAATATATAAAACTATACTAATTTTCAGTTGTTAGTGTTTCATTAAAAGCCCCATTTTGATTTCTCCTCTTTGGTGCAGAAGCCTTTTAAAATGTCACGGTCAAAAGATCCTGCAAGTAAATGGCGCATTCAGCATGTCGCCATGTTGAAAAGCTCAACATGAGAATCTCGCCCTGCATCAAAAGGGCGATATTCTCATGTTGCGTCCTTAAACTTTGTTTAACCTGCATTCATTGTAGTGCTGGAGTGTCCACATAACCCTTTGCGTGCCTCCGTTATAGTGCCGGAGTAAGATATCTCATGGTTTCCCTTACCGTATTTTCAGCCAGTACTTCTTTGTTCATATCCTCACAAGTAGCTGATATCCTTAATTTGCTTGTCCACTTTTTTTTGTTGAAGTGCGATTAACATCTTGAGTGCCAGAGATGTATGAAACGCATTATAAAGCAATGTGTTGTGCACTTCCCTGGCACTCAAACGGTTAAGTATAGATTGACTGTTTGTAGGTAACAGGGGTCTATTTAATAGATTTGTACTATGCTAGTGCAGAGTAAACCGAGATCTGAATGATACCTGCAGCCAAACATCACATTGTTTCACTTGGTCTTGAGTGAAAAGATGCAATGTTTGGCTGCAAGGGTAAGAAGCCATGAAAAAGGTGCGATGGTAACATAGAGTCAGAAAATGTTGTGCCCACAACCATGAGCATCTGCTGAAACCCTTCAAATGGACTGGCATATTCCTTCTTGCCGACAGTAAGAAACGCTGTCTGTGAGGAGTGCCAAGGCTGGAGCCGATAGGCTGATTCAGAGGCAAGCTGGAGGGGCAGAAGCACACAAGGAAAGTAACTGGTGCTTAGGGTATGCAGCCACTCCGCCACTACAATGAATGCGGGTTAAAGGGATAGTAATGTTTCATACTAAAAGCAGCTCTAATTAATCATCATAGTATTTGGGCCATGGAGAGTGTTATTTCAATTCTGTCAGAGTTGTAGTTCAAGAGTAATTCAATGACAATGTATCCCCCTCCTGCCCCTTTTACTGATGTCACACTGTTCAGCCACAGCAGAAGGGAGGTGCCCAGGTAGATTGCAGAGAGGGACAATCTTCAATTAAGATAAGGGAAAAACCTGAAAAGCTTGTCAAGGGGGGCAGGGATTTCATTGTTTTCATAGGAAGAAGATTGTCCCCTTCTGTTATCTGTCTGGTCTATAGACTGCATTCCACATCTGAGAAGAGATGGCTTACACTAGGTAAAAGGGGCGGGAGGGGGAAACTTTGCTTGTGAATATCTCATAAACCATAAAGGTTTGAGAGATAAGACTTATATCATTCTTCATGTTTTTTTAAATTCCTACAAAATAAAATAAAGTTAAAACGAAGTATTACTATCCCTTTAAATGACGTTTAAGGGCAGGACATGAGAATCTCACCCTTCATCAAAAGCGCCCTTTTCAACACAGAGACATGCTAAATATACACCATTTACTTGCATGACTTTTTTTCAACATAACATTTTAAAAGTGAATCCTTTGGTGCAGAGGGTCTGCGCAGACTTGCTCCAATGTCTTAGTTCGTCATCTTCTTTGACGACCTAAAAAATAAATGTCCTTGGAGATGTTTGCAAGTTTGTTCCACTTTCATTGAGACATGTATAAAGAAGAAATTCTGGGACAAACCGGGTTTACCTACTGATTTAACCCTTTGAATGTCAGAGGGGTACACAACACATTGCAAAGTAATGTGTTGCATACTCCGCTGGCACACAAAGGGTTAAATGTGGCTCTTATGGTCTCCAGTGATTATGAAGCAAGTCCTCTGTAGCACTCAAATGGCTGGAGCCACATTTAACCCTTTGAGTGCCAGAGAGGTACCCAACGCATTGCAATGCACTGCGCTGGGTACCGCTCTGGCACTCAAAGGGTTAAGGCAAAGGGAATGGGGGCAGTTAATTTGCTCCAGAATTGCATCTCTTTGCTTTATACATGAAGTTAATTGTTAGATGCTTTGAATACCTCTCTGGCGCTCGAAGAGTTAAAAGAGATCAGATTCATGGGGGGCTATTCACTAAGGCATGATAAAGAGGTGAAAAAATGGAGATGACTTCTCGAGTGATATCACTTCTCCAGTTCCTATTTTATTTTATGGAGCCTAATTATCCTTCTTGAGAAATCTTAGTGAATAGGTTCCATAGAATAACATAGGAACTGGAGAAGTGATATCACTGGAGAAGTCATCTCCACATTATCACCTATTTATCACTCCTTAGTGCATAATCCCCATGTATTAAAGTGTTATTTTCACAGAGGCATTTATAGGGGGGTTGTACAGTTACAATATACCATTTCATAAGAATACATATTTGATGCAGCACGTAATCCCTTAACTCTTTGAGTGCCAGAGGGGTATCCAACACATTGCAATGCAATATGCTGGATAACTCTCTGGCACTCAAAGGGTTAAACATTTTAACCTAATGCCTTATGTATAGAGTAACATATTTCATTTGTCCAAGACAGCTTTTGTAACAAAAAACCTCAGCTGATGCAGAACCTGTTAGAAAACTAGTAATGATTGAAGATAGTGGGCAGAATTTGACGAAACACAGCATTGACTGACAGCTCTGCTTCCAGAGAGGTTCTGGATCAGTCTTTTAATGTTTATTGTACTTATGTTGTTCAAAGTCATTAAAATCCCGTCAACCCCAGGACCAAATGCCTGCAAGCGCCAGCCCATCCCTCATGGTAAACCATTCATTTACCTTGGAGCACTTGCACATCTTCTTCCTCAAGATGGGTGGAGGTACCTGTAGTGTCAAATTACCTCAGGCATTTGTAAGATGGTGATCTGGTGTAGTCTGCCCCACAGTGGTGCATTACCCCTTTGAGTGCCAACGAGGTACGTAACGCATTGCTCTGCAGTGTGTTGTGTACCCCCCTGCACTCAAAGGGTTAAACATCAGACAATAAGACTCAATTAAGGACTCACTGGGTCATATTCAGAAAGAAAAGGGGGGCATTGGTGGTGAATTTTGTGGGAGAAAAAGACATTCCTATTCACTTTAAATGGGGCTTTTAAATCTCCAATGCATAGCTTCTCAATGTGCTGAAGTGCTCTCTAGCATTCAAGGGGTTACAAACTCTGTGCAAATCAATGAGGATATTTCCATTTGAACATAATGGTGCAAATGGTTTCCCCCAGAATTTCTCCACTTTTATCTTTAAAGGGGCAGTATATATGCTATAGGGCTTTTGCTATGGAGTAAAACATGCATATTATCAGTGCTTGGTAACGTGTATTCAAAAGTTATTAAAAATAACTGGCAATTTACTGATAGCTTGAGTTTGAGATGTTTTGCAGCCAGGTGGCGGTATTGCTATTGTAGTCTGTGAAAAGTGGAGTATTGCAGACACACTTTCCATAGATGGATAAAGCAACAGCGCCATCTGGCTCCAAAACATCTTGAACTCCATTCATCAGAAAAATTTCAATTTATCTTTTTAATAAAGTGTGAAAGAAACATCTCCGAGCTTTGGGTATACCCTAGTTTTACAAATGTTTCTCTTTATCTATAGGGTATTCTGTCCCTTTAAGCAAATGAACCAAAGTGAATAGTGAGCGTCTGTAGTTCTAGCCAGAATCCGCTTTAACCCTTTGCGTGCCAGAGGGGACATACAATGCCATGTGCGGCCCATCCATGCGGTGCTCAACAACTTAATGTACCTATTGAGAGAGACTTATGTGAAGAAATGTTTGAGTAGCCAAGAGGTGTATTAGATCCAGCTATACTGGATCAGGTTTGGACAAAGTGAATTCCTCCACTCCTCAGTAAGTCAGATAAAAACAGTGTCTATTCATATTCAGTATTCCAAACAAGCTCACTGGGTTATCTTCCATCAAATATAATAAATGCAACATGTACTTGTCAAACTGGAATTTAAGATTTTTTTAATTTTTTTTTTTTTTTTAAATGCTCGGTTCTCTAGACTACACTGTTTGAATTGTTTGTTTGTTTTGTTTTTTAAAGGGCTTTAAAAATTAGGGATGGGAGAAAATCTTCACCTTGGGAAGAAATAGACTTATTTTTCCTCCCACCGGTATTCTGTCACCATGGAAAATGAAGAGACTTCTCTAGCCCCCCCCCCCCCCCCCCCCCGTACGCTGCTGCCCTCATCAGATCAGAGAGAGACAACGTTTTTACCTGCATCAGTAATGAACTTTTTTTTTTTTGCTCTACTTATGGCAGTGATGGGCAATCTGAAGCATCCAGACTTATTGGACTTCAAATCCCATCATTCTCAGCTGGCCAGCAGTTAGTTGAAGATGATTGGACTTGTAGTCCAACAGCCACTAGAGGTCAGCTTGTTGCTCAGTCTTGCTTTATTCCCAAATAGCCGTATTAGATTTTTGATAACACAATTACACATATCTAATTCTAGCTTCTGATATTGTACAATTTTCTTTTTGGAAATTCCTCACTGGAAATCATAGGTTTGCACCTGTATCAACATCTTGCATAAACAAGGTGAGGTGAGTGAATGTGTGCATGTGCATGCTTGTTTGTATATCTGTGTGTTTGTGCCTACATGTTCAAGTGTATGTGTATGTGGTTTTATGTATGCTCATATGTGTTTGAGTGTATGTGCTTGTATGAGTATGCATATTCAGGTGTATGTGTGTGTGTGTGTGTGTGTGTGTTGCATGCATGAGCGTTAGTGTGTATATATGCACAAACATGTGTGCGTGTATGTATGTGCATGTGTGTTTCAGTGTGTGCACATTCATGTTTGTGTGTGCACAAGTCTATGTATGTGTGCACATGCCTGTGTGTTGACATGTGTATGTGCATGCATGAATGCTTTATAGATACAGATCTATAGATTGTCAGAGACTTTGTACTGGTGGAGCATAGAGGGTTAACTCTAATAGTAGAAATTAACTGAAAAACCTGTGTTTAGGATGTGTTCAAATTACCTCATCCTTAAGACAAAGGAATACTCATGGGCCTCTTTGGGAGGAAAATAACTGAGTGACAGTGATGGCCGATTGATGTTAAATGGGAGACGTGAAGTCTGTGAGAGACGGGCTCCCTTATGGGAAAGACTAGCAAAATGACTGGTTTATGGGGTTTCTGATACCGTATGACCTCTCTCTTAACTTTGACATATGCCATGTTATGTGTCACATGTAAAATTCTATTATAACGTAATGGCGCCATCTGCAGCATTTATATTGTCAATACTCATAACTGATATTTGTCTTATAGGATTAGCATAATATATAAGTATCCAATCAGGTCTGACTGATGATGTCAGTGTATAATGAGATGGATCTTTGTCCAATCATTGGAATAGGTGGGGATTACTGATAAGGTAACATTTTTGCCTAATATAAGGGGAAGAGAGGATAATTTCAGGGTCTTGGTTCCTGGAAAAAGAAGGCTGAGGTTCCTGGTTGAAAAGACAACACCTGGTCCTGCCACCTAACAGAGAAAGACAAAGAAATTTTGATTGGTAACTATATCATTTATTCATCTAGATTAATTTAATCCAGAATTTCATAATTTTTCTTCTGTTTGAAGAACTTAAATAGTCTTATAATTGTCTTAAGTGGACTGGCCAACCATTTGGGATCAATTATAATCTGCTATAGTTAGCGCTAAATGTCTGGAATTAACCGAATCTATATGTAATTATTGGGAAAGTGTTATATTTTGCCAAATAAGTGTATTATAGTTAAATATCGTGGGATATATATTAGATAATATAAGTCTTGGTATTCCTAGAATAATATTTTGTGGTTCTAGGAAGATTATAATAGCTAATATTTGATTCTTTGAATCCAGTTATTAACCCTTTAACCACTATTTGTCTGTTAGTGGTGTTTTCTTTGGAATTCTTTGTGTATGTACTAGACTTATCTTTTGTAAATTGGAAATATGCACTTCCAATAGACAAAAGAAACTTCTGGGTGTGGCACCTATTTTAAATTAGTGGATTAAACCTTGGAGTGCCTATAGGTTTTATATATGTTGCTTGGATTATGCCATAAAATTTTCTTAAAAGGGAATTATCATCTAAAAGAAATAGGATTCATACCCTTTTAAATATCGTGTTGCTAGCCTAAATCTATATAGACTATTTCTCCGGTGCATAAGTGTGCTAAGTATTAGTTTCCTGTTTATATGAAAACATGTGCATGTTCATTTGAGATCGTATATAAACAGGAGATAAGCATTTATGTGAACTGAAGAGAAAGGATTCTGATTTCAAGACAATTATCTTTTTTAAGGTTTCATCTATTTTTATTTTGTTTGTTACACATTACTACTTTCTTTACCAGAGACAACAAACTGTCCACTGGCTTCATAGAGAGAGCTAGAGGAAGATTTCAACATCTCCAAACTCAGGTTGGAGCTGTTGGGACTGTGAACTTTGAACTTTCGGAGCTTAGAGCATGTGCTGAACAGCCACTTTAACATATAAACACACCAACATGAATATGACAATGGCTTATAAAAGCGGCACTTCTATATGCAAATGAACCAGTGTCAGTTTAGTAAGTGCAAAATCGTAAACCTGTTGAAAGCATGGCGGATTCATGGTGATGTCGGCAGATTGGTGTCGGATTCCCAGGGAATGATGGCAATGACATTTTACAGCATTGTGTTGATATGCCATCAACATGAATACTCCACCATATCGCCATCCTTGCCCCTTATCATCCTTTAGTGCATCTCACCCCTGGTAATCTAGAATGTGTAGCTATAAGATTAGAAAGCAAAGGGATAAATATAAGTATAGGCAATTTGGCTTTAAGTAATCTGACCTACTAGAATAAATAGTGAAATTAAGGGGGGGCTATCTCTTTACACTTGAACATTTTCCTTAAATCCAGTGCTTAGATTTTTTTTTATCCAAATAACTCTCTAAATATTTCATATGTCTGTATCTTTTGTCCCCTGATAAGGAATAAAAAATGCTAATCTGTCCCCTATGGTGGTGTCACTGTTACAAGCAAAACAGGGGTCAGACAGTACTTTAATAACCTTTATGAGAAGTATAATCATAACAAAATCACAGCAAGTGCGAGGAAGGAGCAGAGGGTGATCAAAGAAGCAAGCCTGTATCAGAAATAGGAGGATGCCACTAGGTTCCCAAACTGTGGAGACTAGGCTGAAGCCAATGGTAGTCTCCAATGCGAGATAGGCCTCAACGTACCTAAATGATCTCCCCAAGGCCTCACGCCTGAAGTCCGATAATGAAGGGCCGTCAAACAACAGAAGGCAGCGAGGGAGACTACTGACTCATGCCTATAGTCAGTGATGGAAAGGCAGTCTCTTGTAAAGGAAGGCAACCAGAGTGACTACTGACTCACGCCTGCAGTCAGTAATGCTAGAGTCTACCAGAGCCCCAGGTCCATACCAGATTGGATCTCTGACTACAAGGAGGGCCGCACGGAGGGTAGTCAGACAGAGCCACAGGTCAGCACCAGCTAGGATGGTTAGATAAACCAAGGGTCAAGGTACTCAACGGGTAGTCAGCCAGAGCCGCAGGTCTGCTCAGATTGTTTATCAGACTAAGCTAGGGTCATACACAGAGCAGACAGTCAGAGAGAGCCACAGGTCAGCACCAGAACGGTTAATCGGACAAGCCAGAGGTCATACACGGAACAGGTAGTCAGCCAGAGCCGCAGGTCTCCACCAGATTGGTTATCAGATAAGCCAGGATCATACACGGAATGGGTAGTCAGATAGAGCCACAGGTCAGCAGCAGGACAGATAGTCAGACAAACCAGGTCATACACTGAGCACTAAACAACAAAAGAACTGCACTGGACACCAACGAAAGGGTGAATGAGCCCAGTGTCTATGCAGTTGTAAATACCTGCCCCAAAGGAAAAGGAGGAGCACCAAATTTGTGTGGCTCCTTTAAATGGTGCGCACGTCTATGCCTTTGGACGTGTGCCCGACATGGCGTCACCCGCTGCTGCCTGCTGGAACCTAGCCCAGAAGGGGCTGGAGCTGCGAGAAGGATAGAAGCTTGAGCCACATGGGGGACAGAACATGTCTGAGCCACGAGCAGTAGAGGTAAGGATGCGGTCGGCCTGAGCAGCCGCCACACGCTGACAGTACTCTCTTCTCAAGGACCCCTCCTCTGCGGAGTGAAGGTTCTGAACCAAAATAGAGGCAAGCACATCTTTAGAGGAAATCCATGACCGTTCCTCCAGGCTGTAACCCTCCAGTGCACCAGGTACTGCAGTTGCCCCCTCACTCTCTGAGAATTCAGAATGGTTTGTACCTCATATTCGTCATGGTCTCCCACCCAAATTAGGGGCTGTGCGGACAGTATTGGAAGTATATCAGTTACAAATTAATGGTTTGAGCAATGATACGTGGAAGACATAATGAATTCACATCGTGGCTGGAAGCTCAAGAGCATACGCTACAGGGTTGATTCGCCGAATGATTCGAAAAGGGACCGACAAAATGAGGGGCCAGTTTCCTACATGGCACTGGGAGGTTGAGATTGCGGGATGACAGCCATACCCTCTCCCCCACCTGGAAGGTCGTTGCAGGTAATCGCCTACGGTCAGCCTGCCGTTTTTGCCATTGCATCGAACCACGAAGGGTATTCTGAACTCGTACCCGAGAGGAGTGGAGCTCCCATAAATGGTCATCCAGATCCGGGATCGCTTCTGCCTCAAAAGTCTCAGGAGGTGCGGAGGGATGGAACTCATAGTTTATCAAGAATGGCGAACTCTGTGAAGAAGAGTTAATAGCACAATTTCTGGCAAACTCCGCCCAGAGTAACAGAGCAGCCCAATTGTCGAGGTGGTCGCTTATGTAACAGCGTAAAAAAGGGCTTGATTAGACCTCTCTGCTGCGCCATTCAATTGGGAGTGGTATGTCGAGGAAAACCCTTTGAGTGCTAGAGTATCACCGGACACCTCTCAGGCGAAAACACAATAGATCAATGTGAAGGAAAGCGCACTGTGTGCAACACAGGAGAGAGGGGAGAAGTGGAGCAGCAGGCAGTAGAGGCTACTCTACACCTAAGCCTTCTGCTTCAACATTCTGATGTGTCGACATTCTGATGTGTTGACACTGCAGCTTGCGATATTGTTATTGCGCTCATTTCAACCCCACAACACATTTAATGTGCCGTTTGGTTGGTCGCCCAATACTGGGCAACATTTCAGTTTGCTTAGTGTATAACACCACGCCCCACATGAATTTAAGAGGTTCTGCCTTTAGTAAACATACAATCTGTCCCCCACCTTGCTGTGGCAAGTTATAATAAGCAAATCATATAAATAAGAGGAGAGAGGGTAAGAAGCCTCCTCAGTGCTTTAGTACTTTATAAAACCGGTAGACGTCTCAGTTTGTTAATAAGCTGGTGAGATGGCTGCAGAATCTGTTCAGAATTCAGGATTACTGGTTCTAGTCTTGTTAAGGTCAACTCAGCCTTTCACCCTTCTGATGGAGATACAATGAGTCTAGGATCAATTCAGCCTTTCAGCCTTCTGAGGGAGATCAAATGAGTCCAGGGTCAACTCAGCCTTTCACCCTCCTGAGGGAGATCAAATGAGTCCAGGGTCAGCTCAGCCTTTCACCCTTCTGAGGGAGATAAAATGAGTCTAGGGTCAACTCAGCCTTTCACAATTCCGAGGGAGATCAAATGAGTCCAGGGCGTACTTGAAAATGAAAGACAATCTCAATGTATTCTTCCTAGTAAAGTACTTTAATTAAAAAAAAAAACAATTGGCTGTTGAAATTGCATTCAGCCAGCCATTATTGAATTGCCACAACTCTCCTTCTCCTTTCAGCCAATCTCAAGACCCCAAACAAACCCTGCCCATTTAACCCACTGCAGGCAATCCCAATTCAAGAACACTTCCGTGCTTTGCCCTGCAACATGTCCAGGGTTCCCATTAGTGGTGTAGGATCATTGAAAATAATCAAACCTTGGATGCTATAGAGGGCCTCGGTGTAATATGAAGGAAGGTGTCTTAGATATTTCTAGCTTATAAAGGGTTACTATCCCCTTTGAAATGGAAAACTAATAGAAGATAAGGCCATTTATAGGCACAGGTAAGAATAGGAAGTACAAGTTTTGACTCTGATCTCCACGCTTTGGAGCGGTGCTAAAGGAATACCTAGCATGCAATCTTGATTTTGTGGGGCATCCATAATATATTTTATGTAATTTATCAAAGGTGTAGTGAAGGGTACTCTACATAAATATACAGTAATTCTTTGGTCTCACAGTGATCATAACAAAAATAAACATATTCTATATAACAATGTCCATACATATACATTTAAAACTCAGTATTCATATTTTTGTCAACGCCTTTATAGGAAAAATAAGGAGAACCCTAATAATATGTGTCTGGTACACCAAAGAGCCATGGCAACCTGTTTGAGAACCAATGCATGGAGACTTCTCTAGCATTCAAGGGGTTAAATGATTAAATAAATGAATGAATTCGAAAGCTCATATTAACGAATAATTTCACCATAATCTGAATGGAGAGATTCGTAAGAAGGATTAAATCACACACATAACTGATAGTTTACAAATGTAACCCTTTGAGTGCCAGAGGTACTGCCAGTGTACTCCTCTGGCACTCAGAGGGTTAATATAACATGGTTAATTGCATTGAACATGATTCCTGCAATAATAATCAGTGCTATGAAATATGAAAGTGTATTTTTCTACCAAATACAAACTTATAGTAGTCATTATTCTGTTTTAAAGGGATAGTAATTCTTGTTTTAGGAAATATTTAATATTATAGTTATTAAATAAATAAAGTAAAGCATATAATTCGTTTTACTATGACTTTGATACTGTTATTGTAATCTCAATGTAAAGTTTACCCCTCCCTCCCCTTTTAGCTATGTCAGCACTTTAGCTGACAGACTGGTCTGTGGACTGGAATGCTCGTCTGGAGAGCAGAAATAGCAGTGGTTACGAAGCAAATCTTCATGACAATGGTCTACAAAGTTTGCCTTGTTTGAGGCAGTAGACCGTTGTCATGAAGATTACATAATGGACAACTAACACCATCTAATACAGGAGCATCCAAGTTTTGTCAATCGTGGGCCATATGATCAGAAAGCCATAAGTGTGAGGGAAGCATTATTTATTATTGATAACGGTAACAATGATTGTCAGCTATTCAAAAATATGGATTTAGTTACTGATCAAGTCGATGACAATACTTATATTTAACAGACAATTATTCTTGAACTGTACGGTACCAACAGTCAGTGGATTAGGTCTTACTGGCCTACTAGTTCATATGTAGTCGATAATTCAGTAAAAACTTTTTTAAAATCTCAGGTGCGGCATTTCCTGGGGTCAGGAAGGCCACATTGGGCCCATGGGCCGCATGTTGGTCACCCATGATCTAATAATAACAACCCTTTCTTACATTACTGTGGCCAGAAAATCCTAATGGCCTCTATGACTTTTGCCCTTTTACTTACATCTTCAGTCAGTCCTGATGTCATGCCCATGGAGGGAGACATGACAGTTTCTGGCAATTTTTTCAGGTAGGAAGAGTGCAGAAGCATATTTAAACCCTTAACGTAGTTATTATATAAAGAGAACATATTACTTCAATGTTCTTACAAATTATTTTCATTTGTATACTTTTTTTTTTGCTATTCAATATAGATTTTATTTTTCCATGTTGTACTTTGTTGGACCAAATATGATCTATTACTTGCCTGTCAATAAAATGTGTCTGTTTACCCATCATGGATTAAAGCTTTCAGGTGTCTTCATATTGTGTAATTTTCCAAAGCGGTTAATTTTGAAGCTGTAGAATACATTGTTAGATTTGGAATTGATACTAAATCTTTGTGTTTTGTTCTGTACAGACCTAATTATTAATTCTTGGGTTTTCCTGATCCTAAATTAAAATTAAATATCCTTATTTTAATGGTAGTAAAACAGATTTGTTGAATACAATTTAGAAGGTTCTAAAAAAGTATGGGACATTAGGTAGAAGAGTCATTTTAAAGGGATGGTAATGTCTTTAAACCAACACAGCTCGGATAGATCCTCCTATAAAGCGGATTGTGTACCTTTCTATTTTAATATGCCCCGTGTTTGTTCTAGTTCTATAGAAATTCACTGGTAAAGGATTCCCCTCCCACCACTTTTACTGCCTACAAAAAGTCATGGGACCGGATAACGTGCACAGAGGGACAATCTTCATTCACTGAGTATAAGGGAAGCCCTGCCCCTTTGATGAAGGAGGGCAGGATTTTCCTTATATTTAGTTAAGATTGTCCCTTTGTGCTAGTTGTCCTCCCGGCTGAAAGAGTAAGCATGATGCAGGAGAAAGGGGAGGGAGAGGAATCTTATACTAGAAAATTTCTATTGAACTAGAACATGGCGCACATTAAAGGAATAGTAAACTCCAAAAAAATCTGTTCGTGAATTGATAGGAATAATTAAAAAAACATGTAATGCCCTTATTCCCATCTCTCAAACCATTATGGTTTGAGAGATGTTAGACAATAAAGACCTCTGCTCCCTCCCCCTTCTCATGCGTCCGTTGTATAGCGGATGTCATGAGATCCTACTTCTGGGACCAGACGGTGGCTCTTCAGGAGCGCTGTCATTGAGATATCTAACTATAATTACTTCATCGGAATGGTCTACAATGTGTGCTTGCAAGCCAGGCACACGTTGTAGACCATACTGATGAAGTAATTATAGTTAGATATCCGGATGTCAGCACTCCTGAAGAGCCGCCGTCAGGTCCCAGAAGCAGGATCTCATGATGTCCGCTATACAGCGGATGCATGAGAAGGGGGAGGGAGCGGAGGTCTTTATTTTCTTCCATCTCTCAAACCATAACGGTTTGAGAGATGGGAATAAGGGCATAACATGTTTTTTTATTATTCCTATCAATTCGCGAACATATATTTTTGGAGTTTACTATCCCTTTAAAAAAAAGTGTCACATGATCCTCTTTATAGGAAGATCAGTTGGAGCTACGTTGGTTTAAAGGTATTACTAACCCTTTATTCAGTGGATTTAAATTTTACCACTTATGCTTTTCATGTAGAATTTTCCATAAAGCAGTACATTAAAATGTATATATTTTACATATTGTTTTTGTAATATTTACTCCTAGATGCCTAACATATTCCATTTTGTGAAAGGAATTTATAATTACTCTTAATAATTATCTTTGTATTTCTTGGCAGACTTAAACTCAGAGTCTTCAATTTGTCCTCATTTACTTGTAAATCTGAAATAGCTCCATATTTGATTCACCCGTGCAAATAAATTAACCAGTGAAGTGTGAGGTTTGCTAATGAAACCCAGCAGATTATCCATATAATAAACACATTTATTGTTAATATCATGGATAAATTCCAGCATTGAAAAATTCTCTTATCTTCAGCAGATGGGGGTTCTGTACAAAGCAAGTAGGTCAGCAGTGGTAGCGGGCGTATGTGTCTAGTTCATTTTTCTGTTGGAAAATAGTTGCTAACATACTCTCTGTGAATTGCCTCAAAGTAAGTAGTTTTTATCCTCTAGCCTGAAGGGCATCAGAATGTTTTTCATTTTTTCATTCTCAATTCACTAAATTAAAGGCCTTATTATTGTCTAATAAAATACATTCAACTTTTTTTTTCATATAAATCTATCACATTTATGGCCCTTCTGATTCTGTTGGAGGTCTACGTAAATGGTCCAAAACCTTAGTAGTTCTCACCTATTTAGTATGGCAAAAATTTGTTCAACCTGATTGCTAGCAGATGAGATAATATTTTAATGTCTGAGTTTATTAAGCTAATGTTCTATGTTTCTCTATCTTTATTTTGTTTTTCTAAAACTGTTATTAATAATATGTTAAAATTACGAGCCAGTCATTTGGACTCACATATATTGTTAAAGAAATCCCTAACTGGAGCTAGTATATCTTTTTATAGGTCTTATATAAAAGTTACTAAACCCATCAGGCCTAGGATTTTTCTTATTTTTATCACATTCTCAATTTCTTCATCTGTTATTTTTGTTTAGCAATTCCCTATTTTCTTGGAACTTGCAATTTGAAGCCCTGTAAATGTTTTTTTTTCATTCACAGATGTTCATCTTTATATAAAAAACCGTAGTGCACAATATTTCAAAAGTCCCACATATTTGTTTTGTCTGCCTTTTTTCCACAGAACCAAAATCATCTCTTTCAATATAGTTTATCTCCTTTTTGGGGCAAGTTAATGGCTAGAAATGTATGTAGTTTAATTTCTTTCTGGTCCACCTCATTTGCCTCTGTTTCTAGTAAGCTGTCAAGCTGTTGTCTTAGACTGCATTCCTCCCTTGAAAAATGTTTTTTTAATATGTTTCATTTTATTTATTTTCTTAGATTACTGTACTGTTTTTTCAGTTTTTCCTTTAAATCTCTAATTATTGAACTCCTAATTATCATCTAATTTTGACCATTTTTATGAAGGTATCTCTGGTAAATGTTTTAAGTGCTAACTGTGTTACATACTCTGCATTATACGCCCTAAAAGTCCTTGTTAATAGAATCAGTGACCTGTTTACTTTTTCCTTTTTTGAACCCCTTAAGAACCATTGCCTTACCAGGACCGTCACGGCGGTCCAGCACTTAAGGACCAGTGTCGGTCCTGGTACGTCATGGAGTTCAGGGCTCCCAGCGCTGCTACATGCCACTCCGGAAGCCCTGAACCAGAATTGCAGAAAAAAAAAAAAAAAAAGCCCTGTGGTCCTCGAGTGCCGGCCACACGTGCGCGCACCGGTCCTTAAGGGGTTAAGTAGCATTTTCTCATTTATATGTCATCTGATTTTGTTATTTAATCCTGGAGAAGATTTTAGGGTGAGGCAGGCAACTCTATGCCTGAGGAATTATTTTTTGCATCTATGATTTTATTACAGTTTGCATGGTTTTTAAGGATATAGCCTATTCCTGAATATATATCTTTAGCTTTGGAATAATAACTATACTCCTTCTTGTGTTGATTTACCAACTTACAAATCTCAAGTATCCTGAGGTTTTTTGTAAAATTTCTGAAAATCTTCACTAAACCATCCCTGTATCCTGAAGAGCTTGTGCTATCTATATCATTCTTTGGCAGATATTGAAGTCCTCTCTAACAAGGCATCCCTTTTTAGTATAAATGAGCAAATGAGTCACTCACCACTTATTGCTGCGAGGCAAGAAGATTTTAATACAACAAATTCCAATCATGCAGAATTTACAGCAGAGCAGAAGTGTTAGGGCTAATAAGAATGTTTTGAGGACTCCACTGTCCTCTTCCTCAGCTCATCCTGCCTTTGCTGAGGAAGAGGACAGTAGAGTCCTCAAAACGTTCTTATTAGCCCTAACACTTCTGCTCTGCTGTAAATTCTGCACTATTGGAATTTGTTGTATTAAAATCTTCTTGCCTCGCAGCAGTAAGTGGTGAGTGCCTCATTTGCTCGTTTATACTGTATAGTTGTATTGTCCTACTGTGGAGAGAGGTGGAGGGAGTGGGAGCACCCCTGTTGAACTATATGGTCTGAAGGCTATAGTGCTATGTTTGATTATTTTTTGAGAATTAAGAGTGCGGATATCAGTATTTAAGGCATCCCTTTTTATTGCCCAGATATGACATTCTAAGTTACAAAATAAGGCAACCTTGTAAGTTTGTGAACAATACAAACTATTGTAATGTCTTCTCCAGAGGAAGAACCACATAGGATCAGGTATGTTCTGTCATTACCCTTTATCAAAATCACTACCCCATTTTTAATTTCAGTGACCTACCAAGATCACAGCTTTTATAACATTTGTCCATGTATGATATGAGATTCAACTTATTAAGCTAATAAACCTTTTTGCTCACCTGGTTTGCTCACCTTTGCTCAACTTAGACAGAACACTGGTCAGGAGAGAAAAGAAAAAAAAATGGAGGGACTGTGGGAAGTAGGGCTATATATTTATACATTGATTTGTGTTTATATAGCAATGAAATTTAACTATTACATTATCAATAATAATGGTAACATACAGCTATTTGCCACACCTTTCAAACACTTACGCCATTTTTCCTGCATATTCTTTGTTTTGCATGTGTCAATATGACTATGTCTGCAGATGCGGCAATCTTTTTTGTAGTCTACACAAATTCCCTGCCTCTGGTTGAGCCCTCAAAGACCTCTGGCGCTAAATCTGAACTCATTTATAGCATTTGTTGCCTCTTTAATGCTTTAGGTCCATCACAGTGATAATGTCCATAGGGGGCCTCTTGTTCTTTCACTCACCAATTCTATAGCTTTTTGAAACTATGCAGCCTTTGTCAGAGGACACAAACTGAATAAAGTCCTTAACCCTCAATGCCCACAGGCACAGAGGAACCTCTCTTAGCCTCAGGTTGTGTTTTCTCCTCTCGTTTTGTAGTAGTTTCTCTTTGTCAGTGAAGGATTTTATTGTATTGGTGAGGAATCTCTTCTCTTCTACCTCCATTTATAGTTGTTCTTCCAAATCTAATAGCCACTGTTTAGTCATGCATGTTCTTCTCACCAAATGAAAGTGTATCTCAAATGGACCTGTTAAAGGGAGTGAAAAGTGAAAGAGGACCATGAGAGAGATAAAAGGAAATGAGGTGGTTGTCTGATCTTAGGAATAGGGAAATTGTAAAAGAAGAGTTTTCAAGATCCATGATGAAGACAAAGTCCAAGTAGTGACAGTCTTTGTGAGTGCAGGTCAGTCCATTGATGAAAATCTAATGAAGAACATAGATTGAGAAAGTGAGAGGGCTAATGACAGTGGAGTCATCAATATGACAATTGAAGCCACCCAGAGTAAGGGGAGGAACATTAGCTGAAAGAGTAGCTAGGATTCCGAATCTGAAGGTGACGTGTATATTAGTGACCTGTATATGATAGCCACTCACATTGGCAGAGGGTGCATGAAGGATGGAGGAAATGGAAGTTCTTGAAATGGAGGTGAGAAGGACGCCTAACCCCCAACCAGACCAGATAATAAGCGGTGTGAGAGAACCAGAGTCCACCATGTTCATGTTCTGGAAGCCAAGTTTATGTGGGGCAAAATGGCTGAAGGGATTGTGCACAGAAGAGATTGTGAATCAGGTATTTATTTGATAGGGAATGGGTGTTCAAAAGAACATAGGAGAAAGAGGAAGAAGGGAATGGTAATCTGACTGGAAGGGTTGGAACCCTTCAAGGGACTCTGGGAAGACATAGGTAGTCAAGGGCAAAAAAGAAGTTGGATATGGAGCAGCAAACATAGTAATGCTGGGTGCATAGGGAAATCATAAAAAAAGAAGCAAAGTCAAATGTCAAACATTACCATGATATGCTCTATGAGTAAGCATATACAAGTGCGAAACGTGTAAGACTATTGTCTGTTAGTGTCTCTTATATTGTTTATAATAAATAAGTGATTTTATGCAGTACACAGAGAGTATGCTGGATTTTTCTATGTTCCATGGCAGTCAAATTAATTTCTTAGTAACACATGATGTACCAGGACCGTCACTACGGTTCTGGACATTAAGCACCAGTAGCGATCCAGGCATGTCATGGAATTCTGGGATGGCAGCGTGGCTGCACGCAACTCTACCATCCCAGAATTCATTGAAAAAACAAAAAAAAAAACACCTCTGTGGCCTTTATGGCCACCCCATGCCTGATCGGTGGCTGTTAAGGGGTTAATCCACGAACAATTGTTGATGGATTTGCAGCAGTAAAGGTTATGCAAAGTACTCTCATTGACTGGCCTACATTGGTATCAGCAAATCAAATAATCCTTACATCTGTGTGGCTTAGCTGGCTGCTTTAAAGTATGTCTCCCCCATGCTCACCTTACAGGGAATAACACCTAATAAAAATTCTATTTCCTTCAAAAAAATAAATAAATAAAAAAAGCGTTGTCAAGGCATCTAAAACTGCTTACATGTGAGAATTTTTGGATGCAACTTCTTTTTTTAGAAGCAATGCAAACTTTTGAGTACATTAAGTAACATGCAGCTAAATGCTTAAATAAATGAAGCATTTTCAGTTCCTATTGACCCTGTGATTTTCAGGCTTAACTTTTATTAACCCTTTGAGTTGCAGAGAGGTATCCAAAGCATTTTGCTGCAATGTGTTGAATACATCTCTGGCACTCAGTGGGTTAAATTGGACCCAATGTGTGCATTAAAACTAGAGAACAGTGTTTTATTGGTGTGAATGTCCTTTTTGATGCCAGTTCTATATATTTAAGATGCAATAATGTTTTGACACCCCACCAATACCATTGGTCTGCACATATGAACATATGATATGTGTTTCTTTTTCAAATATATACAATGATAAAGAAGTGCACCACGCTTGGATCCAAGGTTTAGGAGAGATACTAGTGATGTGGTGCCTGCCGTTATACTTCCATAACACCTGGATGTTTTTTAAGGTATTTTTGTATGTGTTGATGTCAAAAATCTGATAAAGTATTGATGTTTTTATATTGCAATCGAAGTTGTGCTTTGGATTATTTGAATAAGCGTGGTGCACTTCTTTAACATTGTATCTATTTAAGTGAAGGGTGGATGAAGGCCCCTTTGAAGAAACACACACTCTAAGAAAAATCAGCTATATGATTGCTTAAAGGGAACTCTAAGGTGATCTTCACATATACATTGAAACTGCCTTGTGTTGTATACTTGCATCTGCAACGGATTGAAGCAGTGATTTTTTTTTATTGTGATATCTTTTTCAAATAAACCATAGCTGTTTTTTTTTTGTATACTCCCATGAGCATCCATGTGTTTTGTTGTAGTGTGAGAAATAAGAAAAAAAATGGAAAGAAGAAAATATGTCTATCTATCTATCTATATATATATCTATATATATATATCTATATATCTATATATATATATATATATATATATATATATATATATATATATATATATATATATATATAAGAAAACCTCTGTGGCAGTAAGGAGGAGTTACTCAAATATCCTGTATACTGCCTGTCCTATTGGTCCAATCATGGGAGTGTGATTTTGACAGGACTGTCAAAGTTTCTGCAAGGAGATGCAGGGATTATAATGAACACACACAAAACACTACATACAAAATATTATACACACAGTGCTGCTAGTGAAATGCTACGCAGAATACGCATAATACTATAAGCAAAATGCTACTCGTAAAATGCTGTGACAATACACACAATGCTATACACCAAATACTATATATAACACAAAATTATATAAGCAATACACTAAATGCTGTACGCCAAAAGCTATACGCAATATGCCGAATGCTATAAACAGTACACAAAACATTATAAACAATATGCTATACTCCAAATGCTATACATGAAACGCCATACGCTATACACAAAAAGTCATACGCCATACATCAAATGCTGTATGCCATACAACAAATCTGTACACCATATGCCAATTGCTATACGCCAAACGCAATATGCAAAATGCAATACGCTATACACCAAATGCAATACTCCGGATGCTTTATGCCAAGTGCTAAACGCAATACACAGTACACAAACACTATATGCAATACACCAAACACCATAAACCTTATGCCAAACTCCATCTGCTATACACCAAACGCTATACACAATACGACAAAAGCTAAATGCCATATGCAATGCACCCAACATCATGCGCTATAAGCAATATGCCCAACGCTATATGCAATACTCCAAATGCTATACACCATACGCCAAAAACTCTACACAATGCACCAATCTCTATACTCTAAACTCAATACTCAAAACACAGTACGCAATATGTCATATTCCATATGCTAGTCACCAATCGCTATATGCAAAACACTATATGCTATACACCAAGCTATACACTGTACTCTAAATGCTGTACTCCAGATGCTATACTCAATATGCCAAAGACTATACACTGTAAGCACTACACCATGTGCTATGCTATACACATTTATAAAGAAGAAATGCTCCCCCAGAGGTAATAGACTGGGATACCCTAGAATGCTAGGGTAAACCTACAGGCTATGGTGACTAGAATTCCCCAGAATGCTAGGGTAGCTACGGGCAACAGTGACTCAAATCCCTAGTATGCTAGGGTGCACCCAAAGGCCCTAACCATTGGTATCAAGCAGTATAGGATAGCCAGAGACAAAGTCCGGCGCAGCGGGAGGATACTGAGCACAGCATGTACCAGAGAGATCAGCTACAGCACGGTCTAGCGTAGGAGCAGAGTCAGTCAGGCCAAGGGTCGGAAATGTATCGGATAGTCAGCCAGAGCCGGAGTAACACAGAGCAGTTAGTCAGCCAAGCCAAAGTCAGTACCGTATCGGACAGTCAGCTGGAGCTGGGGTCAGCACAGAGTGGTTAGTTAGACAAGCTAAGGTCGGTACCGTATCAGATAGTCAGCCGCAGCTGGGGTCAGCACAGAGCGGGTAGTCAGACAGAGCCAAGGGTCAGACCGGAGCAGAAGGTAGCAAGTCAGGGATCGAATGTAGCCGGGGTCAAACGTAGCTAGAGGTCATACACGGATCAGAACATAGGAAATAATCATAAGAGCTAGTGCACAGGTACACCACGAAAGGGCAAAAGAGTACTGGCAGAAGACGGAGACTGCATTATATATGGGCAGTCTCTTTAATTCCCTCACAGCCAGTGGTTGGGATGTCTGCTTACGCACCTCCCAACCATTCAGCTTCAAGCTCCTCCGCTCCATGCTGATATTCAGCATGTATGGCAATATAAAAATAGCAACCTCGCTCCTGGAGGGCAATCGCGGGCACTGCGATAGTGCGGCTGAGGAGGAGGTGGCGGCGGTGGAGAAAGTGAGCACATTCTCCCCTTCGTTCCTTATGGGCCCTTGCCTGTTCTACAATGAGGGAATTTGAACTGAGACTGCATTATATATGGGCAGTCTCTTTAATTCCCTCACAGCCAGTGGTTGGGATGTCTGCTTACGCACCTCCCAACCATTCAGCTTCAAGCTCCTCCGCTCCATGCTGATATTCAGCATGTATGGCAATATAAAAATGAATGGGGACAATTCTAGATGGACTTGAGGCATTTTAGCAATTAAATAACCCGGACATCCATGCATTCTTTAGCCCTCTGAGTCCTGTAATTGAAGCCATTTGCGTTTATGTCCAAAGTGGCTAAATCATTTCTTCCTGGCTCATAGAAACATAGAATCTGATGACAAATAAAAACCATTCGGCTCATCTAGTTTGCCCATTTTCCTACTGTAAAAACCTCAAACCCTTTTTGGTCCTTGGTCTTTTCTTATGTTAAGGACAGCCTTATGCCTATCCTACGCATGCTAAAATTCTGTTACTGTATTAACTTCTACCACTTCTGGTAGGCTATTCTACTTATCGACTACTCTCTCAGTGAAGTAAAACTTTCTTACATTACATCTAAACCTGTGTCCCTCTAGTTTTAGACTATGGCCTCTTGTCCTAACATTTTTACTCCTTTGAAATGTAATTCCCTTCTGCACTATGTTGAATCCCTTCATGTATTTGAATGTTTCTATCATATCCCTCCTCTCTCTTCTCTCTTCCAAGCTGTACATGTTCAGATCCTTTAGTCTATCCTCATATATCGTTTCCTGTAAACCAGTCACTCCAAAAGGCAATCAGATTTCTCCCTGCCCTGGATTCATATTGCACCCATGCTGAAAACAACTGCCTTTCTTTTCTATACTTTTCTTAGTTAAAAGGATAGTAACACTTAATTATTACTAATCCCTATATTAAAGTCATATTAAAAATAAATGTATTGCCCCCAGTGTCATCTCTCAAACCTTTATGGTTTGAGAGATAATCGCTCCTAAAGTTCCCCCTCTCTCCCCCTTCCCAGAAGTCAGCGTTGTAGCTGTGATCGCGTTAATAAAAAAAAAAAATATTTCACTAAAACGGTTTTCGACGTGTGCTTACAAACTAAGCGCACACAGAAGACCATTTCAGTGAAAGATTTCTTTTTTATTAACGCGATTTTGGCTGTGCTGCAGAGCCACCTGAAGGTCGTACAACGAGCTTCCCTGCAGCCAGCTAGAAAGCTGACTACGGGGAAGGGGGAGGGAGAGGGCAACTTTAGGAACAATTATCTCTCAAATCATAAAGGTTTGAGAGATGACACTGGGGGCAATACATTTAGTTTTAATATGACTTTAATATAGGGATTAGTAATAATTAATTATTACTATCCCTTTAAAAGGGTATCCAGTACTATTTGAAAATATCTACAGTTTCTGCCAACACAGCTTCCTGAGGAAAATGCTTCCATATCCTTACTACCCTTTCTGTAAAAAAATTTATTTTGCTGTTGTCAAAAGAATGTTTTCTGAAGCCTTGATGGATACCTCTTTTTTTTTTTGCTTATCTCTTATAGTAAGTTGCTTCCCAGAGAGTTGTTTGTATTGGACTTGTATATATTTGGAAAGTCTAATCATAACCCCTTAGATGACTTTTCTCTTTCGTTCACTGTGGAACTGTGGGTAAAGTGTCCTCCCACAGGAGGGCAGGGCACTTGCATTAAAAGAGCCTTCTGGAGGTGGAGACTTCCTCCCTACTCCACATTACCTTCATCAGACTTGATCAGTTTTAAAATCTAGCTCAGTGGAGATGGCCAGGGCAAAGATTCTCTTAGCTTGCTTCTTTTGTTTTCATAACTTATTTAGGTTGCTATTCAGTCACCCATTATGTAGGCTTCTATTGCCTATTCCTCCAGGAAGGATGTGGATCAGGGAGCAGAATTTTACAGGACTTGGATCTGCTAGAGGATAAGGTTTACACATTTACTTAGCCACTCTTCTATTTTATATAGGAGCCCGAAGACTGAAGAAGATTCCGATTTTCAGAGAGCACAGATCCTGTGAGTATGCCCCTCTGTCTGTGTGTCTGTTTTGCAGCCAAGTTCTGAGGTCTGAGGTACTTTGGCTTTTCTTGCACTCTGGTTCCATACTATTTCAGCCCCTGTTTCTGGCATAGCCACTTGTATTTTTTTGTTTTTTTTTACTTTTCTCTATTTTTTCTACTATTTACTGTGTATTGGGCCACAGCAAGAAAAGGTGCTTGTGGTAGCCATATTGGAAGTGATATTGACTGAGTTCTCTCAGTGTCCTTCAGGACCGGGTAGGCTTCAGTCCACAGAAAGGGGCTGATAACTGTTATTTTTTATTTACAAAGCTATGGTGGTACACCCTCAGTGGGTACCCCCACCCCTGGCATGGCGTACGATGCAACAGCTAAAGAGCCACATCAACACTGCTTATTGCATTGGAGGAAACATTTTCCCATGAGGCCTAGTTTTTCCCAGGCCTCAGGGAACGAAAGGGCAAGTTCTATGCCCTTCCACATCCTTTTCATCTGCAGCATGCAACTCACGAGGCACCTACTTTTCAGCTTTCTGTTCTGGTGGCTTAATCTCCCTCCTGATATCCCCTTACAGGCACATACATTTTTTCTTCTTTTTCTACTCTGTATTCTCTTTTTGAGAGCCTCCTGGAAATGTGTGAGACAAGGGAATTATGGGAAAGTAAAAGACCATGAGAACTTCAGGGGTTGCTTTATTAATCCTTTCTTCCTTATGTCATACTGGTCTTCTAGGGACTTATTGGTATATTATGTCCATTTTGCTCTGTGGCCCCTACACAGCAAATTCAAGACCCGTCTTCTCTTGAAAAGAAACCTGTGTGGATTAAAACCTTTATTCTTTCTATGAATGATATTCCTTCCTCTATTAAGGGGATCCTTGATTTCTCGAACCTGCCCCACCCTGTTCCCCCCAAAAAGTATACAGCAATGTCACTTATGGACCAGTGGCATTTAAGGACCAGATGGATAAATGCCTAGAATCCCAGCCTCTGAAACTGCTTTTTGCCCAACTGTTAGTACTGCATGGGAGACTAGGACTATGGCTATTTGAAAAAGGATGCTTCCCCTATAATAATTTGTACCTAAAGCTGTACTCCATAATCTAACAATGATTTATAGACAGATGCAATTATATAATTGCATAACCTATAATCCACTAGGAAGATTGTAATCTCTCAGAGGAAGGATATCCTTTCTTCTCATATCATTTATTTGTGTACTTCCATCTCTTCTATGCACTTAACCTCTTGACTTAATTTTACTCATTATTATTAGCTTGTACAACTCTTCATATACTTAGGTCTGGATGTAGATCTCAGGCGTATTAGGAGACCACCTCTCTTCACCAGCCCCAACAATTTTTATCTGGCATATAAAATACCATTATACTAAAACATGTAGCAAAACGTTCTAAAATAAACTAGCCAGTGCAAGGGTATATTATCTTGAACACCTCTGAAATAAACTGTCCAATTTAGCATATAAATGGGGTATTATAACAGTAATACTCAGAAGCCATATTCTAAAAGAAGGAGTCTGTTGCAAGGGCATTGGGACTGCATTGGCTGTGCCCACATATCTGCTCAGTGGTAATAGCTAGGACAAGTGAGATGCTCTTTATTTTAGGAAAACTAAGTGGTTCCCTACTCTACCTAGTGGGAAACTGACCCTGCTACAGTACAATACAAATAAAATAATATGTATATCAGATCAATTTCCAGAATTTTTCCTGTGAGAATGATTAATTTATCTTTTCCTTTTATAACATATTTTATATATTTAACCTTTGAGGGAGGATGGGTACCTAACTCATTGCAAAGCACACCTCTAGAACTCAAAGGGTTGAATTAAGATCTTTAAAAATATCTACTGAATCTGTCATCAGAGTCTCCATCAGTGTTGCTCTACAGTGCAGAACCCTTTCCTGATAGCGAAAGCTTTTTTTCATCTCAAATTATAAACTTTTGAATCTTCTGAAGTACTTGGGTTGAAAAATTCCCTTGAAGATTATTTCCTATTGACCTTGGATATATTCGAATATAATTCTATCTCCTTGAAAAAAATATTCTTGCACCATATTTCTTACATAGTTTCTCAAGTGAGTGAGCAATTTTAAATCCAGTCTTGTTGCTTCTCTCCTTGACAGAAGCTCTTAAACTTGCTTTGATACAATGGCTCATTGTGCAAGGTGAAGTGTTCATGCTTAGCACAATATTAATTTAAGACTCACTAATATGAGTTGCTATAATGAAGAGACATTATGTCCTCCTTCCACAACGTGCTCATGCAACACTTTGTAATAAGCCCTATGCTTTGGGGAAAAAAGGGTTTTAGATGACATTAAACTTCTGTGCCACATGCATGTCTAGTAATTTCAACATAGGGATTTATTTGCAATTGTTTTCAAACTGTGCTCTATACAAAGGTTATTTGGATGGGCAAAGGTTACTTTTCTCACAGACAATAGCTTGCTTTAAGCAATATCTCTATATCTCAGGATTGATTTTGTTCAAAGCTGCATTGCTTTCATGGTAAAATTAGCACAATGCTTATATTTTTATTGTCCTGAAAAGCTTTCTTTAATATTATTATGGATACATTATAGGTATGCATGAGCATTGTGTCATCTCTCAATCTATTCATAAGCAATAAACGATTGGTGTGTGGTAGCCAGGGATACATTGTTCAAGAAAAAAAAAATCCTTTTCAGTATCTGAAGCATTTACTATTTTAGGCAGGTCAAGACTACTCTCCATGGATAAATACACTGATAAAAAAGAATAATTGTTTTTATATAGTATGCTTAGCATTAATCAATTACATAATATAATATGAGAGCAACCTTGAAAATGATTGATTCTAATAATATAAAATAACAATGCGGGCATCTTATAAAATGATGGTTGTTTGCAGAAGGCTTGTGATCATTATTTAGTCGTTTCCTGAATATTCATAGTCAACATGTTCTGACATCATTGGTTCGTTAATAAAAACACCTTTTGAGTCCGACCTTGTACAGCTACTGATTATATCTGAAAATGTTTAATATATATAAAATGATATAGATGTAAAATAACAAACAAAATTAATATCTTGTAATACATTTTTATTGGACTTACAGAATTATGGATTGACAAGCTTTCGGGATAAACTCCCTTTCTCAAGTTTAAAACATTTCTGAGCACAAGGACACAGAATTCACAGTTAAAACAGTTAATACAGTTAATACATTGAATTCAAAGCTGTGTTGTTTGCTGGGGTTAACACAGTGGGACTGCTGATAAGACAGGGACCAAGAGAAAATCCACACTATTCTTGTATATAACTACCTATATATGCACAATTTGTATATAGGCCTGCATGCCCATACTGGATTGTTGACATTGTAGCATTCTTAATATATGCAATCTTTTTTTAACTCTCTCCCCTCCCATACCATCTCCTGTATTTTTATTCTCTTTCTGCCCCCCCCCCCACACTCTGCCTTGCACAGGGTATTTACGACCCTCTGCAAGAAGAGTGTGGATTTTCTCTTGGTCCCTGTCTCATCCGCAGTCCCGCTGTGTTAACCCCAGCAAACAACACATCTTTGAATTCAGTGTATTAACTGTATTAACTGTGAATTCTGTGTCCTTGTGACTTGAAAAAGGGAGTTTATCCCGAAAGCTTGTCAATCCATAAATCCAATAAAAAAGGTATTACAAGATATTAATTTTGTTTGTTATTTTACATCTACATCACTGGACTAATACAGCTACAATCTTAACTGATGAGCCCCTTAATTGATGAGCCCCTCTGATAAACTTGCAACTTCCAAAGAATATAAAACGAATGATAGCATGTACCAAAGGTATACATTTATTAAAATAGCTAAAATACACAATATCTTTTTAGAGCAATTGCACAAGCCTAATATAGCAGCTACTGATCAATATAAAATATTGAATCTTTGTCTGCTAGTTGAAGAGCCCGTGTACACGGGACACAGTGGCACATAGCAACTGCCGCGGTGCAGTCATGCACAGTAGAGACTGCCCGCGCCGGGGCTGATACAAAGCGGGGCGCTCCAAATTCAAACTGTAGTCCTCTCTGCACAACAAAGAGGACTGCAGTCTGAATTTGGAGCCCCACTCCATTATCAGCCACGGCACGGGCAGTATGTAGTGCACATGACGACTTCTGACAAACACACATTTAGCGAATGATTATATAGGATACTCTATCTAACCCACATTTATTATCCAGGTATATTACCACATAACTAGAGACAATCCCACCTGAAATAAGTAGTGTTCTGTGCCCTCCTGCAAGCAGGGTAAATACCCCAACCCTCCTATGAACCTCCGGCCGTGCACTATTATTCACTCACAGCACAATATCTCAAATGTCCTTGTGGATATATACCTGCATCTGCTTTGTTTCGTGGGGTATTTGTGATCCAAATCTGGTATTATATTGGTAAATATAAGTGCACAAATGCAAAATACCCACAATACCCCAATATAATATTTGTGTCTCGTTTGTTGTAAAACACCCGAGATTCAAATAATCCTCTATGTGAAAAAATTACAATTATAAATACAATAAATCCTCTAAGTGTAAAAAATAAGACATATACAAGGAAAAATATATATCCAATATTATAAATGAACTAACAATACATGTGTGTCCACTGAATGTGTTTATAAACCACAAATCTTCATTAGATAAAATTCTCAATCCAAACTCCAAATAATTAGTTCTGACCTATAAATTGTTTGTGTAAAAAAATAAATGAGTAAAATCAGCGATATTTAGCCATTATTAGATTCTGAAAGTATATTTTCAAAATGTAGTTTTAGCAGTCATGATTTGAAAAATGAATCAATAGTTCCTAGCAAAGAAAAAAATACATTTTTATTTAGTATTCTTTATACCTAACAATCTCTTCTTCCAATGTCAAGTCGGTATAGAAAGTTCTCATAAAAAATGTAAGGAAACCAACAATATGAATATCAATAGGTTGTATTCAATTATATATATAGACTATGTCTTTTACATTATAATAGTATATGACTACACACATATAAAACTAAATCCATTTTCAATTGTGAATAGAAAATACAATTTAATAGCACTAATTATACCCACACTTACAACTGCCTTTCATGTCATTAAAGAATAGCAGTCTTTAAAAAAGAAGCCATGCCTTAAATTTGTATCTGTTCTCACATAATACAATGTTTAAAGCCAGGCTCTTGGAGAACTGGCATCTACAGTAAGGCACCTATGACTAAGCTCCATGCATGTATAAAATTTGCAGGACTGATTGTAGGGACCCAGTGCTACTGTTTTAAACCTTCTCTTCTTTTAATGAATCTCAAATATATTTTTATTTTACATTTGCTGAACAAGCTCTCTTTTTACATTTAAAAAAAATGAGTAATACTTACCTTTTTCTGCCTGCTAAAGGATTAAACATTAAAGCTAAACATTAATACTATCAGAACACAGTTTATCACACCTCAGCACCTCATAATTTATTGGTTGTATATGTTAAATATTATTCACACTGTAACTATCTCTCTAATTATCACTGCTATCATACTTTTTAATTCATTTCAAGAAATCTACACTATTCACATTATTTCCAACATAAACTTTTTTTTCAGGATTTTATGTTAGGAGATATTGCCTTTAATGTTTTATCCTACTAGTTATTTAACAGTAAATAAGGTGTCAGCATGTATGATTGTGAAGAAGAGGCATGCAATGTAATAGTTTGGCCTTTGCACCTACTTGCTTTCATGTGACAATGCACTTTGCATCATTGATTTTATGCTTTGTACAGACTTTTGTCACTTTTTATGTAGTGTTAAAATGTGATGTCATCTCTTGGGTGGAGCTATACACTGCATCTTCGTGAGCATGATTTATCAGTGTTTTGAAAATAGTGATATTAATTTTTCCAATTGTTTGTGTGTGTATTACTCTTCCACCAACATTCGTGTAATACAGGTACATTTAAATTAAGGCTTGGTGGCTGTTTATGGCTTACAGACATTTCCATTCTGACCCTTGCTGGAAATTATTTTAAATTAATAGGTGTGTGGCACTTATGTACCCATGCGGCGAACCTTGGTTTTTTTAATCCTGTGAGTGCCAGAGTTATCAAACATATTGGGTTGTAAATGCGTTGGAAACCTCTGTGCACTGAAAAGGTTAAAATGTATTAAAAGTCAGACTCCATGGAGGGGCATCAGGATCCCTTTCGGCTGGGAGATCAATAGTGGCGATGCAGGGGAACAAGAGAGTTCCCCTGCTTCCATCGTACCGTGACTACTGGGTAGGAGTGGGTGGAATTGGGAAACCCTTGCACATCAATGAGGGAGACTTTCTTGATGCCACCTACTCCTACCCAGGTACTTCAGGTATGCTGGAAGCAGGGGAGCTCTTTTGCTCACCTGCGTCACCTCTGTTGATCTCCCAGCCAAATGGGCTGGGAGATTAGTAGCTAGGCAGCTTCAGGAGAAGTCCTGATGCCACACCATGAGGTCTGACTCTTTTTTTGTAAGCATTTGGCCCCCTTCCTCTGCCTAAGCTATTGGCTAACAGTTGTTTTTTTTTTTTAACAGAGTGGCAGCAGTAGTTTGGGGAGGCAGGCAGGCCCCCTGCCTCCTCCTAAACCAATCAGAGTTTTCCAGCCAAGCCTCCTGACAGTGAATTAGAATCATGTAAACACACACACACATATATATATATATATATATATATATATGTATATATATATCACTATCTGCATATCTGCAAAACATTTGGTGATAACAGTGTATCAACAGTGCCACTGTACAATTTCAGGCCACTATGATACTGCACCTAAAAAATTCAAGTTTGAATTGTAATAACTTTTGTATAAAACACCTTTTAACAGTAGGAGTACCCTTGTTTTACTCAGGTGGATAAAAACTACAGTAAATTTTTTTTTACATAGTATTACCATCCTTTTAGACATATAATGCTTTCTATGTAAGTTTGCTTAACAATAAATAAATAAATTTATATATATATATATATATATATATATATATATATATATATATATAAGAAAATAGAGCCACTCTAACAGTATTGCCCTATCTTTGTTAGTCTAACCCATATAGCAGACCTTAATCAAAAGGTACTTGAATGTCACTATTGATGGGGTGAACGGTGTGCTGTTGTGTCCTGGGTCCATGCTGCCTGGTCACTGAGTAATCTCTAATGTTATATATGTGATAGACTGCATTCTCAGTTTACATTAGGATTTGATGTACAACATATACTCTTTCTTATTTAACTTTGTCTTTCTATATTTATCGCATACCCCACAGTATTTCAAAGTGTTTTATTAAGTGAGCCTTTTCATACTGTGACTCCCTTATTAATATCCTTATCACTCTTAATAGTTGCATGATTGTCCCTATTGTTAATCCATATATGGTCTCAGTTTAAAACCCTTAATGCAACCATTTTTATATTATTTCGGACCTCTCAGATATTCTTCTTGGCATAATGATTTTTCAGTTTAAGACATTTTTGTGTGGGTACAGTAGTGTAACTTTGTCCATGTGTACTTTGGTCTTTATCTGCAGGTTACTTTAACAACTGAGAATTTACATCTGTTCTCAACAGTTCATTTGTTACTTTTCCAATACAGATACTCAAAAACCCTACAACTGAATTGCTCCCATGCTGATCCAGATAAAATACATGATTACATCGCAAATTCCAGCTATCAAAACTTCCCCTACAAGGCTAAAACTCCCTCTTGAAGAAATACGAATTGAAAAACAAATGCCAACAGGCAAGGCACCACTGATACCCTCCCGCGATCTTCAATAAAACATTTACAGATACCATAGGTCCACTTTTATGTAGGACATTCAACTCTCTTAAACAACAAATCAATCATCATTCTCTTATGAGTGAAGTACATATCACTGACCTACCAAAGGAGGGAAAAGAACCTAAATCCATGTGCAATTAAGACCAATTTTTCTTTGTAGTTGAATTACGGTTTGTTCAGTGGCAGTAGGGAAAAGATAACACCATCAAGAAAATAAATATATTCTGACAAGTTCATTTTTCCTGTGCTTTCACCCTCCTCCTATCTGTTGATGCTGAAAACACATTTGACAGGGCCTGATGATCATTCACGAAGAGCCCCTGTTACACTATGGATTCAGTCCTACTTTTACAGATTATGCTATAACCTTGTACACAAACCCTTTGGCATGGATAAATATCAATAAAATACTTTCTTTTACAGTAATATGCTTTCATCTCCCTTATCCTTGGACAACATCACTGTACAGGGTTGTATAGTATCCTGTATCATATTCATTCTCATTATGGAGACTTTGTTCAACTCTTTCCATAGTATTCAAGCTTTCATAGGCATCACATTAAGAGCAATGAATGAAAGGTATCTTTGTTAGCTGAAGACTTGCTCCTGGTTCTTAAAAAACCCTACACTTCCCTCCCTTCTGTAATACAGTAGTTAAAGCTATTTGGTGACTTGTTTAAATTTTAAACCATCTACTCTAAATCATAGATACTTAACATTAACATCTCCATCTTCTTGGGCAGTTTAGCCAACACAATGTTACAAGTGCAAAGTGAAACATTGGAAGTGACGTCCCTGCCTGAAAGCTTACAATCTAAAGTGGATTAAGTGCATAAGAGTCAAGTGCTGAATAGAGTGGTAGAGTTCTGTTTAATACAGGGGAAATAAATAAAGTAAGAAATTCATAAAGAGCCTAAGTTGTATAAAAGTCAGTGCCTTCAAGCATCTTAAGTTTTGTTAAGGAAGTGTAATTTCAATTGTGACTTGAAGACCACAAGAGAACTACAGTGGTGTGGGATGGGAGGAAGAGCATGCCAAAGATAAGGAGCAATGAGAGAAAAAGGTTTGGTATATGAGATACATTACACAAAAGGAGCTGATAGAAGATTGTCATTGGTTAATCATAAGTGGCAGGATGTGGTATAGCAGAATATCAGAATGGAAATGAAGGAAGGGGTAGAGGAGAGAAGGGTCTTGAATAAGAGAAACTAAATTTTGGAAGACATCCGGTGTTTGATAGGCATCAATTGGAGAGATCTGAGGAGGATAAACCTAGGTGACAATAGGGTAATTTGTGCTGCAGTATTCTGTATGGATTGAAACATATGGAGTTAGGAGGCAGGAATACCAGAGAGAGGAAGGAAATAATGAGTGCTTGTATAAGAATTTTAGCTGTGGGAGAACAGAGGAAGGGACGGATTTTAACTATGTTACACAAGAGAAATCGGACAATTTAGTGATGGTGTTAATATCCCAGTGACAGTCTACCTGATGGAGATGTAACAGATATGTAGATACCCATACACATTTCTGATGGAATTGCCCTCTTCTAATTCTGGTCTTGTGTATTGACAAACATTGAGAAGGTTATTAATGTCTGCTCTCCAGACATCATTCTCTTGAATTTTAACAAACCAAATATAAAGAATGACCCACTCAATCTATTTTATATTTTCATCTCAGCGAAATGTGCATCCCAGCCAAGTGGAAATACACTGCTTCCCCAACCAAATTAAATTATATAATATACATATATTTTCCTAGAGAAAACTCTTTCTCTTTTACATGGCTAAATCCTATACATTCTGAAACATTTGGCTTCCCTGGCTGATTTATTGTAATAACCAATGGATATTTTGAGCCTATAACTTAATTACAGTTGCAAAGTAGCTAAAAAGTCTCAATTTGTTTATTTTTATTGTAGTGTGTTTATGATATGTCTGTAAAAGACTAATTTATAATTATATATAAAGTTGTGTACAGTGGACCATTCTACAGGCCATAGAAGGTTGGTACCCTTTTCTTACCTGCTTTTGTGATTTACAATGCCCTAACTCAATGAGTTAATAGCCTCAAATAAATCAATGGGAATCTGGGATATTTTTATTTGTTATCTTTAATGCATTCAGATTGCTATATAATTGCTCCACAATTTGTTTTGTGCATACAGTCCTGCCTGCTGCCGTAGGGAAATCATAGATTGCTTTTAGAATGTAACTACCTCCAGCAAAGCCCTGGAGAGGGGTTAAACTTCTAATGTAAAGATAGACTTCCCAGCTCCTTAGATTAGATAAATATATAAGAATTATATATGAGACTCTTTTGTCATCATATTCACTTTTATAAAAAAAATGCCAGCATATAAATGTATATTAAAAACCATAAAACTTCTAGAATCTATTTATGTACAATTCATGTGTAGCTACATGTTCTCTATCAGTAATTCATACACTTGTATGATGTGACGACCTGGCATAAAATTCCTAATGATAATTATAATGCTGTTGCTGATTTAGTAATTTCAAGAAAGGCAATGGAGTAGTAATTAGTGTCTGAATGGGCTTAATATTGTATTATTAGGAAGAAAGATTAAATATGAATAGAGAATATCAAACCTGATAGAAGAAAACACGAAATACATACATAATTAATTTGGAAATACCATAGAAGTTTGTCACCAGAAACAATAGCTCAATGAACATTGAGGCTGATGTACTAAGGAGGGCTAGAGTCATGGTGTTAAAGGGATAGTAATGGTTCATATTACACATAGCTCAGAACGTTGTGCTCCATGATGTACATTTGCAGCATAACTTGCTAATCACTGTGTAATATAATATTAAAGATGATCCCTCCTGCCCCTTTCCCTGATGCCATGTTTTTTATCTCAGATCCTATGGAGGATCGCAAAGAGACACAATCTTCATGCAATATTAGGAAAAACCTGCCCTCCTTCATCAAGGAGGGCAGGTTTTTCCTTATACTGAACGAGTGTAGATTGACCCTTATTTTGATCTGTCCAGTCAAGCGACCGGACTTCAGAACTGAGGGCAGGTGGCTTCACATCAGGGAAAGGGGTGGGAGGGACCATCTTTCCCATAATATTACACAGTAACTAGCACGTTATGCGGCAAATATACAACTCGGGGCACTGTTACACATGCTCAATGTTCTGAGCTATATGTAAAATGAGCCATTTCTATCCCTTTAACAAACTGCATCAAAGGGTCCAAATAAATATTTCCAATTGGCCTGTTGCATCTTAGTGCAAGGGATTCATAGAATAGCACAGAATTTGAGAGTGTATCACACTGAGAAGTTATCTCCTCCCTATCACACCTTTATAAGACTATAGTGCATCTCATCCAGTTCTTCATAGTGCTTTGGAATCAGCATCTTCTTGGTTTAATTGATTATGGCACAGAACAGGGGTTAATACCCCCACTGACATCAATGGGAAGTTGTATTTGTCCCCAATTTTGCATCTGGTTTGTCCCAGTATTCCTCTAGATCTTCATAGTACATCAGCCTCCAGATCTTCCTGGAATCTCATAGTTAACTTGTTGGAGATTTAATGTAATTTCAAGGTATTCTCTATGGCTTATTGGTAATAAAGAAACTGCAAACAGTCACTGTTTGCGTCTGGTCAATTTAGAAGAATTTCCACATCTGGAACTATAATATTCAACATTAACAGAGAGCAAAAAAGAGCAGTAAAGTGCCGTGATAGAACTTAATCAGAACACAGTATTCCATTCTTCTTTTGTCCACTCTCTCCACTTATACAGTCTCTTTTCTTTCCTAACAGAGCCATAACTATTAGTTAAGCCAGATGGAAGAATGACAGAGACTGTGCCCATATTTTGGATACATTCCAAGTTGGTCATTATCTACTGACTGCTGCCTGGTTGACCGGAATCCTATCGCTCAAAAGTTCACTTTTCAGTCCTCTGCTCTGTCTAGTGTGGAAAAGATGTAACATATTACATTTTCAATTCCAGAAATATGCTTTAATTGTTATTAGTCTAGATTAGGCAAGTGGCCTGTGAAGGCAATCAAGCAATAGTTGCTCTTTTCCACCGATCACCTGAAATTGATTTTAAAGTTCTTATTCATCAATGATGAAAGTGAAATGATAGTACATTTTTCTCATCCATGTCTATGCATGACTTGGTGCAAAAGTAGCTGCATAATCTTTGTTAGCTTCAGTCAGTTTTAATGGATGTATTTATATACCTAACATTTTAGATATATATCTAATCCAAACAATAATGAATACATATGAATCTTTGATACGGTGAATACACTTTCATAAGACTAAATCTAACCTGGATGATTTGGAATCTTTCCTCTCTTTAAATATGAATGTTAATGTCAGTAGAGCACTTTCACTGCTTAACTCCTTCATCCCATAACGACCAGTGTCATATTGCAATGCCATGGATTTTTGGACTGCTTGACAATGAAGAGGTTAATTATACTCCAACTTTAGACTTTCAGCTTTCCAAGTTCTAGTTTTTTCTGAGAATCCAATTTGTTTCCACTGCCCTTATTTCTCTCCCATTCTACTTAGCAATAATTTTTTCTTCTTAGTTTAATAGATTAGAACAGAACAAGATGATATACTAATAAATGGTGCGCTACAGCAGAAAACCACATGCACCATAGAGAACAAATACATTTCGCCAAATTTTCCATCACCTTAAATGGAGCTTTTAACCCCTTGAATGCAAGAGAGTTCACCAAGGCATCTCAATGCCTTGGAGAACTCTCTAGTACACAGATGGTTAAAACCCTCTTTTAAATCCATAGGATTTCAGCATCTTCTTTAACAGATCACAGAATAGGACACACTGGGAGGATGAGGATGATTCTGTTGTAAAACAGGCATTAAAATTGATATACCAACAATATACCTGCCTATCACCTATTTACTACTCTTTTTACTCTGAAACTCCTCCCCTTAAAGGGGAACTTTCACCCCAGTTAAAGCGGATGTCCATGCATCCTCAGTTGCAGTGTGACACACACACACACAATTTTTTTAAGCAGTCTGTAAAGTATAATCTTTTGTGCAGTATACTGAACTTAGATCTGTGTGGTACAAGCTGTACTGCACGGCTTATTAGTTCATCCTCTCACGGAGAAATATCTCGAGTTTCAGAGGGAGAGCAAGCAAAATGGGGCATACTTGCAATGGCTATTAACAAGGACGTCGGAAACATGGCTGCCTTCTGTCTCCCGACTAATCTGTAGGACACGGTATTGTGCAGGCATGGGGGAACATTTCTTTAACTTTAAACCTTATTTTTGATTTCTGCAAGATTAATAAAGATATTGGGAGGGGGTTTAGAGCAGATGAAAGTTCCACTTTAAGGAGAGGGCAGTGGGAAAGTGAATGGGTGTTTCTTTCCTCTGTGCCTCGTTTAACTCTTTGTACTAAGAAAGTACAGAGGAAGTTGGTGTAACTATATGTTTCCCTGTGCATGCTATAGAGGACCTGTTCTGGACTTACTGACATTAATGTCTTATTGATGTTGGAAAGGAGCCTAGCATCTGTACCATAAGTGGGCAAATAAGTATTACCCACATCTCTGTCAGTTTAAATTAGGTTTTTAGCATCTTATATGCTAGACAGGTCTCGAGTGCATTGTGAAACATTAAAGTAGTTAAAAAGCCCCATCAGCTATTTCCTTTGCCTTAGATATACAATTACTGAACCTAGACGTGAGAGCAATCCCCTCAATATGTGCAAGCTTTCCAACACAGGTTTCACAAAAATATTATAGGATAATTCCTATTATTGATGGCATGATAACTGAGCCAAATAGGTATAACAGAACATAGATTAATGGAATGGCTTTAGATGATTAAAAAAAATAAATAAAACCATGTAGATTGATTTAAAGTGCTAAAACATTTTTTTAATAGTTGCTTTTAATATTTTTATATATATGTAAGGCCTTGCATATCCCAACTAACGCAGACCTTGTTGTAGACACAGTAGGAGTATGCCTAGGACACTCACTCTGTATGACCTGTGTTGTGTAGGTAATACTATTACCATCTCCTGTGACAGCTGGATAGGGAGTCCTGCTCTGTTCTTTTCCCCACCTTAAGCTTTAAGGGCCTAGTAATGATTAATGACCAGCTAGGAAAAGGCTTTTTATTGAATATAGATAATTTAAAGAAGACCTGATGTACATTGCAGCCTATGGGGAAGCCAAACATACCATTCACACTCTCTGCGTTGGAGTTTTCAATTTTCATAACAACTTGACCTATGTGTTCTACAGCCAAGAATATATGGTTGATGCTAATGTGTCCCAGCCATATGCCATATACTAGCAGTAGAAAGATCCCTTGACGAAAGCAAGGGAAAGGTGACTGACAAGCATGGGCAGCTTAAACAGAGCTACATCTTAGCTCAGTTCCAGTTTTCTGTGCAACTATAGCCTTAAACTATATTATATGCTTGCATACACTTCTTGACTAACACAGTCTAATATTGTAGAAACTAGGGCTTTGTGAAAGATACATTTTCCTCCTTATGGGAATTCCAGCTGAAAGGGGGATATATTTCTTATTTTATGTGGAAATTCATATGAGAAGGAAACAGCTGTAAAACTCACTTCCGGATGGTGTTCCTGTGCCTCTTCCACATTCCCACACTAAGTTCCAACATTCTGGCACAGCTGTTCTGACATTCCCACAATGACACTGTAATGCATGTGTCACGAATGAGTCACACCAGTGATTAAAGTAGCAGTTGTTTTATTGCCATGAATACAGGAGCACACTCTGAGCTTGTGGTGTCTGTACCAGTGCATCAATCCTAACTCACAAACCTAGTACTGTTTAAGTCCCTCCCCACTTCTTGTTACATGCCTGCAAGCCTGTTCCTATGACATCTCCCCCCCCCAAAGAGATAAGAAAAATAAACAGTATATAACGGTATAACAATATAAACAATAAAAACAAGTAACAATGTCAAACAGCAAATCATTCCTGACTTGAGCATCGGAGTAGACTACCCTAGTCCGCAGTGACATTGGGATTATTCTGCCCATTCTTCATGTCGCTGCACTAACTAGTAATATGTAGTGTTGAGCGAGCACCCCGATGCTCGGGGGTTCGGGTGCTCTGACCGAGCACCCCCGGAGGCTCGAGTGCTCGGCCGAGCACCCGAGCCCCATTGAATTCAATGGGAGGACTCGAGCATTACACCAGGCACCCCCTGCTCTGATGAGGGGAGGGTGCCTGGTCAATGCCCCCCTTCATCTCCACAATGCCCCTCTTCCACAATGTCCCCCTTCCACAATGTCCCCCTTCATCTCCGCAATGCCCCCTTCATCTCCGCAATGCCCCCCTTCCACAATGTCCCCCTTCCACAATGTCCCCCTTCATCTCCGCAATGCCCCCTTCATCTCCGCAATGCCCCCCTTCCACAATGTCCCCCTTCATCTCCGCAATGCCCCCTTCATCTCCGCAATGCCCCCCTTCTTCTCAACAATGCCCCTCTTCCACAATGTCCCCCTTCCACAATGTCCCCCTTCATCTCCACAATGCCCCCTTCCATCTCCACATGTCCCCTACCTCCAGTCCCTGGTGGTCCAGCGGAGCGTCTGTAAGATCTGTGCCTCCTTCGGCACAGATCCCTGCCACCCGAACATGGCGGGCGAGCACATGGCGGTACTCGTACGAGTACCGCCATGTGCCGAGCAGAGCGATGCTCGAGCCGATCCGAGCATCGGCCGAGCATGCTCGCTCAACACTAGTAATATGCAGTCAGTATCTCTGTAACGGATTGGAGGTTTCACCACTCTGTCACTGGAAGTCATCCGAATACCATTGGGAGCAGCAGAGACCTGGGAACCTCCAGAAGGTGCAACATAACTCTCTACTTGCAAAACAGGAGGCTTTGCACTATCTGCCAGTGGGGTATCAGTACTGTGTTCCCTTTCCGGTTCACCCTAACACTCTAGCCAGGGGATAATTCAAGCAGAGGACGTGTTGAATGTCGTCTGATGTACAAGATACAATAAGACTTCTTTGCCACTGCATACCTTTCCCAGACCTGACAGGAAAGATCATCACCAGCAGGTACCTGAAGACTCCATTGAGGGACAGAGGTGCGGATTTGACGGCCCAACATCAGGTGGGCAGGGCTCTCACCAGTAGCCTTCAGTGGGGTGGCCCTGTAAGCCATCAGAGCCCGGTACGGATCCTGCTGCTTCATAATAAACTTTGCTGTTTGGAATGCCCTCTCAGCTGTTCCATTAGACTGTGAGTAGTGGGGGCTGGATGTGGTGTGCACAAAGTCATACTCCTTACTGAACCTTTTAAACTCCTCAGAAGCAAATTGCATGGCATTATCATTTATGAACTCTATGGGAATGTCCCACTTTGCAAATATGCTTTTTAGATGGGATATAACACAGAGACTGGCCATGGAGGTGAAGGGTGCTATTTCAATATACCTTGAGTAGTAGTCCACCACAACCAGGAATCTCCGGCCACCAAACTCACATAGGACTGCAGCAATCCTTTGCCATGGACCCCCGGGCAATGGGGTGGTTATCAGGGGCTCTTTCCTCTGAGTAGGGCGGTTCTCCTGGCAAAATGTACACTTGAGGATCAGTTCTGCAATGTCTGCATTGATACCGGGCCACCAGACTGACAGAATGGCTCTTTCCCAGCACTTGGTAATACCCTGGTGACTGTCGTGTAGCTGCTGCAACACCTCCTGCCTCAAATAACAGTCCTGTCCTGGAAGAGGACCAGACCATCCACTTCAGAAAGATGGGCCCTTTCCACGTAGTATCTACTCAGGGATACACATGCTGATGGGCATGACAGCCAGCCTTACCATATAAACTGGATAGCGTCCTGAAGAACAGTGTCCCGTAAAGTCTCTTGCTTTATCCTCTCTAATCAGGATTGAGAGACTGGGATCGAGGACAAGACAGAGTCCACAAACAGCCGGACCTCCTGCTCTGAATCTGGAGAGGTACCCATCTCCAGGGGGAGTCTTGAGAGAGTGCCAGCCACTACAAGTCTCTTCCCAGGCACATGCAGGGCCTTGACGTTGAATCTCAGAAGCCGCATCAGCAGTCGTTGGCACTGTAGTGGAGCTTTATCCAAGTCGAAGGAATTAATCAAGGGCACCAGGGGCTTGTGATCAGTTTCTAGACAGAAACATTCCAGGCCCAGTAAGTATCGCTCAGATCACTAGCAGGATCACACTCCTGCCAGACACTCTTTCTCAATTTGGGTGTATCGCCTTTCAGTATCTGTAAGGGTTCATGAACAGAAGGCCACTAGGTACATTTCACCCTCATGCTCCTGTAACAGGGAAGCCCCCAGGCCATAGCAACTGGCATCGGCACTCACTACTGTTTTTCTGGGACAGTCGTAAAACTTTAAAACAGGTGCAGACACTAGCATCTTCTTTACCTGCGCCAGGGCATTCTCTTGGGACTCACCCCAGGACCATGCAACATCATGTTTCAGAAGCTAAGTCATTGGGTGCAATATGGTGGATAGATCTGGAAGGAACTTGCCCAAGAAACTGATAAGTCCCAGAATCTGTCTGAGCTCCGTTACATCTGTAGGACTTTTCATGTCAGTAATTGCTTGTACTTTACCAGTGTTTGGCCTTATCCCCCGGCTGCTGATGATGTTTCCAAAGTAATGCAATTCAGAGCATTTGAAGCAGCACTTATCCTTGCTCAGCTTACGTCCTGACTGTCCAATAGTCTACAGCATGTCTTGTAAATGGTGGTCATGTTCCTCCACAGTAGACCCATAGATTAGGATGTCATCTATTACCACAGCTGTGCCCTTGTGATCCTTTAACAGAGCACTCATCTCCCGCTGGAGAATCTCAGGAGCGGAGGAAATGCCAAAGGGAAGACGGCGGAAGCAGAACCTCCCAACGGGGGTGATGAAGGTAGTCAACTTCCGGAGACCTGGATCTAAAGGGATCTGCCATAACCCGCTGGAGGCATCCAGTGTAGAAAAGAACTTCGCTCCCGCCAGCTTGGGGGCAGTATCCTCAAGTGTAGGCAGGATGTAGCGTTCCCGTTTCACAGCTTCGTTCAGCCGCTTTAAGTCCACACAGATACAAATTTTTCCATCTTTCTTAGTCACTGGCACCATGGATGCGCACCAATCAGTGGCTTCTGTCACCTCCTCAATTATGCCCAGATTCTGCATGCGCTTCAGTTCCGCCTCCACTTTGGGCAGGTTAGGAAATGGTACTCTGTGAGGTGCAGACAGACTGTATGGTACAGCATCAGGTCTCTGTTGAATTCGGCCTGGTTCACAGTTCAGGAGGCCCATCTCCCCAAATATGTCATTCTGTATCTCATTAATTCTTTAGACAAGGCCTAATCTACAAGCTGCAGTACGGCCTAAGAGGTTGTTGGTGCACTGCCCTCGTATCACATAAATTCAAAAGGTAAAATGCTTTGTCTTGTAGATGCTGCGGGCAAGGAACCTACCCATGCAGTCCACCCGCCCTCCTGGGCTGTGGATGCAGATTCTCATATATTCCAAGATGGGGTGGTGCGGTAGTCTTTTAAATGTCCCTTCAGACATAATGGAGATATCTGCTCCAGTGTCAATCTTAAATTTAATGTGTGTCCCCATCACAGGGAGTTCCACGTTCCATCTGTCATACGAATCTGGCCATTGTGATACTGATCCAAGGAAGAGTTCGTCTTCGCATTCCGATCCACAGACTGCTTGTATCTCCTTAACCAATTCTGTTTTGCACACAACCTCAAAATGACCCAAGCGTTTGCACTTCCTGCATCTCTTATTGCTAGCAGGACATGGAGTTTTTGGCCCATGAGTACGGATACAGCGCAGGCAATGTGATTTCTGTACTGCGCCATTGCTAGGTCCATCAGCAACCTGTGGCCTACTGCTCACACCTCGTCTCTCTCTAGTCAACCATGTAGCATTTTGCATTTCATTCACCCTACATTCAGATCTCATACTGGCATTTTGTTCCTTCACCAACTCGCTTTGGCATGCCATTCTGATCGCTGCGTCCAGTGTCAATTCCAGCTCTAGCTGCATCTTTTGGGATACATCAGTATCAGCTATCCCTATCACTATGCGGTTACAAATATGCTTCTCCCTGGCAAACCCAAATTCACAGAACCCTGCTAGCTCATATAAGGACTCCACAGATTCCCCAGCCCTCTGGCTTCGCTTATGAAAGCAGGGCCTTACATGTATTACATTCCTCCATGGGTGCTCATCTTGTCCATGACTGCATCAAAGTCATGCTCTTCCCCATCCCTGAATGTGAATGAATTGTAGATGGGCTCTGCATCCTTCCCCATGGAATACAGGAGGGAGTTAACCTGTACCTCACCACTTTCCTTATCTAGCTTGGAAGCAATGCGAAAACGGGAGAATCTCTGGCGCCAAGTGGGCCATCCTGCAGTTCAGGCGGCTGGAATTTGGACATAGTGACAAACTTGCTGACAGGATGCGTAGGTAAGTACTTCTGACACCATGTCATGAATGAGGCACACCAGTGGTTAAAGTAGCAGTTGTTTTATTGCCATGAATACAGGAACACACTCTGAGCTTGTGGTGTCTCTACCAGTGCATCAATCCTTATTCACAAACCTAGAACTGTTTAAGTTCCTCCTCACTTCCTGTCACATGCCTGCAAGCCTGTTCCTATGACAGCATGTACAGTGTACACATGCACAGTCATCACTCAATTGCACAGGCATTCCAGCACGCAAACTCACACCTGGGTGCAAAGAAGCAAGGAGGAGGAATGTTCTGTTTTCTGCCATTTTATTCGTGCTGTGGAAAATTTCCTACATTGCTTATAAACATATCACAAACTGACAGATCACTTACGTTCATTGTTTTACAGCTTGAATACTTCTATTTATTGTGTTGGTAGTGTGATTGAATAATTACTCTCTCTAAACTAATAGTCATGTAGAGCAATTTTATAATTGCTATTGTTTGCATTCATTCAAAACAAGAATAATAAAAATGGTAGATTTTCATTTTGTTTTGCTGTGCCGTTCTGTTTCCCTTAAAACATATAATCTGGATCAGACACATTATGATAATGCTTACATTTTGTTTTTAAACTTAAAAGAAATTAAAGAGATAGCAAGTAATATTCAAATAGTTTAAAATGTAAGTGTGACTCACCTCAGTCACACTCTTGAAATACTATATCTGACAAATTATTTAACCCTTTCAGTGCCAGGGGGATACACAACTCATTGCAGAGCAAGGCGTTGCGTACCCCTCTGCCACTGAAGGGGTTAATGTTTGTTATTCCCCCTCCTTCCTCTTTTTGTGACATCAGCCCTTTTTCCTTGGAATGGGCTGTTATGCCTTCTGAGCAACAGACTGAGTTTACCAGTGTTAGCCCTATATTGTGACCTGTCAGCTGAGACACTTCAGAATTGTTAAGTGTTGTAAAGAAGTTACGAGTACTTGCTTAATGTGGCAAATGCTCATGACTTGTCTACAACACTTAAAAAATCTGAAGTGTCTCATTTGGCAGATCAATGGGTATGCAGTTCGATCAAAATTCTAGATTAATCCCTTCCATGAAGAAGTGAGTGATACCAAAAAATGGAAAGTAGTGGTGGTGGGGTAGAAACATGAAACAACTTGGCAAATATGGCATTTCTAGGAGCCTGAATGAGATCAACTACCCACATTTCTAACTGAATTAGCTCTTATGAAAGCAATATATCTAAATAAAGCAATACATAACTTCCTTTTAAAAGACTACAGGGGAGATTCTCAAAGTGGTGATAAAGAGGTGATAAAGTGGAGATAACTTCTCCAGTTTATAATTTCTCCATTTCCTATGTTATTCTATGGAGCCTATTCACTAAGATTTCTTCAGCTCTGGAGATCTTAGTGAATAGTCTCTATAGAATAACAAAGGAACTGGAGACGTGATAAACAGGAGATGTTATCTCTACTTTATCAGCACTTTATCACCACTTAGTGAATGTCCCCCTACTTATGTATTCCTACCTTGAGATCTGGGGGGAGATTCACTAAGCGGTGATAAAAGAGGTGATAAAGTGGAGATGACTTCTCCAGTTTATCACTTGTCCAATTCCTATGATTTCTCCAACTTTGGATATTTTAGTGCATAGACTCTATAGAATAACATAGACTTGGACAAGTGATAAACTGCAGAAGTCGTCTCCGCTTTATCACCACATTATCACCATTAGTGAATCTGCCCCCCTTATGTATTAATACCATTATATTTATATTATATTTTTATTATATCTTTAACCATTGCATCGGTTATTTGATTCAATATTGGATATTTTATCAGTATCATTTGGATTATTTTTATATTGCTTATTAAACAGTTACACATTATAAGAAATACACTGTCCGTATGAGTATATATATTAGTCCAATTTGGAACCTTTATTCATCTGAGATAACAGCTTATAACCGGCCAGAGATCTACAGACCAAGTGAGGGCGGGTTTTAAAGTGTTAGTAATGTCTAAAAAAAACCTTTTTGCATTTAGAAGAGCTTAAAAAGCTGATCTAAATGCAAAAAAAACGTATCTCTCAAACCGCTATGGTTTAAGAGATACGGGCATTTAAAGTTTGATTTCTCCTACTGACAGCAGTAAAGCTGTCAGCAGGAGATCCGTGTCGGTCGACACGGAGGTGCTTGAGAAGCACCGGGATCTTGTTACTTACACGGAATCCCTTCATTGGAATGATCTAAAACATGTGCCTGACGTTTTAGACCATTGCAATGAAGGGATTCCGTGTAAGTAACGAGATCCCGGCACTTCTCAAGCGCCTCTGTGTCGACCGACACGGATCTCCTGCTGACAGCTTTACAGCTGTCAGTAGGAGAAATCAAACTTTAAATGCCTGTATCTCTTAACCCTTTGAGTGCCAAGTGGGTACATTGTACGAGTTTGGACAGCTGTACCCGCTGTGCCAAGCTCGTACAATGTACCCACTAAAATGCGGTCACTGCATGAGCCGGTATAACCGGCATGCAGTGGCCGCATTTTAAAAAAAAAAAATGTGGGCAATCGTGGGGGGACATGAGGATCACTCCTCATGTCCCCCCTGTTATTGATCTCCCAGCCGATCGCGCTGGGAGATCAATAAAAGAAGAGGAGAAGCGCAGCTGAGGCGCAGCTTCTCCTCTTCCTTGTCTCCTACCCGAACTTCCGGGTAGGAGTGGGCGGGACCGGGGGAAGCCTCCCAGCGTCATCAGTGACATGTCACTGATGACGTTGGGGAAGTTTCCCCGGTCCCATTCACTCCTACCGGTGGTAGGAGTGAAAGGCAGGAGAGCTTCTGCTCTCCTGCAGTCGCCAAATTGGTCTCCCAGCCTATCGGCTGGGAGATCAATTACTTAGGGGACACCAGGAGGGGTCCTGATGTCCCCCACGAGGTCTGAATAGCTAAAAAAAAAAATTAATAAAAAAAAAAAAACAATAGTAACCCTGTGAGTGCCGCAGTGGTCCCCAGCACATTGCTTTGCAATGTGCTGGAGACCCTTGTAGCACTCACAGGGTCTTTTCTTTGGGTTTTTTTTTTTATTTTTTCAAAGACCTCATTGGGGGGATCAGGGGGGATCCTGATGCCCCTCAATGAGGTCTATTATTAAAAAAAAAATAAATAAATTTTTTTAACCCTGTGTGTGCCACAGGGGGGGGTCAAATGCACCCCCCCCCTCCTGTGGCACACACAGGGCTTCTATCATTACTTTGTTACTAGAGATTGTTGGGGGGCCATCAGGATTTGTCCTGATGGCCCCCCAACAAGCTCTGATTACAAAGTAATAATAAAAAAAAAAATTAACCCTCTGAGTGCCAGAAGGGTCCAATGCATTGCTTTGCAATGCGCTGGAAACCCCTTTGGCACTCACAGGGACATTTATTTTGATTCCTTTTTTTTTTTTTTTTTTAAGACCTCGTTGGGGGGAATCAGAGGGGTCCTGATACCCACCAATGAGGTCCATAATAAAAAAAAAAGTAAAGAAAAAAAAATTAACCCTGTGTGTGCCACAAGGGGGGCCAATGCAGCCCCCCTTCTGCGGCGCACACACAGGGCATTTCTCATTACTTCGTTATCAGAGATTGTTGGGGGGCCATCATGATTGGTCCTGATGGCCCCCCAACAAGCTCTGATTACCAAGTAATGATTAAAAAAAAATTAACCCTCTGAGTGCCACAAGGATCCAATGCATTGCTTTGCAATGCGCTGGAGACCCCTGTGGCACTCTCCGGGTCCCCTGTTTGTGGACATATATATATATTTTTTTACTAAGACCTCATTGGGGAGGGATCAGGGGGTCCTTATGCCCCTCAATGAGGTATATAATAAAAAAAAAAAAAAATAAAACACAAATTAACCCTGTGTGTGCCACTAGGAGGGGAGTTCAATGCCGACCCCCTTCCTGTGGCACACACAGGACTTTTTATCAACACTGGTAGTCACAGATCTCCCATACACACTATCAAACACTGCCCCACCATCCTTGCTCCTCTGCTCATACCCACACACACTGCCTAATCCCTCACCCTCCCACATACTTTGTTACACTTGTAGTCACAGGTCCGCACGTACACCGGCTGACGCCCTAGCTTCTTTCATCTGTTAGCCATAAAATCACACATACACTGTTTGCTTTACCATTTCTGTTTCACTGGTAGCTACGCTCCTGTAGCGTAAATTGGTATGTCAACCCACAGCAGTGGGGTACCATTTTTCTTAGGCTGGCAAGAAGTCCTCCTAGGAAATCCCACGCCATTGAACCATTTTAGTATCTTTGAAGTGACTGATGTGTAAAACAAAATTTTATTTTTTCCTGTAGCACCACATTCTGGAAATAGTTGTGCCAACTAACTTAGGGGTAAAAAGGCAAGTGACCCCTCATTAGATGCGGCAGGTTGTATTCTTTCCAAAATGGTATGGTTTATCTACCTTTTCTTCAATTCTGAAGGTGTTATAGTCATTTTCGTACAGGCAAGTCAGGTTTGAGAAAATGTTAGAAACATCAGAGGTTGTAGTAGGTGTAGTTTTCTACTTCTAGCACCCCCTAAGGTAGTTCAACTCATACCAATGGGGTGTCATTTGACTCCTAAGAGCACTAGCAAACAAATGCAGTTGAAAATTCCATGGTTTTCACAGCGCTCCATACATTTGAAGGGGCAGAAATGTAAAAAAATGCAATTTTTTTCCTATATCGCCTCCTTCTGGAAACATTTATGCACACCAGTATTGGGGTAAGAAGGCAAGTGACCCCTCATTAGATGCGGCAGGTTGTTTTCTTTCCAAAATGGTATGGTTTATCTACCTTTTCTTCAATTCTGAATGTGTTATAGCCATTTTTGTACAGGCAAGTCACATTTGAGAAAATGTTAGAAACATCAGAGGTTGTAGTAGGTGTAGTTTTCTACTTCTAGCACCCCCTAAGGTAGGTCAACTCATATCAATGGGGTGTCGTTTGACTCCTAAGAGCACTAGCTAATGAATGCAGTTGAAAATTCCATGGTTTTTACAAAGTTCCATACATTTGAAGGGGCAGAAATGTAAGAAAATGCCTTTTTTTTTCACTAGCGCCACCTTCTGGAAGCATTTGTGCATACCAGCCTTTGGGTAAGAAGGCACGTGACCCCTCATTAGATGCGGAAGGATGTTTTCTTTCCAAAATGGCATTGTTTCTCTACCTTTTCTGCATATCTATTATGGTTATAACCATTTTAGTGCAAGCAGATAATTTCAAAAACAAAAGTGTCAGGTTTACGTACGTGTTCCTAGCACCCACATATTCTATGTTAACCCACACAAATAGGCTACCATTTTTCTCATGTTGGTAGCAGGTACTGAATACAGCAGGAAATGTTATGGTTTTCAAAGATTTTAGTATCTTTGAAGTGGTGGAAATGTAAAAAAACATGTATTTATTCCCATAGCGCCACATTTTGGAAATATTTGTGCACTTCAGCCCAGGGGGTAGAAAGGCAAGTGACCCCTCAATTGATGCGGGAGAATGTCTACTTTCCAAAATGGTATACCTTTTATACCTTTCCTTCATGTCTCTAACAGTTATGGACATTTTAGTACAAGCCGCCATTTTCGAAGAAGCAAACAGGTAGGTGTAGTGATGTGCTTCTGGCACCCCTAAGGTAGGTCGACTCATTCCAGTGGGGTGTCATTTTTCTCCTAAGAGCACTAGCTAATGAATACAGTTGGAAATGCCATGGTTTGCACAAATTTCAGTACATTTGAAGGGGCAGAAATGTAAGAAAATGCCTTTTTTTTTCATTAGCGCCACCTTCTGGAGGCATTTGTGCTCTCCAGGCTTGGGGTAACAAAGCAAGTCACCCATCAATAGATGCGGCAGGGTGTCTTCTTTTCAAAATGGTATGGTTTGTGTACCCTTTCTTCACTTCTGTAGTTGTTATAACCATTTGGGTACAGACAAGTAATGTTTGAGAAAATGTTAGAAAAATTTGAGGTTGTAGTAGGTGTCATTTTGCACTTCTAACGCCCCCTGAGGTAGTTAAACTCATACCAATGGGGTGTCATTTTTCTCCTAAGAGCACTAGCTAATGAATACAGTTGGAAATGCCATGGTTTTCACAAATTTCAGTACATTTGAAGGGGCAGAAATGTAAGAAAATGCCTTTTTTTTCATTAGCGCCATCTTCTGGAGGCATTTGTGCACACCAGGCTTGGGGTAAGAAGGCAAGTTACCCCTCATTAGATGCGGCAGGTTGTCTACTTTTCCGAAATATATAGTTTTATATAGTTATTCCACTGTTTTAGGGTAGTTTTACCACAAAAACCCTAGAATGCGCATATTAGTTTATAAAGTTGAAAATGTCATTTTGCGCTGCTGGTGATTAGGGCTCTACGCTAGCCATGGACGTAGGTAAAACTATACAAATTTGGTATTTTTTTACTCAGGGGACTCGAGGCTTTTTCAAATAATTGAAACTTTTTCAATCAAGGTAAATATTTTTGATACATAGTATGTGATTTTAGCAAAATGAGTAAATTTTCACTTTTTTTTGTCATTATGACATCATAGCTTTTTGCACGATGTAAAATTCTCTTCATGTAAGGTATCACAAGAAAGCTCAATTCGTTCTGAAAAAAACAATATATAGTTTTCCATATGTAACTAAAAATCCCCAGAGGAAATCAAGCCTAAACGGAAGGATAGCAAAAATGTTGAAAAAGTGTCTGGCCTGCAGGGTTCAGAAAATGGCCCGAGCCTCTGGCACTGAAGGGGTTAAACCATAGCAGTATGAGAGATACGTTTTTTTGCATTTAGATCAGCTTTTTAAGCTCTTCTAAATGCAAAAAAGTTTTTTTAGACATTACAAACACTTTAAATTCCCCACAAGCACTTCAAGTCCTGGGAAAATGGAACGCTTCCCAGGCGATTACACAAACGTGAGTACCTATGACTACTGTTTTAACCTTTGAAGTGCCAGAGCGCGATCCTGTGCCATAATCCTAGAAGTATTCATGTTGTAGCTGAGTGGGGACAGCTTATTAATCACCCCACATGATATACTAACTTGACTTGATCTTATGTTCAGTCAAGAGTACTACCCATAAAGTGAGTTTCACGGGAATTCGATTTCATTATTTCAACTAGTTTGTTGTCTTATACTTTAAGAATATCTGTGAACTTCTATCAAAATCATTATTACATCTGTTATTTGCTGGACTTTTTCTTTTTTAATACTTAACATTCTGATGGTTTATGATAATATCTATTACCCAAATATTAGTTTACACAGATCACGCTATGTTCTATATATTTCATTTTTCTTTTTGTGTGATTCATAATCATCCCGAGAGTGAAAATCACGTATCACTTCACGTAAAATATGTGTTTATATATATTTTTTATGTGGATCATATATTTTTATGTGAATCATATTTAATTGATCTTTTGTATTGCACTGTGTTTTTTCGAAATTCATTTATCGTTTATATTGTACAACTGTGTCAGTTGTAGATTATCGTATTTTTGTGTTTATTATGTAGTGCTCACCCATTTTTTATTCACATTTTTGTCACTCTTTCTATGGATAGGGGTTATTGAAGCTGCTATTATATTTATTTTTATTTCACTTATATTATACTGATTCATTATTTTGTATAGTTACATTATTATTTCAAGTGCTCACCTATAACCGTCAGTTATTATTCACTTAATTGTTAGTTAAAACAATCTTTATTTTATCATATCAATTTTGATTCCATGAAACATTCAATATGTTCTTTATCTCTCACTTAGTATATTGTATATTCACGATGTGTAACCCTTCTTTCATATTTTGTATTGCCTGTTTTGTAGCTATGTACCATTCTTTATGACAATAATGTTTTACTCAATTGAAAAAAAAAAAAAAATCCCCATTTGCAATAAAGGGAATTTTGTCCCCTATGTTGCAGTTGGTGCACTCCAAAATCGATGTACCTCTTAGCACATTAGCCTCCTTGTGTCTTCATGATAGAAATAACAATATTTGTTTCTGTTAAATATGGTTCTGTTTTGAACCAGGGGAATTTTGATACATGACCCACACTCTCCCTTAGGATTTGCAGGCCAAGAATGTAAACTGCTTAATTACAAAGCAATGCCTGATGACTCCTATCTGAGCTTTCTAAGTGCACGGTGGGATCTATCAATGCTTCCTTAAGGAAAAGATGGGGGAATACAAAAGTGAATTTTAGCATTATCAACTCTGTTTGGTTTTCACATTGGTGGCTCCTTTCAATGTGCTTTGAATCAATTTTCCCTAATAAATAAATTACTCTTATTGCTGAATTAATAAATCACTCTGTCAAAATAAGTGAGACTTGCATTCTCAAAGCAAGGAGTAGGTGATTTGTAGCAAAGATGGATGTGTACCATCTAAAGAAGAATTTAGGTAGGAGTCCTTATAGCAGTAGTTAGTTTTTTTCTGAATTCCTCTGTTTGAGTTTTTTTGCATTGGAAATCTCAGAAGTCTATTACAGGAAGTCAAACAACTGGAATATTTTTTGGAATGGCTTTTCACAACAATGTGGCTTTTGCTGTGAATTGCTCAGAGTATTTGTTTTTTTGTTGATTATGAGAAGGCATGAACTAAATCCAGACTGCAGCTGCTTATATCTCGTGCCTCAATATGGATTACTCATATCTAGACAAGTTATTCTGTTAAATTAAGAAGACGTCACTTATCCACAATGACAAGTCATTGTAAACCTGTTAAGGAACTGCTAGAGTTCTGATATGGAGCAGTGTGTAACACAGATTATATGGTAAACTATGTTAGGTAGGATTTGCCTAAACTGGGTGTTCAGAGTGGCAAGCAAGAGTGAACACATGTTGTCCAAACAATAAATGCAAAGCCTCAAGTTGAAAAAGGGTAAATTAATAATATGTGGGGGATGTGAGGAGTAATATACACTATAAATAAGTTCATATTTATGAAATCTTTATGACAAAGCATAGGCTTGTCTTCATTTTTCTTATCCATGTAAGTGTAGTTTGTGTCAAGGGGATGTGCTGTATGTTTGCTGTATAAATCAGACCATTTCTTCTGTACCTTTTTCAACCCTTTGAGTGGCAGAAAGGTTGGCTACCTCTCTGTCACTCAAAGGGTTAGCACATAGTGTTAAACAAGGTATAGATGTAAGGAAAGTTTGGGAATATCAATTCACTGTCCCATTTTTTCCCTTTGGCGTGTGCCACATTAAGGGAAGGATGTTTGGACTACATACCTTAGTAAACTGATGTTACACAGGTATAGTAAGGACTGGTTCTTGGGTTTAAGAGCCATGTGTGAAATAATTTGGGGGGCTGGTTTGTTTTGTTTGTCTTTTCTCTCTTGCTCTCTCTTAAAAAGTAACATGCAAACATACTCCCATACACACTCCTATACTCCCACACTTACTCCCAGACACACACACACACTCCCTTACAAACATACCCACTCCTATCCACCCACACTTACTCCGAGACACGCACACACAAACACACACTCCTATATACACACACACTCTCAAATACACACACTCCCATACACATACATACTGTCACACACACACACACACACACACACAGAGCAGGGCACCATTATAGGAGCAGGGCAATACGGGATTATACAAATCCAGCAGAGTAATACACTATTAAATGAATCCAGCAGAGCAATTCAACATTATAAGAAACTTGAAATGGCAGTGCACCATTACATGGCACCATAAGCCCCTCTCCCCCAGTCTTTTATCCCCTTTTTCTTATCCCTTGGCTTTTTTTCCTCTTTCCCTCCCCAGTCTTTCATCCCATCTTTCCCTTTCCATTATTTTATCCCCTCTTTCCCTTCCTAGTCTTATATCCCCACTTTCCCTCCCCAGTCTTTTTGCCCATCTTTCCCTCTCTGGTCTATCCCTTCTTTCTATCCTCCTAGTCTTAATTCTCCTTTCCACATACCTTTTTTCTCTTCTCTTCACCAGTTCCCATTCTCTTTCCCCCAGCCCCACTTTACTCTAGTTTTTGATCCCTTCTCCTTCTTTCAGTCCCCTGCCTTGTTCCTCTGTGCAATGGTAGCCCCAGATACACACTTATACTGTCTGAGTAACACACCCTCCTTGCTCTACTAGTAATCACCAGTTCCCCCAAGTCCTTTTCCCTTTCTCCATTCCTTTTCTCCCTGCTCTCTACTCTGTTTTTCAACCCACTCCCTCTCCCTCAGTCTTTTGATACCCATTTCTCCCTCCAGGCTTTTCCCATTTTATCTCCATTACTCTTTCACCTCCCTCAAACCCTCTCAGTCTTTCAACCACCTTTCTCTTTCTTCTCTAGTCTTTTCCTCTGAGGTTTTCTCCTCTCTCCCCACTCATTCACTCCCTCAAGCAGCACCAGTCTTTCAACTCCCTCTGTCTTCCTCCTCCATTCTCTTCCCTTGTTTTTTTTCTTCTCTCTCCCCCACTCAATCTCCTCCAGTTTTTCAAACCCCTCTCCCTCCTCCAGTGTTAGCCCATTTTTCCCCTTCTTTGTTCCTCCTTTAGTCTTTTCTTGTTATTTTCTCCTCTTCCCCACTCCAGCTGTCTCGGTCGTTCATCCTCCTCCCTCATCCAGTTTTTTCCCATATTTTTTTTCCTTCCTCTTCCTTTTTACCCGCTCAAGCTCCCACATTCTTTTACTGTTTTTCTCCTCTCTCCTCAGCAAGAAAAAAATGGGAAAAGACTTTTGGTGGGAGAGAGAGGGGATGAAAGAATGGTGGAGCTTGAAGTGGGTGAGAGAGTGGTAGAGATAGAAAAAACAGGCGAAAACATTAGAAGAGGAAGAGGGGGATGAAAGACTGGGAGTAGAGGTTCCACTCAAGCTCCCATAGTCTTTGATCCCCCACTCTCTCTTCCTCTTCCAGTCACTTCATCCTTTCTTTTTCTCCCCAAGTGTATTCTCCCTGAGGCCTCCTCCCGCATCCCTTCCTTTTGTTGGCACAGGAAGGAGCTGATGATGATCAGCAATGGTCCAGCAGTGTTTCTGCCAAGAGGTCTATGCCTCCTTCGGGCAGACTTCTATATCCAGCTCTAGTGTAGTGCTTAATCTGCTCTTTGATATGGTGCCATATTTCGGCACTCTGTATTATTTGCTATGTGGAAGCTGGATACATAGAGGACTGTGCCAGAGGATGCACTTCTGGGGAATTGTGTCTTATCTCCCCAATACGAACTAGACTTGTGCACGGCAAAAACTTTTGGTAAAATTTGATTTTGTACTAATTTTTTTTGTCATTTGCAGGATTCACATTTTGGACCAGACCTGTTCGACTCGGACAAAATTCGACAATAGTCGGAATTATTCAGCCGAATTTAACATACTTTAAAGGGATAGTAATACTTCGTTTTAACTTTATTTTATTTTGTAGGCATTAAAAAAACATGAAGAATGATATAAGTCTTATCTCTCAATCCTTTATGGTTTATGAGATATTCACAAGCAAAGTGTCCCCCTCCCTCCCCTTTTACTGATGTCACACTCTTCAGCCTGAACAGAAGGGAGGTGGCCAGGTAGACTGCAGAAAGGGACAATCTACAATTAAGATAAGGGAAAAACCTGAAAAGCTTGTCAAGGGGGGCAGGGATTTCATTGTTTTCATAGGAATAAGAGTGTCCCCTTCTGTTATCTGTCCAGTCTATGGACTGCATTCCACATCTGAGAAGAGATTGCTTACACTAGGTAAAAGGGGCGGGAGGGGGAAACTTTGCTTGTGAATATCTCATAAACCATAAAGGTTTGAGAGATAAGACTTATATCATTCTTCATGTTTTTTTAATGCTTACAAAATAAAATAAAGTTAAAATGAAGTATTACTATCCCTTTAAAAAATGACTCTCTCTTGCAGTGGCAGTAAGGTACTAGGCTTGTCTACCTGCCTACACAACTGTGAGACTGGCTGTGTCACTATGAAAACTATTAAAACAAATTCCTAATATTTGTTATATTTTGCACAGGAACAAAGATGACTCTCCCTTGCAGTAGCAATAAGGTACTAATGCTGGCTGTCTGCCTATGCTGTCTGCCTACACAGCAACTGGATACTCTCTATCTCCTTCTGCTTTCTCTGAGCTCCAACAACGGACTAACAGGAAATGCAGGCCGTCTGGGTGTCTGACGTGTTGTTAGTCCAACCCCCATCATGAAACAAAGCAGCTAATTGGATTAGAGAGGGAGGGAAAATATGGAGGGAAAGTATCACGCGCGGGTAGTCATTGCTGAATTTCCGAAATTTTCAACGACATTTCGGACCAGGGCTGTTTGGATTTGGTTTTAAAAAACGAACAAATTTTTCCTTTCGGACAGCCCAAATGATGCCGAATGACCCTTATTCATCCAATTCTGAAATCATCTAAACCGATCCTCACAAGTCTAATAGGAACTCATGGGGCCAGTGAAGATGAGAGGCTGGGTGCACTTCATCGTTGGCACTTGCCAAAAACCAGCCCTGGGCACAGGGAATAAAAATAGATTCCAGAGTCTCTTTTAGTGTGGAATCCCTGTAGTAAATTCACCAGAATATCACTTGTCATGGGAAAAAATAATTTTCAGTGAGAAAAAAAATCTTTTTGAGCTGAATAAAACAATAGTAGCCCCACTGCTAAGAGAGATATTTTTTTTTTCTTCTAAAGCTAGGTTCAGTGATGTTTGTGACCTTGACATTTTATGGACTGCTGTATGAGAGATTTATTTACATTATCCTTACCAGTAAGCTAAAGAGGTGCAACTCCGAAATACACCTACTGCACCATGGAGGACAAATTGAATTTCCATTGATTTAATTATGACTTTTAACCTATTTAATGCTGGAGAGGTCTTCCATGAATAGCACTGCAATTTGGGAAACCTCTCTAGTAGTCAAAGAGTTAAAAACCCCATTTAAATGATTGGGAATTTGTGGAATTTTCTGTTTCTCTTATGGTGAGGCTGCTTATTCCGGAATGGCAGCTCTTTCGCTTGACAAATATGGCCCATCATTTACATTTAACCCTGTGAGTGCCAGAGGGGTATGCAACACATTGTAAATAAATGTGTTGCATACCCCTCTGGCACTCAAAGGGTTAATGGTCAGCTTAATGTAAAATGTACAGGGAAGTGCTGTATTAAATACATGGCAAATATATACACCAAATGAAATTTGTGGTACAAAACCTATTTTGCTATGAATCAATTGCTTTGCCATTAAAATTGTGGTAAATGTAGCTTAGAAGATGGACTTCCATCTGATTAAATGAGTACTTCTACTTTAATAAGACCATCTATTAATAACTCTGATTTACCTTACTGTGGCCAGGGGATCCTAATAGATCCTATGACATTTTCCCTTGAGCGTTTTTCCAAGTGATAACATCTTCAAACATTTCTCGATGACATGTCCATGGAGGTGGACAGAGGCAGGCAGTTACGTATTTATTTAAGCAGGCTTATAATCCTACTTAACCCTTTAAAGCAACAGTTGGCTGGCGGGGAATTATGGGAGTTGTAGTCAACCAGCAGCTGAAGGGCAAAAATTGATCATCGTGGCTACCAGAGAGTGGGAAAAGGCTTGGGGGTCAGCATGAGTGAGCCTATAACTCCTGGGAGACAAGTTTGGGAGGTCAGTATGTGTGGTTTTATGGCTACCATGGAACAAGGCTGGAGTTCAGTATGTGTGTTTTTCCACCCATCCCTACTATCTATCTATCTATCTATCTATCTATCTATCTATCTATCTATCTATCTATCTATCTATCGAAGTATTCCGCTTTCTATAACTGTAGTCTTCTATTTGGCAGTTTGCTACTCCTAAATGTATATTCACAGTAGTGTGGGAGTGGCATGGTGGTGACTTGGGTGGGTTTAGCTATGGGTTACACATCGAAAAATGTTTAGGTCAATGATTGATGGAGGTATGTACGTAATATAGACTTCTTCAGGTATAGACATTTAACAGCTGGATAGAGGGATCCTACCTAGGAAAATTAATCTGCTAAATCAATTAAGATCCACTGATTCTCATGTGTATATTTTTTTTTAAACTAGGAAGACCTAGGCCCCCGAGGGGTTTGCTATATTATTCCATCCTTAAAAAGGTAATACTTTATCTAAATTCATATTTTGAATGAAATTGTTTCTATAAACATCCAGCTAAACGGATATAGTGACATTTGCCTTTAATGCAATCAAATGTTAACATCCTTGTCTAACTCTAGGGAGAATGTTATTGAGATTAACCTACAAAGTGACCTTAGGACATGATAATAAGGTCCTATAACATCTCATTTTCAACTATGAATTCTTAAGAGTTTATTTTGTTTGACTGAATGTAGTAAATTAATGCTAGGCAAAGGATGCCTTAGGTTACTGTTGATTTTGTTTAAAGAGGTCATGATTTTTTGACATATAACATTTGAGCTTCAATGCTTGCAAGCACAACATTCACTTAATAATAAATAAACATTTATTTTGAAAGCAAATTATGTCAGTGTAGTCCAATTGTATATGTGCAAAATTTGAGGTTTAGAGAAAAGTTCAAATGCTCAGGTGTACTTTCAATAATCAAATACTGTAGGACTCAAATAAGGCAGCATACGTACACTAATTATGTATGAATATTATTGGTAAATGTTTTGGTCCAAACAGGGACAAAAACTTGACCAATAAAATGTACACATATTAACTACATTGAAGTCCTATGGGTGCTGTCATATTTGAATACTCTATCTATCTATCTATCTATCTATCTATCTATCTATCTATCTATCTATCATGATTCGGTGACGCACAAACATACTTTCACTACTTCCAGCTTTCTGGCTAATGGGTGAGACTTCTTTTTAATCTAGCAGGATGGCTGACACCATACCATGGAACAATGATAAAGAGGTGATAATGGAGACAACTTCTCCAGTGATATCACTTCTCCAATTCCTATGTTATTCTATGGAGCCTATTCACTAAGATCTCCAAAACTCAAGAAATCTTAGTGCATAGACTCCATAGAATAACATAGGAATTGGAGAAGTGAACAACTGGAGAAGTCATCTCTGCTTTATCACCGCTTAGTGAACCTCTCCCTAGGGCTAAGAATGCCGATCCTCATATCAAGACCTGTTGGTCTTCAACAGAGGTAAAATGTTCTCCACCCTGAAGGTGAGGGAAGCCCGTGACTGCGCAGATCACTGAGTCAATGATGGCACACAAAGTCACAAACTCCAGGCTTTCAATTTAAAACAAATATGCCTGGGGTTTACTGCTTAGATGAAAATTGACTGGCCCTTAACAGCTTGACTGTATTTTCTGACCAGAAGCAGTATATGTGCTGTAGGATATTTCTCTTTCTTTGTTAATGGAACATGCAATCTAAAAGAGATTGTATCTTAGATAGGAAACAGTGCTATAAAGCACAATCCAGTAGTCTTTGGGTTTTACTTGCTTATACAGCACATCTACATACACTTAGTTTAGGTAAAGTGGATGGAACATTGAGGATGCACCAGGACACGGTACAACATTCCCAGAATATGCCTGCCTTCTACTATTTTATATATAACCAATGTAAAAGGTCTGGTGAGTTAAAAAGCCCGGTCCTGCTCTGCGTACTGCTGCCACCTCACTGGCGGTGCTCGTGATTCAGTCATGCACAGTAAAGACTGCCTGAACGCACAGAATGCTTGGAACATTCCTACACCTCCCAGCATTCCTACACCTCCCAACATTCTGTGCGTTCGGGCAGTCTCTACTGCGCGTGACTGCACTGGACAAACATTCTGGCCTTTTATATTATAGGATGTGTTACTTTTATATATAATGATAATATAAATCAATTATTGTAGGATCCTAAATGTAACAATAATTGACAAAATGGGTACAATCCATAGGGGCCATTAGGATTGTCTGGTCATAGTAAGTTATGTAAGAGGATACTTTCTTAGGAGGTTCTACTTCTATTCTTGGAAGCTAAGTAATGGGAAATATTGGATTGAACTAAGGCACAATCGATTTACATTTAACGTTTTGAGTGCCAGAGGAATGTCCAGCACATTGAGCGCCCACTTTGTTAGAAAACATTTAGCAAGCAAGTTACACCGACTTTCATAGGTTTCACCCCTATTAAGGATGTTCCAGGTAGACTGTTGTGAGAAGTGTTTTTTTCACATATCAGTGGGCACTGGTGAATTTGTATAAAGGAACATATGTGTAGAATTAAATGTGGAAATTGAAATTTCCAATTGATTTAACCCTTTGAGTGTCAGAGAGGTATCCAACACATTGCATCTCAATGTATTGGATACCTCTCTTTGACTCATAAGGTTAAAGGTGACTTAACCCCTTGTGAAGAAATGCACTGGAGACATCATTAGCATTCAAGTGGTTAATATCCCCACTGAAATAAATTGGAACTTTAGTTGTCCCTATAGTGATACGGATTTGCCCTACTATTTGTTACACTTGGCCTTACACATTTGATCCAAGCCAGACTAAAAGATTGATCACTTCAAGGTGATGCAATTGTGGTTCAAACCAACTGCACTGTAGCAGATAAATTAACATTCCTTAAATTGTAATGGAACTTTTGACCCTTTGATTGCTAACAAGGACACCTATACATTGCTTTGCAATGTGTTTGAGTCCTCCCTAATATCCAAGGGGTTAAAAGCCCCATTTAAATAAAATTGGGATTAGTCTCCTATGGTACAGTTTGTTTGTTCCAGAGTATATTTTACACATATTGGAAATTGAACAGTTACTTTTCTCCCTAATTTTTCCATTCCTGTCTTTGTACATATGCTAAATTTGAATGACGTTAATATTGGCCTTGGACATATGCTACATGTGAATAAAATGAAATCCACCTTTTATATTTGCTAAAATTAAATAAAGTAAATTATAACAGTTTGTAGAAAATAGGCACTAAAGTAATCATACAGTGAAAGGCAACAAGATTTACCCTAAGGGCCCCATATTTGTCCCCTTATCCCCCAAAGTGCCAGATATTATAATTTAAACTTCAAAACAGGGGTAGATAATAGACCATTAACCCAATGGATGTGTGCAGGCCTCTATAGCATCCAGAGAGTTAAAGGGTTAGTAATGCCCGTATTTAAGTTGATTCAATATTGTAGATTTAAAAAAAATAAATTATATGGCAAAAAGTCCCATCTATCAAACCTTTACAGTTTAATAGATATTCGCCTCTAAAGTTCCCCCCTCAATCATGTCAGCTGTAAAGCTGACAGAAGGAGATTTGAGTTGTGCGACTTGAGGCAGGTTTTCAGCAGAGCCGAAATAGCGAAATGTAAAAAGAACTACTTGATTGGAAAGGTTTACAAATTGTGCTTGCAAACCAGGCACACTTTATAGACCGTTCCAATGAAGTAATTATTTTTACATTTCTTTTTTTTGGCTCGGCTGAAGAGCCGCCGGCTGGTCCCAGGACCAGGATCTTCTGTTGTCAGTAGAGCGCTGACGTTAGGAGAACGGGAGGGAGTGGTGAACTGTAGCAGTGAATATCTTTAAAACTGTGAAAGTTTGAGAGATGGGACTTTCTCCATATAGTTTATTTTTTTAAATCTACAATATTAACTTGACTTAAATATGGGCAATACTAACCCTTTAAGGAAGAGCACAATGAGTCTGATGTAGTAAGAAGAGCAGGAGTAATTCTACAGCAAATCAATTGCACCATAGGGGACAAATAAACATTCCCATTTATGGAAATCAGATTTCTGATCCTTTTGAATGTCAGAGAGGTCTCCAGTGCATTGCTTTGCAATGCACTGGAGACCTGTTTAGCATTCAATGGGTTAAAAGACCCGTTTAAATCAACAGGAATTTGGGGAATTCCTTTTTCTCCCCTGAGGTGCAATTGATTAGCCCCAGAATTACTCCTGTTCTATTTAGTACATTTACCTCATTATGACAGTGAAGGAAAGTGCGCTGTCAGACAAAAGAAAAGCCATGTGTGATTAGTGAACTTAGGGTATGTGTGATGAGAGAGTCAGAAATGATTTCCTTTTCTTACTGCATAATGTCACTGCATATCCCTTTAAATCAAGGGCTGCACAGATTCCTGCACAGTCCTGCAGAATTGAGTTTTCATAAGCATTCCTGAATTAAAGAGATATATGGTCACCGTAATTAGAGAACGGACTGGAGGCTGCAGGAAAATCCTCAGAGGCTTGAATGCAGCTCTAGGGCCACCACTTGCCCATCACTACTCTAGTACATTCCCCAAGGTACAGTAGCATGAATGTCAATGATTATATCCCTAGCAAAACACAAGCTGTACTAGTGGGCTTGTATATTCACCCAATTGATTAGTGCTTAGAAATGCATGAATCACATTAGCAGATAACTCCAAAGAGTGTGACCCACAAATACCTCCAGCATATGTTTCTTAAATTGAATATGTGTAACCTGAGTAGAGACGTTTGGTGTCCCCTGCACTCCCTCATCAGAGGTCCTCCCTGAGTCCTAAAGTCCAGGCACCTTATAATTAGAAGCATATTTACACCGATGCCAGAATTTTCCAATGTTTGTTTTGGTTGCCTGAACTTTAACCTTGCCCATAACTAGCTGTTATTAACAAAAGTAGAGCTACCCAAATTATATCAAACTAAACAGGTTTCTATAGATTTCTAACACAGCTGTCATTTCATTATAACTCATTTTATTTTAATTACTGTTATGTAAAAATGTAAATTTAATTGTCATTTATTAACCCCTTAGTGACCGGCCGCGCGTGCACGTGGCCGGCACTTGACAACGTTTTTTTTTTTTTTCTGCATTATAGCGAATGACTTCCTGGACTTACCAGGTACGTCATCTGTCACTAAGTGACATTTTCGCGTGATGTACCTGGTAAGTCCATTGTCGGGAAGGGTTAATGTCTTTGCATGATGCTGATATACTAGTAAGACTCATAGACAATTCTGGGGAAGATCAACTGCACCATAGAGAGTTAATAGAAAGTTCCCAAAATCCCTTTGGATTTTAATGTTTTAACCCTTTGAGTGCCATAGGGGTACACAATGTATTGAGACGCAATGCATTGCGTTTTGCAATGAGTTGCATACCCCTCTGGCACTCAAAAGGTTGATCTCTTGAATACTAGAGAGATCTCCAGTGCATTCCTTCTCAATATGTTGGAGACCTCTATAGCATTTAAGGAGTTAAAATCCCCATTTAAATCAATAGACAGTTATATTTGTTCCCTATGGCTGTGGTTCCCTTTCCTTTGGGCACATCGACAGGTCATGTTTTAACCCTTTGAGTAACCAGAGGGGTGGCTAACACATTGCAAAGGGTTAAGAATATCTCTAATTACTCTAAAGTAGATCAATCCCAATGACTGAGCCACTGAGTACCAACATGTGATGGAAACATTAACTGTTGGTGTGCTTTGAGGATTAATGTTGGAAAACATTGCTATATGGTGTAGTTGACGTGGATCAGAATTGCTCTCTGGTTCTTAGATCAGGGCTGTCCAAGTTCAGTCCTCAAGGGCCACCAACAGGCCAGGATTTAAGAATTGTCTGATTAAGCACGGGTGAAACAGTCACAATGAATGATCCACTGATTAACTCACCTGTGCTTAATCATGGAAATCCTTAAACCGTGGCCTGTTGGTGGCCCTTGAGGACTGAACTTGGATCGCCCTGCCTTAGAACATCAACCTCAGTATGAGAATTGTCCTCAATGTGACAAATACTTTCAAATGGTTATATTAAAACACAGCTAAAACACATCACTAGCCCACATTGCTAGTTTCTTTTTGTCTCTTCTATCCCAGAATAAGAATTTTATTTTCTACAAAAATTCTTAGGGTCTAGACACATTTATTATATCACAAGAAAAATCAAGAATTATTTATCTTGTATAATAAATTAATTTGGAAGTGACCCTAATTGGGAAAGATCTACATATGAACATAAAAGCATCAGATTTATGACTATCACATAAACCTTACAGCTGAATGTCTCATATGCTGCTTACTGGTAATAATATATTTTCCAAAAGCCTTTAAGAGAGAAGCACAAGTATCACTACATATATTATCAACAATCATAGGTTTACTAGAAGCAGAAACACAAGAGGAAACATTTGTTTCAAACTGATTGCTTTAGACTGAGAGGATAATCAGGTCAAATGAGTAATAATTAGCACTTATCTTTTCCTTTGTATAAAACGTTCCGATTTTCCAGTGGGTTATTCATGATGCTGGCAATTTCAATCTTAAAACACCTTTAGCTCAATGGTTCCCAAATTTTGTAGATTGTAAATTCAAAACTGAATAGCTTTATTTTAATATTTTATTTCTCTGCAACTGACCTTATATTTTTTATGTATTTTTTATTGTAACCTAGTGGTTCTCACACTATCTTGTTTGGAAGCCCAAGAGGAGATGCCCTAAGGTTCAATAATTTTGTGATTGTATCTGGTGATGGGGACACACATCAACATATGAACTTAGAATTATGTATGCAACGGAATGGAGAATTTAAAGTGGAACTATCACCTTATATTAAAGGGATAGTAATACTTTGTTTTATCTTTATTTTATTTTGTAGGCATTAAAAAAACATGAAGAACGATATAAGTCTTATCTCTCAAACCTTTATGGTTTAAGAGATACTCACAAGCAAAGTATCCCCCCCCACCCCCCGTTCAGCAAGATCAGAAGGGAGGTGCCCAGGTAGACTGCAGAGAGGGACAATCTTCAATTAAGATAAGGGAAAAACCTGAAAAACTTGTCAAGGGGGGAAGGGCTTTCATTGTTTTCATACAAAGAAGAGTGTCCCCTGCTGTTATCTGTCTGGTCTTACAACCAGATTCACATCTGAGAAGAGATGGCTTACACTAGGAAAAAGGGGCGGGAGGGGGAAACTTTGCTTGTGAATATCTCTTACACCATAAAGGTTTGAGAGATAAGACTTATATCGTTCTTCATGTTTTTTTAATGCCTACAAAATAAAATAAAGTTAAAATGAAGTATTACTATCCCTTTAAGTCCCCCCCCCAATAATTAGGCATATGGTAATTAGGTTCTTAACATAGCTATTATCGGACACACGTACCAAGTTCTGAAGTAATCCTCCTTCTTCTGAGACCGGTGGCCAGGCTTGCATGCAGACATCTTGGTGTAGAGATGTCTGCGCACCTGCGCTGTCCATCTGGGTCTCCTCTAGGAGGCATTGCTTGGCACCTTAACCCCTTAAGGACCGGCTGCTCATGCATGCGGGGGTCTCTTAAGGACCAGGGACCTTTTTTTTTTTTTGCCGAATCCGAATTCCCTGAACAGCGTGCAGCCACGCGGGCAGCCTGGAATTCCATGACGATTCAGGACAGTCATGGGTCCTTAAGGGTATAACAACCCATGACGGTCCAGGACTGTCATGGGTCCTTAAGGGGTTAAGGTACCGGAAGGGGCTGACAGCACAGGCGCGCAGATGGCATTAAAGCAAGAAGCCTGGCCATCAGTCTCAGAAAAAGGACGATTATTTCAGAACTTGGTACTTGTGCCCAATAATAGCACTATTAAGAAGCATATTGCTATACACCTAATTATTGTGGAGGACTTAACATAGGGTGATAGTTCCGCTTTAATCATTAGCATGTAGTGTTGTCAAACTGCTGGCAATGATGCCCTCCCTTACACATTGCCAACAGTTCAACAATCCTGAAGTCTGAGAGCATTCTCTCTTTGTCCCCCTGCCCGGGGGAGAGGAGCGGATCTGATCAGACTTCAGCACCACAAACACTCCCATTTGCCTCTCCCATATCATCATCTGAACAGACAGAGGAAAATGGAGATACACAGGAACACCACTGTTTATAGTAAAAAAGTATATTTAATATATTACATTTCACCAATCCACAAAGATTGCATGCTGCACATTCCACCTCAGCATCACATCGATATCATCTCCCCTTTTCACCTCATTTGCTATGATCATGGCGCAAACCACTACATCACTCATCACCATGACCTATAACATGTAAAAATAGCCTCTTCTTCAGAGGAAGCAGTGCTGTCTGCAGGGAAAGTTGTGTGTGTGTGTGATTCCTTTACTTACATACATAGAGTAAGACTGGTGGACTTTACCAAAAATACATATTTGCAGACTACCTCCTGAAAAAAGGACAAAACATAAATACTTTTTAAGAAATGTTTAAAAGCCTTAGTAATAAAAAGAATAAGGTTAAATTATGGAGAAGGAACATAAAGCCTAAAATCTCCTCACCAGGGTGAACCAAGTGTTTACTCATCCTGATAAAGGGAACTATTCAAACATGTAGCCAAAATTCAAAAGAGAATGTTTTGCACGCCCCTCTGGCCCTTAATGGGTTAAAAGTGATAGTAACCTTTAATTTTGACTTAACATATTCCGCAAGCACATACCATGCAAATTCATATTGCCTATGTGTTTTTTAATCTGCACCTGCTTTTTTATTTATTTATATGCTTTTATGTGCCTTACAGTGAGCTCATTGGATCTCTGTTTCCAGAGAGCTTTCCAGTCAATCAACCATGAAAGCAGGACAGTTCTGCGGCACCCAGTTCTTCGTATGCTGTATGGGGTTCTGTGATCCTGATAGAGTCATGTTGCCTCCATCAACATAACATACAAGATTGTCTGAAGATCTTATCTCTTGAGCCAATAGACACAGTAAATATTCATATGGGCCATGGGGATATTGTGGTCATAGTAAACGAAGTCCTTTAAAGCAGAACTTTCACCATATTTAAAGTCGCCCTGCAATAATTAGGCAGATAGCGACTAGCTTAATAATAGTTATCTTACCTCTCAGAACTAGGTGATTATAAAGAAATCCTTAATCTTCAGAGACTGACGGCCAGGTTATTGCAGTCTGCTCTAGTGAGCCTACAGTCCCTTCCGGTTACCTTGTGACACACTGCAATGCTTCTTAGTGATAGACCAAGACTGACAGTGCAGATGCGCAGACATGATGTGCTGATGCCTGGCTTCCAGTCTCGGAAGATTAAGGATTTCTTTAGAATATTGTGGTTATGAGAGGTAAGATAACTATTATTAAGCTAGTCACCATCTGCCTAAATATTGCAGGGCGACTTTAACTATGGTGAAAGTTCTGCTTTAAAGGAATAGTAATACTTCGTTTTAACTTTATTTTATTTTGTAGGCATTAAAAAAACATGAAGAATGATATAAGTCTTATCTCTCAAACCTTTATGGTTTATGAGATATTCACAAGCAAAGTTCCCCTCCCCGCCCCTTTTACCTAGTGTAAGCCATCTCTTCTCAGATGTGAGTCTGGTTGTATGACAGTACAGATAACAGAAGGGGACAATTTTCTTTGTATGAAAACAATGAAAGCCCTTCCCCCCTTGACAAGTTTTTCAGCTTTTTCCATTATCTTAATTGAAGATTGTCCCTCTCTGCAGTCTACCTGGGCACCTCCCTTCTGATCTGGCTGAACAGGGGGGGGGGATACTTTGTTTGTGAATATCTCTTAAACCATAAAGGTTTCAGAGATAAGACTTATATCATTCTTCATGTTTTTTTAATGCCTACAAAATAAAATAAAGTTAAAATGAAGTATTACTATCCCTTTAAAGGGATAGTAATGTTTCATAATAAAAGCAGCTTTAATTAATCATCATAGTATTTGGACTTTGGAGAGTGTTACTTCAATTCTGTCAGAGTTGTAGTTCAAGTGTAATTCAATGACAAAGTATCCCCCTCCGCCCCTTTTACTGATGTAACACTGCTCAGCCAGATCAGGAGGGAGGTGCCCAGGTAGACTGCAGAGAGGGACAATCTTCAATTAAGATAAGGAAAAAACCTGAAAAACTTGTCAAGGGGGGCAGGGCTTTCATTGTTCTCACAGTAAGAAGATTGTCCCCTGCTGTTATCTGTCTAGTCTATGGACTGTATTCCACATCTGAGAAGAGATGGCTTACAGTAGGTAAAAGGGGCGGGAGGGGAAACTTTGCTAGCGAATGTCTCTTAAAACATAAAGGTTTGAGAGATAAGACTTTTATCATTCTTCATGTTTTTTTAATGCCTACAAAATAAAATAAAGATAAAACGAAGTAATACTATCCCTTTAACCTTTTGAGTTGCAGAGGGGTATGCAACGCATTGTGGAGCAATGTGTTGCATACCCCTCTGCCACTCAAAGGGTTAAAATGAAAAAATATGCTAGTTGTTGTTTTAAAGAATATAATTAGTTTAATCTTCTAAACATTCTATCTGGCCTTCATTTAAAGTGTAGTGTTACTGTTGAATCATATAACCATTTCTAAAAGAAAAATCACACCATTATTTAACAAGAACGGTTTTCGTTTCAATATTTCTTACAGAATAAAAGATTCTGCCACAAAGAAATACTTGCTCAGACAACAGTTTTATACATGACAGATTATTCTCCTAAGGCCTATTGTTTCTTCCACAAAAATGACACACAAAATAGTATGTGTTTCGAAGGATCAAGGCCATAACGTGCTTTGGCTGCTTTCTACTAAAATAGAAAATAAATAAATTGCCTGACTATGCCACATCCACAATTATAAGAATAGTAACTTTTCATGGTTTTAATACTGATACAATGTGTGTGGGCCAAAAGACACACTCATTTCCTTTTGTAGACAACCATATATATCAAGAGTTTCCTGCACTGATTACTTCAGCTATGTCAAGAGCCTCCCTGAAAGTCAATAAAAACTCAAAAAAGATGAACCAAAGAAGTTTCTTAGCCTTCTAAACTGCAAATGCTTTGTTTTATTTTAATTACATAATTATTTATTGACACACAAATATATATGTGTATGTTTATATAAGTGTATATATAATTTAGCATAGCCCTGTTACTCTAAATGAATGAGTATTACAGCATGTAATAATACCTTTTTTAATGGACTAACATTCAATTGCAACCACAAGAGACAGGAAAGAAACAAGCTCTCTTTATCAAGTCAAAAGTATACTGTGATTAAAAAAAATGAAACAAATACATTAAATGTCTAGCTAAGGAAAACACACACTAATAAGCTACAAATCATATAAAAATCGTAGCAAGTGGAATGTGGGATGGGGGACGGCAGGCAAGGAGACAGAGATCCCTCATACATAAAAATAAACGTGAAGAAAAGGAAAGGAAAAATCATATGAGAAAGATGGGCAAACATAAACTAAAACAAAAGAAACCAAGTGAAATATTATATAAAGTTTTGGGAATGTGAGAGGATTCCCAAGTATTTATTTAGCCCAGTGTGTTTGGTGTTGAAAAACTGATCATCTTTATTTAAAATGTCTTTCTCTCCTGCATATTTTTGAGATTCATAATTCAGTTATTTATTAATTTTTGTTTCAGATTCAGAGGTTGCCTGAATGCAATAATAGGAGGTGGGGGGAATATGTCCTTTAACGCTACAGCCTCTGTTATCTTTGATTATTTTGCATATTTCTTCTATTGCAGAGTTGTATGTAGTCAGTTGGGATTACTATCCCAAAAAAAGAACAAACATTTCACTCCACGTCTAGGATGTAACCCCATTTGGATTGTTACATAGAAAGTTTCCACCTAAGAACTGCATTCTACATAACAACACAGCAGAAAAACTACACAAGCAACCTATCACCGCTAGTGAGATGTGCAATAGGTGATGTAAGCATAAACCACAAAATCACCATTAAACCAGCAGATAAAGAAGGAGCAGGGGTCATCATGAACACTCAGGGCTATATAAAAGAGGGGAACAGACAACTATCTGACATCAGCTACTACAATAAATCAATCAAGACCCCATCAAAATATAAACCAAAATCTCATAAAATCATTCCCAAATAACTCACAACCTGAACTGAGACAGCTTATACCAACCAACCCTGCTTTGAGGACTTTCTACATGCTTCCAAAAAAACACACCCAGCCTGTAGGTCTAAGGCCTTAGCCTGATAAGACATATTCAAGGCATATGTTGCTGTAGGGCCCAGTCTAGCAACATGTATTCTTTCAACTGTGGAGTTTTCCACCTCAGCACGCAGCAGCTGTAATATTTCAGTGGGTACTCTCACTGCCATATAAATCATATCACAAAATTGGCAAAACTCTCACAGAAATTTCATTGGGGTAGAATAAAAGGCAGAAAATGTACGGATTTTTATTTGTGGTAATTTCCTCTGAAAAATCTATAATTTTTGTATTTTCAGTGAATTCTTCCATGAAAATATGGGATTTTTTGCTCATCCCTACTTGGAGCCAGGAAAAGAAAAAACACACTATATAGATAGATAGATAGATAGATAGATAGATAGATAGATAGATAGGTAGATATATAGATAGATAGATAGATAGATAGATAGATAGATAGATAGATAGATAGATAGATAGATAGATAGATAGATAACCGATATCTCAGGGGTGGAGGTGGTGTACCACAACTCTATTATATTACACTCTGCTCCAAAATCAGGATGTGGGAGCTTAGAGAAGACATCCCAGATGTATATTACTTCTTCCCATAGCACAATATTTGGCTAAGGACTTTTCTTGCCTCCAATCTATTTAATATCCCACCTCTCAGTCTTAATACAATATTATTATTTTATTACTATCTCACCCTGATGCCCAGTGGCTGTGGTGAAGAGGAAGAGTCAGCAAACTTTCCAAGTTTGTTTGGCTCTAATCTACACATGCACATGGAGCAGGGACTGGTGGTCAAATTTCCAATCCTTTTTATTTACTTCTACCCCAATGTAGCTGTTGTGGGCAATAGACAGGGCATGTTACAACCCTTTTCCCTATCTGTATGCTATATGGAGTTGTATGTTCGTGAACTCTTTCAATTAAGTGTAAACCTCTGTATGGCATGTACAAGGAGCGTGTGAATGTATGTGTTTGTGTGTGTGTTTTCAGGGTAGATCAATTTATTATGTAATTATTGTTTAAAACATTGGGGATTGTGATTGTACACTGGAGGAGGTTGGATAAATTTATACCCCCAAGTGTCCTCATGGTAAGGAGAATAAATGACAAAACTAACGTGTTTTCTACTTTATTTAGTACTATGAACAAGGGCAGACGTTTTGCTGTTGCAAATACTAATGTTCCACCTAAAACCCCAAAATGTGTTGTGGAGAGCTGCATGTTACCACATTCACTTCAATGATTTGTTCCAAAATGTGAATGTTATACAAGGGGGCGGGGATTCATCAAACTACAATTCAGAATATTTCCTTGCTCATTACAAATGCAGGGATACAGTAATGGCCATTTAAAATCTGCCCATTGCTCTTATCAATAAGAGATAGCCAGACATATCTCCAAATTCCATCTACCACCCTCTGGTTAATGGATTTCACTATAGGCAATGGGGACAAACACATGCAAATTCGATGGATCATTCATGAATACCCAAAGGTATCCATCAAAGATCACTGCCCAGTGCAGGCAAAGTACTTGATATGCTGCTCTTCCTATACCTTCATGAAGTTCCCTTATATTTTTTCAACTGGAAGTATATATTTGAACAATCAGCAAACATGTTGCTGTACTCTACTAATCAACCCATTTAACAGAAAGAAAACTGTAAGTAACATTTTCCCCAGTTTTCTTAACAGCAAAGCCGACAATTTTAAAAATGTTAAGGTTTATATAGATGAGGAACCTTATGCATGTACAATAACATTAAATCTTTAGGGTCCAGGGGTGTGTGTGTGTGATAAAAATCCCCATTGATGCAAATGGGACTTTAAACCCCTTGGAGAAGATGCGCTAAAGGTTGAAGAGGTCTCATAATATCAATGTCCTTTCAGAGCAGTGTCAAAGGTATATCAACAATTTATAACTTTTTTGCAATGAGTTTTTCAGGATTTTTTGTTGTTATTCTGTCTCTCACTGTTCAAATAAACCTACCATTAAAATTATAGACTGATCATTTCTTTGTTAGTGGGCAAACGTACAAAATCAGCAGGGGATCAAATAATTTTTTCCCTCACTGTACATGTTGTGCACGGTGAGGAATCAGCCCAGAACTACATGGGAGGATCTTCTAAAGGCAGCTGGGAGCATAGTCACCAAGAAAACAATTGTTAACACATTACACCATGAAGGACTGAAATCCTTCAGCGCCAGCAAGGTCCCCCTGCACAAGAAAGCACATGTTCAGGCCAGTCTGAAGTTTGCCAGTGAACATCTGAATGATTCAGGGGAGAACTGGGTGAAAGTGTTGTGGTCAGATGAGACCAAAATCGAGCTTTTTGGCATCAACTCAACTCACCGTGTTTGGAGGAGGAGGAATGCTGCCTATGACCCCAAGAATACCATCCCCACCGTCAAACATGGAGGTGGAAACATTATGCTTTGGGGGTGTTTTTCTGCTAAGGGGACAGAACAACTTCACCGCATCAAAGGGACGATGGATGGGGCCATGTACCATCAAATCTTGGGTGAGAACCTCCTTCCCTCAGCCAGGGCATTGAAAATGGGTCGTGGATGGGTATTCCAGGATGACAATGACCCAAAACACATGGCCAAGGCAACAAAGGAGTGGCTCAAGAAGAAGCACATTAAGGTCCTGGAGTGGCCTAGCCAGTCTCCAGACCTTAATCCCATAGAAAATCTGTGGAGGGAGCTGAAGGTTCGAGTTGCCAAACGTCAGCCTCGAAACCTTAATGACTTTGAGAGGAGTGGGACAAAATCCCTCATGAGATGTGTGCAAACCTGGTGGCAAACTACAAGAAATGTCTGACCTCTGTGATTACCAACAAGGGTTTTGCCACCAAGTACTAAGTCATGTTTTGCAAAGGGGTCAAATACTTATTTCACTCAGTAAAATGCAGGTCAATTTATAATGTTTTTAAATGCATTTTTCAGGATTTTTGTGTTATTTTGTCTCTCACTGTTCAAATAAACCTACCATTAAAATTATAGACTGATCATTTCTTTATCAGTGGGCAAATGTACAAAATCAGCAGGGGATCAAATATTTTTTTCCCTAACTGTATATGAAAGAGAGCTGAGGGGATGATTATGTACTGCTTGGTCTACTTTTTAATCCTTTGAGTGCCACAGAGGAGCACAATGCACATCCCTGTGGCACTCAAAGGGTTAAGGGAGTGATGCTGTTCATGGTGCTGAAAGTAGACTTTAGCATTGGCATGCTGCTAATGATGTGCAAGGAGGGCATCCCTTCCACATCTATAGCAGTTTGACTACCCTGTATGCTAATGGGAACCTTCTCTTCCCCCTTCTCTAGCACCCCTACATTTAATGCATATGGTAATGTGCTTTTACATCAAAATGTCGAAGCGCTATGAACACATCAACAAAATCATCTCCACAGCATTGACCTTTAGTGCATCTCCCCCCATGAGTGCTAAATAGCTCTCTTAAGCATTGCATTGAGGTCCTTTATAGCCCTATTTAAATAAATGGGAATTTGGGGGTTTTATAAGTCCAGATACAGATTAGAGTTTATTTTGTTTTCTTCTGTTTTGTTAACGTCTACATAAGTGCACTTCAGTTTGCATTGTCACAAACCCTTTGAATGCCAGAGGGGTATTCAATCTTTGAATGCTTTGTCTCCCTATTATTCATGCTGGGGAATATCTTGGTGTTTTCTAACATCATATTAATAGTGGTAGTAATAATAGTAATAATAATACAGTTTCTCATAAATTCAGCTTGTAGTTAAGCATGCCTGTCCTTTTTAGAAATACTGATCTAGTTGTCAGCATTTCTAAAAGGGAGTTGGTCATAGAATATTATATTTTTAGGACAGATCTTTTGTTCCTTCCCTTTTAAGTAATGAATTTCCCTTTTAAAACATCATACAGCTGTTTTAGTGCTTGTAAGAGTTAGGGTAAAGGTGAGATAATTTTGTGATTAAGACTCAAATCAGATCGACTAATACATGCTTAAATGACAACATAAAGTAACTATGTCAATTAACGGAAAATAAATGTTTTGAGGTTGTGAAAGATTTCTGGTTTTAGTCCAAACTTCCAATTATTGCTAAATGCAAATTCTAAATCAAACTTTTTTGACCTTTTAATTACTCATAGCAAGTTAGAACAATGTCGTCCCTACATCAAAGGCAAAATCACTACAGCGTTGTACTTAACCAGTGCTTACAAGAGAAAATCAAATGCATAAAGTATGTGTTTTCTAAGAATAACTTACCCCTGTAGAGGAAAATTGCTCCCACTGGTTGTCTTCTTAAAAATCCTTTAGTGGGAGGAGTTTGGGTTCCTGGAGTCCTGCAATAAATAATCATGTCTACCTCCAGATATATGATTTTCAGTTGTAATTAAAAATTAATTTTGGATAACCAATCCACTGATAACTGACTCATAATGATATTTGGATTTTCTCCCCAGTTCGTCCTCTTTGGGACATTGCGGCCCTTTTTATATAGTCTTTTACAGGGATAGTAATGTTTCACAAAAACAGCAGCTCCAATTAATCTTCATAGTGTTTGGGACATGGAGAATGTTATTTCAATACTATCAGAGTTGTAATTCAAGAGTAATTGAATTATAAAGTATCCTCCTCCTGCCCCTTTTTATCTAGTGTAAGCCGCCTCCCCTCTGAATGCCCTTTGGATTCCAACATATTGACTCACACTGAAAGGATTAAAATGGAATACACTGTGATCTGTCAGATTACAACTGGACATACACAAGGTAAACTGACAGTATTCACAGCACTCTCCCTTCAGTGGGCATTTTTGTGATCCTGGTGGAAGCCAGGCTTTGAAAGACAAGCTGACTTCCCTTCTTGCTGCTGGGATCTGAGTCCTTGCTGTAAGACATTAATTGATATGAACACTGTGGCTTGCATGGAGTTCATTTTTAAAGAGACAGGGGTGTCTTTTTCTGCATGCCCCAGATTAAGTGGGCAGATAGTGCTAACAGCCTGTACCAGGGGCACAGGCACACAAAACATCTGGGAAGGATACATTTCTCATGAAAATCAGCAAGTTAGTGCAATAGTGCAATGACAAACCCAAATATTATAAAGGAGCTTGGGGATATTATCAGTAAGTTCAAGATTGCCTTCTGGGACAATTGGAGGAACTATACCTATGAACCAGTAGCTCTGTAATTTGTTTTACAGAATAATTTGTCTAAGTAGGTTTTGGGTGTATCTGCAGTTTCCTGTGTATAGTGATTTTCTATTGGAGCCTGCCCATAGATCACACTTCTTCACAACAAACAATGGGATTTAATAGTCTTGAATGACTCATAAGGGTATTTAGTCAGATTGTAAACTGAATTAGCAGTGTTAAAAAGAATACAAACAATTTATGCAGAAATAAACAACAACATATATAACTAGATAGGCCCTTCTGTGATACACAATCATTTTATAATTACACCTGATTGTTGAATGAAGGACTCTTACCTAGGCAAGTCCTTCTGTTACACATAGTAATTATATAGCTATACCAGACTTCTGTATGAAAGAGTCCTTCCTAAGTAAGTCATTCTGTTATACACAGTAATTATATAGATATACCTGATTTCTATATGATAGACTACTACCTAGTTTAGTGCTTCAGTTACACCCAGTAATTATATAGAAACACCTGACAGCTGTATGATGGACTCCTACAAAAAAGTCCTTCGTTACACACAGTAATTTTATGACAGAACGGAGGGTTCATATTATGCATAAACTCTCTCCACTGCTTCCTCTAGCAGCAAAGGATTCTTTATTCCCAATACAAAAGAAAAAACTTGCAGTAACTCATAGCAACCCCACAACCAATGACATTGAGTCCCATGCTATAAAAAGGCTGCATACTCCCAGAACTCCCTCTTTCTTCGCTGCTTCCTGCAGTTAAGTACACATCATCTTCTAGTGTCTGTTTGCTTTTGGTATATTTCTGGCTCCCCATGAGTACACCTGTGGTGACTGCTTTGCTTGCAGCCTCCTCAGGGTACTTATAGGTATCCTCTAACTGTTTATTTGACTATTATGTGCTTTTTCCCTATATCTTGTTTGTTTGATGTTTTGCCCCTCTGCTCGTCCCTATCCTTTGCAGTTGTCCTTTTGTTTCTTTTTTTGGGTTAGCGCAGTGTTTCTTTACTCTGTTCAGCGCTTTTTGTGTTGCTTGGACCTGCATCTGATTCCCCTTTTAGTTGTGCCTGCCTCTCTACCCTGCCCGCTTCTGTGAAAGGGTGCGGGCTTTTCTATCTCTTCATCCCCTAGCATTGATTACTTTCGCACCGCGCAGCCATTTACTTCTGGGTTTGCGGTCGCGCATGTGTGTGGACAGGTCAGAAAATGAACCGCTACTGGCCGACGCCATCTTGTGCCTTTGGAGTTCCGTTGATTTCCCTTCGGCTGATAGGTGTTGCCAGGTGCCAATTCTTTAAATTCTTTTATTGTCTTAATTACTTATTTTTTGGAGCTGTTTTGTCCCCCCTCCTTTTTCCTAAGGGTTTAGAGCTTTCCCTTAACATTTTATTATTATTATTATTATTATTATTATTATTATCCTTTCCAGTTCCATACATTACCTTGTCGTTCTGCTTGGGTTTTCCCATACCGCCCTTATATCTCCATCATTTTCACAGCCTTGCTCCGCATTTGGGGTCCGTTTGGCATCAATCTTTTTGCTTCCTGTCTGAATCGTCGGGTCCCTTGTTTCTTCAGCTGGCGTCCGAATCTGGAAGCTCTGGCGAAGGACGCTTTCCTGCAATCATGGACAGCGGAGATGAACTATGCTTTTCCCCCATTTGCCATGATTCCTCTGACTCTTTTGATGATTTGCCGGCAGGCAGCGATGTTGGTGGTTGTGACGCCTTTTTGGATGGCGCAACCGTGGTTCCCGCCTCTGCTGCAATTATTGGTGGACTTTCCACGCCTTCTTCCAGTGTTTCTACACCTGTTGTCCGATCCCTCTGGTGCTCCACACGATCTGTTGGTGTCTGTGGACCTTCAGCTCCTCACGTGGTTCCTCTCAGGGGTACCTCAGGTGATAGCGGCTTTTCGGACTCTGCTCAGGCTCTTTTGGTGGAATCTTGGGCTCCAGGTACCTGGGCCATGTATGGATTTGCCTGGTCAGCCTGGAGTCGTTGGTGCGTGGAACGGGATCCTTCATAAGTAAGTAATTCTGTTATACACAGTAATTATATAGATAAGCCTCACTGCTGTATGATGGACTCCTACCTAGGTAAGTACTTCAGTTACACATAGTAATTATATATATACACATGACTGCTGTATGATGGACTCCTACCTAGGTAAGTACTTCTATTACACATAGTAATTATATAGACACACCTGACTGCTGTGTGACAGATTCCTACCTAGGTAAGTGCTTCTGTTACACCCAGTAATTATATAGATACACCTGACTGCTGTATGATGGACTCCTACCTAGGTAAGTACTTCTATTACAAATAGTAGTTATATAGATATACCTGACTGCTGTATGATGGACTCCTACCAAAGAAAGTACTTCTGTTACACACTGTAATTATATATATATATATATATATATATATATATATATATATATATATTTATATATATGTATATATATATTTGACTGCTGTATTAAGGACATGTATATATTTGACTGCTGTATGAAGTACTCCTATCTAGGTAAGTCCTACTGTTAAACACAGTAATAATCTACATTTACATAACACAAACAGGCATGTGTGTTCATTATACCACTGCAGATCCAGATATTCTGTCCATCTCTGGTACCTTCTGTTCACTTCCAGCTCCCTAGCACCCTACATTATTCTGCTCTCCATGCTGTGAATAAAACAGGGTTATGACATGAGGGGAAGGAGCCATGTTTGTTAGCCTTGCAGAAAAGCATCCTTGGAAGTTACATTAGCTTTAAACATCCTCTTTGATCACTGTGTCCATGACATGGATGCAGTACTGTACATTTAAATGCATCGTTCTGACAGGTAAATAAATGTAACTTCCAGGAATAAACGCAAAAATGGCTCCTTCCCCTCATATTATAGCCCTACTTTACTGCGTCAGTTGCTGCTGGATACAAGGCAATGGCAACCGCTAGTTAACCCCTTAGGCAACAGAGGGGTGTTTAATGCATTCCTAAGAATGTGTCTCACACCTCTCTGGTCCTCACGGGGTTAAGTTGTTGCCTGCCTTACTGGATCTCTCATATGAGGGTGAACAGGCATAATACACCCTCTTGTCTCCCCCAAATGGAAACCTGGAACAGACTGCAGAAAAATGATAGGGCTCATAGTGAGATACTTGTTTGCTGGAAATGTTCCATATTCTGTCCGGTTCCTCTTCTTCCCAGAGGTGCCCTTTTTGTAATGTTGTTTCCTACATCCACAGATATGATGACCATGGTGAGGGGAAGAACCTTTCTGCATCTGGAACATGTACTATAATTATAATTGTACAGCTCTTCCCTCAACCATGTAAAAATAGAGAAAATTAATGCATATTGAAAAAACTATTTAAAAAAATTATACAAATATATTTATACATTTTTAAAATGTAATCTTGATGAAAAAAATTATTATTTTTTTTTACTTATTCTATATAAAAATAGAGGATATATATTCACATATGATATAAAAAAAAAGTTGCTCTATCCTGAGAAAAACAATAGTTTTCATGGATACACCAGACAATAAAGTGGTGAAACCTCCTTTAACAATCACATACTGTTGCAAGAAATCTCACTTTGATATGATCCTTAAATGAGAAGTAACACATAGTAATGGAAAGAAACAAGAAACAGGGGGGCAAAAGACAGCACGAAGGGCACAGGAAACCAACAACATTTGCACTGGTTGTATCATGGGTGGAGGTTATTGTATCCCTTCTCGACTCAGGGCAAGTCAGCTGTTTATCTAATCTCTTACATTTGCTGTGGAAGTGAAATAAAGGAAATATGAAAACTTATACAAAAATATTGTTGCAGTCTCGTCAATATATTTTTATTTAATATATATTTAATTTACAGGATTGCAATCCTCCTGATTAAATAAATTAGTTACTTTGTTTTTATATACATTGCATCCTGTAAATGATTATCAATTTGGGAGTCAATGTGAAAGACCATTGAAACAGCTAATTTGCCCCAGGCAGAGAAGTGTTACAATAACCTTCACAAATGATAAACAATGAGATGATAAGACACCAGATTTGATGGTTTAGTAAGATCTCTCATGTATCCATCTATATGTCACACTGTTGTTGATTTCATCTTACACTGCTTGTTGTTTAATTTCATTTGTACCGGATTGTGCATGAGAAGGGCGTACCGATATGGAGGAGGTGCGGCAGATCTGCTTTACTAGACACAGAGGAGGCAGTGGTCTGAGTGGGACAGACATATCTCCCTCAGTCTTGGCTGTTTACTGTCTATATAAGTAGTTCTAGTAACTAGTTATTACAATTTGTGGAATTTAGATCCATTATGGACTAACACTACATGGATCCTCTGTGTTTTTTTTTCTTTGTGTAGCTCTTAATATTAACCACTCACTTAGCTTACTATGGCCAGAAAAAAAAATAAAGGCCCAGATCCACACTTTTGTGCCAAGAGAAGGTATACACAGATCTTTGGATCTTCTCTTCTGTGGCCAGGCTCTTCTCTGGTGCCTATCTCATCAGCGACCCTACCCAACCTGTTCGGCAATTCAGGCCTATGCAGAGCATCTTAGTCTCTCCTGAGCTGCCCCTCCTCTGACCTGCATGTATAAGTGACAGACCCAGGCAACTTCTCCACGGCTGTGGGGCTTCTCGGGGGTGCACGGTGGAGGTGGCCAGCTCCACACGAACTAATCCTCATCAGATCTTCAGAGCATTGATTACTTTTTAATTTCTAGCTCTCTACTCCAGAAAGTCGCCTCAGCTAATAAACATAATATTGTAATTTCGGATCATGTCCCTATTTCAGTAGAATTTACTCCCTCAAGTAGATCCCTTTCCTCCATTAATTGGAGGATGCCCAGAAAACTTCAAGCAGTATCTTAGGGGAGAATGGCTTAAATATGCAACTGACAACAACTCCTATCTATCCGATCCCTTTCTTTTCTGAGAGGCCGCTAAGGCAGTTCTCCGAGGTAGTATTATTTCGTATGTGGCTAATAAACGTAAAAGAATGTATGTAAACTTGTGGAGCTCAACATCACTCTTTCCTATACAGCCTACAAATCCCATCACTCAGAGGGCAACAAGGCTTGCTCTCTGGAGTCTACAACAATATATATAATGATGTACTGCAGGAAAGAACAGAACTATCTTTTCATTTCTCCCATAGCACATTTTTTAAAAGAGACAATTCGGGAAGCCTCCTCTCTTCTTTATTGAAGCAGCGCAAATGGATAACAAACATAGCTAGCTTACACCATTCCACAGGTACTGTCTATACCACTCCTGAAGACATAAACAAAGCTTTCTCTGACTAGTACCAATCTCTTTATGGGGTGTCTCCAGATGACCCCACTGGGGGATGGGACTTTATTAGACAGACTAACCTTACAACACTGACTTCACATCAGAGGGACTCCCTGGATGCTCCAGTTACTTTGGAGGAAATCCAGTATATAATTAAAGCAATTCCAAATGCAAAATCCCTGGCCTTCTGGGTGAGTATTATAAGATTCTATCTGATCAAGTAACACTGACACTACATAGCCTCTATTCTACAATTTTAGACACTAACCTGCCAGGTTTATAGTTCTGCCCAAACTGGGTAAAGACCAGAACTTAGTACGTACTGCCCTATCTCTCATTTAAATATGGATTTTAAATTAGTCATGAAAATCATGGACAACAGATTGAAACTGATCCTTCCCAATCTGATCAATGAGGAGCAAAATGAGTTTGTACAGGGAAGACACTCTATATAAACAATTAGAAATGCACTGGCGGCAATCATGTCAGCTACCCAAGACCCTCACATACATAACATTTTATTGAATCTTGACATGGAGAAAGCCTTTGATAGCATAAAGTGGGCCATTTGCATCACCTTTTACTTTATAAGTGCTTGAACAGCTTAAATTCTGCTCCCTTTACCCTGTAAAAGAGGACAAGACAGGGATGTCCTGTTGCTGTTCAACATTGCTTTGGAGCCTCTTCTTCGGAGGTTTCAGTCTTTGGAAGATTTTCAGGGTATTAGGACTGGAGACAGGGAACTTAAGGTTATGGCCTTTGCCGACGACCTCTTATTATTTCTAAAAAAACCCTTCCCAGGCATTGCAGCATATGATTGACCTACTACTTGACTACTTGGCGTATTTCCAGTTTACATATCAATTACTAAATCTCAGGCTCTTAGTGGGTGAATAATATCCTGGTTTGAAATGTTTGTAAAGCTTGGCAACACATACATCACTCACTTTATAAGACTAAATACTGATCCATTTATCTGCCCTTTTTAGGCAACCTGGGCTTCTAACATGGAGAGGCTCATAGCTATTTTGTAGAGTGGCATGATAAGGATCCCCCGTGAAACAAATTAAAGATTTTCTATCTATAAAAAAATCAAAATGGTATTCTGATTTGCCACTTCTTTGTATATTTACAGACGAGATATTACCTCAATAAAACACTGAGGCACTTCCTTGAGAAATTTTTTAATATATCTGTGGCTAAATACATTGCCTCGACTTCTCTTATCCGAATCTCAACGTCTGCCATCTATGGTCTGTGTGGGACTGAGATGGATGATATTTTACCAATTGATCAGACTGTTATTAGCAACTTGCTTAGACACTTTCTGGACTTGTCATCTGATGATATCATGCACAGCTTTCATAGACATCTTAAGGCAAACACCTCTGCTTCTCTCCCTGTACATCTATATATGTTAACCCACTTTGCTTATATAGACCACAGGAGAGCATACTTTACGAAAGCTGCACCTACTGACTGTTGCCCTAAATGCTTGTCTCCTGCAGCAGAATTAATACATTACCTGTGGTGTTGCAGGGTCATTTAGAAATTTTGGTCGGAGGTATTTTTGCATATCTCTAAGGTTTTGCACACATGTTTGGGGGGAAGGTCCCCAGTAGGCCCTTCTGGGTGTCTGCCACAAGATGTTCTGTCGTACACGGGCACAAACACGCCTTTATGGTATTTTGATCATAGCTGCCCTGAAAACCATTTTGATTAATTAGGTGGGGGTTTCAGCCTCAACTCTCCAGCAAGGTCAGACATTAGAACTTGCATGTACTCTTTTCAAAACTTGGAAATTAAGGGCCTAGCCTTCTGGAATGTTTGTGAGCCATTTTTTTACCTCCTTCCCTTCTACCCAGGCATTGCAATATAAAAAAAGCTTTTGAAAACACAACCTGGGCTCTAAACAGAGACCTGAGAAACTCTCAGTGTCTCCATACACTTCTTTTCCCACTAGTTCTTCTAGTAGGCATGCCTATACCACAATTTGCTCACCAGACATGGAACTCTCTTCTGGACTAGACAGTGGACCCCCTCTCGTCCCCTTTCCCTTACATTCCCTGTTCTCTCACCCTACCCACACTCCTGATCCCTCCTTCTCCCTCCCCTTCTGTTACTCCTTCTTGTCCCTTCTCTCTTCATTTTTCTTTCTACGGTTATATAGTTCTGTAAGACTTGGCAGATATGGTTGACCCTAAATGAATACCTACCATTTTTCAATACAATGTATCTGATAACAGTTATATATATATCAAAGACATCAGGACCTAGATCCCAACCAAAAAGTGCACACTAGGACTTAGTGAAACAAATGTGATTTTATTTTGACAAAATAAAATCACATTAGTTTCACTTAGACCTAGTGTGCGCTTTTTGGTTGGGATCTAGGTCCCGATGTCTTTGATATATTTGAAGTAGCATTACTTTTAAGTTGCCCCTAGGCAATTTAGTAGTTCTTTTGAATTTTATGGAGTAAACAAGTGATCTTGGAATGCACTCCCTTTAAGTCTTCTTCATAAAACCTGGTGCCATAATGCATATTTGTAAATACATAAATTCAAATGGAATGGCACTCTTGGATTTTATCACAAAATACAAAAACTTTTATTCAGCCAGGTCAATGTTTTGGCCCTTGTTTAGGCCTTTATCAAGACGTTGATAAAGGCTTAAACAAGGGCAGAATCGTTGACCTGGCTGAGTAAAAGTTTTTGTATTTTATGAAAAAATCTGAGAGTGCCGTTCCATTTTGATTTATGTGTGTATATATATATCTATATATGTCTGTCTGTCTATCTATCTATCTGGTTGCTAACTACTCCACCACTGCTGAGTACTGCCTTCATATGCAAATGTTGATGTCTTTTATAACTGTTGACTGCCAATTATGCATTTAAAGGGGAACTTCCACTCTCCATTGACTTCATGTTACCTTATCATGTGCTTTTAAAGGATCGTTGTGCTGTATGTCTTTTTTTATCGTTATAAATCCGAAGTTATTTGATTTTATAGTTAGCATGTGACTTCCTCTGTTCACTGTGTGTGGCACTAGCCGTGCCGAACAGATTACTGTTGAATCCTTCATCAGAGGTAGATTAACTCCCCCAAGCTTGCCCTCCTCATTCCATAACCGGTGCCTGCCATTTGTGTGACTGACATGAACGCACCAAAAACATGCCCCATTAAGAAGGGGGCATATTCCCAACACTGATTGCACATGAACGGACAGAGAGTGCTGCCTCTCGCTCTCCATGTAGCCAAGATGGCAGTGCTCTAGTACTAAAATTATCTGATTTTATAGATAATTTTAATAATGAAAATGTGCACCACTAACACTTTTTTGAACATTGTTAAACTACTTTGCGGCAGACAATGCTATACACCATAGGCTATGAATACATGCCAGTTCTGCTATAATAAAGATACTTAAAAAAAAAAAAATGAAAAAAAAAACATCTAAAGGCCCTGGTACATTATGCATTTTCAGTCAGTCCTCTGTGTCTTGTTCATGAAGGCAGACATGATACTTGCTGGCAGTTGTTTTCAAACTGAAGTAGAGTGCATGAGTGTACTTATCCCTACTTACATATTACATTAAGTGTGGTGTTATTAGGATGATACTTCTCCTTTAAGGTACAAAATAGCTCCTTTACTTATAGGGATAGTAATAATGGGAAACAAATGCATCTCTGTTTGATTTGTCACAGTAGCGGTACAAATGAGACAATACACAGGTACAGTATAATGAACACCACCTTTATTGAATAGAATACAGTTCAAGAATATACAACCCCAAGACAGATCCCCTTGCAGGACAGGCGTCTGAACTAGAGCAACAATTCCACAGACACTAGGAACGCTGCTCAGGAACAGACCCTGCGAATTCAAGGACCCAACAGAGCCCAAAATCAGAGGTAAGACTCGCCTAAGGTCGAACCATAGAGGACAGTCAGCCAGAGCCACAGGGCAGTGCCAAGTAGGTGGTCAGACAGAGCCTGGGGTCAAGCATGGAGCGGGTAGTCAGCCAGAGCCATAGGTCAGCACCAGAGTGGGTAGTCAGACTATAGCCAGGGGTCATACACGGAGCGGGTAGTCATCCAAAGCCACAGGTCAGCAACAGAGTGGGCTGTCAGACTATAGCCAGGGGTCATACACAGAGCAGGTAGTCAGCCAGAGCCACAGGTCAGTACCAGAGTGGGTAGTCAAACAAAAGCCAAGGGTCAGGACACTGGAACAAATGGAAGCCAAACAAGGGTCAAACCAAGATTCAGATACAGGTACAAAGAGCTACTGCACTGGAACACAGCGTAAGGGCAAATGAGATGGTGTCCATGCAGTTTATATACATAAAGTGGCCAGGAGGTGGAGCATACAACAAGCCCCTTAAAGCAAAATAAGTGCGGCGCGTGACATCACTGGAGGATTCCCAGATGACGTGCGCCCGCTCAAGATCGCCATAGGAATGCGGAAGAACCCTCACACGAAGGCGCAGCAAGACAGCTGCAAGGAACAGGGAAGCAGCCAGCCCCATTGATCTGGCCGCCCAAGTAAGTCCTGACAGTGCAAATGTTGAAGCGACCAGCTAGTCTAACGTCAGCCGCTTCAATTAAAGCACAAACTGTGACATGATCCTCCTATAAAGAGGATCTTGTAACACTTTATTTCAGTATATTTCGTGTTGTAGTTCAAAAGGAATTCAATGCTAAAGGATTCCCCTCCCGCTCCTTTTACACCCCCTTAGATGTAGATCCGGTCGTGGGACTGGACAGTGAGCAGCGATGGACAATCTTCATTCACAGAGTTTAAGGAAAACCCTGGCCCCCTTGAGGAAGGAGGGCAAGATTTTCCTTATGCTCAGTGAAGATTGTCCCTCACTGAGTTCCATTTGATTGGCTAAAAGAGGCAGCGTGACATGGATAAAAGGGGAGGGTGGGGGAATCCTTTAGCATTTAATTCCTTTTGAACTACAAAACAGAACATATTGAAATAAAGCATTACATGAGCCTCTTTATAGGAGGATCAATCTGAGCTGATTTTGTTTCCAGGTATTACTATCCCTTTAAGTGGTTAAGAAAAGTGGCAGTTTATATTTAGGTGTTGTTAATGCCCCTTAAATGCATCTCATCTATTTACGTATGTGATATTGTGAGAGATGCTTGTTATTTTCACAGTGCATTTTAAATACACACAGGTCTAACTGCAGGGCAAGAAACAGAAATATCAGTATTTTCACATGTCTCTATGATGCTAATTACATTATGCTACAGCTTTGATACTAGGTGTTCAGGTTAAATGTTTGCTGATTTGTGGGCATGCTTTAATGGGATCTATACCTATAAGATTATGTGGTTCTTGGTTTGCTTTTGATTTGTCTTGGCAGGTGTCCTACCCTTGAAGCATATAACAGTCTATTGACATATTTTTTTTCTAATATAATTCCCTTAAGGCCTTTAACTGGATGATCAGGGATCCATTTCCCATTAGGCAGAGACAAAACTGTAGAGTCCTACATTGGTCACTTTGAGTTGTGGGTGTGGTCAGAGAAATAACAGTGCATTTACACACTTTATTGGTCAGTTTATATACTCCTTTACTGGCTATTATTTAACCCTTTGCATGCTTATGTGATTCTGCTGATGAAGGACTTCTACTTGAGTATGGATTTCTGTTTTAGTAAATTAAGATCCAGCCATATAAATAGAGTTTCCATTTATTCCTCCATTACAAAGTATGCAATTAATGTGTAACAAGTGGTTGAAGGAGAAGTAAATATTTTTATGATAAAAATATATACCATGAGGCTTTTAGTGCTGAATAAATCAATGGTACTCCCACTGCTGTAGATTTTCATTCAAACGTTATTAAAACTCAAACTGTACATGAAAGTGTAATTCTATTAAGGTTGCAAGGTGGTGTCTTTTCTATCCATAGTCTATGACTCAAACTGTCCAATAGAGAGCATTATAAAAATTATTATTTATATAGCACCAACTAATTCCGCAGCGCTGTACAATTGGATATACTGTATATCGATTTGCAAAAAGACATTGGCACTCACTAAGCAATAATTCAACAAAAACAAAGTTGGTGCATGTCCCATATAAAAATTAATACATTTATGTATAGTAAGCTTGGAGATGCTCCCAGTGTCATAACTGAAGAATGATTAATTGTTGCATCCGTATCAACCAAACATTTTTGGTTCTGCAATGACAATCAAGTGATTTAGTACTGTGTTGATGCGGGTTGCTAAGAAACTGACTGGTACCCGTTTATATCACTACTCAGTGTGCCGGCTGACCCAAACAGTCTATTTCAGACCATTTGTCTGATGTAGATCCAGGGTGGTCCAAAAACATTTGGTTGATATGGATGCAATAAATTAATCATTCTTCAGATATCTTGTGTGCTGTCTCTTATGATGCTAGGAGCATCTCCAGGCTGAGTATACTTATATTTAATATATATAGTTAATAGTTTATTGTTATCAATTAACAAAATGATAGTGAGTGAACAGAAGAAGTATCTAAATCAAATCAATATTTGGTGTGACCACCCTTTGCCTTCAAAAACCAGCATAAATTCTTTTAGGTACACTTGCACAAAGTTAGGGAATTTTTAGGCATATAGTAAGGTGAATAATTAAACAATTATACCAAACAGTTGCTAATGATCATCAGTTTAATATGTCTGTTGTAACACAATCATTAACTGAAACAGAAACAGCTGTGTAGGAGCCAAACTCAGCTAACAAGGCGAGGTTTCTAAAGGCAAAAGACATACACCATAGCAAGGCTGAGCACAGCAACAAGACACTGCATCAGCAAGGTCTAACCCATGGAAATTTCAAGGCAGACAGGGTTTCCAGATGTGCTGTCCAAGCTCTTTTGAAGAAGCACAAAGAAACAGGCAACGTTGAGGACCATAGACACAGGGTTGGCCAAGGAAACTTAGTGCAGCAGATGAAAGACACATCATGCTTACTTCCCTTCACAATTGGAAGATGTCCAGCAGTGCCCTCAGTACAGAATTGGCAGAAAACAGTGGGATCCTGGTACACCCATCTAATGTCTGCAGAATTCTGGTCAGAAGTGGTCTTCATGGAAGACTTGCGGCCAAAAAACCATACATCTGATGTGGAAACAAGGCCCAGCTACTCAACTACGCATTAAAACACAGGACCTGGGATGCAGAAATATCGCAGCAGGTGCTCTGGACTGATGAGTCAAAATTTTAAATATTTGACTGTAACAGAAAGCAGTTTGTTCTCCAAAAGGCTGGAGAGCAGTACAAGAATTAGTGTCTGCATGCAACAGTGAAGCATTGTGGAGGTTTCTTGCAAATTTGGGGCTGCATTTATGCAAATGGAGTTGGTCAAAATTAATGGTGTCTTCAATGTTGAGAAGTTCAGGCAGATATTTATCCATCATGCAATACCATCAGGGAGGCATCTGATTGGCCCCAATGTATTCTGCAGCATGATTAGGACCATAAACATATGGTCAAAGTAATTAAGAACTATCTTCATTGTAAAGAAGAACACGGAGTCCTGGAAGTGATGGTATGGCACCCACATAGTCCTGATCTCAATCTCACTGAGTCTATCTGGGATTACATGGAGAAAGAGAAGCAACTGAGACTGCCTAAATCCACAGACTGTGGTTAGTTCTCCAAGATGTTTGGAACAACCTTCTTGCCAAGTTCCTTAACAAACTGTATGCAAGTGTACCTAGAAGAATTGATTCTGTTTTGAAGGCAAAGGGTGGTCCCAACAAATATTGATTTTATTTAGGTATTTCTGTTTACTCACTATAATTTTGTTTATTGATAAATAATTATTAACATGTCTATTTTTTAAAACATTTTTACTTTACAGTAAGACTTTAGCACAGTACTGTATATATTGCATATGAGTACTAGTTGATGTTATTGCTAAGTCTGAATTTTTTTAAAGGGATAGTAATGTTTCACAATAATAGCAGCTCCAATTAATCTTCATAGTATTTGGGCCATGGAGAGTGTTATTTCAATACTGTCAGAGTTGTAGTTCAAGAGTAATTAAATGTTAAAGTATCCCCTTCCCGCCCCTTTTAATCATGTAACACTGCTCACCTCAGAGCAGAAACGTGGTATCCAGGTGGATTGCAGAGAGGGACAATCTTCAGTTAGCATAAGGGAAAAACCTTAATAAACCTGTCAATTGGACGGGGTTTTCATTGTTCTCACATTAAGAAGATCATCCCTTGCTGTGAGCTGTCTAGTCCCAGGACCTGATTCCACATTTGAGGTGAGCAGTGTTACACTAGGTAAAAGGGGCCGGAGGGGGATACTTTATCATTCAATTACTCTTGAACCACAACTCTGACAATATTAAAATAACACTCTTCATGGCCAAAATACTATGAAGATTAATTGGAGCTGCTTTTATTATGAAACATTACTATCCCTTTACAGCTGCACTAACGTTTGAATTAAACATCTTCCAGCAGTGGGAGTTACTTAATTTTACTCAGCAGGCAAAGCTTATCTATCTATCTATCTATCTATCTATCTATCTATCTATCTATCTATCTATCTATCTATCTATTTTCATAAGAAACATTCAGTTTACTGCTTCTTTAAACCATGAAAACAATTTAATTAATTTAATGCATTAGTATCATCATTATTATTGTAAATATTGTTATATAATTTCTAGTTGTGCCAGGGTACTTGAGAGATCGGTCATGTGTGTCTGTAGATTCAAATTGCTTCATGTTAATCCTGTAAAGACCAAAGGAGTGCACAAGGCATTGCTTAATGCAATGCACATTACTTTGTTCCTCAAAAAGATAAGGAATAAATTGTGTTGTAGTATAGCACAAATCAGTGTTGGATTGTGTATGATATTTCCCATCTATTCTGACCAAATAAATATTGAAGTACCAGTGCTCATCCTATATAATAATTCACTAGGATGTTTGTCACGATGCAGTCATGCACAGTAGAGACTGCCCGCATTCTGACTGAGACAACGCGAGACTGCATCACTTGGAGCAGTGAGATAGCGGCCTCTTAACCCTTTGAGTGCCAGAGGGGTACTCAACTCATTGCAAATCAATGAGTTGCGTACCCCTCTGTCACTCAAAGGGTTAACATTACCTGGACCTTGGTCCATGTACACGGGCTTTTACACCAGTATACAATAAAACGTACCTTTATTGAATCTTCTAAAATCACCCTTATAATTTTGCCTCACCACTGGATGTATACCCTGAAGGTAAACCCATCTTAGCACCCAAAAAAACTTACATATATCTTGGTCAAGACCTTCATATCATGTCAGAAAACAGAGTTTATGTGCCCTCTATCAGCACTTCATTAGGGCTACAATATGCTACCATTAGGGCTACAATATGCTACCTTTGTCCGGTGACGTTTTTTTTATAGTCCTTGTATTCCCTCCTCTTAAAGTGACATATGCCTTTATTATGCCACTAGAATAATGCACCATGGAAGGATGGGAAAAGAAATATTGCCTGGAAAAAAAGAGCTAGCATCTGTTTGAATTAATCTTATTGGTGCTGGATGGTGATATGAGCATTTGCTTATGGTACAAGATTTATAGTTACACTTAATTTGACTTCAATAAAGCCACTTAGCCAAGCATATATATTTTATTTTAGTAAATCCCCACCACCCTTGGCATTAGTTAAATCTCCCTGTATGAGTCCACTTGTGGATTTTTTCTATATTAGCATGGTTGGATGTTCTTTTTCCAACTATTCATTTTCCAATGGACATTACATTCCCAAAATATCTGTCCATTGGCCTTCAGTTCACCACACATCATTTACAGTACCGATGGGCTCTCAAGCTGTTGTGGACTACAATTTATATCATCTAGGTGGCTGGGCAGCTTGCTGGGGATGATGGGAATTGTAGTCTGAAACTGCAGGAGGATGTTAGGTTGCTTACTCCTGATTTACAGGGTACTTCTGCATAGTAATTCCTTAACTCTGCAGCGGCAGTGTTATTTATCTACATGACCTATTAAAAAGGAGACAATTGATGGCTGAATGATATGTAATGATAATACTAATTTTTTCTCTTTATAGTGCTAATGTTACAGTGTGTCCTTGCCCCTTAGAGCTAATAATCTAAGGTTTTGGTGCCTGAGGCACAGGGAGATAAAGTGATTTGACTTAGGTCACAAGGAGCTGACAGTTGGAATTGCACCAGTTTTTCACAGCTTCATAGCCAGTGTTCTACCATCAGAGTCAGTTAACCATCTGAGCTCCTCCTTCACCTGGCAATGATAGCCTATGAGACATGATCTAGTGGAGTGACAATCTGCACAATTTCTACGTTTTTGCATGGTTGTTGTTTCTAGCCTGTAATCATTAAAAAAAGTATAAATACGAAAAGCAATACTACTTATATTCTGTTGAGTACTAAGACCACAGACAGGTAAAGATGGTGGTTTGGAGAGAAATAAAGCAGTTTAAAGATAGTTGGTTGGTGTAAAAGGTACATTCTGTTGAAGGTCTGATACATTCTATCTGCCAATTTGACTGGTCCCCAAGTGGAAACAACTGAACCTGGAAGGACAATGGCAGTCAATCACAATAACATCAGCTAGGTCTGGGACTGCATACCTCCCTTTCCATTTTCTGTTTCTCTGTATGACTGAATATTATAGTCAACTCCTTTTATAGCTCTAAACTTGGTCCCTTGTTAAATTCAAGCACAATGGTAAAATTCCCTAAAAGATGCCCTTTAGGAGCATTTACTTGGATTGATCCAATAGCATTACACGGTTCATCTTATTTGGGAGCAGACTTCAGGACTGATTGGCTACCGATATAAAGACCACAGAACATCATGAGAAACGGTGAGTTCAGAGTTTAAGGAATCAAAAAACAAAAACTACTGTATATGGGTCTAATGTACTGTGGGATTGATAGTAAATAATGATCCTGTTGTAATACTAATACTAATAACATATACCAACCTCCCCACACACATTCTAATTAACCTCCCAGTATATCCCCATAAACTAAACACTGTGGTGAAATCAATAATTATTTGTTTCTAAATAAAAAGACACATATCAAAAAGACAAAGAAAATTAAAAGGCTAAATATCAATTGGGATATCCTTAATGTGTAGATGCCATGATGTCAAAGATGCAAAGAAGCCAATGTGTAACCCCTTTCCAAAGATAACTCCAATGGGATAACTGGAACTCCCTGAACGTGCTGACACCATATGTCTAGCATCAGCATAGGCATCACCTGACAAAGTGCTATTCATGTAATCACATACTTGTTATCACAGATCTATGTCTCAATATCCTGCACCCCACATAATGGATACAGCTGTATCCACCGGATTAAACTCCAAGCATAGTTCTGTAGGCAAACACAGTGGTTCATTCCATCCAAAAAGGCTATATTAGTTGCAAAATTATATACATTAATTTGCAATGCATTGGGCACTCAAAGGGTTAACACTTTTGGAAGCGTACTAATGTGAATGTGAAACCACCTTGATTTCTGGTCTTTATATACTTCACATGGTCTGCACCTTTCTTCTTTCTTGCAAAGTATTATTTTGGTCATCCCTCTGGTACACAAAGCGTTAATGCACCTACAGTCATAATTAATACAGTAATTAGACATCAAGAGCCATATGCTCAAAGTAAAAGTGGATCCTTCTGGAGCACATAGACTGTATAACATAAGAAACATTTTATTTCCCATTGATTTCAATGGGACTTTTGACCACTTGGGGGAGATTCACTAAGCGGTGATAACAAGGTGATAAAGTGGTGATGACTTCTCCAGTTTATCACTTCTCTAATTCCTGTTGTGTTCTATGGAGCTTGTTCACTAAGATTTCTCCAATCTTCAGATCTTAGTGCATAGACTGTAAGCTCTCATGAGCAGGGCCTCTGATCCCTCTCTTCTCCACATTTGACTGTATTATTGAATACCTCTGTATGTCTATTCCCAGTTGGACAGCGCTGCGGAATTAGTTGGTGCTATATAAATAAAGAATAACAATAATGATAATAGGCTGCATAGAATACATAGGAACTGGAGAAGTGATGTCACTGGAGAAGTCATCTCCACTCTATCGCCTCTTTATCACCTCTTAGTGAATCTCCCCCTTGATTGTGACATAGGTCTCTAGTGCATTGCAAAGCAAGGACTTGGCGACCTCTCTAGCATTCCTGGGGTTAAAAGTTCCATTTAAATCAATGGAAATACATTTGTCCCCTATGGAATCATTGGTTTGTCCCAGACTTGCTACAGTCCTGACTTTATAAATGTGCCCCAAAGAGTTAATGCACCTGCGGTCTAAAACAATAAATAATCAGAGGCCAACTGATGGTGTCCTTGATATCTCTGTCATGTATTTATTTCCAGATTCTGCCTCTGAACTCTTCATACTTACCAGCATCGCACTGTCTCTGAACATGATCATATACAAAATCTATTGTATTTATATTTATCTCGTAGGCCATATGAAATATAGTTATTAATGTGACTTTGATATCTGTGTTATAGATTTGTCACTAACTCAATGCAATGCTGGGAAATTCCTTTAACATAAAACCTACTCGGTGCGTTATGAAATTTCTACCCGGACAGATGGCGAGATCCTGTCATTGGAAATAAAAGTAATGTTATAAGTGTATAACTCCACTGGGGAAATTGAGTACCATAATAAAGTACACTTCCACTTTCCGCAATGAAATTCAATGACTGTTGAGGAGTTTAGGGTTTAGAAAATTGAAAAATGAAACCTTTGGTTTTTCGCTGCTGTTTGATGATGTGTAGCAAGTCCCTTTATGGACTGAGGCTAATATCCAAATAGTAACAAGCTTGCAGTGAATAGAACCCATAGAGGATAAGCTACTAAATCTTGCAATAAAAGCTGTGTGATTTACAGTAAATTCCAGAGGGCTGACAGCACCACAGCTGAGGGCATAAACACTTCTTTCATGGCTGAGGCTTCAGTCGGCTCTGTCTGCTGTGAAGTACAATCGAGCAGTGAAGCATGCTGCTTACCAGCAATGACTTTGATAAATAACTAGGAAGTCCCACTGTTGGCTTAAAACTAGAAGTTGTTCAGCTGCAATTCTGCATTTGTCCTGCTTTAATGGGTATGGAAGTGGCTTTAGCTGTAATCTGTCAGTGATTGATTGGGCCTTGTTGAATCCCCTTTCCACTCAGTGCGCAATTTTCGGCTCTGTACAATTCCTGAAAACTTGTAACATGTGTGACTGCAGTGGTTATGAGCTAAGAAAACATGTGTAATTCTACTCCAGGTTGAAATCAGTTGACAAATAGACTAAGGGTCTTATGTTCACCAGAGAAGTTGAATCATTCTAGAGCAAGCCAATTGTGCCGGAGGGGACAAATATAACTTACCGAAATTCCCATTGAATGCTATTGAAATACAATTGACAGCTCACTAGCATTCAAGGGGTTAAAAGATCCAGTTAAATTAATGTGGAGTTTTATTTTTCCCAGTGGTGCAGTTGGTTTGTCCCAGAGTTATTCCACTTACAAGTGAGTGTATCAAATTACCAAAGGATGATGATTGCACTTCTGTAGAATTGGGGACAGTTGTCGAGTAAAAACATTATATAATAATATAAAGGACGATTAATGTAAAAATATATTTTAAAGCTCAGTTTTAACCGTGATTTGCTGCTACTATCAGACTTGGATGTAGCAAATTGGAAGTGGCAGATAATTGTATAGGTCTACCCCAGGCTACTTGTCCCACCACTTACAAATGCTAAATCTACCATTGGCAGCCTCATTCCTTTTGTCTGTGCAGTTTGGAGTGGCATCACAGCAGACAATCATCAGCTGCCTCTCCAGACATCACAGCATACGTTTAGGGAAAAGAAGTCCAAAGAGCACATATACACTGATGTCTGCGTGTTTATATGATGATGCTCCCAGAGGTTAGAGTGACAATTATTAAAGGGACAGTAATGTCCCAGAAATGTTTTCTAGTTTTGTAGAGGTTAACATAATAAACTATGTGCTTCAAATCCTATCTCTCAAATTGCTATGGTTTGCTGTCTGTCTGTCTGTCTGTCTGTCTATCTGTCTATCTATTCTATTATATAGAAGGCAGCAGTATACCATTCCAAGTACACTTGGGCAGTATGTTAAAAAAGTGGAGGAATTCTGGAGCAAACCTTTGAACTGTAGGGGAGAACTAAAAATTCCCATTGATTTAAATGGGGATTTTAACCCCTTGAATGCTAGAGAGGTCTCTGATGAATAGCATTCAAAGAGATAATATTTCGATTTAAATCAATGGGAATTTCTGGAATTTTTAATTTTCCCCTATGGTGCAAATGGTTTTCCCCAGAACTCCTCCACTTTTTTTGGGGGACATATGACCCTTATATTGAGGGTTTTTTTTGCCTTCTTTTGGATCGATGATGATAAACAGGAATAGGAAAAGGGTTGAACTAGATGAGCGCAAGTCTTTTTTCAACCTAAATTACTATGTTACTATGTATTACTATGTTACTATATTACGGCGGTATGTTCATAAGAAAAGTGGGTGTGTTCTGGGTCAAGCCAACTGTCCTATAGGGACAGGTAAAAATTCCCATTGATTTCAGTGGGGAGTTTAACCCCATGAATGCTAGAGAGGTCTCCAATATATTGCTTTGCATGGAGTTAAAATCACCACTCAAATGAATGTGAATTTTACAAAACAATGTTGTCCTAAAATGCAGTTGGATTGTTTCAAATTTTCTTTTGAACATGTGGCCTTAACTCTTTTATGTCCCCTTATTTCTGCCTTATCACTTACTCTTTTGTCTTCACACCACTTCAACTCCCTTATATCACCACACTCCTTTCACTATCACACTAGAGGAAAGTGCGGATCTGCCAGCTAAGCTTATTTCCTCCGCTTATACGTAAGCTCCAACATTGTTAAAATGATAACTTGGGAAAACCCTGAAGGCCACCCTTACACATAGTGCAGACTCTCAACCTATAGGCTCTCCCTTACATAGCTGTAAAATTAAAATATTTTCCTATATATTCCTGATTGATATGTACACAGTGTCCTTTCTTTTACACAATAAACTTCCACTGCTTCCCCACCTCTTGCTCTTTCTTCTCTTGCTGATTCTTGAAAGGGCATCTGCCTGCAGAGATAAGTGACTTCTAATTAATTTAAAGGGATAGTAATCTTTTACAAAAAAGCAGCTCCAATTAATCGTCATCGTATTTGAGCCATAGAGAGTGTTATTTCAATACTGTCTGAGTTGTAGTTCAAGAGTAATTGAATGATAAAGAATCCCCCTCCCGCCCCTTTTACCTAGTGTAAGCTACCTCCCCTCAGATGTGGAATCTGGTCTTTTGACTGGACAGTTCACAGCAAGGGACAATCTTCTTACTGTGAGTATAAGGAAAACCCTGCCGACCCATTACAGGTTTTTCCTTATGCTCACTGAAGATTGTACCTCTCTGCGATCCATCCAGACAGTCTTGCTGCTCTGAGGTGAGCAGGAGGGGGATACTTTATCATTCAATTACTCTTGAACTACAACTCTGACAGTATTGAAATAACATTCTCCATGGCACAAATACTATGAAGAGTAATTGGAGCTGCGGTTTTTGTGAAACATTACTATCCCTTTAACAGAAGTACATGGGCATGTGCCCTACATGCAATAGTCATATATATGTATATATATGCATCTTTTGTACTGGAAAATGTTTTTAGTCTATATCTCAAAAGTGGCATTTTGCTGTCTGAAAACTTATGTGATTCTAAAGGATTAGGTGTTGGGTTTTTCTCAAAATGCAGTCACTACATAGAAAGCTAAAGCGCAATACCACAACTGTAAGGTTAGTGTGTGCTCAGAAGCAGATAAAAAGCAAACAGGGCCAAGAGCTGCATCAAATCAATGAGTAGGCTCGATCCAGTCTGCTAGTTATAACCTCCTATGTTTATATTAGTTTGATGCAGCCTATTGTCTAAGACAAGAAAGTGTGAACAAAAAGCAAACTAAAATATAGGTCATTGAATACAGGAAACTACAAGCACAATGAAAAAATTATAAAAATACATGTATCTGACTGCTGTATGAAAGACTCATTCCTTAGACCTTAAATTAAGCATCTCATTCCTATATAGTTCCTCTTTATATCATTGTACATCAAAAGCTGTCACGGCCATCATGATATCTAATGTGACATTTCACCCTATAAAACACTAAAATTTTTGCCATTTTATTCATTCCTGATAGTCTCCGGGGTTTCCCTGCATCCCAGTCTGACTGTGCTCTCTGTAAACAAGTACCCAATTTCCTAGTGTACATTTATATTTCATTTATGCAATATGACATATAAATCCTATTCTCATATACAAATCTTATACTCCTATTTCATTCATATTGAATATACTGTAAAGCTTTGAATGCATTGTGTTTGCTCTATATACAAAGAAACACAGGCCTGGATTGCATTGCAGTTGAAGATAACTCTATCACTGGTTTTACCTACAAATTTCCCCAATAAAGTTCAGTAGAAATCTATGAAATACATTTATAACTGGAACTGATTCCATACTAGTGTGACTGATAAGGTAAAAACTCTGCAATATGAACACATCAAACTGAGGAGAACAATTAACATTTTGACCATTTCTGGTAACAGTTCTGTTTGAATTGGACTGGATTGGCATATATCTTGTTGTACATGTAAAGTGGATTGACTTTGATGTATTTAACCCCTTGAGTGCCAGAGGTATGTCCGATTCATTGCACCGCAATTCATTGGACACCCCTCTGGCTCTGAAAGGGTTCCAGAAGGTGTATTAATCATGCGAGTGCCAGTGGTGTAAGCAATTCATTGCAAAGCAATGTGTTGTGCACCCCTCTGGCACTCAGTGGGTTAAATATGCTGCATGATGCAAATGACTGAAACCTGTTTGTGTATTTCTCACTACATCTCTTATTTATAAAATTGTTCAAATTAAAATGTTGATGTGTTAATATGTGTAAATTTCTACAGGCCAATTAATGAGGGAAATCAGATTCAAATAAGCAAGTATTTATGCAAGTGAAACCTTTTTGATAATGGGTCAGTCGCCACATATTTTATACTAGAAAATGTGTAATGTGTTAAATCAAACAGCAAGCTAAAAAAATTACACCTTGATTGTCAATCATATTTTGGACCCCATGGATATGAGAAGAGCATTCAATGAGTTAAACATAATAGGCGGCATGTACTAGTATAATTTCCAATGGTGCAGGAACTGATTTTCTGCACCAGGGCAGAGGCATAACTAGAAGCCACCTGGTCCTGGTGCAAAAATTGTCCTGGGCACCCCCCAATGACATTGCTTCCCCCTCGATCACATTGGCCCCCCCATTGCCATCTCCATTGGCCACCTACACATTGCTCTCAATCTCCACATTGCCTCCACACTGCCCCCAATCTCCACATTGCCTCCACATTGCCTATTGCTCCCAGTCTCCACATTGCTCCCAATCGCCGCCTCCACATTGCCTCTATCGACCCCCCAATGTCCATTTCCTACCTCTCTGATGGTCTAGCAGTGTGGCAGGAGAGGTCTGTGCCTCCTTTAGCACAGAAGTCTATGCAGCTGGAGCTCCCGTGCGGTCCTCTATTCAGTAATGCAGAGCGCTACTGCACCGGTGTGTGTGTGTGTGTGGGGGGGGGGGGGGTCAGCAGGACGTGAAGAGAAGTTTCATAGTGTTCCTTTCCTCTGTGCCTTGTTTAACGTTTTGTGCTAACAAGGAACACATTTCTATTAAACCTTTGAGTACCAAAAGGGAGCACAACACATAGCTTTGCAATGCATTGCATACCCCTCTGGCACTCAAGGTGTTAAAAGATAACTATCGCCTCAAGTCATAATGAGGCTGATGTACTAAGCAAGCCAACTGCACCATAGGGGAAAAATAAAAAATCCTTTTGGGTTAAATGGGTCCTTCAACTCCTTAGATGTTAGAAAAGTCCCCAACGCGTTGCTTTATCAGCTCTCTCATTCAGGAGTTAAAAGCCCAATTTAAAGGGATAGTAACACTTCGTTTTAACTTTATTTTATTTTGTAGGCATTAAAAAAACATGAAGAATGATATAAGTCTTATCTCTCAAACCTTTATGGTTTATGAGATATTCACAAGCAAAGTTCCCCTCCCCGCCCCTTTTACCTAGTGTAAGCCATCTCTTCTCAGATGTGAGTCTGGTTGTATGACAGTACAGATAACAGAAGGGGACAATTTTCTTTGTATTAAAACAATGAAAGCCCTTCCCCCCTTGACAAGTTTTTCAGCTTTTTCCATTATCTTAATTGAAGATTATCCCTCTCTGCAGTCTACCTGGGCATCTCCCTTCTGATGTGGTTGAACAGGGGGGGATACTTTGTTTGTGAATATCTCTTAAACCATAAAGGTTTGAGAGATAAGACTTATATCATTCTTCATGTTTTTTTAATGCCTACAAAATAAAATAAAGTTAAAATGAAGTATTACTATCCCTTTAAGAGAGGTATCCAGTGCATTTCAGCTCAATAGGCTGGATATCTTTCTAGCACTCATAGGTTAAAACATTGTGAATTTTGGTAATTTTTTTATTTGTCCCCTATTGGACAGCTTGTTTTCTCTAGAATTGCTACAATTCTCTGTATATCAACCTCAATATTTTTATATATGTTTTGAAATCATATCAATTAGATTTATTAAAGGGATGATAATGGATGCCAATAAATGCAGCTCTGATTAAGGCTCATATATTATAGTTCATATAGTGTTGTATTTCAGTCGTGTCCGGATGTGGAATCCGGATACTTGACTGGACAGCTCACAGTAAGGGACAATCTTCTGTCTGTGAGCATAAGGAAAATCCTGCCCACCTTGATGAAAGGGTAGGATTTTCATTATGCTCACAGAAGATTGTCCCTCACTGCGCAATGTCCGGACTGGCTTGGGGAGCGCATTACCTAGGTAAAAGCGGCAGGAGTGGGATACTTTTAAATGTAATTACTTTTGTACTACAAGTCGGACACTATTAAAATACAGCTCTACTCATCTCTCCGGACAAACGATTACTCCTGCTTAATGCTGCCAAAGCCCTCATCCCCCTTAATTGGAAATCCATGTCCCCTCCTACTCTGTCTTCCTGAGTGAAAAAAGTGGAGGAACAGATCCTCTGTGTCGACTGGCCTGGTTTAAAAAAGTTGGGACCCGAGCCTCCTCTCCGACATTTTGAATCAGTGGAGGTCAAACCATAGCCAGATACTTGTTGATGACTAATAAGGGAGATTTCTCCCTCATGCGCTACTCCAGTCTTTTTTCTTTTCCTTTTCTCTCTTTGACCGCCTGCTCCATACTGATGCCATCTGCCCCTCACCCCCATCTCCAACTCTCCCCATCTTCTTCATCTTTCTATCCTCTTCTCCTTCTCTGCTCTCCTCCTCTGACTCTCAATAAAAATGTATTGATAAAAAAAATACAGCTCTTCTTGATCTATAACATATGAGCATAAATCGGAGCTGCATTTATTGGCATCCATTTCTATCCCTTTAAGTACAAAAATAAGTATATACACTTTCCTTTGTTTATTAAATTGAGCAGATTCATCTTGTCATATATGCAATTTACTTTATACATTACTAGCTTTAAAGCATGTGTACACGGGCCAACACTGGTGGTGATGCAGTCATGCACAGTACAGACTGCCCACGCCGCGGCTAATATGGAGTGGGGCGCTCTGAATTCAGACCGTAGTCCTCTCTGTGCACCTTCCTGGGACCATGCGGCGCGGGCAGTCTGTACTGCTCATGACTGCAGCACGCACAGTTGTCTGTACTGCACGTAACGGCTTCTGACAAACATCCTTAGCGAATTATAATATAGGATGATCATTGTTGTATTCTATGGGAACTGCACAGAGCTGACACTTATGGTCAGATGTGCAAAGAACTGGAACAAATCCAGGCCAATACAACCACACCACACTGAACAAATAAACAGTTGCAGAATCCTCATTGATGTCATAGCTTACCTTGTTTCCAGCTCTGCCGCTTCAGCGACGCTTGGTGTCTTTCCACGCGTCATCTGCAGGTGTGAGGTTTCAGAGTGAAGCAGGCCTCTGTTTTATGCCATGCTTCCTGTAGTCTCCTCCTACCTACTTCCTTCCTCTAAGCCTGCTCCTCCTACCTACTTCCTGAGGAGGGGTTTAAAGGGCAGTCTGAGTCCTGACTCAGTTGCCCTTGCGTTGTTGTTCAAGCAGTTCTATTACCTTGGGCTCTGTGTATGACCTGGCTTTTCTTCCATCCAACCTGGTGCTGACTTGTTGCTCTGTCTGACTATTCTTACATTTGTCCCTTGTACCTAGCAGACACCCAATCTAGTGAGGACCTGGGGCTCTGGTAGACTAGCTCTGATACTGACTGCAGGCGTGAGTCAGGTATCCATTTCCCTATACTGACTGCAGGCGTGAGTCAGAAATCACTCCATACTGATGGCAGGAGTGAGTCAGTATTCTCGCTACATCTGATCAAGATCTTATACTCCTGTTCCTGCTCCTGGTTCCGGCAGAGACTACCAGTGGCTGAGGCCTAGTCTCCAGCAGTGTGGTCAAGCGTGGCAGCCTACTATTACTGATAGCAGTGCTTGCTGGCTTGTAACCCTCTGCTTGTTACTGTTGTATTGCTTGTGTACTACCTTTCTTATATTATAATAAATTGCATTTAACTATACCGTACTGACTCCTGAACATCTTTGGTGAACTGTGACAATATTAAATACATAGCTAAGCTTGGTCAGTCTTTTATCAGAAATAATGAAATCCTAAGGTATTAATCAAAATACATATATTATAATACCTCTCAAAAAAAAAATAAAATAAAAATCCAGTACTTTTTTGTACATTTGTTCTGTACTTTTTGTACTATACTAGTGGAATTAACATAAAGGTGTTAATAGTGCCATGGTTTCTTATTAGAATAAAATTATTTTTAACAAGTCGATTAGAAAACACAATTTATATTCTCAAAGTATATTTTGTCATTTTCAAGTATAATTTTTGCATTCACATTCTTGTATGAATTTTAATGGAGACACTTAAATTGTAATTATTCCTCTCAGCTCAAACACAGGTAACAAATGGAATTCAATCAGTGTTTGTGCATAATGACCATCATTAAGAGAGAAATAATAATGACATTCTATCTGCATTACACTCGCACTCTTTACACAATGATCTGAATCCCATTATTGATCTCCATGGAGATAGGCAATTGTCACCTATTCTGCATAGTATCTGAATGTTAAATACATTTGTTTGGAACAAATATTTTAATGAATATACTCAGGTCCACCAAATTAACTATGTGATAGCTGAATGGTTTTCCTTAATAGTGAAATAGCATTAGGGATTTCTTTATACTTAAAATTATAAAATAGGAGCAAATGAAAAGATCTAAAAAATAGCAATTATCAAAATCTGTATATATATATATATATATATATATATACACACACACACACACACAAATTTTAACAATTTAAAATTTTTCATTTTCATTTATATATGCTATTGGGATGTCTGTGGTGTTGTTGTTCATTGATGTTGAAGAACCCCTACATTGCCAAAGAAAAAATGTTTTTTATTGTTCAGATAAAATAAGTATATTTCAGACACACAAATACTATGATCTTGGAATTAAAATATATTATACAATTCAAAATGTACTGTATGTTATATAATTTTACTTATATGTATTCCTTGTAACATTGTGCTTACATATTGATATTTTCATATATGTATACACAATATATTTCCATTTCTTGGACACATTTTTTCATATAGTGTAAAAAATATGAATAAATGCTATATTGTTGTACAGTATTATTCACCAGCAGAGGGCATGCGATGAAACAGTTTAAGACTTTAGAGTAAAAAAGAAATAAACCTATCAATGAGTAATTTGCAAAATGATTCACTCAGTCGTCTTCTTTCAGCTGGCTGAAAGGTGAGTCACGGTCAGCTCATCAGCCTAAACTAGTTTAAATCCAGTTCTTAAGATGGGTGAATCACTCACTGCAAGGTTCTCAAATCTGGTTCAAAACTTGTAAACTATCATGACTCTGAATTAGTGATAATATTTTTTTAATTGCTTTGTTCATTATTGAGGAAGAGAGTATGGCTAATGTAGTTTCCTCTCTGGTGACATTGGAAAGCTGATTGAGAAGGCAAGGCTTCAGTATGAGAGTGAGTGTAGGTGGGGGAGAAGGCAGGTCTGCTGCATGATACGTAAGATAATTTGAGGGAGAAGGCAGGTCTGCTGCATGATGAGTAAGAGCAGTTGAGGGACAAGGCATGTCTGATACATTAGGAGTGAGTGAAACTGAGGTAGAAGGCAGATCTTCTGCATGAGGAGTAAGTTTAGTTGAGGGAGAAGGTAGGTTTGCTGCATGAGGAATAAGAGACGTTGAGGAAGAAGGCATGTCTGATGCATAATGAGTAAGAGCAGATGATGAAGGAAGCATGTCTGTTGTATGATAAGAACCTTTGATGGAGAAGGCAGGACTGCTGCATGAGGAGTAAGAGCAGTTGATGAAGGACATATGTCATGTCTGTTGTATGATAAGTAAGAACCTTTGCTGGAGAAGACAGGACTGCTGCATGAGGAGTAAGCAGTTGTGGGAGAATGCAGGTCTGCTGCCTGTTGATTAAAGGCAATTGGTGGTGGAGGCAGGTCTGCTGCATAAAGAGTGAGTGCAGATGAGAGGCATGGCAGGTCTGCTGAATGAGAACTGAGAACAACTGCATAAGGAGTACAAGCAACTGCATGAGGACTGAGAACAGCTGGACAAGAAAAAAGGACAGCTGCAAGAAGAGTGAGAACATCTGTAACTGCAGGCAGGTCAAATATATAAGTAGGGAGAACATATGGCACTAAAAGCCAAAATAAAAACATCCGAAATCAAACATTAGATAAGTCATCATCTCAAAATGCCTTGGACGTGACAGCTTACTTTACAAGTAACAGGTTATACTGGATCCAGGTGCAGTTTGTCCAATTGTCACCACTTGATTTTATCCTTACTCCCTTGAGTGACAGCGGGGTGTGCAATGTATTGCTTCACAATATGTTACTCACTCCTCTGGCACTCACAGGGTTAATAGAGAGGTTTTGAGAGTGGTTGGCTTCAGTTACTCTCTGTAAAAAACTTTCTGTTATTAAGTGATTAGTAAACTGGAAAAAAATGCATTTAATTATATCCCTGCTGAATAAAACCAGGTTATTCCTAGTGCTGGAAGACTTTTCATTCAAAAGTTATTTCAGCTCAGACTTTTTCTTTAGTTAACTTCTTCATACCAGACTCTCTGCCATTCAAAGGGTTATACTGCAATTTTCTCTTGTGGTCCAAAGTGGTTCTGTTCCTTTCCATTATTACAAAAGAGATTTAGTTTAGGGGCAATTATCATGTTTTACTAAGTCTGCTCCCATGGATGCAGGCTTAGTAAAATAAAAATGTGGCTGTTCTTTGTAGCTCCAAAATTGCCCCTCTCAGCCATTGGAGGAAGCAGAAAACTGAGTCCCTTGGCTGGAATGCAAAACAGAAATTTGTGACACTCAGCCACGAATTCTTGGGTTCTTTGCACAGTCCCTATAGACCAGCTGTATTGGGCTGTCATGCCTGATACAAAGAAACCATCCTATGCATTGCAGTAAAGACTAATAATGAAAGATTTGGGTACCTCCTTTCAGACTCCTATTCTGTTAATTATTCCCCCATGGCTTACAATTCAATCCCAATTTATTTAGCAGGTCTATTCCCAGGAAAGCAAATCTGCTGATAGGGAAAGAACCACATGATAGTTGTCCTTTAATGACTCAAGCTCTTCCCTAGAATGCATTATAAAAAATCTTGAGTTGTGATAATGTTGAGTAAAAAATCTCCAAAGGCAGAAGCATTGTTTTACTCAGTAGGTGAAGCACTGCAGGGTATATTTTTTCATTAAAAAACATTACTGTGGGACATGTTCTTGTTCATTAGCCCTGATATATTGTTGTATCTATTACCTGAAAAATATCTCCAGACCTATTACTATTCTAACTTTGTATGTACTGCGGTGTAATGGCTTTCCTCTGTTTATGTATACATGGCATATCTGTATATGTATGTTCTTTTTTTGTACTTTTTCTGTTCTTTGATACTGATTCAATAAAAACTTTTTTACACAAAAAAAATTACTGTTTAATACATGCATATATATCGCCACCCCTTTCTGTAATGTCAGCTTCTTCTCTTGACAAAGGAATTTGGCTCAGTTGTAGCAGACTTAGGGCTCGATCCAATTGACCACGATAAATATAAAAAAGTACAGTCATAGTAACACAGTAAATTAGGTTGAATAAATACACAACTCCATCAAGGTCAACCTTTGCCTCATACCCTTGTGACATGAGAACTATATAGCTTTCCTGCTACCAAATAAGTTAGTCTTTATCAGACCTTCCTGATCTGCCTACTAATAAACAGTACAACCCTGTATGTTCCCTTTTGAAAGAAATGTATCTAATCTTTTCTTGGATGTATCCATTGTATCTGCCATAACCACCTCCTTGGGCAAAGAATTCCACAATTTAACAGACCTTACTATAAAAAAAAACCCTTCCTTTGCTGAAGACTGAACCTCCTCTCCTCTAATCTCAAGGGGTGTCCCCTGATCACCTGATCAGGCCTTGGAATAAATAGCTTGCAGCAGAGATCATTGCATTGACCTCTCATATATTTGTACAGTCAGTAGTTTTAAGTCACAGTCAGCAAAAAAGACATTGGGCGCTAAACTTGCACCCATACGAAGCAATGAGGAATAAGTTGAATTTGCATTTCAGTTCCATGTGTTGGGTAGTAACACACATTATGGGATGCAACGTTATTGCCAATAACCTGCGTCTACATTACGATGGTGTTGAGTCTCCTAATTCCTGTTATAAAAAATCACCAACATCGAAGTGAACTGTAAAAAAAGATAAGAAAACAAGCTAAGTGACCTGTGGATGCATTGATATGGGGCCCTAAGTCCCATATCAATACATCCTTAGTACTTAAAAATGTGTGTAATGTAAAAATTACCCCTTTGAGTGCCCGAGGGGTACGCAATGCATTGCAAAGCAATATGCTGCATACCTTCTGGAACTCAAAAGATTTTCAAATTGCATGTTAAGCATGAATATGCAACCCTTTCAATGCCAGAAGGTTACGGAACATTGTTAAACAATGAGTTGTATACCCCCTGGCACTGAAAGGGTTAAACAATGTGTGTGTGTGTGTGTGTGTGTGTGTGTGTGTGTGTGTGTGTGTGTGTGTGTGAATTGAAAAACAAAACAAAACCTTTGAGTACCAATGTTGCATACCACACTGGCACTCAAAAGGTTAAACAGCCCAAAACTAACACGAAAAACTAAAATCAACACTTACCAGTAATCCTGATGTCCAGCAGGGAATTCTGCACCCTGCTCTGCTTCTTCAATTCTTCGTCTGTAAGCTTCTAGCTTCTTCGCTCTTCTTCATTTGTCACACCCTTCTTTCTTCTTCTTCATCTGTTATCTTCGTCTGTCATCATCTTTCTTTCTCTTTTCCTCTTAATTCTTCTTCTTTAACCTTAGGGTGGAACCTGAAAAAAATTCTAGTTATTAAAAAATAATCTAACATTAAACATACACTGTAGCAGTGTCTGATGTGCACTGAGGGAAATTTGAATAGTGACAGCCTTTTATATGGCCAGTCCCTGTTCAAACTATTTCCCATGCTCCCATTGGCTCAGATGTGGGGTTATGCAGGGCATGTAACATGCCCTGCTTTAACCCCACCTACCAGCTAATCAGCTTCCAGCACATTGAGTCATCCCTCCAGCTAGGGGCTGATTGGCTGGGAGGTGTGGTTACTGAAGGGCCCTGCATAAGCCCACATGCCAGCCAGTGGGAGCACGGGGGCAGTTTAAACAGGCACTGGCCATATAAAAAGCAGTCCCTGTTCAAATTTTCCTCAGCTGGTATCTGGCAACGGCCTAAAAGGCACGAGGAGGGGGGGGTTTGCTGGTTTTCCTGACACTGCTGCCACAGCAGTGTATGTTTAACCCCTTGGTGTCCACGGTCCTGGGAATTAACCTTCGCTTAAGGACCGCTTTGAAGATTCCGACGTGCCTGCACACGTGACCTTTGACGCATACCAGCATGCCGCACTGGGGACTGAGAGAGACCGCTCCAGTCTTGGAATGGTCAATCTCACTCCCAGTTTTTACTTACAGTGCTCCCGGAGGAGCGCTGTAAGTAAAATGTAAGTGACGTGCTATGACCATCACAGGTCCTTAACGCAAAAACCAAGTGACGGTCATAGCACAGGACACGGTCGTTAAGGTGTTAATGTTAGATTGAAGATGACAGATGAAATAACAGATGAAGAACAAGAAAGAAAGAAAGGAGTGACAGATGAAGAAGAGAAAGAGAGAGAAGAAGAAGATAGAAGCTTACAGAGGAAGAACTGAAGAAGCAGAGCAAGGTGCTGAAGACCCTGCTTGACATCAGGATGACAGGTAAGTGTTGTAATTATGGACTGGATAGTGTTAGGGATAGTATGGGTCCACTTTATTGTTAATGTTAGGGGTAGTGTAGGGCCAAGGGTAGGGCTAATGTTTGGGGGGGTGACTGTGTTTGTAGCTCACGCTCTGTGTTTGACACTATGTCAAACACCAAGCGTTAGCTGGTTTCCTTTGATCTTCTCATTTTGCACAATATTTAGCATCAGTTATGGGACTGAAAGAACCCTACAATGGACACTGGGCCACAAGTTGAGTTCTGTGTCCCAACGCTCGTCATGGTTCCTGTTGGTAGGGCAATTGCATTTCTACTTTGTGTGTACCATTCGGTAATGATTTTTGCCCTACCAACAGTTTTAGGGATGTGAATTAGATCAAGCCCTTACCATACAGCACTGATATTCAATTGCTGGAACTTCAGATGACTACAATTCCTATAATCCTCAACCAGCCAATGGCAAACCAACAGCATCACAGGGGACACATAAAATATCCATTGATTCATCTGATTTAAATGGGACTTTGATCTCCTGAATGATAGAGGGTTCTAGCATAGATCAATGGAAGTTAAAAAAAAGTTTTATTTGTAACCTATAGTATAGTTGACTAGCTCCAGAATTGCTCCAGTTCTTCTTATCAAGGGCTAGATTCCATTGCAAGTGATAAATGTTGTTTCTGGTTGTGTCACACATATTTCTATTGGCTGGGCTAAGCTTTAGTACAGAGGTGAAGGGTGGTAACACCAAAGTATAGAAAATCTGTTGAAAATGTACCAAAAGGTAGATGGCTAAGATACAATTGATGCAGAAAGCAGACCATGACTATCCTTTCATTTAGTCACTATAAGAGCATGTGGATGAAATAGATAATATAGAATGTTTTATTAAAAGAAAATGTAAATTCAAAAGGTCCCTTCACCTTTCCAAGTACTTAACTCAGTGGAAGTATCCATACTACAATTGACTGAGGTTCATATGAACAAAGACAAAAATTAAAAAAGATCTGGGGAAAACCAACTAGAACATAGGGAACAAATAAAATATCCACAAATTCCCATTCATTTAAATGGGTCTTTTAACCCCTTGAATTCCAGAGAGGTCTCTAAAATATTGTGAAACAAGGTGTTGGAGACCTAGCATTTAAAGGACTAAAAGACCCATTTAAATCAATAGGATTTTTTATTGATTCCATGTGCTGCACGGAATTTCAACGTGTCCTAGAATTGTTCTAATTTTTACTTTGTGCATATATTCCTATCTCTGATACTGTGCTTAGCTGAGAACCATTTAAGAGTCAAACCACAGGTGAGTTAATCTACATATTCATAATAAAATTGACCATCCTATCCATTCCCTGACTATGTGCAACCTTAGAAAACAAGAAAGACATACATAACATCATTATTTGCCAATGAGATCTCTCTCCAGCTTACTAACAGAACGCCTCCGTCATCGGAGGATGCTGGGGCAAGTGAAAGGAGCTGAGGCTGTGGGAGTGTCTTCTGCACCGTACGGTGCGCGGCTGTGCGGCTGCTAACGTCATAAGGTACACAATTCAAGTATCTTTTTTCTTCATTTAAACAGATTTGTAGGCAAAAAGAAAGACCGCACTGTACAGAGGGGACACAAAGGAAGGGATACAATAATGATAATGAGGAGGTGAAAGTTCCCCTTTAAAGAGTCAGTAAAAAATGTATATATCTTGTAGAGCAGGGCTGTCTAAGTTCAGTCCTCTAGGGCCACCTCTAGGATGGAAGGATTTTCCTGATTAAGCACAGGTGAGTTAATCAGTTGCTCATTCATTGTGACTGACTCACCTGTGCTTAATCAGGGAAAGCCTTACATCCTGGCCTGTTGTTGGCCCTTGAGTACTAAACTTAGACAACCCCATTGTAGGGCATTTCCTGCTGAGTAAGACAAGATTACTGTGACTGCTGGCAGTTTCTTTATTCAAAAGTTATAACAGTTCAAATTGTCATTGAATGCTGGAGCTGTTGCAGTCACATTAATATGGCTCATCTCTCACATAGTAATAGATTAACATTCCGAAAACCATATAAATTGAAGGTGGACAGTCTTGACCCCCCGGTGGCACTATTAACCCTTTGAGCAACAGTGGGGTGTGCAACACATTGTGCTCAAAGAGTTAATATTAAAAAAAAAATTTAGATTGCAATAACTTTGGAAAGACTTATTTCTCAGCAGCAGGAGAACCATGTTATTACTCAAAAAGAAAGAATATATATATTTTTTCATAATAAAGGTTTAATATGCCTTCAACATGCAGAATGTCCACCGTGAACAAAGAATTAGCATGAACACAATTCAAAATTACATAATGGAAGCATGTTAAAGGGATAGTAATGTTTCATAATAAAAGCAGCTCTAACGAATCATCATAGCATTTGGGCCTTGGAGAGTGTTATTTCAGTTCTGTCAGAGTTGTATTTCAAGAATAACTGAATGATAAAGTATCCCGCTCCCTCCCCTTTTACTGATATAACACTGCTCACCTCAGAGCAGCAGGAAGTGTCCGGGTAGATTGCAGAGAGGGACAATCTTCAATTAAGATAAGGGAAAAAGCTGAAAAACCTGTCAAGGGGGGCAGGGTTTTCATTGTTCTCACAGTAGAATATTGACCCTTGATGTGATATGTCTGGTCTATGGACTGGATTCCACATCTGAGGAATGGAGGTTTACACTAGGTAAAAGGGGCTGGAGAGGGATACTTTATCATTCAATTACTCTTGAACTACAACTCTCACAGTAATGAAATAACACTCTCTATGGCTCAATATCTATGAAGATTAATTGGAGCTGCTGTTTTTGTGAAACATTACTATCCCTTTAAATTTATTTTATCAGATGGAAGCAAACGGTTTGTGTCCTGTTCAGTTATAGCAGCCATGACATTCTTTTCTTTCTATTTTGAACATTGTGAATTATACAGGACTTGATTATTTTAAATATTCAAGTGTAACCATTGAAATAAATTCTGCATATCGGTGATTGCCTCTTTCCTAGACAAGAGCTTATTATCATTATATGGATTACTTTCTCTTTCATCAGAGCAATGTGTACAATGTACAAATTTTATATTTTAAAATGGGAGTTAACATTAACAGTATAATTCTGTACCTATGTGTACATCACTGCATAATTTAAAAAAAATTGGAAATTGTAAAATCTTTACACACTTTTATGAAAATATTAATATATGCTAATGCACTTAGAAATAATGCATGTTCCAGTTAAATATTTATTTCCTTCCCTTATCTCCTCTGCTCTGTATGAGAGCCAGACACCTGAGCACACATTTGTATTTAAGTGAGTATCAATGACGTTTCCCGAGTCTGCAATATTAATTTCCTATTCAAATCAATACACTATAATATAGAATAAATCAGCATTCAGCACGTCAAGTTCAAAAGGAAGTACAGTAATTCTGCAGCAAACCAATTGCATCATAGGGAGAAATAATAAAATTCACCAATTTCCATTTATGTAACCCCTTAAAGACAACAGAGCTGTACATCTCATTGCAAAGCACATGCCTCTGGTCCTTACAGGATTAAATAAACAGTAAACATTTTTTTGTGAAATAATATAGGGTTTTCCATGCTGAGCAAAATAAGGGTACTTCCAGTATGGGGATAAATTCCAAATAGGGATTCAAAGCATTGCGTTGAAATATGTTGGACACCTCTCTAGCACTCAAAGGGTTTAAACGTTTTTGCAGTTATCATATTTTTTTTAAATCTACAGTGCCAAATAGTATACCATTTTTTTATTTTTTTCTGTGGGAAAGCTTGAGTCGCTGACCATGGCTATAACAGATAGGAACACCACCACCTAGTAGCCAGAATGAAAAACATATGAGCTGTAATATGTTTTGAACTAAAAATCTCCTGAAGGGAGAGTTACCATTCAACAGGGATATCTCCATAAAATATATATTTCATTTAAATAGTTTCCTAAACCTTTAAATGGACATTTTAACTTCTTGAATGCTAAAGATTTCTGAAACACATTGATTGGAGACCGTTCCAGGACTCAAGGGGTTAAAGTGTATTTAAATCTGCAGTGAGTTTTTTTTATTCAAAAGTTATAACTATTGAAACTATTGTGAAGTGACAGCTGTAGTCAGTAACCCTTCTCTCTTATAAAATGCAATTGAATAACAGGGAAACTGTAGATGAACTGTTTGGACACCAGAGGGTACTGTTAATGAAGAAAAACAACAGTATAAACTGTAATTATTTTTAATTACACATTTACCAGCAGAAGTACCTTTGTTTTACTCACCCAGAAAATGTCTACAAAATATTTGAAAAATAAAAAAATATTTTCTTCTGCCGAGTGAAACAAGGGCACTCCCACGGCTTCTAGATGCTTCAATCAAAATGTGTTGCAGTTCAAACTGTGGTGGTGCTTTTACTTTCACAATTTATAGGGAAATGTAGCTTTAGGCTCATGTGCCTCATATAATGCAACAGAAAACAGTTTGGACACCATTAGGCACTGTTTCTTACAGTTTTTTATAAAAAAATTAAATCTATACTTTTAGCTGTAATAACTTTGTACTGGAGCATCTTTCAGCAATGGGAATAACCTTACTTTATTCACTGGTAAATTCCCTACGATATTTATGGGTTTTTCCACAATAACCCTTTACTTTTCCTTTATTGTCTACCATGGACACAAGAGCACTCTTATTGGCTTCAGCTTCAATGTCCCATTTCTCAGTGCAATTGCAGTAGGGTTAAACATGAAGTTTAACTCTTTGAGTGCCAGAGTGCCATTCAGAGGGTTAATAGTGGGTCATTTATGCCACAGAACAGTGATTATCAACCTTTAGTAAGAGGTGTTATATGTAGTTTGGAAATTAATATTTCAGAAACACTTGTATACTGGAAAAACAATTCATAATTTTGAAAACATTCTTAAAGGGGATCTATCACCCCTATAGAAGTTTATCTTAAAAGTTAGGTTATATAGAGCATATGAGGAATACTGTATTATTATTATTTTTTTTAATCGCTATTTGGCCGAATTTAATAAGAAGAGATTTCCCTGCATCCTACTTCCAGACAGACTGAGGTTACCTGCTCTGTACTGCAGTCCGTCACTCTTCCTCTCCTCCCCTCCCTCTATACAGCCTCCTCCAATGACAGAGGCTTTCTGCCTTAAAGCTGGGGCAGACTCATTGTCCAGAGACCACTCCAGCTTACATGCAGAAATCCTCCATCATTGGGGGGAGGCTGGATAGAGGGTAGCAGACGAAGAGTGACAGACTGAGGTACAGAGCTGGTACCCGCAGTCTTTCCGGAAGTAAGATGCAGGGAAATATTTTTTTATTAAATTTGGCCAATAGAGATAAAATAATAATAATAATACAGTATGCCTCATATGCGCTATATAACCTAACTTTTAAGATAAACTTCTGTAGGGGTGATAGATCCCCTTTGAAGCTGGCCACTTTGTTTCAGATTTACTGAAATGTGAATTGTTTGAGTGAAAAAGTTCTGTGTGTTCCTGCATTGTGATATTTACTACAAGGGATGGGTGAAAATTCTCACCTCAACACAGCAGGAAATGGCACTTCCCTCTCAGCGGGAAATTTCATGCTGCAAGTGCCATTTTTCTGCTTTTTCCACCTCACTCACTGCATTAAAATCAATGGAAAGACTGAATTTACACACAGCATATAGCAAATTTTAGTTTATTTCACACAAACATAGAATAAAAAGGGTTCTCAGGGTCCCTGTGTTGGTGGAGTCTGGGGAAAGAATCAGTTGAACAGGGATTTTTTTTTTGTTTTGTTTTTGGTTGACTGAGATGGGGCGGGGGCAGTTAATTAAAAAAATAAAGTTTGTAGCCATTAAAAAAATAGTAAAAAAGAGAACGTTTTAATAGGTTTGTTGAAGGTAGATTTTCAAGCAAAAAAGTGGGCAACCATGTGGATTTAGTGGCAGGAACACAACTGGACCATTTGCCCCCACTTCTATTTACTACACTATAAGCCTCCTAGAAAAATGCAGTTAGACTTTTACTTTCATCTCAGCTAATGGTGTAAATACAATGAGGCTGCTTGGGTAATTCTGTGGCAAACTAACTGTACCACAGGGGACAAACACAAAGCCATAATGCTTCCATTGACTGAAATGGAACTTTTAATACCTTTAATTATATAGAAGTTTCTATCCTTGTTTAGCATTTAAAGGAATGTGGACATTTTCATTTGTACCCTATGGTGTAGATGGTTTGCCCTAGAATATATGAATCAATAAATGGGGATTGTCACTATTTGGTCTTTGTGTGAAGGTATTACATGTGCAGAAATGTAGATTGTACAATAAAACAGTGTTTGAAGTGAAGTATGGAGTGCCACAGTCTATTCACATGAATACAGTGCTCTAGAACTGCTCCATTTAATTTGAGCATATGACTCAGTAAATTTGGGAAATTATCGAGATAGCATAATTCATCTTGAACTGAGTGCAAAACAAAAATGGAAATAAAGTGGAAAATCAGGTGAGATAATGATATACAGAGTTTCATATGGTAGAAGAAAACAGGAGGGGGAGCCTTATAGTATGTTATAAGACTATCAGTCAGAAATCTCATCTGCTTTACAACTGACACCTCTGTGGTCACCTGGATGCAAATGCATGCAACTAACTTTTCCTCCAAACAGATTGCCCTTGTTGGATCTATGACATCTAGATGGTATCAGCTGTGGCTCTCTTAAAAGATTCAGTGATCCAGAAGAATCAAATTCCTCAGCATCAAATATATATCACGGTGTTTGTGATTTGGCCTGCTGGTTGCGTTACCGCTCTTATTCCCAATGGTGGATGAGTAGCGGCATTGCTGGTCACTGTCATCTCACTGCTGGCCTCTCTGTTGCGGGTCTGCATCACTGACGCCATGCAGGCTGTTTTGTACCTTTGGCACTAATTGGCCGTTTGATGTCCCGCCTTCTCCGTTGGCCTTGTATGTGGCTGAAAGACTGAGCTTCTGTGTCCTTTCGTGGTGTACCAGTGCATTAGCTTCCTGTATTCTGCTCTCCATTGTGACCCTTGCTTGGCTGCTGAATCCGCTCAGTGTATGATCTTTGGCCTTGTCTGACTACCTGATCCGTCTATGAACCTTGGCCTTGTCTGACTTCCAGATCCATGTATAAACCTTGGTCTTCTTTGACTACCCGATCCGTGTATGAACCTTGGCCTTGTCTGACTATCCGATCCGTGTATGAACCTTGGCCTAGTCTGACTACCCCCTCCATATATGAACCTTGGCCTTGTCTGACTACCCGCTCTGTGTATGATTTTGGCGTTGTCTGACTGCTCGCTCCATGCATGTACCTGGGCCTGGTCTGTATACCGCTCCATACTGAACTCTGGCCTTTTCTGACTAACTCTTGGTGTGGCCTCGGGTTAGTCTGTTGCCTCACAGGTCTTGCCAGTGTTCTGGATTATTCTGTTGGTATTGGCCTTGGACCCTAGCTTTCTAGGGCATCGCTTTCCTGCCTTGGACACTAGCATTCTAGGGTTCTGTGTAGCCTCCTACCAGCCACCCTCGCTCCATCTCGGGTAGGCTGCATTCACTCCCCTGTAGAGAACTGTAGGCTAGTTTCTCTTACAAACTGCTTTACCTTATTCCTAGTAGTGTAGGCTAGGTTCAGTGTTCAGCTCCTGGGTAGTGGGCTGTAGAGCTGTCCTCATGCCTGACCCCGGGTAGGGTTGGGAAAGTGCTTTATCTGTATATTTTTCTTAATAAAGTGGTGGTGATCTTACTGTACCTGTCTTGTGTTCCTATTTACCTGAGCCACTGTGACAATATATTAACATACAGGGGCACATTGTAAGAATTCGCTCCATTCTGGACTTACATGTTTGCCTGTGAACTTACCTGGACACACACACTCCACTCATACCTGCTCTGCTGTTTTCGCTTATAGACACACCTCTTTGGTTATTATCTAGCAGTAACATGAGTATAATGTTTCACTGTGAATGTTCCTGAGACTTGTTCTTATCCTCCTTGATTTCTGTTGTGGTCCTTTCCTTAGTTTAAGAACATGATCTGTTTGCTGCTTTCACCAACCCAGGTTGCAACTCTGCTATGCATCACTTCTCCAGTCCTAACCCAAACAGTGTCTGGGTATTTGACCTTCTGTGGTTGACTCAGTTCCTCAGCCTTGTTCGCTGTTTTCAAATATGTGGAACCAGCTCTGAGATCATAAACCTGTGGCTCTCCAGTTTGGGCCACGCATAGAGTAGCATAGTAAGTGTCTAACCTGTTTTTGTGCATTCATAGTACTATTTCTAATCAACTTCCTGTTCTGTTTCAAGGGTCACCACCTGTATTATTATCTTCTGTCCCTGGGGACTAAACCCATTAGCCCAATTTGGTCTTTTGACTCCTTACTCTGCCCTACTGGTCTGTGCTCTGTTCTGTAAATTAGATACACAGAGAGTCCAGAACTGCCACTGCTATATTATAAACAGATATGAGACCAACTCAATTTGAATATGAATCCAAACGAACAAGTTATTTAGCATTGTCACACAGGTATCCTGTAATCCAACACATACAATAATGCACATAATTCTATAGCTAAGGCCATCTGTAGAAAGTGGATCAATTCTGGAAAAAACAGCTGCCCATAGGGAACAAAAAAGGAATTTCTAAAATTCCCATTGTTTTAAATGTGTCTTTGAAACCCTTGAATGCAATGAAGACTTTTCTAGCATTCAATTGATATAAATGCCCATTCAATGGGGATTTTCATTTGCCCTTGTGGTGCATTTGATATGATCCAGAATTGACCCCGCTTAGCTTTGTGCATAAGTTACCTAGATGAAAATGCAGTTGTACATCTTTCAGGTGCATATAATGTATAAATATATATATGTAAACATACACATTTTATATTGTTGAAAAAATAAACATTCATACCACTCAGAATAATAGAGGGACACAGATCAGCCAGACACTGTGATCAAGGCATTTTCTGTTCAGCTACCGCATTAACAGATACCTTGTTATATACTACATTATCAGACTGCTTCTCATCTCATGACCACGAACACTCCAAGAAATGACCATATTAAAAGGAAGTTTCTCTATGACCATGATTATTATTGTTCAGCAAATTGTACTTTTAAAACATTGCACGCAAAGGTTGGAAAACCATTATATGAGCATAATCAGTTCTTTAGTATTTGTCCACTTAACCCACTGAGAAGTGTCGATTACATTGATGCTATATGTTAATAAGGTAATAAACTCTGTGTGTGTGTGTGTGTGTGTGTGTGTGTATGCGCTCTTGTGCCACTTGTGTGTGTGTGTGTGTCAGGTTTTTGCTGAAGAGTAAAACAAGGGTACTCCAACAGCTGAGAGATATTTAATTCAAAATATATTATAGCACAAAACAGTAAAGGTTTGAGAGTTTGAGTTTGAGATTTTTGAGAAAGGATGTGCTATTGTGAAAGGCGGTGCTGCTTATAGGTGTTTATATTGGCAAGCTTCAAGAGTCAAATATTCATCAACTTCACTTTTTGGATTACATTGAATCAACTGAATGAGCTCTCATACAAGTAACCATGTCAAGTTTTTTATTAGGCTAGCTGGATAATATTGAATTGACTGTAAATGAATCAATTTTGTTTGAAACACTTATAGACTATGGGCTTAATACAAAACACAATGATTCCTTTACCTCACATCCGCAAGTCATTTTGGCACACTGTTAAGGGAAAAACCTAAAGGAAATACTTCTTAACTTGCAATAGGGAAAAGAAGGGTCTGGTAGAGAGTGCAATAATATAGTACCATAGTAAATTAGGTTGAATAAAGACACAAGTCCATCAAGTTCAACCTTCTCCTCATACCCCAGTAATTTTATAGCTTTCCTGCTACCAAATAAGTTAGTCATTTATCAGACCTTCCTGATCTGCCTACCAATAAACAGTATAACTCTGTATGTTCCCTTTGGAAAGAAATGTATCTAATCTTCTCTTAAATGTATCCATTGTATCTGCCATAACACCTCCTTGGGCAAAGAATTCCACGATTTAACAGACCTTACTGTAAAAAATCCCTTCCTCTGCTGAAGTCTAAACCTCCTTTCCTCTAATCTCAAGGGGTGTCCCCTGGTCATCTGATCAGACCTTGGAATAATTAGCTCACAGCAGAGATCCTTGTATTGACCTCTCATATATTTGTACAATGTGATAAGGTCTCCTCTTAGTCATCTTTTCTCTAGAGTAAATAAACCAAGTTTGTGTAGTTGTTCCTCATACATCAAGTTCAGGCAGAGAAAGTTAGTGTATGGGTGAAATGTAGGCAGGAATGTTTAATGAGCAACTAGGCCAACAAGAATGAAGGACCAACAGGTCAGGGAAGGAATTTTAATACTACCAATCAATAGACCCGGGTTATCGTACCCTAGCTGGCAATATCTGGGACTTGTGTGTGGTAGGGAACTGGTTCGACAGCTGTAGGCTTGAGAGGGCTAACAGGACTTACATTAATAAGCTTGTATGCGGGAACAATTAATATATCTGAGGATAAAGAACAGGATGTAGCTATTGGCAGATGGAAATACATACAGGAATAGAGCAAACTGAAGCAGTCTGGATAGGCAAAGACAGGGTTGATTCACAAGTAAAATAACAAAACATTGGCTGGATGGTCATGACTGCAAGACCACCCTTCGTCACCAACAAGGAGTTTGCAGCACTGTACAGCAGTGATAGGACTCCCGCTATAGACTATGCTTGAGAGTGAAGCTAGAGGGCACAGCTTAAGAATGTCAAACAGCTGACACAGCAGAAGGAGGAATAGCAGTAGATTCATAGTAACATATACATATCTGAGCTTTGAGAAAGTGGGGATACACCTGCAAATGCGTCAGCCAGTGCCTTTGTAATTTTTATTTAGAGCACAGTGTTTTTATCTATTTGTATTTTACATAAAAAACATTCATTCTGGAACATTTTTTTACATTTGGAGGAGTTCTTTTTTGTTTTGGTTTTTTTTGTTCCTGGTCTGTTGGTGCAATAGTGGTGGATTCAAACGGAGAGCATTGAGTGGATACGATGTGAATTCTACACATGAGAATATTGTCAGCTTTGTTATATGTCAACAGCTGACTACACCCAAATGTGAGTGTTCACTTTATATATGTATTGTAATAGTGTTTTAAAGCTGTATTCCATTATTGAGGCTCTACTTTTTTCTTCTTGTTTGTTTTATATCATAGTACCCTAGATGATGAGGCTGAAAAATGACATACGCCCATCGAATTAACCCTTGTTGATCCAGAGGAAGGCAAAAAAGCCATTGTTGAAGCCATTTCCAATTAAGCCTCAGTAAAGTCAGTCAGAAAAAAGGTCCTTACTGACTCCAAATGGTAAGAGTAGACCACATGCAGGAGATATGAGGCTAAGTATTTGTGTAACTTGGCAGTACCTAGTGTACAATTCAGCATACAATAAAACAAGGTACTGAATTTTAGCTATTAGTAGAGGAACAGAATTCTGTTCATAACAATTTGTCAGAACTTGACTAGGCACTTAGAGGGTAAATTGGCTTGAGTGCTTGACTTATTAGTGGACCATGCAGAACTTAACTGGGTACTTGAAGGTTAACTTGGCTGAAATTAATTTATTTTCAGCAGACACTACTGTAATGACTGGGCACATGGATGGCTAACACTACTGGAGTTGTTGGTTTGTAACAAACAGTGTGGTATTACACAGAACACTGGGAGGATTAATTTGGCTGGAGTTACATGGCTTTTAGAAAACAAGGCTAAGCTAGATAGGCTCATTGAAAAGTGACATAAACTATACAGTGCAGTATTCAGTAATTTTGCAGGATTCATTTGGGCAGGTTACAGACAGAACTGTGGTCATTATACTTGCAAGGATCGATAGGAAGGGGTAGACAAAACAGTATTCAGTAGATTTGCAGAGCTCCATTAGGTATAAGTCAGATGAGGCAGTGGTTAGGTGGTTAGTATCTTTGATGAGGTCAAATAGGCCGATAGCAGACAAAGCAGAAAGACAAGACTAACTTGGGTCCCAGGTGATAGGCTAAATTAGGTGCGACAGCAAGTGTATCAGTACCTGCTAGTATTAATATATCGAACAGTAGCACAGTATCATCTGTAGTACCAGTTGCTGCTGGCTGTTATGCTTGACTGAGCACACTGAAGAAGATTTGGGCAATCTTTTCCATCCATTAGTTTATAAGTTGTCCTCAATTAGAAGAAGCATGCCAGTCAGGCATTTTGAGTCTGTATAGGCTTAAAAATTGCTGTTGGCTCCATTCCATGACTTAGTATTAGGATGGAATCAACCAATACTGTATACTTTGGCAGCGAGGGTTATGGTGGACGAAGTGGCATACTTCCAAGAGGCAGAGGCTAGCTAGACCACACAAAATTCAGCTAGTTATTTTGTTTCAGCATCTTTTGAAGAGATGATTCTGATAGTGGTTTGATGCCTAACTAGAGGGGCTGATTACTGCACTGTTAGCATCAGCAGCCAGGGTGAAAGAAAATTTGATCTCCAAGACCCATTCAATTGGGGTGGTTTCCAGGTTAATCAGAAGGTTTCTTGTGCTATTGCAGTTTCTTGTGAACTGCTTTGATGAATTGCACTAGGTGCTCCATAAAGGGTACTCAAATTACCTGAAAATAATTTTTGTTAACAGATTATTGTTTCACTGGGAGACTATTGGAAGCTGAGAAGACACATATATATTGCTGATACACTAGGTGAAATAATAAAGCCATCTGAAGTGAAATATAAATTATACAAATGAGCAAAAAATTAAAAAGGGTATGTTTCCACTGCCCAGCTACCAACAGAAAATGACTTTTAAACTCACACACACTATTAATGGTACATTTGTTTGCGATATACAGCCTACAAATGCGCAACTTAGGTGATAAATGTGTTTGACGTCTCTCCTTGCTTTTCACGTTGAAGTTCTAAGTGTTAAAAATCATCAAATGTGCAAAAGAAATTGAATTTAAAATAGGGTATTTTACATCACTAATGCATCCACAGAAAAATGCCATTCAATAAGCCTATACACTCGATGGAACCTTTCCCATTAACATGGCCTAAAGATTCAAAATTATTTGTTTCCAATTAGATCAAAACCGTTAGCAAGGGGGGAATTAACAACTTTCAAAACAACCCACTCAAGTACAATTCACCCTCCAACTAATCCAGTCACCCACCCAACCACTACCTAACCACTGATCTCTTTAAAAACAACACAGAGTAGATGGAACATTCACAACCATAAAAATAACATATTTGGCTACAAATATGTGATTAGTTCCTTTTTTTTAGGATAACACATAAGTGACATGAATGATCTATGTGCTTAAATCTGTCATTGCATATTTATACTACTTGAATGGGTAGTGGTACAGCTGGACTGGTGTTGGTAAACACAGTAGATGGTATTTGTGTAGTTTTACTTATATGACAATTTTGTTGATTGATGGTTACATTGAGAAATATGCTTTGGGGATTATTTTCTGTGTTATATTGTTAATAATGATATATTTACTCTTCAATTGATGAGGCCACATATTATTCTAAAATATAAGAGTTGGCACTGTGTTATCTGTAGAAATACAGGAGGCAAATATAGTCAAATCGATACCATTATTGGCTAACTTAGCAGATTCAGGATGCAAGCTTTCAAGTCCTCTCATGTCTCTCCCTCAGGCATGTTACACCTCATGCCTGAGCAAGAGACATGAGGGGTCTTGAATGCTTTCATCCTAAATCTTTTCAGTTAACCAAAAAAGGTATCAACTTGACTATATTTGCCTCACATATTTTTCTGGCATCCAGTCCTGATACATCTTTAAGCAGTCAATCTCTCCACACTAAAAGCAGATATCTTGCTGTAGCATCATTCTGTAATTAATGCACATATAGAAAGGAAACATTTTTTGGGCTTGATATCTAGAATTCTTATTCACAGCATGGTTATTACCATCCACCACCATTACCCTCACTATTAGCATAAGTGCCAGAATCAACACTGTTACTACTACAATTGTTGTTTGAGAACAGAAATGACTGACTCATTTTAATTCATGAAGATGTTGAAGATAGGGATACCATGGAGGGTTCTTACTGTTTCTAAACAATTTATTTCTGAAGTGAATCTGGTTAATTTTACAGGTAAATATTTATTCTTCCCTATAAGACTCTGGGAAGAAAGCCCTAATTTTGACTTTGTAGCAGAAGTTTCAAAATGTGACAGAAATATACTCATGTGTTTTGATGGCACTGACATGGCAGTATGGTCTAAAGCACTACAGCATGGTTTACACTATGGTAGCTCTCTCCTTCACACCAGCAGAAGACATACATTTACTATCACCATTATCACTGCATTTCCAACAACAATTTTTAAACCAGAGAGATAAGTGTCACAATCTCACTTTTATGAATGAATTGATTTGACATGGAGATGCTCCAATATGTATAGAATAAATATGCAATGAGTGTGAACGTCATCGTCATTTGGTGCAAGGACAAGCTCTTTCTTTTTTGAAAATTATAGAGGGCTCCCATGCAGTGTATGAAAAGCTTAACAACCGTCATGGGTTGTTATATACCCTTAAGGACCCATGACAGTCCTGGACCGTCATGGAATTCCGGGCTCCCTGTGCGGCTGCATGCCGTTCAGGGAGTCTGGAATCGGATCCCGCAAACAAAAAAAATGCTCTGTGGTCCTTAAGAGACCACAAACTATGTGTGCGGCCGGTCCTTAAGGGGTTAAAAGAGTGCTTAGAATGCTTGTCATGTCATGGTAATTATTTAAGAACCACTGTACAATTGCAGTGTTTAATTGTCCTGACATGGAAAGCATTCACAGTGATGACTAGTTATTAACAATGGAAAATTAGGATTTACATGGAGCCACTTACCAGGGTAGGTTTCCTGCCCCTTATTGTTCTTCCAGCCTGGCTTATCACACCTATCAGACATGCATAGGTCAAGGAGGGTCAGGGAGCATACTTGTGTTTTCCAATGCAACCACATGAGTAGGAACAAAATGTATGATGGCAAATTTTATGGCAAAAAAGCATATTGACTGGAATAGCTTTTAAAGCAATAGTAATGTTTCACAATAAAAGCAGCTTCAATTAATCTTCATAGTATATGAGCCATAGAGAGTGTTATTTCAGTACTGTCAGAGTTGTGGTTCAAAAGTAATTGAATGATAAAGTTTCCACCTCCCATCCCTTTTACCTAGTGTAAGCCATCTCATCTCAGATGTAGAATCTGGTTGCTAGAGCAGACAGATAACAGCAGGGGACAATCTTCTTCCTATGAGAACAATGAAAACTCTACCCCCACTTGACAAGTTTTTCAGGTTTTTTTCCTTATTATAATTGAAGATTGTCCTCTCTGCAATCTACCTGGGCACATCCGTTCTGCTCTGGCTGAGCAGTGTTACATCAGTAAAAGGGGAGGGAGGGGGATACTTTATCATTCAATTACTCTTGAACTACAACTCTGACAGAATTGAAATAACACTCTCCAAAGTCCAAATACTATGATGATCAATTAGAGCTGCTTTTATTATGAAATATTACTATCCCTTTAAAGTCAAGGTGCTTTAGTATTCATTGGGGAGAAAAATTACACCAAAATGATTCAAAAATAGCCAATTTGGACAACAATGTAATTTCTAACTGGCAATTTTGTATTACAGAAACAGCAAAAAAAAAAACCCAAACAAACAAGCAAAATAAAAATGAAACAAAGATATGAAAGCAAACAAGCAAACACAAGAAAATAAAACAGATTGTAATAGGAATTAACAAGATAAATAGAGAAATCAACTTTTTTTTATCATGAAGAATCAAACCAATTTTGTTACCATACTATTAAATACATTACTCATTCATCATGTATGGTACATGTTACATTCACACTCATTATCATGAATAAAGTTTTGCATGCATTTGAAGTATTTCAACTCGTAAAGATTCTGTAAAGCTTGAAGGTTAATTTTACATCAGGTTTAAGACAATATCATACCCTTAATAATCCCAGTAGACAGTAGATTATATAAACATATTATATTCAATATTTTGTACCAAGCTTGTCCCTCAGTGAGTTGCAGACTAAACATGGCAAATTCTTAGTATGCTTTTGCATTCATACAATCAGCAAAAAATGTTTATCTGCGTTAGGCAACATATATTTAATAACCATGAAGATGTAATTTATGCTCAACTTTATTCAAAATGAGTGCTTATTCAACATAATTATGTTCTGAAACAAGCCAAAATATGTGAGGAGCTCACAGCGAAGAATCATAAGTAGATATTGCTTGTTCTGTAGTTAGTTACCACCAGAAGTGTCACATTTTAGCTCTCTAGAGCCATTTCACATGAGAAATGTCCACATGCACATCAGACTTATCCCAAAAAAGGAAGGTCTAGCTCTGAAATTATGAACAAGTTCTCCGTGCCTGATATCAGCTAAACCCCATATGTACTTTTTAATCTATTTTGGTCCTCATCAGTGAGATGGAACTTGTTTCCCTAGGTATTGAGATCAAGGGGACCACTTCTGGATAACCCTTCACCCTAAGGGATTCCCATAACAAGCCAAATATTAAAGAGTTTCACTTAGAATGAACATATATATTGCTTGTTCCGTAGCTAGTCACCAGTCAGAAGCATCACAATTTAGTTATCTATGTGATGCTTCTGATTGGTGATTAGCCATTGAAAAAAAACAGTATCTTCTTATGCTATTTCTCAGTGAACCTTGCACATAGTCTTCATAATTATTTTTTACTTAAAGATGAACACTTCAAATAAAATGTAGCAGCTGGTTGGTTTAGTTATCAAGAACATCATAAAATTAGGAAGTAAAGATGTTTACATTGGACACTGTAAACCGACATATAACCATTAGAGCAGAGGTAGTCAACTGCTTGACCTTCAACTGTTGGAGGACTACAACTCCTAGCCATTGGCTTGTTGGAGGTGATGGGAGTTGTAGTACCCAACAGCTGGTGGTCCAACAATTGATTACCATTACAATAGAGCATCACTGTTTCAACTGCTAGTCATTTATTCAGTTCTTCCTTTCAACACTTTTATGTGTTGTGTCTATCTCTGACATTCAAATAATTAATCAAACTATTCAATCTTCCTCTTTTCAATCTATAACTCGTCCCTTGACAAGCTAATAAACTCCTTTGGGTGTCACCATCATCTCTATGCTGATGACACTCATATCTGTCTTTCCTTCCCAGATGTCTCTCCTTCCCTCCTGACCCAGGTATTCAATTGTCTCTCTAATGTGTCTTCCTGGATGTCCTCCCATCATCCATAATTAACATTAGCAAAACTGAACTCATAATTTTCTCTCCCTCTCCGACCAGCCTTATCCCAGATATTGTCCCTACATCACACTGCCTGGGGATCACCTTTCACACTGCACTATCCTTTATTCTCCACATTCAGTCAGTTTTCAACTCATGCCACCTCCACCTCCATAACATCTCTAGAATCTAACCTTTTCTCCCCCAAGCTATTACTAAAATTCTAATCCAAACACTCATCATGTCCTGTCTTGACTGCTGTAATTCACTACTAATTGGCCTTCATCTCACCTGACTAACCCCACTAAAGTCCATATTGAACTCTGCTGCAAGACTAATCTACCACACACATCACTTCCCTAACACCACTCCCCTTTGCCAAACCCTACACAGGCTTTCATATGGCCCCTTAATGTTATTTTTCTTTTCTCTGATTATTTTGCTCTCCAGAACTAGAAATAGGGCCTTGCTTTACAAACAATTATGAAATGGCATACAATATAGAGGTAAAGGAACATATGTCATTTTTATGAGAAACCCATTGACAAGGGTTTCCAAAACATATAGCTTTAATATTACAATGCAAAAGTAATGATGTTCGAAAAATATATGCATGAATATATAACACTAGGGAATAAATACAAGAGGACCAATGTGGCTTAACAAAGAGGTTTGTAGGGAAATTAGGAATTAGAAGCAGGCTTTTAAACTGTTCGGGTGTAAATGGATTCCCTAGGCATGTAGAGCAGGTTTTCCACGTCTTGATTATACCCTTAGGGAGACACCGTAAGAGTTTTCAGAAACTTGATAAAATATACTTGAGAGGCTCTGAGGATGTCAAAAAGCAAATGTTACCTGTTCTATAATGATTCACTGCTCAGAAGCATCACATATTAGGTGTCTAGTGACATTACAGAGAAGAAATTTCCATGTACCTATTATACTACTCCTGCTAAAAGGAAAGTCCAGTTACAAAATGACAGTTCCCTTTACACAGGAAATACCAGCTAATCCAAGAAATATGTTTTAGCCTTATTTGGGCCTTATCAGTGATGTGAAGCTGGTTTCCCTTGGGCTGAGAGCAAAACATACTATCCAAACACATCTAGGAACAATTTACATTTTATATATAATGTAGAAAGGAAGGGTGAAAGCACTTGCTCTTCTACTGAAAAATGCTCAGGTGCACATTCCCCAATGGGGACACAATAAGATATGAAAAAAGGAGGCAGTACCTGTGGGACATGGAAAAGTAACTTTTATTTAGCAAACTGTTAGTCGACTTTTCACCATCTTGAGAAAGGTCCCAAAACATCGACCAACAGCTTGTTAAATAAAAGTTATTTTCCCAAGTTCCATTGGTGCTGCCCCCTTTTTCACATCTGATTATAAAAATATTATATATATGTAGGAGGACTAAAACAAGGTGATGAACAGCTAAACTCAGCTAACAAGGTGAGGTTGTGGAAGACAGTTTAATGTCAAAAGACATACACCAAATCTGAGCACAGCAACAAGTCAAAAGCTAGTTATACTGCATCAGCCAGACAGAAATTTCAAGGAAGACAGATTTGCTGTCCAAGCTCTTTTGAAGAGGCACAAAGAAACAGGCAACATTGAGGACCGTAAACAAAGTGGTTGGCCCAGGAAACTTTGAACTAATAAAAATGTAAGAAAAATGAAATTCATAAGAAAAAAAACGTGTGAAACGAATAATATCATAAAAATCAGCAAAATGTAAAGGAAAGTGAAAATATCACCAAAAGAAACTAAACCGCATAATGAACACAGGTACTGATTTGTAGCAGAATGAATTACTATTGGGATGCCAGCAAATTGCAACGCTTTACTATTATCTACTTTTGGCTTCTTTGGGTTTCAACCATGTTGTTTTGCCTTATAATAGTATTTTTGCTCTATTTTATCATACTCCAATGCTTTGCAATGTGCTGGAGACCTGCAGGGGGGGCACATTGTGTAGTGCTTTATGTACTACTTCAGTTTATTTTAACCCTTTGAGTGCCACAGGGGTGAGCAATGCACATCCTTATGGTATTCAATGCTGTCCATGGTTCTGAAAGCCTTCTCTGTGTTCCCCTACTGGCTAGGTAGGGAAGCACAGAGAATGCTGTTCAGAATTGTCATAGTGTTGGTGATATGTGAGGGGAGGACATCGATTTCACACCGACAACACTTTGAAAATCCTGTATGCTAATAGGGACTTTCTCCAACCCTCCCCTTCCATCCGACAATTTTGGTTAATATGTCAATGTGTGTGCAAATAGAATTGTTGGAGCGATTCGAACACATCGACAAGATCATACCGACACCACATCGATATTTAGTGCATCTAGGCCCTGAAGTGATGCTATAGCCCCCACACTGCCCTGATATCAACATCATCAAGCCTGTCTGGAATTACATGAAGAAACAGAAGCAACTGAGGCTGCCTAAATTCACAGAAGAACTGTGGTTAGTTATCTAAGATGTTTGGAACAATCTACCTGCTGAGTTCCAAACTGTGTGCAAGTGTACCTAGAAGAAGCTTTTAAAGGCAAACGGTGGTCACATCAAATAGTGATTTGATTTAGATTTTTTTTCTGTGCACTCACTATGAATTTTGTTAATTAATAAAAATAAACTATTAACATGTCTATTTTTTGAAAGCATTCTTACGTTACAACATTTCTTCACACCTGCCTAAGACTTTTGCACAGTACTGTTTCTATATATATATATATATGAACACACACTGGAAAATAAGTTTAAAATATGACATCCATCTATTGACAAGTAAGACAGACACAATAGTATTAAGTTAAATCAATGAGGCAGCAGAAATAAAATATCTGTTTAACATAACACAAAGTAATAAGATATCAATAAGATAATCAAGACAAACTTCCAATCATTCCCATACGCAAACAGTAGAAATATGGAATCAAAATCACATTAGTGCTAGTGCATTCCAGGGCTTAAGCCTCCATACAACGGAACATAATCCACTCAATACTACCGATGGATTTCAGTCAAAACCAGATATTATTGTGCTAGATACAAAGAAAAAAAACACATCACAGTATGTTAAACTAAGTCTGGCTTGTATTGGAATAATAACATATTACCATTTCCATTTGTCTATGACCTAGTGTTTAGGCTGCACACATTTTGTTAATTTTTTTGGAGGATGCTCAGACACATTATTTAATGGTTGGCATTTTTGTTTATAATACAAACATTTACATTTCAATTAAGTTAAACTCACTGTCACATTTCAGTGATATCTGTTTTCTCCAGATGATATTCATGTAATTTGCACATCTTAGGGCCGTATGTTCAAAGGGATAACGACAAAAAAATGTTGTATGAAAGACAAAAATAAGTAATTGAATGCATGGACGACATATTTTCTATAGAGTATCGGACAAAAAACTAGTAATGTCCGTTGTGTACGACACAACTCCAGAACTGACGGGCAAAGGGGCGGGGCAAGGGCGTGGCTAAACTATTCTCCAGTGTCGTATAGAGGAAAAGAGAATTTGTTGTAACTAACAACAAAAAAGTCTTTCAAAAGACAAAATTTGTACGTTAAGAAAAAAGTGAACGGAATGTGTTCTGAATGTGAAAATTTTTGTCTTTAGTTAAGACATTTTTGTTGTTAGTTAAGACATTTTTAAAGACATTTTTGTTGTTAAGATATATTTGTCTTTAGTTACGACATTTTTTGAGACATTTTTGTCTTTAGTTAAGACTTTTTTTGTCATTCCATACGACAATTTTAGTCAGGACAAACGACATATTTCTGATCGCAACCGACACTCTCTGAAAATATTAATGATCCCAACGACACTGTACTTTGAAAAGTCATTACAAACGACAAAAGCTATTTTGCTACTTCATTGAACATATGGCCCTTAGTGTAGAATTGTTAGACTACTAAAAAACCACCACATGGTAAAATACTGGCAAATAAAATCAATTGAAAAGCTTTCTATGTATTATGGACAATTGATTCTAGAAAATCAGTGGTTGATATTGAATGATACAAAAGTCTCAACAAATATTAATGCACATTAACCCGCATTTTGGAGACCAGACTAGCATTCAAGGGGTTAAAACTAATGGGAATTAGGGTAATTTATATTTGTTCCCTACACAGTAGGTTTTATTCAGAATTGTTCAAGTTCTTCTTAACCCTATAAAGATCAGATGGCTAAGCTACACTTTAAGAAGCATTGCATTGCACATCTCTCTGAACCATAATATGTTAATAAATCAACCTCATGAGCTTATCATAGCAGGACATAAAGGTTTCAATAAGTGAATGGAATTGTTCATATCAATATAATATTAAATACTAAATAGAAGAACCTGTGCACAAAAAACATTTCTCCTGCATAAGCATGAAAATAAGAATTGCAGTTACTAAGAGGGAAACAAAACAGTATATATAACATGCTGATATGTTTCTCTGTTAAAATAGGACTTTCAGCTGTATAATTTATAGTGTGTCAAGTGAAGAGCACAGTGGGAATATAGGGACAATTTGGGGCTTTGCTCTCTGTTTAATGCCAACTGCCAACAAAGCACTAAAGAAATCAGAGGTGAATTACTCACTTTTCCTGCTCATACTATAGTGTGTAACATATGGGGCTTGTTCACATTACAGTGTTAATGACAATGGAATGTGTGTGAGCTTGCATTACTGTAAGAGAACATATGGTATAGCATACACCCAGTGCAGACACATGATTTTTAAGCAAGTCCTAGTGCAGAACATGAGCAGCACTGATGGATTTGGACATTACCCCAATATCAAATGAATAAACAGGTAAGCAGCATTCCCTCTAAGGTGAGCAACCCAACACTGAAAGAGTTTAGAGATTAGTTATAAATCAGCAGGGACACACGGTGCATCCATTGCTCCAATGAAGAACTGCATAAACAGGAGTTAAGCGATTAATTCAATATCAGCAGGGCTGCTTGATGCATCCATTGTTCCAGTGAAGACTGCATAAACTGTCCTCTTCAGCTATTTCAGTGCTGGGCTTCTCACCTTTGCTCAGTCTAGAGGCAACACTGCAGGTAAGAGATCTGACTTTGTAAATGTAGGACCTGTTTATCCATTGCACTTGGTGATAGCTTCCTTTTCTCATGTTCAGAGAACAAGAGTAAGAGACTGGGATATAAGGAGACATGGGAAATGGAAGCAGTGAGAAAGAGATGGAATAAAGGAGAAATGTGGAAAAAAGGAATAAGACCATTGATTATCTGTAGGCAGACCTTTTTCCAGTCTGTTATGTAAGGAAGGATTTGAGAATAAAAAATAATTATGGAGAAAGACGGAAATGTTTCTTGTTGTTTTCTCTTCAGGTCTTTACAAATTGATAGAATCAGGTGCTCTCCACCTAATAGATTAGTTATCCAGCTTTAGCCTTGCTCACTCATCAAGGTTTATCTTTGACTGGTATATATAATAAATACAAGACATGGTTGTGTTTCCAATTTAACCCTTTAAGGACCAAGTAGTTACTCAAATCATTGCAAAGCAAAGCATTGCCCCTAATGTGTTAAGACACACTGGGGGAATGATATTCCCTCAGTGGCCTCATACAGTATATGCATAGAACATAAGGGGTGACAAAATGGAATCCTGAAGAACCACGGACCAAGCAGGATGGGCCCAGCCTGTGTCACATGGGAACTCACTGCCACCTTCTAAAGCCACTTCAAGGCAGCACCCTCAGTAACTAATAGACTCCATAGGTGCTGCACCAAAATACTATGGTCAGTGGCATGAAAGGCCACAGAGTTATCAAGCATGACAAGTGCTGAAATACATCCCCTGTCTATAGCTATCAATAAGTCATCTGCCACATACACCAACCCCAAAGTTCCCCTATGAGTAGAAAGATAGACAAAGAATGGGAGAAGGAGTTACACTGGAAGGAAGTATGAATGTTATTTTTTGTAGACAGTGGCAAATATGGACAGTTAATAATAAAAATAAAATAAAGATTGGCTGATAGGTGACAAAGACAGGCAGGGACCCAGATGTATGCTGTGACTGAGGAAGGTTGACCGTGACAGTCAAATACTAAAGACAATATTTAGTGATGGGCAAGGCATCACTTGCAAGCAGTTCTGTTGTGTACTTTACTGTTACAATCCACACTCCATCAAACATAACAAAAACGGGGCTGGTGGGAAAAGAGTAGGAGTAGTGCAAAGAGTGGAACTGTTAACAAAGTGGTAGTCCAAAAACTGACTTCAGTCATGTTTGCTGCAGAGTGTGCAGTAAACAATGATGATCCTTTTGTCCTGTTGAGGATGTTCGTAAAAGTGACATAAGTAGTATTGATAAACCCCTTAAAGACAACAGGTCACATTGTAGTATTAATGGCATAGAGCAGGACGGTGTAGCACTTCAACTAATTAGTTGGCCTGACAGTGAAAGAAAAAACACCAGTCCTCAATTAGTAGAGAATGTTCTAAAAATTCCACTAAGAGGAAATTAATAAGAAGTTGTTTGAGACATCAAAAAGCCTAGAGAAACATGAAAAAAGTGGGGAAGAAGCTTCAGGCAATAACAATCATGACATACTGTCACGGGATGACTGTGGAATCACGATGCTGCCAAGTACAGATACAGTAAAATCAATATCTTTATTAACCCTTTGAGTGCCGGAGTGGTACAGAATGCATTGCTTTGCAATGCATTCTGTACCACTCCGGCACTCAAAGGGTTAAAATAAGAACAGAATAAATATGAATAGCACTTCCCCAACCCTCACAGGACCAGGTGTGAAGACAGTGCCTAAGCACCTCCCCAAACCTCACAGGACCAGGTGTGGAGACAGCACAGGATCCCCGACTGTAAGGAGGCAAATACCACTCTGACTAGTAGCGAGGATGGTAGTAGCTACTAGTACAGGAGCAGCTGTGAAGCCACTGTGAACAGAGGGAAAATCCCCTAGTATGTTAGGGTGGTTTAGCTCAGAGACGGATCTCTCTAGAATGCTAGGGTAAACCAACAGGCAGCGGTGACTGAGAATCCCTAGAACACTAGGATATCGGAACAGGCAGCGGTGACTGAGAATCCCTAGAATGCTAGGGTAACGGGACAGGCAGCGGTGACTGAGAATCCCTAGAACATTAGGGTAACGGAACAGGCAGTGGTGACTGAGAATCCCTAGAATGCTAAGGTACCCAATGGCACAGAACTGAACGACAGACAGTAGGAATGCCAGTGGCACGGACTGACGCAGAATGAGCACCGTTTGACCGGAGGAAACAACAGAGCACGGAGACTGCAAGCAGAGACAGTAGGCCACGGGTATAGACTGATGGATAGTCAGCCAGAGAAGGGGTCAGTACGGAGTGGGTAGTCAGCCAAAGCCAGGAGTCAGACCAGAGCGGGTAGTCAGCCAAAGCCAGGAGTCAGACCGGAGCGTGTATTCAAACGGAGCCAAAGGTCAGACCGGAACAGACGGCAGTAGTCAGGGATCAAACAGAGCCAAAGTCAAAACGTAGCCAGGAGTCATACACAGAAATGGAGCATCGGAATCAAAAGAGGTACGCCACGAAATGGCCAAGGAGTAAAGGCAGGCTGAGGCCTATAAGGCCTAGCATGTAGGCGGAGACTCACTCTGGCAATTAACAGTGGCCTATAAGAAAAGCAAATGTGCCTCAGTGCGACAACCAGGAAGTAATGCAATGTCGCTTGCAAGCACAGTGTCGATGGAGGCAATCACAAGCACTGTGATACATAATTATTGATGATGATGTTGAGCTATCGCTCTAGCATCCTCCTCTTCTTCCAATACAAATTAAAATAACCAAAAAGACTCTATCTTCCACAACTGAAAAGTCACACTTTGACTGTTTATAAACTATTTGAGAGATTAAATCTGACCATGGACAATTAAAGATGCCTAAAATAAGCATCATGTCAGTCACCATCATTGTCACTGCTTCCAAGTCCAATCCCCACTCAGCCACAAACACAATTGTTGAGTAATCAACACCGGTCATCAACATTCACAACACTAGTTATGAGGAGTGCTTCTGTTGCTGTTGGAACTGCAGCATGACTTACACATACTTCTAGTGCAATTGCAACATCTAGCCCCAGGAGCAGTAGTAGCCCCTCAGGAACCCACAATATGGAGATATGTTACTCATCATTCAAAATCTGAACATGTTTATATGTTTTGTCTGTGTAAGATGCATGTTAGCATGTAGAAAGCAGGATTACACCTAGGCACATCCTAATTGAAATCCTACCAGAAACACAACCATAGGTCTGATTAGGAGACACACCATCAACATGCAAAGTACCACAACAAGCAGCAACTGAAGAACTGCTGAAATTTTCCTGGGCCCTGAAGAGTATAATAGTAGTGACGTAGCTGTGTCAGAGAGTTTGGTAAGATTTCCTTGCAATAATACTTGTACCTCCTGCTGCCTTCCTTTTGCAAACACAGAGGAATATGAGTTTGTTGTAGGAGATGACAAGAATCATTGATTGCCCACACATTCTCTTGCCTCTGGTTCTGATAGTATTATAATGACATCAACAGGGTATCCCATACTACCAGCACAACACTTTGCATGCAGACTTGTGAGAGTCAGCCCCAAGGAGCCATAGATGTGTTAAATAAACTAGACCGTGTGATAGAGGAATGCCTTATACGTTTCTCCTTGAAAGATGGTTTTGTGTCTGCAGATAATAGCTGCCTTCAGAGTAGCTGATATGGTGCATGTACCCTGCTTTGCCCATGTCCTATATTTAGCTGTGACTAGATTCCTCTCAGAATCTTAAACACTCAGATAGATGCAATCCATCACCCAGAAGATCAGTGCCCATTATAGCTGCTCCTACAACACTCACAATGCATTAAATTCCATTCACGTTTGACTTTCACCACCATTTTAAACAGGTGCAAAATATAAATGTTCTTGAGAGAAAATATGTGGTGTTAGCAGAATCTGTGGGTTTCTCTAGGGGCAGGAATCCCCAATGAAAATGCAGAGTAGTGTGAATTTTTTTCATGAAAATTCCAGCAGGAATAAATCAGTACTTTACATCCTTATGTGTGATTCACAAGTAATAATTTCCTATAAAATTAGGAATTATTAGTATATAAGTATACAACATATTGTAATGTATTTATCAGTATAAAGAAAGAATCACTAGGTTAAATCAGATGTATGTTTGTCCGATGCAGTAATGCTCAGTAGAGACTGCCTGAACGCAGTCATGTGCAGAAGAGACTGCCTGAACGCAGTCATGTGCAGAAGAGACTGCCTGAATGCAGTCATGCACAGTAGAGACTGCCCAAGCACCCAAACGCAGTCATGCGCAGTAGAGACTGCCTGAACGCAGTCATTCTCATTAGAGACTGCCCAAGTGCCCAAATGCAGTCATGCGCAGTAGAGACTGCCCGAGCACCCGAACGCAGTCATGCGCAGTAGAGACTGCCCGAAATCAGACTTTGTCTGATGCAGTCATAAGCAGTAGACACTACCCGAATGCACAGACTTTGGCCCATGTACACAGGGTTTTACACTAGTATAAAAATAATTAAAATACTTGAGATACACATTAGGAAGAAGATGATATAATATACTATGCTATTGTAAAAACAGCATGTTAATTATTAAGAATTACATTTTTTGATCTTGATTAACAATAGTAAGAAGGTCATCGGTATTAGTTTAAAAAGTCTGGAAATGCTACAGTTAGCCAGTCAGTAATACTTTATTGATTGGTGTTTCTTAATCAATGTTGCTCTGCCTAGATTATTGATGCAAAGGTATTAAGTAAAATTTTATTTCAGCTAACTTGTTGGCTCAGATGTCAAGTGAAAGTCATTTCTTTAGTCAATCAAACATGCAATAAATCTGAATACAGAGTGCTATTTAAGAACTTTTTGTCCACCTTTCTCCTCAATTGTGTAATTAACTTGAAAACCCCTGTAATTAAAGTCATATTTTGACTGGAAAGTCTGAAGGGCTAAGCAATTTAGTTGAAAAAGTAGAGCTGATAACAGAGAGAGAAATACAAAGTCAGATTTTTTTCCTGTCTGTAACATTTGAAGTACTTGGCAATTAAGTATTTTACAACTATTATAAGAGTATTATCATTCATTTTAGATACTTGGTATGAATGCAGGGGGTGCTGTTCTAATGCAAATTTTATGTCAGCACGGAGGCTTCATATTATGCAATACTCTCTCTACTGCCTCCCTCAGCAGCAAAGGGAAAATGTATTTGCACCAGAAATACAAGTAAAAAACTGGATAGTAACAATAACCCCTCCCTCCAACCAATCAACAGTCTCTATTCATTATATCTGGGCTGCAGCAATAGAACATTCCCTCTTTCTTTGCTGCTTGCCCTCAGATGAGTATCCTACATCTGTTCTGCTGTATTAATGTGAATGTGTATTACCTATGTGTCTTTGTATTTTGATTGCAGGTTGTCCTCCATTGCTGATTTTGTTCTGCTGATAGTCTGGTGTTTCCAGGCTTTTATTTTCTGACTTGCTGTCTGTCTGCCTGTTTTGTCTGGGGATCGTTCTCTCCCCTTATCTTACCTTTGGGTCTGTGCAGGGTTTAAAATTTGAAGTCCTTTGCTACTAGCCAGACCTGAAAAGTTACTCACCACTGCAAGCCATAATATACCCACCAGGGCTAAATTTCTACTCGCCAGGGTTAAATTTTCACTTGCCATTTGCTAGTGGTGAGTGGAAATTTTGAGCCCTGGGTCTTTGACCCTCTTACTTTGCTGTGCACATCGTTGGCTGTGCTTGTGGGTCCTTTGGCCCTCCTCTTGTTTCGTCCGCATCATGTCTTGGCTCCCATCCTATCCCTATCTCTTCCCCAACCGGCGCAGAGTTGGATGAGGTGCCTCGCCAATGGTTCCTTTGTTCTTCAGTGCATCGGCTCTCGGCTAGGCCACAGTGTCTGGGTTCTCCTTCTACCTTACTGACGGGATGTAGTGCGCATGCGCAACGTGTCTTTGTTTTTTCTAATCTTTCTCACCCGGAGCCATTTTTCGCGCATTGAGTGACTGGTGTGGTTGTGTCCTGAACAGTACTCTGCTTTTGTTATATTTTTACTATATATAAGGTCTTCTGACCCAAGGGCTATCTCTATGGCATGGTGGTTTAGACACTTTCCTCTGACACTGCATATGTGAGTTCAATTCCCAATGGCAGCACCTAGAGTTACTTACCTGTAATTGTTACTGGTGGCTTTCCATCTGTCATTTTATACTTAATATTTAAAATTCCAGTTGACCTAGTGACATAATGCCCCATCATAATGACCTTAGTGATTGCCCTGATTTATCTGGGGACGATGTCAGTGAACATGATCAGGGATTTTCTGCTCCCACTGGACATCCTACTCCACTGGACCCCATACATACTACTGTTAACCCTTTCTCCACTGCTCAGTTCATGGCTTTGTCCATGCAGTCTGCCATGCAATCCCTATCTCATTCATTTGCCCAGTCTTTTGCCATGGCTATGCAGACTCAGACCCCTCTGGGAAGTGGCCCTGTCATTCCACCTTCTGTACCCAATGTTACTCCTGTGCCTTTTGTTGCACCTAATGTCGCTGTGGACCAGGCCATTGACATTGACCTTAGCCGCAAGGGGGGTAAATGGTCCCGCAAACAGAAGCATGTTACTAATGATACAATTGTACCTTCTACTACGGTAACACTGAAAAGAGATTCATCTCTTTTCACTCTGCCCTCTAATGGCAATAATGATCAGTGTGGCTCTGATCCACACAAGAGATCCTCACCTCATGAGGAAGATTGTATGAGGAAGAAACACTCAAAGCGGCAGAAACCAAATTCTTATCGATCCTCTAGCAGTGGGGACTCTTCAGAAGAAGACTGGGTACAACCCTCTGATGAGGAAGATACTTCTGAAGGGAGTGATTCTAAGAGAAGCCGGTCTAAAACACCTATACCTGCTTCTAGCACTTCTACTGTTAACACTAAAACAGTTTTAGATGCAAAGGGGGATCCACTCTTTAACCCAGATACTATAAAACACCCACGCTTTTCGGAGTGGTCACCGCTATCATACATTGCCCAATACCTTGAGGCCTGGGTTAGACACCCAATGGATAAAACCACTAGAAATAAATTATGGGCTGAATGCCCAAAACCTTTTGTGGCCAATAAGGTCTGCAAAACTCTGGAACTGGACACCAAAATGGTACAGTTTAATGACAAGGCAGGTAAAGACCCAAGAAAGGGGTCTTTACCATTAATTGAAGTCCTGCCAGGACAAATTACTTTACACTCTTGGTCCTATAACTAAGACTTTTGAACTAACAGAGGAGGCTCTGCAATCACGGTCCCCGGTAGATACTCTGGTGCTCTGCGGTTGGGTGCAATGCACCATTTGTATGGTGGGGAACGTCAACACCGCCATTGCTCCAGAGAGGCGCTGTAACGGTTTGTTTTGACACTCAGACCAGTAGGTAAAATAAATCAATCTTTTATTGAAAGAAATAAAATGCAAAGGATCGCCCTCTACAGTTGACTGCAACAATTGCAAGCTATTACACAGTACACATAACTTTAATACAATATTCAAAAGGCACCCAACATAGGTACAGAGAATAGGGAATAGGACCCTAAAGGGTGTATGAAAACAATTAGTCAATCTCAGCTGTGGGGTTTGGCACACCCGTGTGGTGTAGAGATAAACTGAGCAAATGTGCACAGCACAGAGTTCATATGAAGATGAGTAGAAGATGTTCAGTGACCAATATAAGTTATAGCAGCACAGTAACCCACGATAGCCCCCACGGGCGTTCGTGAATAGACCAGAGAGCCTGCAAGTGCGAGAGTATGTAGCCCCCACGGGCGTGATCGAGACTAGCCTGAGATGCGAAGCTGGCGTTTTAGCCCCCACGGGCGTATGACTGGGGACCACTGTAAGCACAACAGGAGCCAAGAGCCCCCGTGGGTGTTTACCTACAGATTGAGCAAGAGCTTGGAGCCTAACCTTGCCACCAATAGCCGCACCGGACACCTCCGTCGTTAACCGTGAGACCAAGAACGCCCAAACGGCCTACCGGGATTTACTACTCTGCAAATATAACCGGGAGTCGCCGTCCAAGTAGCAGCCAACTCAGCAGCAGTAGAATTACAAGGTAACGGTTCTATATTGAGCAAGGAGGTCCGGTCTGTGAGGAGCGGCAGTGCAAGGGTTAATAGGTACGTTTGAATCTCCCAGGCTCGGTATGGTAGCTTAGCTCTGCAACGCGTAAAGGCTCGGTACGAGAGGCACAGCTTCTGCAAGTCGGCAAGGAACTCTGCACAGATGGATGGGTTACCCAGGAGGGTAATGGTCACACTAGCTTGGCACAGCAATGCCGGATTCCGAATGTTGCGATGGCGACAACAAGCCAGGCAGCCGCGAAGAACTTGAAGCAGGAAGTCAGCCAGCCGGGTCGGAGCACGTAGAGGATTCTCAAACAAGCCGGGTCGTAGCACGTAGAAGATTCTCAGACAGGCCGGGTCGTAGCACGTAGAGGATTCTCAGACAAGCCGGGTCATACACGATCAGGAACACAGGAGAGTAGTCAGAACAGGCCAAGGTCGGTACACAGGAATCCGGATACAGGAACACAGCAACAGCAAGTCTGGCTCAGAAACACCACGAAAGGGCATCTGACAGATGTAAGCGTCAGGTATAAAAAGGTCACCAAGGGGCAGGCCAAACCAACCGAGCAAATCACAATCTGCCACAGATGAGAGTGACAGACAGATCCCAGGCACTGTGATAGGCGCAGGGGTATTTTGTTAAAAATTGACCCCAAATTGACAGAAATGGCTAATAACGAGCCAGGGCCCTCAGCTCAGGGGCAACTATTTGGGGACTCTTTCATTAAGGAGATTGGTAAATTTGTAACCTCCTTTACGGTGCTTGATAAAGAGCAATCCTCTCTTAAGCGAGTTTTTCATCCTAAGGTTTTTGAGCGGGCTGGGAGAGGTAAGGGTCTCTCTTCCAGCTGGGCTCGTCCATCTCAACAGAGATACCAAGGCCCTAATTTTACCACGTTCAGGGTACAACTGCCTCCAGACAACAGGAACTGTACGTTTTTTCCCCCAGAGAGGCAGGTCTTGGAGATCCAGACAGAGCAGATGACAATTTAGATCACGATCTTATGCAGGTAAGCATGTTTTAGTCAACCCTTTCTTTCCAGGGAAAAGTGGGGGGCAGACTCTCCCATTTTTTCCAACAGTGGAGCACACTGACATCTGATCCATGGGTATTGCAGATGGTACAGGGCTACCACATAGAGTTTTACGCCCCTCCCATCCAGCGCCAAATGCCTCTCCCGTTCGTGTTCTCAGAAATAGACTCCACACTAGTAAGCGCCAAAATCAGGGATTTGCTCAAAAAAGGGGCCATAACATTGGCTACAGGTTACAAACCGGGATTCGTGAGCAATATCTTTCTGGTCAAAAAGAAAGACTCAGGTCTCAGACCGGTTATCAATCTTTGTGACCGTAATCATTTTGTCTTATACCGGCACTTCAAGATGGAGGGTATCCATCTTTTGAGGGATCTTCTTCTTCCGTCGGATTGGATGGTCAAAATAGTCCTCAAAGATGCCTAACTGATGGTCCCTATGGCTCAGTCATCCCAGGTTTTCCTTCGGTTCTGGTGGCAGGGACAGACTTGGCAGTTCATGTGCCTACCCTTTGGCTTATCCTCGGCTCCTTGGTGCTTCCGCCTGCTGACGGATCTCGGTTTCCTCATCAACTGGAAGAAGTCTCATCTGTCCCCAATATGACAGATGGAATTTCTTGGTTTTGTTGTGGACTCCGTCCATGCATCACTTCGCCTCCCGGGCTCAAAGGTTCAGGCTATCTGAAAGGAGATTCGCTCCATCCTTCGGAAGGAGTGCATTTCACTGCGGATGTTGGCTCGTGTAGTGGGTCTCCTGTCAGCCTCGATACAAGCAATCTTTCCGGGCCCACTACATTATCGGGCACTACAGCGCATGAAAGCCCTTCACTTACACCGAGGCCTCGGCTACACCGATCTTTTTCAGTCTATCACCCGACGTACGAGAAGAGCTCGTTTGGTGGTTAAAACATCTCGACTCCTGAAGTGGCAAAGCCATATTTGGTATGGTCCCAGATCTGGTGATAGAGTCAGACGCAAGTCGGCTAGGTTGGGGCGTGTGTCTCAGCGATGTCTCCACGGGAGGAAAATGGTCAGAACACAAGACGGACCTATACATAAATTGCCTGGAACTCCTGGCGGGATCCTTCATTCTGAAGAGCCTGGCGAAGGACAAAGTTCATTGTTGTATCCTGCTGAAGATGGGCAAAGTCTCAGCGGTGCAATATATCAATCGTCTCGGTGGCACAAAGTCCAAAATTTTGGCAGAGATGGCCAAAGATTTTTGGCATTTTTGTCTGGATCACAATGTTACGGTCCTGGCAGAGTACTTACCTGGCCTTTCCAAAGCGGTGGCAGATTGGAATTCCAGGTACCTCTCCGATATCAGCGACTGGATGCTGCACAGGGACTTGTTTTTTCAACTAGCTTTGGGGTCCCTTTTGGATTGACCTATTCGCTTCTCGCCTGAATCCCTAGCTTCCCGTTTTCTTCAGCTGGTGGCCAGATCCGGAGGCGGCAGCCACGGATGCTTTCCTACAGGATTGGGTTCCAGGGACGAATTATGAGTTCCCTCCTTTCACCATGATTACCCACACGATCTTGGCGATCAGGCGGCAGGAGGCGACCGTGGTACTGGTGATGCCTTTTTGGCCGACTCAGCCTTGGTTTCCTCCACTTGTGGAGTTGTCGGCAGACATTCCTCAAGGAACTTCCATCTTTCCCTTATTTGTTGACGGATCTGTTGGGTTCTCCGGAGAACTTCACCTTCTGGCCTGGTTAATTTCAGTGGTTCCTCAGGCTCCGGCGCGTTTTTGAGCTCAGCTTAGTTCTTCTTATTGGAGTCATGGGCCCCATGCACCAGTGCTATGTATAACTCGCAATGGTCATTCTGGAGTAGTTGGTGCTTGGAACGGGGTTTGGATCCCATTTCAGCCCCTGCAGTAGAGGTGGTCAATTTTCTCTTCCATCTGTTAGATCTGGGGAAAGCCTATAGGACGATTAACACGTATCGTTCTGCTATTTCAGCGGATCATACCGTCATTGACGGATCTCCCGTGGGTCAACATGTCCTTGTATGTCGTGTTTTACGGGATATTTGTCTTTCCAGATCACCTCAATCACATTACCTATCTCCTGGAATGTGAATTATGTTCTGCATTTTTTGGACACTTGGCCCTCGAATGTGTTTCTCTCCTTGAAACAATTGTCTGCAAAGTTGTCTATGCTCCTTTGCATTGTTTCATTCAAATGAGTCTCTGAAGTGAGAGCGTTGGATCTTAATTCCACATCCTTTACACCTTTGGGTTTTCAATTTTATGTATTCAGACATACGAAGACTCTTGTACAAACATTTTTTTACCCTGCTTTTGCTTCACAGCCACAGCTGTGTGTTGTGAAGTGCTTACAAGAGTATGAGGAACAGACGGCTCCCTTGCAGAGTTTAGCTTTTCCCCAACTTTTGATTTTGTTCCGCAAACCGTATTTACTGGTATCGGCGGCTACCTTGGCCAGGTGGATGCCTTGGCTTATGCAACTAACTGGGATTGACATTGCCTTGTTTGGAGCGCATTTCTCTAGGGGTTTCATGGCATCCATGGCTTTGAATCTGGGTGGTAGATTGGAGGATATCATGCGGGCCACAGATTGGTCCCAGGAATCTACCTTTAGGGATTTCTATTGCAAACTCATTGATCATATGTCTTCTCAGGTAGTGAACCAACTTTAAATGTTCTGATGTGTCTCCTGTTTATTGTATTTAATTGAACTGTTAGCTTTAAACTTGCTTAATATGAAGCCTCCATGCAGACATAAAATTTGTGGATTTTCCTAACATCTGTGATGGAAAGTCAGAATTTTATTAAAGACACAGAGGTGAATATTATCCCTCCCTGTATTCCCTCCCCTATTATTTGTTTTTTTTTCTGTATTCTTCAGGTTGAACTGGTGTGGTGGATTTCGGAAGTTACTGAGATGTTATTCAGTTGTTGAGCAGCTCTGATTCATTGCAGAATTTATTCTTCAAGGCGGTGATGCAGAAGATGTTTTTCGGTCCCAGTTCTCTTCGGTTGCAGAAAGAAAGAGGAAATGTTCTATTGCAGCAGCCCAGTTATAATGAATAGAGACTGTTGATTGGTTGGATGGAGGGGTTATTGTTACTATCCAGTTTTTTACTTGTATTTCTGGTGCAAATACATTTTCCCTTTGCTTCTGAGGGTGGCAGTAGAGAGAATATTGCATAATATTCGCCTTTAATAAAATTCTGACTTTCCATCACAGATGTTAGGAAAATCCTCGAATTATATGGACAATCAATAAACAAATGGTATGAGGTGAAAAAGTGAGAGTTTCTAGTTTCCATACTGTATTATCTAGCTACAGACTGTGTTACAGGCTAATGCCCAAATCAGTATAATGTTTAACTGGCTATCAAAGATACCTGCATACATTTTGCTTGTAATGGGAAAAGTTTTACTTAATGATGTACTTCTCTTGGATATTTTGATGCTCACCATGAGCAAACCAATATGTTTTTTAAAAGGCACATTTGGCCTGAGTCAATAGAAATGTAGTGTATTTTGCAAATTCTCAAACTCTAATAAAAAATGGGTGTCATGCTTGATTCATAGATACATTTTCATGGCTGAAAGAAGATTATTTGGGAAATTCATTCAGATCTGTATTTTTGTGGTAAGTAAAAGCTAATGGGGAATGTGTTACATAGTTGAAAATGTTCAGTTATAACCAATGAACAGGGTTTAAATGTTTTTATAGTATAAAACAGTTTTGTGTTTTTTTATGTATCTTGCAACAGGTCAGGTTCAATTGACTTATATTCAATTACTATTAGATTTTATCTTTAACAATGTAAACTCACTTAACTGCTTACTCATTCATACAAGTTACTCTGTGGCTGTTGAAAATTATGTGAATAAATACAAAAGGAAATTAGCATATTCACTGCCTTTAAAAAATTATTTTTGCAATTAAAATTGTATTATACACATAATTAATATAGTAAAACATATTATACACTTAATTAGAGATTAGCAAATATTTATTGGCTTGGTTTGGAAATTAATTATTGAAACTGACAGAGAGGTTTAGGGCTCAATTTAAAAAGGTCTGACTGGCAAAAAAACATCCATTGGCAGTTTTTCAAGCACAGTAAGCAATTTAAAGAACTGTGCTATGAAGAACTGCCGGCAGAAAATGAAGTATTTCGGCTGCTAAACTTAGTGACATTTTCCCCTCATTAAACATAGTAAAAACTCTCTACACTCAAATTCAAAAGCTTGAGTTAGGTGCTAATATGCGCTAAGGTAACCACTTTACCTTGGGAAATTGTAGACCCAGTTTTTTGTGGCATAGACTCCCTTAGTGCATCTTTTAACACTTGATACAGAAATTGCATGTGAAAACAAAATGTAACCCCTTAACGACCACTGCCGTGCCAGGACTGTCACGGTTGGGCGGCACTTAAGGGCCAGTGACGGATTCTGTTCTGTAACTTACTGATGATGAAAAGGTTAACTCTAAAATTATTTTGCTTATACTTTCGTACTCTGGTGCCTGCTCATATTTAGTGAAAACTGGGGAGGAATACATTCCTGAGGTTCACTTTGAAAATGTTGCACATAAAAGAGCTGTACCTAAACTGCGCATTAACCATGTTGCTGTGATGAAAAGGGCGACATGAGAATCTTGCCCTGCATCAAAAGCACGAGATTCTTATGTTGTGGCATTAAACATTGCTTCAACCCTTCAACTCAGAGGGATGTCTGGTTTATTGCATTGCTCTGGTTAAACGGTTGAAATCACAGGGGTGCAGAGATGGACGTCATCCCCAGGCACTAAACCTTATGACAAAACTACCCCAGCAGCGATTAATTAAAAATGTACCTCAATCTGATTGACAGAATGACAGGGCAGAGTGAGTCTGGCCCTATTTCCCCTTCTCCTTGTGTTCCTCTCCGCTCTGTCATTCTGCACGCAGAGAAGGGGAGAGAGAGCCGGCACAGTGCTCAGAAACATTTAAAAATCAGATCGAAGTACATTTTTACTTTTTCTCTGATGGGTTAGTTTTGGTGTAACGTTTAGAGCATTTAGTGCCTGGGATTATGTTGGCCACAGCACCCCCTGTGATTTCAGACTTTTAACCAGTTTAAAATGATGCAAGTAAGATTCTTATGTTGCCCTTTTCATCACGGCAAAATGGTTAATGTGCAGTGTATTTGCACGCTCTTTTGTGGCTACATTTTCAAAGGATACCTATTCCTGATATACATTAACCTTATTTCCTTCTTCTTTGACAGAGAAGGGGTCACATGGCACAGACTAGCCCCCTTGTAGGAGGTAATGTAATATAAGAGCAGAAAAAGAGTCTTTGTTACACATTTTGATGACAAAACTGGATTGCATGCGTGGTCATCTTTTCCAAACTGGCCCCTAAGACGGCAGATTGACTTATGGTACAGTATGTGTATAGATCTTTCTGTTGATTTAATCCATTTTGATTTTTTAGCACATTTTTTACAAAATGTGGTAATTGTTTTGTATTTTTACATACTGCACTGCAATTATTTTTAACATATTAAAGTTTAATAAAATTGAAAAGTTCTGTCTTCTGTCTTGAAACATTCTGTGCTCTAACTAACTCAGCTGCTGGAGAATGTTTTTATTAAAATGAAAGTAACACTTAACATTTAAAAGTATATATATTGCAGGGTTTATCCTCCTGAGTAAAACAAGGGTACTTCCACTGCTGAGAGTTGTTCAGTTCAAAAGTTATTGCAGCTCAAACTAAAATTTTTTAGGTGCAAAATCTCAATTGCTTGAAATTTTACAGCAACAGTGTTGCTACACCATCCTAAGGAAAACCTTAGCATGATGATCAAAACCTCCATAGAGAAGAAGAAAAAAGGGGAGCTCCTAGTGCAATAAAGTTTTTTCAAATGGAACACCACCAATACACCACCTTACTCACAATGTGGATTTCCAATAAAAGTGGTCCGATGAATGGTTAGGGAGTCAAGACAGCCCCCACTCTGTCACTCTTTCAGTGGAAGATGGATGCTGCTCCACTTCAAACCATCAGGGGCCAAGCCAGAACCCTTAACATAGAGCAAATAAAACACCAGAAGGGGCACAGGCCATCATAATATTCAGTAGATAAATATCTCAATTTCAATAGATATACTCACACTCCAAAATTCAGAACCAGTTGTGGCAAGCATGGTATTAAAATCAGCCCTGCTACAGTAAACAATTCCTCATAAATATGTATATGTTTTTTATATATTGTGAGGCCCTGTCTGCTTGGTTTGGTTTTTTTTTCCCTTTTTGTTCATGTGTTTCGTCCAGCTAACACAGGTCTAAATTACATTTCATGTGATGTTATCACTGGTTTTCTCTTATGGAATCCCATTGAAGTCTATGGAGAAGTTTGTCGATTTTATTATTTATTTATTTATTTAGAAAGTGTTTTACCAGGAAGGAAGAAAATATTGATAAACAAGACAATAGAAATTATGTTAGCATTTTTATAAAATTACATGTTGTTTTTTAAATTTTAGAGATTTTAAACTAACAGAGGATTTTATTTTTTTAGAAGGTTATTCCAGTCTTGTGATGCTCTGCCGGAGAAGGCAGATTGACCCACTTTATTCTTGTAGTTTGGAATAGTTAGTGAGTTGCTGAGAGTGAAATGGAGGTTATAGGAATTGGAGGGCTGGAGTAAGGATACTGTTTGGTAAAGTGGTAACTTTTCAGAAAATGTTTATAAACCAGGCAATAAAGGTGAAGGGTACATCTGGATTTGAGTGTCAGATAATTTAGTTTTTTAACATAACATGATGAATAGTGTAATTACGTTTGAGAACTGTTACAGCTTACCTTGACTTCAGCATCAAATGCAGGCGCGAGGCTTCAAGTATGCTGCAGGCCTCTGTTTTATCTGTTTGCTTACTGTAGTCTCCTCCTACCAACTTCCTACTTCCTCCCTCTGAGCTGCTCCTCCTACTTCCTATTATTTCTGATAGCAGGCTTGCTGACTATTACCCTGTGCTTATTCTGATTATATATATTGTATATATCCGCTGTATGTCAATTGTTAATAAACTGCATTAACTAAACCGTACTGACTCCTGAACTTCTCTGGGTAACCGTGACAAGAACAAAGAGGTAGAATTAATTATATATAGTGTTATCTATACAAATATGTAGAGCAGAATCATATACTACATACAAAGGAGGAGAATAATGAAGGCTTTGCCTCAACAAAATGTATGTCCACTATATCTGAATTAGCTATTGGCAGACATTCTTTATAAGGATGGGCAATAATGACATTCTAACATTCCTCAATTCTCTCTCTCTCTGTCCCAACTGCCACTCCCTCATGCCATCCTCACTTTTTCTTTAATAAATTGAGAAAGGGGGTTCATAAGTCACCACTTTACAGTCAAAAACAACACACCTGTTTATTTTAAGTGTTTGAGTGACAGTGAGATGTCCAGAGATGCCAGAGCAGTGCTAAATGTTAGTATCTGGCACACAGCTGTGCCAGCTATTATGGCATTTTGTATAAACTGACACAAATAAATCTAAATATCTCATAAACATTTATTTTAGTGGCTAACATAACAAATATGAGGTTTTGAAAGTAGTTTCAAACTATACTAAGTTGTCATAAGGAGGTTCTTTAACTTAAATATTGTTATTGACGTACAGTGCAGTACTTTTAGCTATCCACAATGCAGTTCATACATTTCATCACTAGCACTGGGCATGTGCAATGAAAATGATTGTGAGTAACAATATTTATCTTCCTCCAATAGTACCACTCACTTAACAGAATGCTAAATGTAAGAGCTGTATCCTTTTAAACTGATAATAAAAACCACATATATCAATATATTTTCCAATTCCTATGTTATTCTACAGAGCCTATGCAATAAGATCTCCAAAGCTGAAGAGATCTTAGGCCTGAATTCATCAAGGTGCAAATGGATTAATGTGCAGGAAAATCAGAGGATTTCTCTACGTACTAACCATTCAGCCATTCAGCAACTTTCGGATTGCACCTGGCCATCTCTTATTCTTCAATAAGCGATGGCCAGTTAGATCCGCAAATGTGATCTGCTAGCTTCAAGCTGGTGTATCCCCGAAGGTATCCATCAATGATCATGGCGAAGAGCAGCGTATTTGATATGCTGCTCTTCCTGCAGTTTGATGAATCCCGGCCTTAGTGAGCAGACTCCATAGAATAACATAGGAAATGGAGAAGTGATAAAGTGAAGGAGTCCACTTTATCACCTCATTATCACCGCTTAGTGAATCTCCCCCCTGGAGTAAATTAACTGCATCATAAAAATATCCAAAATTCATATTGTTTTAAATTGTACTTTTAACCTCTTGCATACTAGACATGTCTCTAATGCACTGGGGACTTCTCTAGCCTTCAAGAAACAGTCCAATATTTGTATGGGGTTATCTTAAGTTTTGCATCTTATTTTTATAGTTTATGGGAGTTTATTGTCATTTTTTTTTTTTCGAATGTCTAAGTTATCTCCTGCTGATTATCAGAGCCTTTAATGAGCCTTGAGAATGGAGGTATAAATTAAGGTATATTCAATATATGAATGTCTTTGAATGATACTAACCTACTGTACATTACACAATAGACTCATATACACTGAATATTTTGTTGACCTTCAGTTTAAGCATTTTAAAATATCATCCTCTGGGTCATGATATAATCTGGTTAGAAGCTTAATTTTTTTTGTTTTTTAGAATTAGTTTTTATTCAGATCACAATAGGACATAGGTATATCAAATACTAAGTCACATTATATGATACAGAATTATAAAAGCACAGATCCAATATAAAACATATTAAGTACAAGAAGCAAAGCTGCTCTGTTTTTTACTTTTATTAAACTCAAAAAACAATCCTCCAACCAGTAGATGAGAGAATAAAAAAACCCCCAAAACTAACAAATCCCAACACCCAAACCCCACCTCCTGCAGGCAGGACGGACACTCCCCGAACTCTCCTGCGGACAGCAGCAACGGATATCAATGGCCATATCAGGCCTAGGTTGCAAAGGCAGCAAAGTCAGGATTTAAGGGTGTAATATTACGAGAGGATAAGATCTTCACATATACCCTTGTATAACACGAGTCTATGCATGCAATCTTGTGGGAGAGGGGTGAACCAACATCTCTAACATCCACTCATATGGACCCCCCATAAGATTTATCACTAAACAGAAGGACTCAACACCTACCAGGAGGACTATATCAGCAATTTATCCCAGATATCCTTGAATTTCTGAGGTGCCCTCCTCTGTATATACACTCTCCTGTAGTGAGGAAGAGTACTGTTAACCAATCTAAGCCAGTGTATCTGAGTAGGGGAGTCAGTCACCATCAACAGTCTCGCCACCACCCTGCGTGCCAGTACCAGAAATTCTTTTATCAGTATATAGTCTGTTGTTCTGTGAAGCTGGTCATATAAGACAGAAAGCAAGCATGTTTGGGATCTAAAGGAAGCGTCCAGTGCACCACCCAAGATATCTCTTCAGTCACTTCTGTCCAAAAACGTCTGACGTTTGGGCATGTCCATAGCAGATGAAGAAAGGAGGCCCCAGCATCCCCACACCTCACACAAATGTCATTTGACCTCCTCTCCATTCAATAGAGTCTGCTTGGTGTATAATATACTCGATGTAGGATTTTCAGTTGTAGAAGCTGATGGAGAACTGTAGTCATAGCTTTTGGGCTTTGTTTAGCAGCGCTCCACTCCCAGTCCTCCAGGATCCCTACATCTGTCTCCCAGTGCATTCTCAATGGACCAAAGTCACACACAGTAGATTTAAGCAGCCAATTATAAAGACAGGATAAAGGTTTGAATGTTGGGCAACTTCTCAAGCAATGTTAGCAGGGGGAACACAGAAATATCCAGAGGCTGGCCAGACCACAGAACTGAAAGGGCATGTCTTAACCTTAAATAAAAGAAAAAATATTTGTTTGGAATACCAAATTCAAGGTGCAGCTGTTCAAATGTTTTAAGTGAATTGTTTGCATATAATTGTCCCAAAAGAGTGATTCCTTGAGAGGTCCAAAGCTTGGCTAAACTCAAGCAAGCGAAGGTGTGGCAAGCCAGCCTTCCCCCACAATGGAATTAAAAGATCCTTCGTGACATAGCCAGAAGTATGTTGGATATTAGATCAGGAGGCGTAAATTGAACAGGTGGCTGATGACGGACAAGTATGAATATCAGGACCCAGTAGGGAGACATGAAGTAGAGAGTAGCCCGGTCTAAGAAACGGTTCATCAAGCCAGGGAAATATGCTTTGTAGATGACATTGCATAGGCCAAGGCAAATTGACCCTGCACTGCCATGTCATATTTATAGAAGACAGGAAGAGAAATCCCTCCCTCTTCAACCGGACGCTCAAGAGTTGACAATCTGATACAAAAGGGGCCACCCGCCCATAGAAAATAAGTTAAGAATGCGATTGATCTGCTGAAAATAATACTTGGGAACAGACATGGGAGTGCCCTGGACCGCATACAGAAATTTTGACAGAAATACCATCATAATCAGTTCCTCATGGACAGTCTTAAGCGTCTTATAACAAATCAAGTACCAGGGACCAATTGTGGGGTCCATAAAGAGAGAGTTGCAGATGCCTCAAAGTGGGCTACAAAAGTATAACGCCTCTCCAAGTGAGAGTTCACACAGCATCAGTGGTCTCGTCACCTGAATCGGGCTGTCATGCATCCCTGTTTCAAAAAATGACGGGCCTCTCGTTGCTCCATAGCATGTAGTAGTTGAACTCCAGCTTACTGAGTGTCTAATCAAGTGTGAGCCTCTTCTTCAGACACAAAAAAGTGGGAATTACCTCCACGTTCCACTCGTAGCTTTGCCAGAAATAGCATGGCATATGGGATATTCCATTCTCGATGTCGATGTTTGACTTCCAAGATCTTGATCTTCGGATCAAGATCCTGGGTTCCTTTTCCGGTTCCTGTTCCTGGTTCCAGCCGAGACTTCCAGTGGCTAAGGCCTAGTCTCCAGCACAGTGGTTTAGCCTTGCAACCTATTATTTCTGATAGCAGGCTTGCTGGCTATTACCCTGTGCTTATTCTGATTGTATATATTGTATATATCTGCTGTATGTCAATTGTTAATAAACTGCATTAACTAAACCGTACTGACTCCTGAACTTCTCTGGGTAACCGTGACAAGATCAAAGAGGTAGAATTAATTATATATAGTGTTATCTATACAAATATGTAGAGCAGAATCATATACTACATACAAAGGAGGAGAATAATGAAGGCTTTGCCTCAACAAAATGTATGTCCACTATATCTGAATTAGCTATTGGCAGACATTCTTTATAGGGATGGGCGATAATGACATTCTAACATTCCTCAATTCTTTCTCTCTCTGTCCCAACTGCCACTCCCTCATGCCATCCTCACTTTTTCTTTAATAAATTGAGAAAGGGGGTTCATAAGTCACCACTTTACAGTCAAAAACAACACACCTGTTTATTTTAAGTGTTTGAGTGGCAGTGGAATGTCCAGAGATGCCAGAGCAGTGCTAAATGTTAGTATCTGGCACACAGCTGTGCCAGCTATTATGGCATTTTGTATAAACTGACACAAATAAATCTAAATATCTCATAAACATTTATTTTAATGGCTAACATAACATATATGAGGTTTTGAAGGCAGTTTCAAACTATACTAAGTTGTCATACGGAGGTTCTTTATCTTAAATATTGTTATTGACGTACAGTGCAGTACTTTTAGCTATCCACAATGCAGTTCATACATTTCATCACTAGCACTGGGCATGTGCAATGAAAATGATTGTGAGTAACAATATTTATCTTCCTCCAATAATACCACTCACTTAACAGAATGCTAAATGTAAGAGCTGTAGCCTTTTAAACTGATAATAAAAATAATACTTGGGAACAGACATGGGAGTGCCCTGGACCGCATACAGAAATTTTGACAGGCATACCATCATAATCAGTTCCTCATGGACAGTCTTAAGCGTCTTATAACAAATCAAGTACAAGGGACCAATTGTGGGGTCCATAAAGAGAGAGTTGCAGATGCCTCAAAGTGGGCTACAAAAGTATAACGCCTCTCAAGTGAGAGTCCACACAGCATCAGTGGTCTCGTCACCTGAATCGGGCTGTCATGCGTCCCTGTTTCAAAAAATGACGGGCCTCTCGTTGCTCCATAGCATGTAGTAGTTGAACTCCAGCTCACTGAGTGTCTAATCAAGTGTGAGCCTCTTCTTCAGACACAAAAAAGTGGGAATTACCTCCAAGTACCACTCGTAGCTTTACCAGAAATAGCATGGCATATGGGATATTCCATTCTCGAAGTCGATGTTTGACTTCCAAGAACTGACTCTGCTGACGATGTATATCTGGGGAGAAATCCAGATAAATGCTGATCTTATGGTTATCATAGGTAATTTCACCCTTTAGCCAGGCCATCCATAGTGTAGCATCCCTGTCTGTAGTTCAGAACCTTTGCAATGAGGGGTCTGGACACAGCTCCAGGCAGTGTCTGAGCCGGAGACACCCTGTGAGCTCTCTCAATCATGAAAGTTGCGACAGACCATCACTACCCAGCGACTCCCTAATCCAAGACTCAAGGAACTCTTCAGGTTACGGTTTTCTGCCCTCTCTGGAAACTCCAGCAGTCTTATGTTACAACGTCTGGATCTGTTTTCCAGGTCGTCGGTTTTACATTGTAAAGTTTTCAGTTGCTGCCAGAGAGATTCAACATTCTCAGTGATGTTTGGCATGCAGTCCTCGACTGCAGACTCTCTACAATGAGTATCAAGTACATTCCCATGAATCACTTGTTGGTCCGCCCTGAGAAGATTAAGTTCTGTTTAAATGGAATCAATTTTAACGGTCAAGATTTTCTGGCAGTTACTTATAGCAGAAATTAGTTCAGTGAAGTGTGAGTTTACCAAATCATCTACCTCAGAAGAGTGAGCTGATCGCGCTGATGTTGAGGCGGTAGGTGAGTACATTATAGCCTCCATCTCATCCTCTGCTATCTGCCGGCAAGCATACATGCTCAGTTTAAATTTGTACTCTCCAGATTTATTCCCCATGTGGACAGGTAGATAAAGGCACTGAACAGCACAAGAGCTGGAGGAGTACGTTGGTTATAGCAATGCTGAGTAGGATAAGCACGGGACAAAGCTGCAGATCTCACTGCATCAAAAGTATTCATCACAGTCCAGTTTGAGGTAGCATGTCGCAAATGTATGCTATAATAAGAGGAGCAAGTATGCGGTGTATGTCACATCTGTAAGTACCGGCCTATTGGTGGGGAAGGGGACTGGGAGCAAAAATAACAAAACTGACTGTGCACTAAACAGGGATATAGAAAGACAGGACCTGCACGCTATACAGCAAGGAGTTTAGCACTGCTGGCACTGCAGAAAGTCCAGGCACAGCACCTAAAATATGCCTCCAAGTGAAGGATATAGAAAATATATTTGGTAGCCCCTACTGCAGTAGGAATCAGCCAGAAGGAGATGCTTCCTGTTCATATAGTGTTTTTTTGTTTGTTTTAGTATTAAATTTGTCTTAACTGCGTTTTCTTCCTTTATGGCATTCCTCTTTTGACCCCCTCCTAAGCTCTGCGGTCAGTATAAGTTTGGCAGTATCTCCTCCCTACACTTCCACTCCCAGCCGAGAGGATATGCCCGGGTGTCAGGTAGTGTTATTGAGGTTGTGAGGTGCACGGATGGACCAAACATAGCCGAGGTATAGTGCACAGGCAGCGGGTCTCACTTTGCCTGAAGCCGCCCTTACGAGTATCCACTTTGGAGTTCTGCTGCTGGGTGGTAACAGCTGCTACTCGGGTGCAAGCGCAAGCCTCGTGGTCAGGTAGCTCCGCTCCAAATCCTCTGATCGCTTCTCACAGGGTCTCAAAAAGAATCTTTCGTCCTCTTGAAAGCAGTAGTAGCAGGCAGGGAAGGATCAAATCTAGTCATTGGAGACCTATTTAGTGTGCATTAGTATCCAACTGAGGAAACATGGTTTCCTCAGTTGTCCTAGAATGCTATTTTTACTAAGATTAGCAGGAAACCTAAACTGTTTGTGTAATGTTTGAGATAACTATTACTATAATTTTCCACATAAGTGAAAATAAATACAACAGTACTGGGGGAAGCATGGAGGAATGATGCAGGGAGGAGAAAAAGAGAGGAGAACAAAGCACTGCCCTGCTTAACCCTGTGAGTGCCAGAGGGGTATGCAACACAATGCGTCTCATACTCTTATGGCATTCAAAGGGCCAACAACTGTGGGACATTATATTTTGAAACAGGTGTCATCATACTACATGCAATTATGCAGTGTATTCTGTATGTCCATAGGAGTGTGGCGTTGTCTGTTTGCCTCCTCCCCAGTAGATCCATGTCCATGTGACTGCAGGTGTCCCGGTGGTGCAGAAGATTAATTTTTAGCCTATAATAAACCATTAAATATCTTATTTTGTTAATTAGATATCAAAAATGTAGAATCAAAGGAGGTGTACACATTTGCAAAAATGCTATAGAAATATACTATGACCAGCAATTGAACCATTGTAAGCATTTTATATTCTACAGATTGAGAATAATAAAACAAATTGAGATAATATTCTCTAGACTGGACACTGGATAGCCCTGCCATAGATAGACATATACACTTTTGAGATTACAGTATATTAATGGAATGTAGTAAGCTTGCACTTCACATATGATTGAATTATCTCTTTCCCTCCAAAACTGGGTATTTACAAGAACCTGAGGCCAATTCTGCCCCAAGAACATAGGCCTTCACTGGATTAGACCCCCAGTCCAGCTTAGGCACCACTGAATATATGGTGGTGCCCGACGCAGACTGGGCGTCTTATCCAGTCATAGCCTCTATTCTTGAGGCAGAATTGACCTCAGATTCTTGTGAGTACCCATTTTTGGAGGGGAAAGGATAATACAACCATGTGTGAAGTACACGCTTACTACACTTAGAAGAGGGAAATTCTGTTTCTTCTTTCTCGTTTGTGTCTGCATTTTATGTTCAGAAAATACCCAACAGTCCATGGACAAGCATCATGTCCCACTAAGAGTGGAATGTGACAAACTCATTGTTATCCTCTGCATTTAAACAGCCTTACAGTGTTTATGGGATTCCTGTTTATTATTTGGTATTCAGCATATCCTTTGATTAATGTGTATTCATGTTTAATTTTTTAAGTAATGCTTTCTATGTGTATCCCTGTAGAAAATGAGTGCTGGGGTTTATGGGATTTATTATTGGAATGTGTTTATGGGGAGGGCACACAGGACCATTATTACTATGGTTACTAGATGGCCGATAATTAAAGGATTATAACATCTGAAATACTTGGCATAATAGCTAATTTAGAACATCTCAGTATCAACTAATTTGTAATTTATTTAAATATAATTATTTACGTCTCTCTCTTCCAGTTCTATTTGTCTACTTAAGAGAAACAATATTTATGAGCGACTCATTGCTTAATAAACAGGCTGCTGAAATGAAAAGCTGTGCATGTGTTTAACCCTTTGTGCGCCAGTAGGAGCAATGCATTGGATACTCATCTGGCACTCAAATGGTTAATGTTAATACAAAGAGTGTTGATTGCAGAGAACCAGATCACTCGGATCCACTTATGTAATAAGAGGATATCATGTAAGAAGCAAAATGTAAATGTGTGTGAAAACTGGAAAAGAAATATACATAATGGATATTAATGAATATATTACTAATGCACAGATTGCTGTGCAGGATATTGCATTCCAATTTAGTAATACCCTCTTTTCAGTGCAGTAGCAACTACCATACCGTTGACATGCATAATTTTAGAAAATTATGAACTGTTAATCAAATATATGAAAATACACAACATGTAAGACAATGTTCTGATAAAAAATCTCAGCTGAGAATTAATGGAGGTTATTCAACAATAAAACCAGTGTTTTGAATTTAACCTCCCTGGGTGCTGGAGATGTCTCTAGTATCAAAAGGGGTTAAATGAACTATCAATAGATTAGCTGATAAAGTCATTACTGGATTAAGAAATGTAGCATTTCAATGTTTTCTTACATCCCCTATAGAATATTAGATGGGAGATTTCCTAATTTACAAGAATATATTTTAAGGGATTTATCTAATAATTGTAGTTAATAACAATCGGATTTTATGTTACATTTCAAAATAGCAGCAATTTGCCCAAGGTTATATCAAACACTGTAGGTTGAATGTATTTTTGCAAAGGTTGATTTTTTTAAGCATGTTGTATCTACTAACTAAACAATTATTTCAATTGCTGAAGTTCAATATATTGTTATATTATTTCCAAAGTAACGAACAACATGTGAACCAAGCTGCATGTATTCCCTCAGTTTATTCCATGTTCTCCCTTAGAGTATATCATAAAACTACTCAGCTATGTCCTGGTGTGAATTTAGGGATATCCTGTCAAGATCTGTTTGCAATTAACCATCCAGTTCCCACACATGCAGGCTTTATGTGGGGGTAAAATACAGCTTAAGGGCTCTAATTACAGGCCACAAGAATCAAGAAAGTCAAATAATGTCAAAAACAATTATTTTCCTTACTAAGTATTCAAAATTCATTGAAGAAAATACAGATGTTAATTTGTCAACATGTCCTATACCAGATGAAAACAATCAGTTGCTGTTGTCTTTTTAAAACACACACACCTACATACACACATCTATATATCTTCTTTACAATGCTGCTTGTGTTATGTTTTATGCTGTAAACTGCTCTGCCTTAATAAAAAAAATCATGTTGCAGACATGTATATACAATTCTCACTCCATTTATTTGGTGGGCAACTATAAAGTGAGCATCCTAGAAATCAAATAAGAAGATTTTATTCACTAGAAAGTAATATAATTTATGTATAGATAACTTTGTATTTATATAATTTTTAATGTATACTAGGGAATGAACAGTTCTGTCTGGTATTTGTACCAGTAATGTATGCGACACAATACACATGTGTCTGCCAAGTATAGCTAGCATTGTTCAAAATGACTAATAGCATTTTCCTATTCATTGCAAGCTATTCTGTTCCTGAAGGTGTTAAGCCAGTGAATGAGTGTGGTGCACATATTTGTATTAAATATAAACCATTCCATACAACTCTAGCCAGAAGCAAAAGAGCCTTTAGTAGAACTTCTCTATAATGGAATCATTTAAAATCATAACCTAGTCCATGGTCTTAGGCAGCCGTGTATTATTTTTAGCACTGTCTGTTACCCTTGACTCTCAAACGTTAATAGTGAATAGGGGTGATACATAGAATTCTAATCTTTATTGTTCTAGGAGATGAGATTAAAACATTACCAAAGAGATATTTTTTTTTTCTTTTTCCTTATTTTTTGTTTATAATGTAAACTGTGAATTATTTCAATAAAATTAATTTTGACAAATAGCAAATGGCAGCGTAATAAATAAGGGAAAATATTGTTTAGAATAAGCATATTATCTGTTTCTTGATAGAGATAATAATGTAATAATTAACAATTAAGAAAAACAAATGAAAAAAAATACTGAAATATGCTCAATATAAACAAGACTCTATCCTCTGCCATTCCATGAAACAGTATTTTTTAATATGCAAACTGTAGAGTTAATGGAATAAGGTTGCCATTAAACATAATTTGGACATGATAACTGTCTGGTGTCTACATAATGCTGCACAGCTATTTGAAAGTTATTTAATCACTTTTGATTTTTCTCAAAGGGACTACGTTTTAGAATTTAAAGAGAAATGCAAAATTATATTTGATGTCTATTTAAAGGGATAGTAATACTTCATTTTAACTTTATTTTATTTTCTAGGCATTAAAAAAACATGAAGAATGATATAAGTCTTATCTCTCAAACCTTTATGGTTTAAGAGATATTCACAAACAAAGTATCCCCCCCGTTCAACCAGATCAGAAGGGAGGTGCCCAGGTAGACAGCAGAGAGGGACAATCTTCAATTAAGATAAGGGAAAAAGCTGAAAAACTAGTCAAGGTGGGAAGGGCTTTCATTGTTTTCATACAAAGAAAATTGTCCCTTTCTGTTATCTGTCTTGTCATACAATCAGATTCACATCTGAGAAGAGATGGCTTACACTAGGTAAAAGGGGTGGGGAGGGGAAACTTTGCTTGTGAGTATCTCATAAACCATAAAGGTTTGAGAGATAAGACTTACATCATTCTTCATGTTTTTTTTAATGTCTACAAAATAAAATAAAGTTAAAACGAAGTGTTACTATCCCTTTAAAGCAGAACTTTAATTAAAATTAAAGTGCCCCCCAAATCAATATTCAAATAGCGATACTCATATTAAAACTTGTATTATCCTGAATAAGTCCAGCATTATTGAGAAATCCAACGTGTTTGGCAGGCATCCCGGTCTCCTCTAGGATTGATGAGGGGGAGTTGCATTGTACCTTAAGGTACAGGAAGGGACTAACATCGCAAGTGCACAGATGCATCTACAGCAAGATGCTTGCCGGTGAGTCTCTGAACAAGATGGATTTCTCAATAATGTCACACTTATTAAGGATAATAAAAGTATTGATATGTGTATCGCTATGTGAATAATGATTTTGGGGGCACTTTAATTTTAATGAAAGTTCCGCTTTAAAGTATTCTTTCATGAACAGAAATTGATAATATAATAGAAAATAAAGATCAAAAAGTTAGTTCTCAATCTCAGCCTATGTTTTTGTATATTTCTTTCTAGTCACATTTTTAAACTTATGTATCTGATTCATCATGAAACATTAAATACAAATAATTTAGATAAATATATCTTATTAAATTTACAGAAAAAAAGCAACTAGCATCGCACATGCTCTATAGCGTCTCTTCAAAGTTCTACCTTGAATGCACAATGATCTTGAGTGATGAATATATAGCTATACACAATATCATTAACATTTTACTAGGTTCATTTCCAGGGGAATGAAACACTGACTACCAGCTTTGATGTTTGATTCTTGGTGTGAATTGTATACAATTCACCAAACAAATTCTTACTTGAGATTCAATACTAGATACTTTTGATGGTGAAAACAATTAATAGAATGCATAAGATAAACCTCTTCCTTGCTCAGTATATCTGCAAGTAGATGTTAATAATTTAGCAAATAACTAACTTAGAGCATGGAGAACATTTTTGATTTTTAAATAATTATAAAAAATACAGGAATACTCATAAGTAAGCATGATAATTCACAGAAAGCAATAGCATGATACATATTAGCCATCGCCAATCTGTAGTTTGTAGACTCAAATAGGCAGAGCTGAAATCAGTACTGGTATTAGTTTGTATCTCGTAGCTATTTGTTTGTGATTATTACTCCTCAGTGGTATATTCCACCTTTACTATCCACATCAGTATCATATGTTTTTCCTTATAATAAACTGCACTATGTTACAGTATGGTATTTAAAATATTTGGATTTCTGTAGCTGCATAATTCTTGAATGAAAAGAAGGTAGGACACAGTGGGACATAGTTTATTTGCCCAGCTATCATTTCAGTAAAGCTATGGTAAAAAAAAAAAAAATAAAAAATGAGCATGCATGTTTAAAACCCCTGAGTAACATAATGGCTTTGTGTGTGTGTGTGTATGTAGGTTCAGACTATTAAAGTGAAACATTGAAAGGTAAAGTGCATGCTAAGTTCTTCTTAAACATAAGTTATGTATTTTATTTTTTATCTTTTCATCTCCTGGAGAAGCCTTTAGATTTATATGGACTACCGTGCACCTCTGTGATTGGTAAATTGCCAGAAAAGCCAAGATCTCTGGCTGTTCCCATTGGTCCAATGTCTCCTTCTGTTTCCTGAATAGTGAACAATTGTTAAGGACTAGTGTTGAGCGAGCACCCCGATGCTCGGGTGCTCGGGTGCTCTGACCGAGCACCGCCGGAGGCTCGAGTGCTCGGCCGAGCACCCGAGCCCCATTGACTTCAATGGGGCGACACGAGCATTACACCAGGCACCCCCTGCTCTGATGAGGGGAGGGTGCCTGGTCAATGCCCCCTTCATCTCCACAATGTCCCCCTTCATCTCCGCAATGTCCCCCTTCATCTCCGCAATGCCCCCTTCATCTCCGCAATGCCCCCTTCATCTCCGCAATGTCCCCCTTCCACAATGTCCCCCTTCATCTCCACACTGTCCCCCTTCATCTCCACTGTCCCCCTTCATCTCCACACTGTCCCCCTTCATCTCCACACTGTCCCCCTTCATCTCCACACTGTCCCCCTTCATCTCCGCAATGCCCCCTTCATCTCCGCAATGTCCCCCTTCCACAATGTCCCCCTTCATCTCCACACTGTCCCCCTTCATCTCCACACTGTCCCCCTTCATCTCCGCAATGCCCCCTTCATCTCCGCAATGCCCCCGTACCTCCAGTCCCTGGTGGTCCAGCGGAGCGTCTTCAGATCTGTGCCTCCTTCGGCACAGATCCCCGCCTCCCGAACATGGCGGGCGAGCACATGGCGGTACTCGACGAGTACCGGCATGTGCCGAGCAGAGCGATGCTCGAGCCGATCCGAGCATCGGCCGAGCATGCTCGCTCAACACTATTAAGGACTAATTTATCCCAAATAAGGTCTAGATTACATTGCAGCTGATGAGTGTTACCACTGATTTTGTTTAACAGATTTATATTGAAGTAAATTGAGAACTTTGTAGATAAATCCTTCAATAAGATTGTCAACTGCAATAGGCCATAAATGTGCACAAAGATAATTCAAATAGTTGACTGGGTTATGTTTTTTTGTTGTTTGGCAATTATGGGGTTGGGCTTGCTAGAAACTTTGGTTGTAAGCGATGGCTGAAGAAACCATTAAAAAGTAGGGCTGATATTTTTTTCATGGATCTGGAGTAATCTTTTAGCATTATTAGGAATCTACTTATGGATATTACACCTTCATCACACCCATGCAGCCCTTCTTTAATCATAGGCCAACACTTAACTGCAGTGAAAGGCAAAGTTGGCTTTCTTTGTTACTTTGGAGAGGGGATCAGACATGATTAGCCATCAAGGCTATTACCACCTTTGTGCATTATATGTTACATTTTATTAAAAAACACACAGAAACAACAATAACAAAAAACTACCTCATTCAATTATATTGCAGTAACCGGGAAGCCCACACAGTCATCAGCCTTGCGGGTACTCTCATACCAACCAGATTTATGAAAAAAATTGATAGGGAGATATAGCCATCTACAAGAGGATCATGTGGAAGCTCCATTCACAGCTAAGACCCTGCCACCCTCCCAGACTTTACTAGTGACATCATGCAGAATATCCCATTCACAAATGAGCCCACTGAGAGCTTTCCAAACCATTCACATATTCTCATGTAACTACCTTTTCCCCTTTTTATTAGGTTATGGTGCCAGAGCAACTCAACTGCACAGGAAGAGGGATGAATATTAAAGAAATTCAATCTGCAGGCAACTTTAAGGTTGTAACTGTCACCTCGTCTCCTCTTCCATGTTGGGAAAAGTGTAAATATTCTTAATCTGCCTCTGGTGATAGTAATGAAGAGTATAGCTAATTAGTGATGGATGGTGTCTTCCAGACCCCTATTTATTCCAAACTTCCTGGAATCTGTGATGGGTGATGATTCCTACTTAAAATCAAGTTTGTATATTTTTTGAAGGGGTTGACAAATATCAAACAAAATATTTATCTAGCACTCTGAGGGCCAACTGGGTGAAAATGCATATTTCTAAATTTTTTCAGTAGTGACTGGGTTCTCCAGAGATGTGTCACTTAAATGATGTACTTATTTTGATCCCACATATGCAGTCATTTATAGAGTTGGTATCATTGTAACATAATTGACAAGGCTGAATACATTCATCCATAAAGATCAACCATTGCCTTGTTGCCTTTTGTTGACCCAGAGAAATACAAAAACTCTACTGAAAGCATTTCCAATTAAACCTCAGGTGGGTAAAAAATCCTTCCTAATCCCTGGTTCAACATCCTATCTACATTGAAACCAACTGTTATATTTCTCTATGGTGATCCAAGCTAGAAAGGTATCCAATATTTTTTAAATGTAGATACACTGCAAATAAAGCTTCCCGACACAAATAATTCCAAAACATTGTTACCCTTACTGTGTATTTATTTATTCAGAAATTGTTTTACCAGAAATAATACATGGATAATTCTCTTGGTTACAATAATAGAAACAAAAACAAATATATACAAACATACATACATTAAAAATAAATAATATTATGATGATATGATTTTTTCAGGTAGTTCATTTAAAGGTTTTTATAACTATGTAGGAGATACATATGCGTCTTTGTTGTAATCTGGAATAGTCAGGCAGTTGCTGGCAGTGGAATGAAGGTTATAAGAAGTATGAGGAACTGAAGTGAGCTTACTGCTTAGCATCACATTGCCTGTAAATGATGACCAAGACTGTAATTAGAACTACCACTGTGCCACAAGATTCAAGGGTATGATTTTAGTGTGCAGTGCCTGACAACATTAACAGACCACTGCACTATCTTGCTGTGGCCTAAGCGGGGTAAAGGTGTGAAGCTGAAAGGATGGATAAGACAGACCAGTTGATCCAGATTATGCTCAAGGTGACTGGGCTGGGACTTTAGAAATAGTCCCAAGTGGAACCTTTTGCCAGCCAGTGACAGACAAAAACAGGCAAAGGCTGCTGGCTAGACTAAACACAAGGAGAATATATTGACAACTGAATGCAGTAACAGGAACTGAACTCTTGTGTGAAGTTTGCTGGAAACAGGCTACAATACAGAGACTGGAAACAAGGTGGAGTCACTTCAGACAGGCTGCAATACAGGCACAGGGCACTTGTGGCAGTACAGAAGAAACCAGCAAAGGCAGCACAGCTGGGGAGTCACCTGAATAGGACTTATCACCAGAAGTGCTAAAATTATAGTGATCCACAATACAGCAAAGGACTTTAACAGATTCAGTTGAGCTGCAACAATGTAACAAACATAACTGTAGATCACAGCAGGAACAGGCATTCAGCAGCAGTGTGGTCAGAAATAGAGATAGTTAAGCAATAGTGGATCACTGCAGGAACAAGCAACAAACAACAGTATAGTTATAGAGTTAAGTGATGTGTGCTTTGTATCAAATACCCTTGTGACTGTTTTGTCAGTGTTTAAAGGGTTAGTAATTAGTGTTGAGCGAGCACCCCGATGCTCGGGTGCTCGGGTGCTCTGACCGAGCACCCCCTGAGGCTCGAGTGCTCGGCCGAGCACCCGAGCCCCATTGAAATGAATGGGGCAACACCAGGCACCCCCTGCTCTGATGAGGGGAGGGTGCCTGGTCAATGCCCCCTTCATCTCCGCTATGCCCCCTTCATCTCCGAATGCCCCCTTCAGCTCCGCAATGTCCCCCTTCAGCTCCGCTATGCCCCTCTTCCACAATGTGCCCCTTCATCTCCGCTATGCCCCTCTTCCACAATGTGCCCCTTCATCTCCGCTATGCCCCTCTTCCACAATGTCCCCCTTCATCTCCTCTATGCCATAGAGGAGATGAAGGGGGACATTGTGGAAGAGGGGCATAGCGGAGATGAAGGGGCACATTGTGGAAGAGGGGCATAGCGGAGATGAAGGGGCACATTGTGGAAGACGGGCATAGCGGAGATGAAGGGGGACATTGTGGAAGAGGGGCATAGAGTCTATGCCCCTCTTCCACAATGTCCCCCTTCATCTCCGCAATGCCCCCTTCATCTCCGCAATGCCCCCGTACCTCCAGTCCCTGGTGGTCCAGCGGAGCTTCTTCGGATCTGTGCCTCTTCCGGCACAGATCCCCGCCACCCGAACATGGCGGGAGAGCACATGGCGGTACTCGACGAGTACCGCCATGTGCCGAGCAGAGCGATGCTCGAGCCGATCCGAGCATCGGCCGAGCACGCTCGCTCATCACTATTAGTAATACTTCGTTTTATGTTTATTTTGTTTTGTAGGCATTAAAAAAACATGAAGAACGATATACATCTTATCTCTCAAACCTTTATGGTGTTAGAGATATTCAAAAGCAACCTAGTGTAAGTCATCTCTTCTCAGATGTGGAATGCAGTCCATAGACCAGACAGATAACAACAAGGGACAATATTCTTCCTATCAGAACAATGAAAACCCTGCCCCCCCTTGACAAGCTTTTCAGCTTTTCCCCTTATCTTAATTGAAGATTGTCCCTCTCTGCAGTCTACCTGGGCACCTCCCTTCTGCTCTGGCTAGCAGTGTTACTTCAGTAAAAGGGGCAGGAGGGGGATACTTTGTCATTGAATTACTCTTGAACTACAACTCTGACAGTATTGAAATAACACTCTCCAAAGTCCAAATACTATGATGATTAATTAGAGCTGCTTTTATTATGAAACATTACTATCCCTTTAAGAACAGTTTGTTTTTAATGATCCATGTTTCATCATCAGAGAAATCAACCTGTAATACTGCCTCAAATTATAATATGTTTGGATATATGCCCTGCTTTGTTTTCTTTGCTAGAGACTTTCCTCTATCTTAAAGAATGCCCCTTTGTTTTTTGCTTAGCTTTTTAAGTAAATACGTCCCCAGGAAGTTCATTATATTGGCCTTGAATATATTTGTAAATAGTAATCATATCTCCCCTTACACATCTCTTCTCTAATGAAAATAAACATAGTTTGGCTAGTCTTTCTTTATAACTAAAATCTTCCAATCCTGTTATCATTTTGGTTACACTTCTCTGTACTTTTCCCAGTTTAAATATATTTTTAAGGGCAAATCACCAAAACCAATACATGACTTGTGTGTATTTCCTTACATATTTTAGTATGATTAGGAAAGATTGCAAAGCTATTTTCAATACCCATATTAAGATCTTTAATATTCAGATTAACTGACTGAATCCTGAAACACTCCATTTACAACTTTAGACCAAGTTTAAAAGGTTCCACTTACAAATCTGTCTGCATTCCATCACTTAACCAGTTTTCTATCAATGCACAGATATTGCCTCCCAAGCCGAACCATTTTAATTTATGCAATTATGCAGTAATTTGTTGTGTGGCACAGTTTCAACTAATCAAATTTATAAACGTGGAGCCAAATGATGCAAGATATGTATTTTCTCAAAGCTTCTTTAGAATCCTGTAGCTCAGATAGCAATAGGATACATTACAATAAACAGTATACCAACTGCACAACCAAAAATAAAGTCTATTTAGCCATACTGGTTAAGTGAACATATGAAAAGACACCAGCCAGCACTAAAATAAATGCACAAGACTGATTTTGAGTGCTTTGTCTGCCTGGCAGCTGTATACAATGAGGAATGCATGAAAAATATCCTGTTTGTGCGGCTTGTGCCAAAAGATGGGCAGCATGAGATTATATATTTTTTGGGGAGAATGCAATTTGTTTTCACCCTGTTCCGTACCATATACTAAAAGAGCACAAGAAAATGAGCACAGCATTCTTACTTTTCCTGCTGACTTTAAAGACATGTTCATACTGCAGTGGCTGCGTTGTGCATGAATATGATGTGTCTACAAAAACAAATGAGTAGACACTTCATTTGCGAACCTACATATATAAGCACACCTTATGCACAGCACTGGTGGGTCTGTACATTTCTCTTGGTGTGTTTCAAATATTAAGTAGAGAGAACTATGCATACATTTAAAAACAGGCCTTTATAACATAAAGGTGCTTCATGGGGATACCTCTTCGGCTGCAGAGTTATTTTAATGAGAGTGGTATCTCCTTTCAAGACCCTGAACATGTTACATTAGTTGTGGGGAACAAAAATACTTCAAGAACAAGAATGGGTGAAATTTTTCACCTGAAAGAGAAATATACAAAAAAATGCCACTTCTCCCATTCTGTGGGGAAGTTTTTCTACTTTTTCGCTGCATTCAAATCAGTGATAATAATGTGCGCTCCCCATGCTAAAATATAAAAGGAAGTGTCAGTTTATTGCATGTTGTCAAGTGGGATGGGCAAAACTTCCTGCCTCAAAAGCAAAACAAGAGGACATTTCTAGTGCATGTGTTGTGTATTCTCCTGGTGCTTGTATTAAAGTGTGTCAGTGTCCTGCAGGTTGCCAATCTGTGCTTGGGAGTTAGAGAGAAAGGAGAATACTGAGATTTACTGCAGCTTTATAAAAAAAACAAAAACAAAAACAAAAAACAATAAAGTGAACTGTTTGTAGAGATGTTAACCCCTTAGCGTCTGGTGATGTACCCAGACCGTCACGCTGGTCCGGCACTTTAGGACCAGTGACGGTCCTGGTACGTCACGTATTATTACTCACTGCAGGAGCGCGGTGAGTAATACCGGGGACTGAATTTGAACTCTCCGAGACCGGAGCGATCTCTTTCAGTCTCTCAGTTCGGCGTGCCGCCCCAAGTGATCAGTCACGTGGGGCGGCACGCCAAAATTCTCTATCGGGTCCTTAAAGGACCACACCCCACGACCGCTGGTCGTTAAGGGGTTAAAGGAGTGTTGGGGACTAGGAGTAGCTTTTGGTGATATTTTTTGACTCAGACTGAAAAAGGAAAAAAAAAATAGCGCTCGCACGGAGCAGGAAATTTTACTCTAAAATTGCAGATTTTCCATTTCTCCTACCTATCTTATTTCTTTGAAGTCATTTGTAAGAATGAAGTTCCCCCTCATGGAAAGTTCCCCTTCTTTTCCAGCCAGGATAGTATAAAAGGGGGTGTCAGGTTCCCACAGCATGTCATTCTGTGTTTGTTAGAGAGACAGAGAGGGGGAGAGAGAGAGTGAGAGAGAGGAAGATAGAGAGAAAGAGAGAGGGGGGGAGAGAGAGAGAAAGCAGCACTATTTGGGGAGACGATAGATAAAATAACTTGGAGCTGGTGTTTAATTTAAGGAGTCTGTTGGATAGACAATTCTGTGTTAAGGGAGTCTGGGTGAGTGTGAAGGGGAAAATATAGATTTGCAGAAAAATACCCCAAAACCTAATTTGACTGAGAAAGGACAGTGAGGTGCTCCAAGTTCCTTCCTGAGCTGGCTGAGCCTCTGTGCGTGACCAATATACTTTATAGACTGACAACCACTTAAGAAACAGACTGACACTGACTCCTACAACAGCCAGAATAAGAAGAATGGATTAAGTTCTATTCTCATCCTGTACTGTAACAAATTAAGACTGCAGTGACACTGGGAGAGAGAGAGAAAAAACAGCTAGGTGTGTGTTATTTTTTGTAGACAGTGACAGATAGAGACAGTTAATTAAAAAATATATATAAAAATCAAATATATTTAGACTGGCAAAGGCTAACCATGATAGATACAAGAGAAATACTTATATGGCATTTTGCATTTTGCAAAGAGCAGTGTATCATCACACAGAAATAGTTATGTTGTGTACTTTACTGTTAACATCCTCATTAGGAGGTAGTCCAAAAACTAACTGCAGCTATTGTTGCTGCAGTGTGTGCAGTAAATGATGATGATCCTTCTCCTCATGAGGAGCCTGTTTGTGAAAGTGAAATAACAATTTCCTCCACCTCTAGTCGTATTAATAAACCATGTAAATACACTGATATTAACAAGTCGCATCCCAGTGTTGATGGCAGAGCTGAGGAAGGTGTAGCAGTTCAACCAACTGCTGTGTCTGATAGAAAGAGTAACAAGTATAACACCTATCCCAAAAGTAATAGTGAATGTTCTGAAAATCCCTCTATGGGGAAGTAAAGGGAAATAATTTGAGACTTCAAAGAGTTCAAATGAATATAAAAGTAGTGGGGAAGAAGTAGTGGTCATTGCTGATGGTGATCTAGTTATGTTAATGACGTTGAGATAGAATATATCCCTCCAGCATTCTCCTCTTCTTCCAATACAGATGACGTTGAGTGTGAGAGAGAGCATGACATGTCCAGAAAATTAACTGAAAGAAAAATGCTAATTTTTCCACCATTGAAAAGGAAATTAATTTGAAGGTTTGACTATGGACAAGTAAAGATGTCTAAGAATACACAAACATGCTGTCAGTCATCATCAGTATCACTGCTTCCAAGTCCAACCCCCACCCAGTCACACACACACTACTGTTGAGCAATAAGCAACACAAGTCATCAATATCCACAACCCTATCTATGATGAGTGCTTCCACTTCTGTACTACTACTGGGGATAGATGCTGCAGGAGTACAGTGGCAGCATATAACCCCAATAATAGTAAATACTTCACTCATAATCCAAAAGCTATTTGTTGTCTGTTTGAGTGGGGAAAAGCAGGATCATACCTAGGGACATTCTCAATGAGATCACCCCTGAATCACAACCACAGGTCTGATTGGGAGACACATCATCAACATGTCAGTGGTTCCATGGCTAGCAGCAGTAGAAGCAGTCCTAAAAGTTTGTGGGGCTCTGGCAAGATTTTATTCATTTACACTAACACCCATGGCTCCTGCTACTGTTCTGCAAATCCAAAACATGGAGGAGTATGACTCTGAGTTTGATGGACATTACAAGAGTCATAGAGTATTCACACCTGCCACAACCACCACCACTACCTCTACTGACACAAGTCATGTTGTTAAAATAATAAAGTTACACAATTATTCCACTATGTACTGCCATACCATACTTATACAAAGGAGTCAAAACATCATAAAAATAATCCAAAGTATGAATAGAACAGTAAACTTGCCAAAATATTGGCGGTTGACATACTGCCCTTTTATGTTGTTGAAAACATAGGTTGTTAAGAAATAATGTCATACTCACTTGGCGACTTAATCACACATTGTTGAAGGACCCAACAGCGGTTGATTCCATTAAGAGGACTCTAATCATGTACTTCGACACCAACGCCAATGGCACATGCTCCCCCCACCCAGGGTGTGGGAAGTACATAAGTGTGTGATTTATGGCGAAATGATCAAGCTGGGGTCGCAAAAGAAAAAAGCCCAGAGAAAATAAATTGACTTACTATTAGAGAAGATAAAACAGAAAGAACGGATACACAAAACGACTCTATCACAAACTGATCTGAGAGAACTAGAATTAGACCGTACTGAACTGGCAGATCTGTTAACAAGTAAGATTCATAAGTCATTTATGTGGACTAAATATGATAATTATTTAAATGGGGACAAGTGCAGAAAGACTCTGGCCAGGATAATTAAGATCAAGAGGAAGGCTCATTTCATACACTCTGTGAAATCCCCTTCGGGGCAAGATTGTCAAACATTCCCCGATATAATAGAATCTTTTCGTAAGTTCTATAAGGAGCTCTATAATCTTAAAGATCAAACTGCACCTGGACCACTTCAGCCTTCACTTTCTGATATTAAAAATGTTCTTAAAAGGGCTAATCTCCCAACCTTGTCCACTGAAGCAGTTGCAACTTTAGAAATACCTTTCTCTGAACAGGAACTGTGATCAGCGATCAAACTCTCCCCTAAGGGGAAAAGTCCAGGCCCAGATGGTTTTCTTATCGATTATTACAGATCTTTTATGATATCTTATCCCCATATATGTTGGAGGCGTTCAGTGCTCCGATGCAGGGCTCCCCTATTCCCCCACACGCAAAGACCCCTCCCTATATCAGAATTTGAGATCCATTTTGCTTCTTAATATTGACCTGAAACTTGATACACGGCCAGACCTAACACGGCGTTTGAAACCCTACATCTTTTCCCCAACAATAACCAGCAACTCAGTCTCTAAATTTTACAAAGCTATACTCAAGTATCAGCTCCTACAGACCCCATATTTCTTGCGAGCTTGGGATGCTGAACTTGCAAATACTTCGGTTTCCACGGCTTGGCCGAGGTTGGAAATAGCCTTATGGAAGTCATCACGAGACATAGCGATAAGGGAATGCAATGTCAAACTAATATCCAGATGGCACTGCTCCCCTCGTCATCTTTCATATATTGACCTGACTTTGTTTGAGACATGCTGGAGATGTGGACATGCTCCAGTTGCTTATTACCACATGTGGCAGACCTGCCCTCTGATCCTGGCCTTCTGGAATATTATAACTGCAGAGATCTCAAAAATTGTGCGTGTTTCAATTCCCTGCTCCCCATAATCTATTCTTTAATCCTCTCACCCCTTCTACCACTATCACTTAAGAAATCAAGGAGATCTCTGTTTTACATTCTGGAGAATGCAGCAAAGAGGCTAGTACCCCTCTACTGGAAAAACCTAGCACCCCCTACGATTTCTCAGTGGAGATCAAGAGAGCAGTTGGTGTTTTCTCTTGAACACATGCTTGCCATAGCCACAAACAGTCTGGGCTTCTTTCGCAAGCTCTGATCCCCATGGGAAAGATATCGGGAAGAGGCATTTTAAGATTTCAAGTTTTCTAGTTTACTAGAAGTTTCCGTGCCATGCAGCAAGCAACCTATTGCCTATTCCAAATGGCAGCTCATTCTGTATGTCTGTGGTCACCCATATGCTCCCTCCCCCTATTCCCCCTCTTATCCTTGTTCCCCCCAGATCCCACCTTTTCTTTCCCTCTTTTCCAAATCATATAAGGATACTCTTCTGCCCCACTGTTCTTCTCCCTATTGCTTTCTCTTCTTTCCCTAACATGGATACTCAGAACATTCATCTCCATTTTATAGCTATAAAGCTTTACCCTTACAAACTGCTAGATACAAAAAGTATCTACACATCTCACCTTTCTAATGATGTTTTTCAATTTATTTCATTTCTACAGGCATCCCTTGCATAGCTCTGTTGTCCACACTTTTCGTCCTAGGAATAACTCCTGTTATGATAAATACATAATTTCCATGTACTTGTTCTATTACATTCTCATCTGTTGTATGTTATCACTGCAATCTCGTTTATTAAATGTACCACATTTCTTTACTAATGTTTTTTTAAATAAAAAAAAGAAATAATGTAATGTGTTGAATCCTGCTGACATATCGCAAGCCACAGTTATTTTTCAAGGATGCCTGTGCCAGAGTTGTGCAAGTGGGTGGTTAATGTCATGGGCAAAGAACAAAGAGACTCAGCCTGCTAACAATTATTTTAAGGTCTATGTTGCTTTATGACTGTCTACTCACAACTTTTACTTTCAGCTGTTGATTTTTCCACTATAACCCTCAGCAACAGTAGTACTGAAACAGGAAATATTGAAGCAATAAAAAGCATTGGCAAAAAACGGCAATCTTCTCATAGGGTATTTATTGCCATTGGTGAAAAGGTGGAAATCTATATGGAAGAGAATTTTGCATTGTAAAATGTAGGAACTATTCCACAAAAATTCCAGTGGAAAAAAGGTTTTGATGTTTCACTCAACCCTTTTGTAAGTGAATAAGAAGCAGGATTAACCCCCTAAAAAGTGTTAGCGTTTGTGACAAGAAGCCAGCCATTTTGAGGTTGAGTGATGAGATGCCCCTGACAGATACCAGACAATCCATCTGTGGTTGTGATTGGGGAGTGAGGGAAAAGGCAGCATTCTGTGATTTCTAGCAACTTTGTCCATGGTGGTAATGGGAAATGGTGGTGGAGTCAAAGTGGGAGTGGGACACGGAGGTGGCTATGGGGGAATCAGAGTGGTGATTGGACTCTGTGAAGCTCTTTGGGCTAGAACACTCAATGCTGCTGCTTGTTGTGGAAAACTCCTTATCCATAAAAGCAGCAGCACCCCTCTGATTTTGGCTATTGTATCTCACAGTTAAATTTATCTCTCTTTCTCTTTAAATTCACCTATATGGATATACAGAACTCAGAAGACTGTTCTAAAAGACTTTTATTTTATGATGGCAGAAATCACATACCACAGAGAAACATATAGTCTCTGGTATAGCCTCCTTAAATGAAAGGTTGTCAGAGTTGGTTGATTCATAACTACAACCTTTGATGAGACGTTTGGGAAGCTATACCAGGGACTCAGGACATGTGCTATATTTACTTGGAGAATTTTTGGTAGAGGCGGGGTATGCGTGGGGGACCATGGATGTGGTATCCCTCTATTCTATGATTCCCCATGATAAAGGTATGGGGCTATTGAATATCATCTAAACACATATAGTCTCTATGATGAAGATCTTAAATCGTTTTTGCTGAGATCGGTTAACTATCTTCTCAGACATAACTTTTTTAAGTACGATGGGGTTTTCTATCGCCAAGTGCGTGGGACATCGTTGGGTGCAAAGTTTGCCCCATTGTATGACAACCTATTTATGGGTTGGTTTGAAGAGTCCCACGTGTTTGGAATGGAGAGCCCCTTTTGTGATTACATCAAGTTATATAGGAGGTTTATTGATGACCTCCTATTTGTGTGGTGTGGGCCAAGTGAATAATTTGTGGCGTATGCAAATTTTATTAATCAAAATGATTGTAACTTGAGGTTCACACAGGAGTTTAATTTGAGAGAAATAGTGTTTCTGGATCTGAAGCTGAGCTTTAATGGGAATAGAGTGATGTCTACCCTTTATAGGAAACCTTGCTCAGGTAACTCCCTACTCCATGCTAGGTCATGCCACCCTAAACATCTTATCCGTAGTATCCCTTATGATGGTCAATTCTTGAGGGTTAGGAAGAATTGCACGGAGGAAGATGAATTTGAGAGACAATCAGATATATTAAGAGATCGCTTTTTAGATCGAGGGTATCCACGAACCCTGTTGAATAATACATATGACAAGGTGATAAAAGTAGAAAGATCATCTTTACTTAAGAATAATAGGATTTATAAATTACAGGAGGATCCCAAAATTAGTTTCATTACGGACTACAGTATTGAGTTTAATGATATTAAGCAAATTATTAAGGATCGTTTGCCAATATTATTGGGAGATGAGAGATTGGGGAAGATCTTAGAAAATGGATGTAATTTTGTAGCAAAACGGGCACCAAATATAGGGAGTAAGTTGTCTCCCAGTCTGTTCCATAGTACACCAATCAAGAAACCTACCTGGCTTAATACCACAGGTATGTTTAAATGTGGAGCAAGAAGGTGTATTGCATGTTCATATGTGAGGACAGGTACAACTTTTAAGAGTACTGTAACAGGCAAGGAATATCAGATAAAGCAATATATTAATTGTAGGACTACTTCTGTTGTATATTTGTTGACTTGCTTAAGCTGTTTAAAACAGTATGTAGGTCGTACTAGTAGATGTCTAAAAGAGAGGATAAGAGAACATGTCCTATCTACAAAGAATAGGGATATTGTAATGAATGTGACATTTCCAAATTCGCGTTTCAGAGAATTGAAAGGATCATATTACCTGAACGGGGAGGGGATTTGGAAGCCCTTTTTGATAGGAGCGAGGTGAAATGGATATTTTACCTTGATACTCATACCCCTGAGGGTATTAACTCGGAGCACGATGTGCAACTGTTTGTTCGTAAATAAACTGTGATGTGTCTGATTATAGAATGTTATTGATAATGATTTTGAAGTTATCGCCTATTTTATGTTGGTATTTAATTGTGTTATGCATAATAATGTACTGATTTTATGTATTTTGAAGCTAAATGACTGTAGTTTAAAAGAACTAAGAATTAGATATTAATATGTATATTTGAATATATTATGCAATTTATTATAATTCATTTTTCACTGTTTTTCAATATGTGTAATGAGAAGAACATTATTCATATCACTTTTATAGAAGACATCCTTTAAACAGGTTGTTGATTGGGATTAAAATTCAGGCGTTGCGAATATGGACCTGAATATATTTGGTGATAGATAATATATACAAATATATATATATATATATAAATATATATATATATATATATATATATATTTTTTTTTTTTTTTTTTTTTCTTTTTTTTTATATATATATATATTTTTTTTTTTTTTTTGGTGTCTCAAAGGGTTAATCGTAAAGGTTTGTTAATATCGCACTTTTGTTTGAATACATGCAGATGTGTTTGATGATTTAATGTGGATACATTTGATATATTTTAAGGGCACATTTTTAATATTGTGGTGTTGTAGTTTATTTGTAGTAGTCATGGCAATCAATCACATGACTGCATTAGGGACGTGTCTCCAAAATTATGCGTCATGGTTTTTGACACATTGGAGATGTGGCGTCTCTCATGTGTTTGTGTGTTGGATGTGATGAACGGCCATGACTTTTGAAATAGCGGTAAGTCATAAAGATTGGTTGATTATAATGCACTAGTTGAAGAGCCCGTTACACGGGCCACAGTGCCTCTGGCAGCTGGTCGCGGGGCAGTCACGCGCAGTAGAGACTGCCTGCGCCACTGCTGATACAGAGCTGGAGACTCCTTCGGAGCGCCCAGCTCTGTATCAGCCGCGGCACGGGCAGTCTGGACTGGGCATGACTGCCGCACACGCAGCAGTGTCTACTGCGCATGTCGGGCGTTACACACAACTTAGCGAATTATTATATAGGATATTTAGTATAAATAAGATCTTTGTGGTCCGGAGACATAGCCTATGATTAAGTGGGACACACCCATGAAACACGTTAGGTGGTGTCTCTGGAGATGTCTATGTTCTGTTTAAGATCCCATGTTTGTTGTTTTTATATATATGATTCAATAAACTTTATGAACTTTTTACTGAAATCTGGATTGGGCTCAAGCATTGTTGGTGGTCCCGAGAGAGCTCCCTTCCTGTTGTCTCCACAGAGAAACATAGGCAGAGAATGTCAAACTTCTTGTGAGAATATTTCAGGTATTAGTGGAAAAATGGAAAAAAAAATATTTTTCTATGTGCGGAATTTTCTGTGGGAACAAAATTTTACTCTTCTCCCATCCCTAGTTGTCAGTTTATGCTTGGGAGAGAGCGAGAAAGCAGTTGAAATTTTGATGCAAGGTAGAGTAGGCAGACAAGCCAAGAGAGAAATGGAGTAGGCATGGGTGAAAACCTTTGCTTCCAAAGAGAAAATTGCAAAAAATAATCAAAAAAAGTGTATGGTTCTCTAGCAATAATGAGAAACTGATCCAAGGTTACAACTTCCATCATTCCCAGTGATGAGGTTTGTAGTCTGGCAGCAGCTGGAGGGGCTTGTTGCCCATCTCTGCCATAGAACCACACATAATCACCCACCCCAGTTTTGTTCCATTACCCTGGTAGCCATAGAAACAAGCATACTGTCCCCGAGCCCCTTCCCATGTTTGCAACAGAACCACAAGTATGATATCTAAGACAATCCTTGTACCTGAATCTGAACCTTGGCAGGATATCCTCTCAGGCATTGGCAGAACCTGACAAAGTTCTCACTGTAGCAAAGGAGAATTACCCTAAATACTTCAAAATGTTACATTACTGATAAGACACTGGCAGCTGTGATCATGTTTCAACCTACTCAGTCTTTGTATGTTTCTGGGAATGATTGGCAAATTGCTTGAAAGCCTAAAGAACTAAAGCCAAGTGGAATGAGGAGTGGACGGAGAGTCATAGAGGATGTGGATAAGATTGTATGTAGTTCGCTGCAGCTTGTGTGGGGTATCAGATATGCAATGCCTTAAGCAGAGATCTTTTAAGTGCAATTTTAACTTGTATATGTTATTGGCGTAATACACACTGCTTTTAGAATGTGTCTTCTGCGCTTGGTTTTATACATTATGCATATGCTTTATTAATGCAGTTGTGTCAAGGTGGGATCCCTCGTGTCTATGCTTTATTGTGTTTTTACAAAGGCCGCATTAGCATTTATAGTTTCCTGCATTGTTCCAGACCCAAGTAAGAAATATTCCACAGTGCAGGATGAGGAGGAGATGATGTTCTTGTGTCAGAAACACATGCTGCAGAGCCTGAGTATGACCCAGCACATGATGATCTTTGGGTTCTTCCTCTTTGAGTGTCCTCCTCAACCACTACAGCTGTTGTTCCCAGTCCCACCACCACATCTTCAGGCCCTGTAACATGATTTTGCCCCTCTTCTTGCCCACGCACAAAAACCTGCCCCTCTTCCTCCTGACCACCCACAGAATCCTGCACCTCTTCTTTTCCACTCACAGCCAGAACCTGATCACTCACAGTAGACTGCACCTCTTCTACTTGCCCAGTCACAGGTTCCTCCACTATATCCTCCTGCAGACCACTCACAAGATGATCTCTGTCACGTAGCACACCCACATCCAATTCCACTCTGTCTTACGAATTTGAATTGTCCCTCCCCCATTCTATTTTCCCTCGGTGCGACTACATGTTGAAGAAAGCTGTGGGATGCACTGAAAGACTCAGATGAATCATTGCTGCTATATACTAGGTTGCTTGGAAACAATAGTGGTGCTCTTGGTGTTACTACTCACCTCCATTGTTGGTGCAGGTGACACTGGCCGAGGCTCTACTGCAATGATACTGTTGGTGTCTTTCCTCCACCTTGGCAAGTGAGAGAGCACCCAGATTTAAGTGTGGCCTACTCCACCTGATGAGGTTGATTCTCCTCCAGTTCTTCCCTTTGTCCTCAAAGTCTTTCTGGTAGGCAATAGGGGTGTGTGAAAAGTCCCATTGTGTTACTGAGAAAAAAAATCTACGAAAACCACATGGTCGCCCATTGCCAAAAAATGTTCTCAATTTTCTTCACTGGCCACAAACTTTTTGCCTATTTACTTACCTGTTTTTTGTGTTTTCTCTATAAAAACATACCCTTTCCAGGAAGTGAAACACAATGCAAGCAGCTACAGAGAGAGTGTGAGGGTGTCAGGCTGTTGTGCTGTGCAAAATTGTGAACATTTGAGGTAGGAGAGGAAAAAGAGGCTTGTAGTGTGAGGACCAGTTAGCTACCTGTCACAGTTGACAGTGCTACACCTGCCATGCTATCTAGTGATTCTCTGGAGGGGGAAGGAGAAGACAATGCCAAGTGTAACAGCATAGGACCCTAAGTCATATTTGCCATCCCCAAGCAGCCCCTCCACTACCACTACTCCTAAGATACAGCAGCTACCAGCTGTTTGGAGTGAGGGGAGATGATAGTAGTAGTAGTGAGAAACTGAAATTGATGTGGTTGTTTGTAGTAATAGTGATGGTAAAGCAGCTGGTGGGACAAGAGTAACAGCAGTAGATCCTCTAGCTGATGCTGAGGTGGTAGGAAAAGTAATTTGGAGTGACCAGACTAGTGGTCAAGGGAACCCACAACATCCCTGTGACTCTGGGAGTCCCCTTCACCCCACGGCATTGTATCTATGGAACATGATCCTGAAGAAGGCAGAACTGGTTGCTAGCAGCAATAATACCATCACCACCATGAGCACAGACCAGCTGCATGTGCCTGCTGCTAGTGCAGCCAGTCTGCCTTCTTCAGCTCAACAAAAAATGGCAAGTGTGACAGTAGGGGGCCCTCTGTCACATTTCTCATCACCTCCAACCAGTGAGATGTCTGTAATCGAGCAGCAGCAGCAGCAAGGAGAGACTGGTGGTGGTGATGAAGAAGGCAGAGAAGCCGAAGTGGAAGAGAAATCAATGGCTTTTTTAGCTCAAAGTGAGAAGGAATGGGAGACAGATATGGGGATGGGGATGGGCATTACCACCACTACCAGTGAAATTGGCAAATTTGCAGAGTTTGCTGCTGCTGTAATTCCTGCTGCTGCTGAGTTGCAAGGGCAGCAGGATGATCAGGAGCAGGCTAGTGAGCCACAGACCACAGTAAACACAGTGGGAATGGGATGCAGCAGTAGTGATGTGGGACTAGGACAGATTCCAGTTGCCAGCAGTAATCCTCCTGGTCCTAGTTGTTTGCTGATTTTGAGGCAGTAGCATCAACAGCATCAACATCTTCCTCTGTCCCAGCCAGTGAAGGGGAATGTGGAGGAGAAGAAGTAAGTGACCACTCTTTCCCCCTTTTCCCTCCCCTGAAGCCTGGGTGTAGGATTATTTTCTATTGGGGCAGGTACAGTGCAGTCATCAGGGATGGCACTGTGCACAATTTGTGAAACATCTGCAAAAAGAGGAAAGGAAGGAATACACCTTGGCACAACCTCCCTGATAACACACATAAAATACAGACACCATGACATTTATGTTAATCATGTTAAAGTCAAACCCCCACCAAAGAAATTGGGCACCACTGTTGCTGTACCTCCAGACTCTCCCCAAAAGCAACAAGAGGTGAGGTGGTGATAACAGAGGAGGAAGAAGCTTGACGGCAAGTCAAACACCTGGCATGCTATCACATTCTTGATCTAGAATCTGGCAGCAGGAAGATGTAACTACATCTTCTGGCTCTCCACCTTGTCCATCTTTTTCTCCCCCACCAGCTGATAGCCATTCAGTAGATGTCACCCATTGTACACTGCGTGGTGCGCTGATCACACATGCCAGTGTGCTGGAGGATAATCGCAACCAGGGTGTCATGCAGAATCTGAGGAGATTCCATCCCACAGAATATGCTAAGCTGGTGGCAGGGAGGGTTCATCATTACTATTAAAACAAGGGACATAGTGACAGCAGCAGTATTTCATTTCTGGTGGGATGATTTCACATTGGGGACCCTAAGTGTCAAGGTGTTTGAATACAGTTGTGTTTGGTGTGAGTGCAGATGTGCCTATAGTTCCCAGTCCTTCTTTTATTTACCACGCACACTATGCACATTGCAATTGCTGATGAGAGATACAGTTTCTTTCTGCTCTCAAGGTAAAAATTTCTATTCCAACAACACACCCATGATTTTGGAAGAGAGGCAGGTGGAGAAGCATTCTTGGCCAACTTCTTTTCTCCACATAGGCCTAAAGTGGTGGGGGCTAGTCGTGGTGCTGCTACTGCCTCAGATGCAACACTGGAGATAGTAGTTGCAATTGGAACCATGATCATCCATTACCCATATCACTGTTGTTGTTGATCCCATTCCCTGTGAGATGCCTAATCATCCTGCTGCTTAAACAACTCAGCAGCAGCAAACAGCAGTTGCAAATGCCACAATGACACCAGGACATTTGCCACTGGCTACCATAACATGACCTGCTGGCATTAGGCCAGTAGGGCATATATTTTTTTCTCAGGACTTGTTCTTTCATCAAAAACCAGGGGCTTACAAAAAAACAACAAAAAAAATTTTGGTCGCTTGTTACAAATCACTGATTCCTCAGGGCTTGTGATGCTAACAAGCTGAATTGATGAAAGTTATCTGTGATTCCTCAGGGCTTGTGACATTAACAAGCCAAACTGATAAAAATTATCTGTCATTCCTCAGGGCTTGTGATTTCAACAAGCCGAACTGATAAAAATTGTCTATGATTCCTCACGGCTTGTGAAGCTAACAAGCCGAACTGATAAAAATTGTCTGTGATTGCTCAGGGCTTGTGATGCTAACAAGCTGAATTGATGAAAGTTATCTGTGATTCCTCAGGGCTTGTGACATTAACAAGCCAAACTGATAAAAATTATCTGTCATTCCTCAGGGCTTGTGATTTCAACAAGCCAAACTGATAAAAATTATCTATGATTCCTCACGGCTTGTGAAGCTAACAAGCCGAACTGATAAAAATTGTCTGTGATTGCTCAGGGCTTGTGATGCTAACAAGCCAAATTGATATAAATTGTCTGTGATTCCTCAGGGCTTGTCACTCTAACAAGCCAAAGTCCTACAAATCAATGTTTCTTCAGGGCTTGGGCCTAAAATCTAAGTCCTAAAAAATTAATGTTTTTACAGGGCTTGGTCATAACACAACTCTAAGTCCTACAAATCAATGTATCTTCAGGGCTTGTGCCAAACAAGTCTAAGTATTACACATCAATGTTTCCTCAGGGCTTGGGCCAAATAATTGTAAGTCCTACAAATCAAATTTTCCTCAGGGCTTGGGCATTTAATAACAAGTCTAAGTCTGTCACGGTTGCTAGGAATGCTCGGAGACAGTTTGGTAAAGAGAAAGTCGTTTATTGAGAATACCAATATATACAGTCAGGATAGCAGCAGGAAAGATAGCAGGCCCTATTACCAGAAATAACAGGCTGAACTAAGGACCTGGCTGCTGGAGACTAGGCAAAAGCCACTGGCAGTTTCCTCACAATCCGCGTAGTAGCAGCAATGGAAGCAGCGACATTTGATCCGAAGAGGTAAGGCAGGATACACAGGAACAGAAGCTTTGCCTGTGGTCAGTGAGACAAAGATCTCCTGTCCGACTCAGAGTGGATCCAAGGATCCCTAGATCAATCAGACAATGGAAAGGTGCCCACAGTGGCTACCAAGCTATGTACACAGAACCCTCTGACTCACAAGTAGTCAGACAGACCCCTTATTGGCTATTCGGGAGCGCAACCAGAACACTCTGATACCATAGAAGAGACTAGAACCCTTTGGCTTAATAGGAGCTCAACCAGAACCCTCTGATAGTCCTGCAGATAAACAACAGAACTCTTAGGTGATATCAGTACCCAGTCAGAATATTGGCAGAGAAGTGAAAGGGACGGGAGTCCCCAGTAGCAAGCTATGCTCTCTGAATGGAGGCAGCGGAGAGACAGCAGAGCAGAGTTTAGTACCCAGATATCTTAGCCTAGCACAGGGTTGACTCAGACAGGTTACAGCCACAACGGGTCATGCACAGAGCAGTTTCATAGCCAATCTCGGATCATACACAGAGTGGGTTCGTAGCCAGTATCGGGTCATACACAGAGCGGGTTCGTAACCAATATCGGGTCATACATAGAGCAGGTTTGTAGCCAGTATCGGGTCATACACAGAGCGGGTTCGTTGCCAATATAAGGTCATACACAGAGCGGGTTCGTAGCCAATCTCAGGTCATACACAGAGCGGGATCGTATCCAATGATGGGTTATACACAGAGCGGTAAGCAGGGATAGGTCATGCACTGAGCGGAGCTCCAAACGGACACCAATGCAAGGGCGAGTGGGAAGAGGTAAAGCAGACCTAAAAACCCCAGGTCACAGGAAGCAGCAGGGCGGAGTTAACTCAGGTCGGTATAAATCACCCTAGGCGACATAAACATAGCATGAACAGAATGCCTATACCCCTGCAGTGCGTCGCTCCAAGCTATCATAGCCCTGCTTGAGAACATGGACGCCACAGATCTCCAGGCATAGTCCGCCCGGGCTTCTCAAAGAACGCCCACAATGGCCCAGCACCTTTTGCTCACTGGGTCTGGGTGCAACGCTGACTGGAATGTTGCGCTGGAAACTAGGTACTGTAACAAAGTTCTACACGTCATTCTCTACAATATACTCTAACCTGTCAACTATCAGTTTGCCCTAGTCACAGCTTACTTCAGGGGGTCCCTGTCTCTGTCATGTTACATACCAAATTCTTATTTTATTTAATTTTTAATTTTGTTTTTTTATTAACTGTGTCCCCAATACCAGTATACAACCAAAAAAAATCTCCTGTTCATCTGATTCTTTCCCCAGACTCCTCCCACCAACACAGACAACCTCCTCAGACCACTTTTATACTATGTTTTCTTTTCTTTCATTTTCTTTATTTTTTATTAACTGTCCCCCCAATCCTAGTCAACAAATACCCCCCAAAAATTCCCTGTTTAGCTGATTGTTTCCCCACACCCCACCAGTACAGACACCCTCATACCCCTTTTATACTATGCTTTTGGGGAAATAAAATAACATTTGCTACATGATGTGTGTAAATTCAGTGTTCCCATTGATTTCAATGCAAAGAGCTAAGAGACAAAAAGCATAAAAATGTTGCTTTTCACAGGAAATTATTCACCAAGTGGGAAGTGCCACTATTTGCTGATATTGGTTTTAGGTGAATATTGTCACCCATTCCTAGCAGACATGACTGAGCATATCTCTTATTGAGAAAAATAAATTATTATAAAGAAAAATAAGTATTAGAAAAAAAAATCTTATTAAAATTAAAAAAAAAAATAAAATAACGTCTCTCACACTAAACAGACCCTAACTACCATAATACTAATTATATTTTTATTAATCTCATTACCCAAACACTAACTGAATATGAATGCCCCTGAATTCCCTATCACTAATTTGCACAATTTGCACAATTAAAATGTCTCACTGCCCTAACACTAAATATCTCTTGCCTGTCCCTCACTAACCTAACTGTAACGGTTTATTCAGACACTCAGACCAGAGGTAAAAAATAAAACACAGTTTTATTGAGAACAAATGAGGAACACGGCCCCCTAAGGGCTGAAATAGGTATTGACACGTAACTGAAGGCAAATATGGTAGTATAGCAGACACAGTATGGATAAGGAGCAATACTGTACAATGCAATGGAACAGAGTATAGCAAGGGTTAAAGTCAAACGCAAGTAACCAGTCTCTGATGTTGTGTGTAAGACAACGCCCAGTACAGGACAAGAGCAGCCAGAGACTGAGGTGCAAGGTGGAGAGCACCTAGTAGTGAGTCTAAACAGTAGTCCTCAAAGGCTGACAATATGCAAGACCAACCACTTGTGCTAGAGCGAAATGGTACAAGAGCCAAGAGCACTCTGCCGTGCATAACGGGATAAACCACTCTGCATGAGCTGAATGGGACCAGAGCCAATGGCGCCCTTCCGGTGCTGAATGGGTTAATGACACTGCGAGAGCTGAATGGGACCAGAGCCAGTAGCACCCCTTGGTGCGTCAACGGATACACACACTGCCAGAACTGAATGGGACCAGAGCCAGTAGCACCCCTTGGTGCATAAACGGATACACAACACTGCCAGAGCTGAGTAGGACCAGAGCCAGTAACACCCTTCCGGTGCGTAAATGGAGCGAGTGTATTGCAAGAGCTATCGGTAGACAGTTAACGGAAGCCACAACTGCTCTGCAAGTATAGCGGACAGGCTCAGTAATGAAGGCAGCAAGCTCAGCAAGTGTTAATGGAGAGGCTCGGTATCTGAGGCAACAAGCCCGGCAAGTTTTAATGGACAGGCTCGGTAACGGAGGCAACAAGCTCAGCAAGTGTGAGGTCAGCATATATAGCTCAAGCTTAATAGTTCACAATGTCGCCAAGCGACATAGATGAGATCTCGCTGGAACAGGATCACAGGAAACCGGTCACGAAGCAGGAACGTCATCCAGGCCGGGTCATACACGGAGCAGGAATGTCAAACAAGCCGGATCAATCACGGAGCAAGAACGTCAGCCAGACCGGGTCATACACAGAGCAGGAACCAGAAGAATAGTCAGACAAGCCAAATCGGTACACAGGAACGCAGGAACACAGCAACGGAAGCACTGGTACTGGAACACCACGAAAGGGCACTTGACAAGTGCCAGAGGCCCGGTATAAGAAGGCCACACTGGACGGGCATAACCAAGCTCCTCCAATAGGAACACACCACAGCAGAGAGTGACAGAAAATCACGGGAACCGTGATACTAACCCTGTCATACACACTTCTCACACTACACAAATCACAAATGTTATTTTTATGATCTTTCTCTTCTCTCCTAGAACCACCTCTAACTACATCTCTCTACTAACAAAACCAACACCGAAGAATGGGAAATTCCCGGCTTTTGTAGCGTAGGCCAACAGGAAATTAAGGGGTGTTTTTCAATGCACATTGGATCTATGGTATTGCCCCACTAGGACCTTGCGGCCCTCTCAAGACACTACCTCTGGCTGGGCAGAGGAGGTCCTGACAGGGCCATGCTGGAAGCGGGAGATGGACGCAAGCATGCCATCAGCTGGGACCCTGTCAGGAGGCGGAATTTGGACTCCAGAGGGGGAGAGATGGCCATGTGTAAGCGGGAATGGAGGGAAGAAGGGAAATTTGCCATTTTTCTTTTTCTAATAAAAATGTCTTTTGTATAATATGCACCCCCCACTTCAAATAAGGTGAAGAGGGGCAAAATTGTGTGTATTATAAGCAAGATTTTACGGTATTTCCCACAAAGCAGAAAATAATGTATTTATTTGTGAAATTTACTGTGGGAAAAAAATTACTTTTCACCCACCCCTACTACCATCATTACGTCCAACAAATCATCTTGGTCAGCATTACAACCATCACCAGTTCCAAGTCCAATCAGTGATATCCCCATCCCTTGTCCTCATCCCTTCCTATGATCAGATCTAGGCACATCTTCATTGATATAACAACTGAAGCACAAACACAGGTATGATTGGGAGATGCAGCAGCAGCAGCACGTCAGAGGTGTGATGACTAGTAGCAGTAAAAGCACTCTTAAAAGTGTACTGGACCTCATAATTGTAGTGTTGTAGATATTGGAGTGAGACAAAATTTTCCTCAGATACAATAACACTCATGCATGTATGGAGAAGGATGACTCTGAGTTAGTTGGAGATTATAGAGTTATAGAGACCCCATGTCAAAGCCCACTACTACCACCATCACCAATAGTTTCGTTAAAATAATTAAACAGATAGTGTTGTCAGAATATAAACATTCATGGGAATGTTCAATGTAATTTTATATAAAGCATAGTATCTTGTATTGTTCTTGAAAATCAAGTCAAAAGTTTCCCCCACCGACCACTTTCCATTATCTCAATCACAGTTCACTGAGACTTGACTGGACAGATCACAATGAGAGATAATATTGTGTGTCGATGAAGGGGGCAGGGTTTTCCTTTACACTGACACAATATTGTCCCTCCTTGTGATCCGTCCAGACTGGCTTTCAGATCACAGTGAACTCTGAATGACGTGATGGAAAGGAGCAGGAGGGGGAACTTTTGACTTGATTTTCAAGAATAATATAAAGATACAGACATTACAAATTAAACTACTCATTAAAATTTACATTGAACAGTCACATGTATATTTATATTTTGACATTACTATCTCTTTAAGCTACACTGATAATCTGGTTAAAATTACCATGTCTCCCTTTTAAATTTTAATTAAATATACCTAGAAATTAAAGTTATTTTTTTTTTTTTTTTTTTTACTTCTGTAGCAATCAGCTAATTATAGATCGGGGGGATCATGGTCAACATATGGCCATACGTAGCTCTTTGTAAACTATTTAAAAAAAGTGATGTTAAGGGTACAGTCAATTCGACAGTATGAAACAGAGTACCTTAAATTACTAATGTAATTTTTTATTCACAATGGCACCTGTTAGTTTTATATGCTCCTTGTTAATAAAGAGTAGCAGAGAAATTCTGGGCTAAACCAACTATATCATAGGGGAATAAATATTCAAAAAGTAGAGCAGTAACACATTTTGTACCACATAAATCTGAAGTATGATACTTGAGATTTTGTATTTCAGAGTCCATTCTGTGATCAGCCAGAGAGAACTGGGGATTGTTTTTCAGACTGCCATTCTACTCTCCTGCTGGTCCATTGTGGCTCACACTGCAAACCTAACTTATCTGGCAGGTCTTCCCCAAGGGCAACAAACCAGCCAGTGAGACAACTATTACACAATAGCTTCCTTTTAAAAAATAAACTGTAAAAAAAATAATACATTGCAACTAGCCATAGGTTACATATTTTTTGATAATGTAATACAAATATTAAAATACAAATTCCTTTTTATATAACACAGGATATTGTAATTATATTTTATGATAGAACATAAAATATATATTTGAAGTGGCATTTATTAAATGATATATCTGTACTTGAAAAATCTATTCTTTTTTTTTTTTTTTTAACATTTAAAGGCTTTATTAAGGAAATTAAGTACAACAGACAAAGTGTATAATCAAGATATAGGGCAATGGCCACCAATACAATCATCATATAAAACAAATCCACAATCAAAATGCTATGTTACATTTAAACATGTACTTTAGGAATTATATTAACCATGGTCATAATAGAAAGAACTGGATGAAGAAGAAAAAGGTGTGACGATAGAGTAGTATAAAGGAATAAGGAAAGGGAAAGCAGAGAGAGAATACTGGAATGAATGGTAAAATAGGTTGTCATAGAGTGAAGCAATGGCGGGCCAGAGATGGGTGCCATGGAGCGGACATGCCAGAACCAGGGACAATTGTCAAGCATCTTGGACACATGGGGGGAAAGGGGGGGGGGGCAGGCCCAGCCATGGCTTCCAGTCATATAACAGGATGGTTACTTACTCCCAAGCATTATCCTGGGTAGGGGCTCCGGCCTCTGATAATAGTGTTTAAAGGGACATAATGAAATAACCAAATTAAATGGGAGTTGGTCCCTGATCCTGAGGAAGGATTGTCAATGTGATAATAACATTTATAATGTAGGTGACATATAAAGGATATGTCCAGATGCGGGTCAGGACTCTAGCTGTTGTCGTGAAACCAGGGGTCCCAGATTTGGTGGAAGGAGTCAAGGAGATGGGCAACTGATGCATGAGTATGCTCCAGTCTGAAGATACCCTCAACTCAGCACTGCCATTCCTCCACTGTAGGGAATAGAGGCAATTTCCAATTTAGCTATATGAGCTGCTTGACAATATTTGTCAGATAAGTGCAAAAACAGGGTACATATAGGTGGCATATGCAGGAATAGAATCATGTGAGGGTCAATAGGTAATGTAGATTGCACGGTACTGATTACATTCACGGCTTGTGTCTAAAAAGGTAAGTTCTTCCAGGTCAGAAACTGCAAGGGTGCCTTTGTGTTTGTTATTTAAAAGGTTGATTCTTCCTAATAAATCCTTAATCCGGTTTCATTTTTGTTTGTTCTTGCAGAAACCAAGCTTGATGAGTTCCCCTCTAATTACACTTTTATATGTGTCCCACAAAATTATAGGAGAAGATATACTTCTTACATTGGTTGCAAAGTATCTTTGCAAGATCCCTATTACTAAGTCATAGCAAGGTCCATCTGTAAGTAACCTGTTGTTATGCCTCCATGCAGATAGGCTCTGGAGGGGAGTGTCCAGGGTAAGGTCAACCCAAACTGGTCCATGATCCTGCCACGTGATAGGTTCATCAGGTGGTGGGTGGAGATAAGTGTCATCCACTTGTCCAAGACAGCAGGAGACAGATAGGTAGTCCCAGAAGAGCAATCCAGAGAGGGGTCATTAGGCATTTTGAAGTCTCCTCCAATTAATAAGCAGCCATCATGAAACTGCATAGGGAATATAGGGCCTTAGAAATAAATGATAGTTGTCATTTGTTAGGGACATAAATCAAAGCAATTGTTTAAGGGTTGCCAAAAAGCAGGCCTTGTACAAAAATATAATGACCTTCATCATCTCTGCATTTATCATGTAACTGCCAAGGCAGTGACTTAAACAGTAGGATAGGGACTCCTCTGTTTTTTTTTATCAGGTTGGGCAGAAGCAAGTCAAACCATGGGGTAGTGTTTATTCGATAAAGAGGGCAGATCATATGCTAAGAAATGTGTTTCCTGGATAAGAACAATATGGGCTTTCAGCGTATAGAATTCCCTCAGAGTCAGTGACCTTTTCTCTGGCACATTGTGCCGTTTAGCATTAACAGACAATGTACGCATGGGCTCCCCTGATTCTAGGGTTGCCATCTCCCATCTAACCAGAGAGTTGTGCACACAATATTCAGGGCCACACTGGTCTGAGATCCAGCCCTGAAGCTCCCTGCCATACCCCCCTGACCATACCATGACCATTGCATAGAGTGAAAAAGGGATACCAGTGAACATTAGGAAATGTTCATAGTAACATAGAAAATTAGGTTGAAAAAAGACATAAGCCCATCAAGTTCAACCTTTGCCATATAAACCAGAGACATGAGAATTAGATAGCTTTCCTGCTGCCAAATAATTTAGTCTATCAGACCTTCCTTTTTTGCCTAATAATACACAGTATAACCCTGTATGTTCCCTTTTGAAAGAAATGTATCTAATCTTCTCTTAAATGTATCCATTATATCTGCCATAACCACATCGTTGGGCAAGAAATTCTATAATTTAACAGACCTCACTGTAATAAACCCCTTTCTTTGCTGAAGTTGAAACCTCCTTTCCTCTAATCTCAAGGGGTGGCCTCTGGTTATTTTCTCAGTCCTGGAATGAATAGCTCACCAGAGAATCCTTGTATTGTAAACTCACAGGTCTATAATTCCTGGGTTCTGTTTTAGTTCCCTTCTTAAATAAAGGCACTACATTGGCTTTAAGCCAATCTTGTGACACTGAGCCTGTGGTAAGATAATCTTTAAATAGTAAAAATAGGGGTCTTGCTAACACTGCACTGAGTTCCTGAAGAACCCTTGGAGGTATACCATCAGGACCCGGTGCTTTGCTAGTATTTAATTTTGTTCGGTCTTCCCATGACCTCCTCTTGTGTTCTTTACCTTCAGATTGAAATTGTTTAATGCCTTTTTTTTCCTTGCCATTTCCTTCGTTACATCTGCAGTTAACCATATTGGCTGTGATCTACTTCTTTTGCATTTATTCCCCACTGGTATATACTGTTGAATACATTTTTGCAATCTAAAAAGCATTTTCCCTTAGTATTTTTGCCTTTAACCCTTTAGGTGCCAGAGGGGTACGCAACGTATTGCAAAGCAATGCGTTGCGTACCCCTCTGGCACTCAAAGGGTTAAATAATTTATCCCAGTCCAAGTGTTGCAATGCTGCTCTTAACAATTTAAAGCTACCTTTTTTAAAATAAAGAGTTTTGGTTGAACCATGTTGTGATCACTGTTTTACCTACCTTAATACTGGATACCGTGTCTAAGTTATTCATTATCACTTCCACCACTTGTGACATGTAGCTATCCATAAGTATGCTCACAAACCTGCTTTCCTTAGCACTCTGACAGGTCTCATATTACCAGTTGATATCTGCTTAGTTAAAATCTCACATAATTATAATATGCCCAAAATGTGCAGCTTTCCTCATTTGCAATAGTAGTTGGGCCTCAACATTCTCATCACTATTTGGTGGTTTGTAGCATATACCCACCAACACCTTTTTTACCTTGTATGTCACACTTTGCCTCAATTTCTACCCACAAGGACTCCACATTATGGCCAGTTTCCTCACAAATATCACCTCTTAAAATTGGATTTAGCTCTCCCATTTCTATTAATCCTGTCTCTCCTACACGGGGAATAGCCGTCTATATTTACAACCCAATCACGTGTATCATCCCACCAGGTTTCAATTATACCAATTATGTCTAAATGCTCATGAACTGCCAGCAGTTCTAGATCTTCCATTTCATCTACCATACTTCTTGCATTTGCCAACATAAAACTAATTCTGACATCTTTACCTATTTTACCCACTTCTAGCCTTTTTTCTACATCTTCATTTAATAGGAGTTCCTCCCTATTGGCTACATTCATTCCTATCCCTTCTTCACCCCCATGATCATTTAATTGGACCCAGCTACTATCTTCTCTATCTACCCCATTTTTGCTATATATACCCTCCACCCCTTTCCTAGTTTAATAGCTCCTCCACTCTTCTTAGCATTATATCCCCTAGCACAGCGTCTCCCCTACCATTTAGGTGCAATCCATCACTTCCATATAGATTGTACCCAAGAGCAAAGTCAGCCCAGTGCTCTAAAAACCCCAAACCTCCCTTCCTACACAATACTTGAACCAGGCATTAAGCTCCCTGAGCTCCCTCTGTCTACCTGCACTGGCGCATAGCACAGGTAGTATTTCAGAAAACACTACCCTGGAGGTCTTTATTCAAGAGAAAACATAGTAGAAGCGTTAGAGAAAAAGTGAACTGACCCTCGGACAGACAAATCCCCAGAGTTAGCGTTTAAGTATGTCAGTGACTACAAGAGTCACAAGGGGAAATATATATTGAGTAGTCAAAAAAAGGGTTGAGCACATATGCAACACGCAGTCTAAGGTGCTTGTAATGCAATATAAGCACACTAAACAAATAACATAATTGATTGTTTAATAACTGTGCAGCACAAGGGGAGAAGAGGGCCCACCCTGCCTGGCAGATGTGAGTGTAACATCCTCCACTGTTGAGAGTCTACTGAGCAGCATGCATAGTGTTAGATCAGAGACCAACCGACTTCAAAATGGGTAGTGTCAGTGGTCTCCCAAGAAGGAGGATGCACAGAAACTCAAGCACATCGGTGTTACCCCTCAACCCTCTGACATAATCAAAGATAATAAAGGTGCAGAACTCTAGAAAATGAAGCCAAACCCAAGATCCAACCCATAGGTGCCCTGTATAGCAGTCTAGAAAATACCCTAAGTATCAAAGAGAGGTGAGTGCTAGACTGCCTTTAGCAGGGTGTAAATTGTTAAAGTAGACATCCTCTTTGAGTGCATTATAGTTGTTTTACATAACCTTTCTTGCTTGGGTTTTTTGTAGGTCTGAAAAGGGAGAGAGCAGAGGAGAAGAAGGAGAAAGAGGAGTAGAGGGAGAGTCTGTAGCAAAAAGAGGAAGAGCAAATATAAGGTTATCTGGTGGGTGGTCATAAAAACAGCCATGGAACGGAAGAAAGAATATCTGGTCATCACATAGTAACTTATCATGAATAGGTTTGCGCTTCAGACTTGTTTGTTGGCTGTAGACACATGATTTTTAGATATTCTTGTTAGTCCCTTCTTGCACAATAAATGTATGTATTTGCATTGTTTGCACAATTTTAAACTGACCTCCATTATCTAGTTCTAGTTACTCCTGATTCTCCTATAACCACTGACAAAGTTTTATTAGCCATCAACTCCCTACTGGCAGGTATAAGTCCAGTGCCTGATGTTTTTATGCAGTCTTACTATGAAGCATTTTGTCACATCAAAGTCAAAGGGATCAAAGTCACAGCCAGGAAATTACAGACCTGTAAGCTTGACATCTGTGGTAGGGAAGCTGTTTGAAGGGTTGCTAAGGGAATATATTCAAGAATTCTGCTGGAACAGGAATATTATTAGCAGGAGTCAACATGGCTTTGTGAAAGACAGGTCTTGTCAAACTAACTTGTTCGCATTTTATGAAAAAGTGAGTAATAATATAGATGCGGGAGCGGCGGTTGATGTGATCTATTTAGACTTTGCCAAGGCATTTGATACGGTTCCACACAAGAGGTTACTGTACAAATTGAATGAAATAGGCCTAGGGGAAAAGCTTTGTGTGTGGATTGGAAATTGGCTGAAAGATAGAATGCAAAGAGTGGTAGTAAACGGCAAGTTCTCCAGTTGGATAAACGTGATAAGTGGAGTACCTTAGGGATCTGTCTTGGGTCCTCTTCTTTTTAATTTTTTTATTAATGACCTCCCAGAGGGCATAGGGAGCCATGTATCAGTGTTTGCCGATGACACAAAATTAAGTAAGATAACAAAGTCTGAACTGGATGTGTCTTCATTACAAGAGGATTTGGACAAATTGAGTAACTGGGCAGGCAAATGGGAAATGAGATTCAGTATAGACAAGTGTAAAGTTATGCATTTTGGGTATAATAAAAATGCAACATACAGTTTAAATGGTGTTTCTCTGGGGAAATCTACAAATGAAAAAGATTTGGGAGTAATGGTAGACAATAGACTTAGCAGTAGCATGCAGTACCAGCTGGCAGCTGCAAAGGCCAATAAGATATTGGCGTGTATTAAAAGGGGTATTGACTCAAGGGAGGAAGATATTATTATGTCTCTTTACAGGTCCATGGTAAGACCCCACCTAGAATATGCTGTTCAATTCTGGGCGCCCTTTCTGAAAAAGGACATTATGGAACTAGAGAAAGTGCAGAGGAGGGCTACAAAACTAGTAAGGGGAATGGAAAGTTTTAGTTATGAAGAAAGGCTAGAAAAGTTAAACTTGTATACACTAGGGAAATGGCGCTTAGAGGGGATATAATAACACTATATAAATATGTTCAGGGCCCATACAAAGGGCTCTCCAAAGACCTGTTAATTAACAGAACAGTACATAGGACAAGGGGCCACCCACGTAGACTTGAGGAAAGGAGATTTAATCTACAACAGCGGAAGGGTTTCTTTACTGTAAGGACAATAAAGGTATGGAATTCACTGCCTGTGGAGGTGGTGCTATCGAATTCATTAGATGTCTTTAAAAAGGACCTGGATACTTATTTAAAAGAGCATAACATAGAGGGCTATGTACGTTAGTATTGGGATTAATATTTACTTAGGGCTTGTTGATCCAAGGAGAAATCTGATTGCCATTTGGAATCAAGAGGGAATTCCCCCCCCCATTCAAGGCAGATTTTGAAATTGCTATATTGAGGGTGTTTTTTTGCCTTCTTTTGGATCAACAATGGTAAACAGGAATAGGAAAAGGGTTGAACTAGATGGACGCAAGTCTTTTATTCAACCTAAATTACTATGTTACTATGTTACATCTTCGCCCCCCTCCTGGCTGAATCTTTTAGGTAATTTCCAACTTCAGTGTCCTGCCACCCAGACACATCAGCAGCTCCAGTGTCCAAGCTAGAGACCCATATCACTACTTAATATAGATATTAAACTTTTTGCAAACATTTTGGTTGAGAGACTTATATCACATATAAATTCACTCATTGACCTCAAACAGGTGGGCAACCCCCCCCAAAAAAAAAAACCCTCTAAAAAGAAGCAAATTAGAATATAATAAAAATAGAATACAAATAAAATGAAATAAAATAAAAGTGTTACAAGAGAGGGCCAAATAAGATTGTCCACACACTGCAACAACAGGTAACTGAACTGCAAATTGATGAGGAAAGATCACATATGGGGAGTGTATTAACGTATAAGCATTGATTTACCTGTAATAAGGTATTCAGTCATCAACATAGCATATATAAGGCATACCATCCTAATGATAAACTAATAATAAATCTCTGCATAAGTCGTAGCAAACATATCCTTATTACATAGTAGTCAGAAGTAACCGTTATTTACAAAGCCGATGATCAATTGTATCTTATGGCAGTGACTACTATATAGTATTCTGAAGTGGGAACTTAACATTTATGCAAATTGGCCAATCAAGCCATCTATTGCTTCATGATCATGAGAAATAAACCTTCTTATTACACCTTGAATCGTATAGTACAAATTATAGTGGTAAGTAGGAATGAGAAAATAAAGAAAAATGATAAAGAATGAAATATCCTAAAATTAAAAACCCTCTAGTGTGTGAATGTCAACCGCCATCAAAAATCATTGGGTAATTGACAACATATCACATGTGGGTTAAAAAGTTAATCAAGATTTCAAGCTAAAAGTAGTTAATATAGTATTTATTCATAAAATGAAATACAATAATGATATGTCTGCTTTTGCAGTGGAAACTTCCACGAAAAGTGTTAGCTAGGTACAGGGATCATAATCCATTGTGATTCCTTGTCAAGGCTTACTGTCTCTTTCTGGAAATCCATTTAAGTACATTTGTGAATATTTTACAGGACATTAACTTGTTTTTGTTATTATTAAGTTAATTATTTCATTTGCTATACAGTACTTTGCAAAAGTCTTAGTCAGGTATGAAAAAATGCTATATAGTAAGAATGCTTTAAAAATAGACATGTTAATAGTTTATATTTATCAATTAACAAAATGATAATGAGTGGACAGAAGAAAAATCTAAATCAAATCAGTATTTGGTGAGATCACCCTTTGCCTACAAAACAGCATACATTCTTCTAGGTGCACTTTCACAAAGTCAGGGATTTTGTAGGCATATAGTCAGATATATGATTAAACAATTATACCAAACAGGTGCTAATGATCATCAAATTAATATGTGGGTTGAAACCCAATCATTAACAGAAACAGCTGTGTAGGACGAATAAGAGTGGGTGAGGAACAGCCAAAGTCAACTCAATTCAACCCCCACACAAGTGTGCTCTCACCAGGTATCTCCAACATAAAAGCCTTATATTCATATATAGTTTTCTGCTCACTAGATCACCCCTTGTAGACAGGCATATAGGAATCAGAAAGTCACTGCCATCTATTCCACCGTATTTATATTTGACTACTCCCTTGATGTTCATAATATAGTGTTGTCTTAAATTGCAAAAACTACACTTAATGGGATAGTAATACTTCATTTTAACTTTATTTTATTTTGTAGGCATTAAAAAAACATGAAGAATGATATAAGTCTTATCTCTGAAACCTTTATGGTTTAAGAGATATTCACAAACAAAGTATCCCCCCCGTTCAACCAGATCAGAAGGGAGATGCCCAGGTAGACTGCAGAGAGGGACAATCTTCAATTAAGATAAGAGAAAAAGCTGAAAAACTTGTCAAGGGGGGAAGGGTTTTCATTGTTTTCATACAAAGAAAATTGTCCCCTTCTGTTATCTGTACTGTCATACAACCAGACTCACATCTGAGAAGAGATGGCTTACACTAGGTAAAAGGGGCGGGGAGGGGAACTTTGCTTGTGAATATCTCATAAACCATAAAGGTTTGAGAGATAAGACTTATATCATTCTTCATGTTTTTTTAATGCCTACAAAATAAAATAAAGTTAAAACGAAGTATTACTATCCCTTTAAATCTCTGGTGTGCTGTTTTCCTCTTTTTCCTTTTTTCTGTATGAATTCTGCTTGAGTGGACTCCGGGCATCTGATGGCAGCACAGAGAGACTAACCCATATCCATGAATTGTATAACCAGTGACTTAACACCATTCTTCTGATCATCATCATCATCATCATCATCATTTATCATCTGCCATACAAACTAATCCATGTCTCATCACATCCACTGACTCATTCAGCATTCATGCATGGTGAACTTATAAACTGTGATTCTCATTTCATTTTTTCATTTGACTTTATTTTATTTTATTTGACGTTGCTGTATATTATTCACTGATTAATATTTTTTCTGCATATCTCTTAGATCTGGTATCTCTTTATATTGATTATCTATAATTGGTTCTTTAGACTCATGACATCATACACTTCCTTTTGAGTGTCCGCTCTACTTGAATCCATCAGTGTTCTACTCACACTTGATACTACTAATTTATGCACTGATTGATTTATAGTATTTTCCATTCAGGTATTATCCAGACACTGAATTGCATTCACTTATCAACAAAGGGTTACTGAAAATCCTGGACTCATCGTTGAACAACAATCTGAGACAGAAAAGAAATTCACCCCACCAATTCCAAAACCCAGGAAGCTACTGGAAATAAAGCCATCAACTACAGTTAATATAACAGAGCCACCCAGAAAAATAACCAATAACATTAATTAACTAAGGAAGGCATATAAAATCAGTTAGGAGCCAGACCAAAAGAAAACCAAAACCATAACCCACATAGCCAATCATCTTTTTTTGACCCACGTCCAGAAAACACTGATGCAGGCTTGGCTGACAAGAGAATGGAACAAGGACCGGGGCAAGACACAGAGAACTCCATTGAGAAGAAAGGTCAGTTGAATTAGAAGAGGAAAACACAATAGCAAGAGAAAAGAAGAGAATAATTCAGAGTCAGACACAAACAGAATAGGAGGCATCTTTAACCTCTCGTCATATACCCTTTCAACTGATGACATCTCGCTCAAGGCCTCAAATTTGTACCTAACACAATCCCTAACGAATTTGAATTGTTTGTAGACACACAAATTTGTGCGAAAATTGTCTCTAAAGAAATTCTATACAAAAGAAGATAAAAAAGGGAAAGACGAAAGAGAGAAAGGGCATAATGAAGATGAACCTACGAACAACGAAACACTAGGAATACTAATGGAACTCTGTGGAGAGGGCTTGGAATAATCTTTTAATGAAGATTCTACAAATGAACTCCCCAACTTCAGACACACTAGTGTGAAACCTCCATCTAAAGTTAATCTGATACACTCAAGGGGACCCCATATAGAGGCCTTCACTGACATGGTCATTAAGGATATCCGTGTTTTCCACATCTATTAAGCTTAACCATAATCTAACACAGAAAGAAAAAACAAGCTTAAAACTCCTTATGGAAGATTGCTCCTTAATCTTTAGAGATGCCAACAAAGGAGGTGGACTAGTAATATAAAACAAAACAGAATACATCCTAGAAGCAGACAGAATACTGAAGGACTGCACCTTCTATGAGATTTTACCATCTAATCCCATACAGAGATTCAAGGAAGACTATAATGATCTTATTCTAGGAGCCCAGCTGAATAGTATCCTCAATAACAAAGAATTTCAGTTCCTCACTATCCAACACCTGGTCATACCCATCTTCTATCCTCTGCCAAAAATACATAAGAACCATATCAACCCACCAGGGAGACCCATCATTTCCGGTATCAATTCCCTAACCAGTAATCTCTTTCAATATATCAACCACTTCCTCCAATAGTATGTATAACAACTCTCATCCTACACACAGAGCTCCACCGATATACTTAGGAAACTGAACAAGATAGTTGATCACCAGAAAATATATGGGTCAGCTACATTGTGACCTCACTATACACCATTATACAGCATCAAGACGGGATACAAGCAGTTGACACCATTCTGAGAAAAGACCTGAACCTAAGAGAAGAACAAATCCAATTTATCCTTGATTGTATTGCATTCATATTACAACACAACCACTTTATGTTCAATAACACCCATTTCATCAGACCAGAGGCATAGCGATGGGGACACACTTTGCCCCATCACATGGCAATCTTTTTATGAGTGTATGGGAAGAAACCCATGTCTGGAAGAACAACCATCAGGATCTGGCTTTATACACTCGCTATATAGATGATCTATTATTGATCTGGAAGAGGGGAGCATATAAACTTCAGGAATATCTGTCTACCATCAATACAAACAACTTGGGCTTACATTTCACATATACCATCAGCACAACATATGTAACCTTCCTTGACTTGGAAATCACCAGAAGAATGGATGGCCACATAAAAACACGCACCCACCATAAACAAGTGAACGTGAATGGTTACATCTTGGCAACCACCATCCAAAGTGGCTAACCAAAGTACCATATGGCCAGTTCCTAACAATGAGGAGAAATTGCACTGATGAAAAAGACTTTGAGAATCAAGCAGCAAATCTAGAGGGGAGGTTCCTTGAGAAAGGATACAATAAGAATTTGACACATCTAGCGTTGGAAAGTGCAAAACAAGTTCCAAGAAAACAACTACTGGAAAAGAAAAAGAAGGCTCTAGCCAATAGTACTACTGCCTGTACAAAGGAAAAAGAGGATAAAGTATCCAGCATCCTTTTAATCAGCAGATATTCCACTGCTGCAGGACAAGTGGAAAGAATAATCATAAATAACTGGAAAATACTGGAAGGAGACAACGTTTTGAGAAAGATTATCCCTTCTAAGCCTAGATTTATCTACAGGAAAGCACCAGAAAAATCTAGTTGATGGGCACTACACATAGGAAACGTCAGGTGCGGCCACCATCCATGCACAACATGTGGGTTCATAAAAAATAACACCAAATCTTTCTCTTCTCATGTGACTGGGGAAAATTTCCCAATCAAACAATTTATCAATTTAACCACAACTACACCATTTATCTGTATGTGCCTGTGGAAAACAATATGTGAAAAGAGAAGAAAGGGATGGGGAGGACAGCGCAAAAAGAATTCCTCTAAGTGTAGTATGATTAGAGATAATAACGTGAATGAATAAAGATTAGCATAAAATAGTATGTATTTATTTTATAAAAATGAAAAAAATGTCATATACACAATGACACAAATATATCCCAAAGGTGTTGAAATGAGAACCCCGTGGGGTATCCCCATATAAGGTATAAAACGTTTGATGGGTGAAATTCCAGCTGCACAAGAGTTAAATACAAAGAGACAAAGTGTATAAGCAGAATGTATGCTAATAGTTGTCAATGCTGAAAATAGTAAGTATAGGGATTTCCCCTGAGGAAGTGCAGTAGACACGAAATGCATTGGGCCTTGTGGAGGGTAGAGATAGGTGGTCTGTTAATGTTTTGGCTGTTACCCATTTCGCAATACGGAGCTTTTTATATTATATAGTGCACTGGCCAAGCGCTATATTTCGAACTGTTGCATGAGCACCGCCTTGTATGTGTGACTGCTGCTACGTCTAAAGACCAACAATTTTAGTGTATTTGTGTTTTATGTGTTTGACTTATGGTGAATAAATTGGACTACTATACGTGAATACGATCATAAGTTGGTATTTTATTAACAAAATAATCCTTGATCTAGTCAAACAAAGAGAATTGAAATGAGAGCATGGATTAGAATTGGGTGTGAAAGTTTAACCTGATTTGAATTTCCCTTAATAACACTCTGTCCTGTTAACTTGGAGTAGCGGAGACTTGAGGACTATACATCGCATAATAGAGGGTAGTCAATAGAGGAATAAGACTGTCACTTCGCTGGAGGATTTAATCTCTCTGTGGCCAGGCAGCACGAGTCCCCTTTCTCCAGACGAAGGCGCTGTTTTGTTGCGCCGAAACGCGTTGAGCCACGTGGTTGGGCCAGACGCCAAGACTACGACTTTGAAAGACTATCTGCCGCACCGACAGGGTGAATGATCCGAGCACAGACTCCACCGAGACGGAAGCTATAGCGGAAGGAGGAGGCGAATGTGACCAGAACTCCGAAACATAGCCTGAACTCGGACAGCACTAAAGAGACTGAGAACTATTACCCAGATAAGCGCACTTATTCTGGGCGTCTAGTAAGCATACACGCACACTATATGATGAGATGAGCATTTACTGTATGCGTCTAGTAAGCATGTATACTTACTATTTTCAGCATTGACAACTATTAGCATACATTCTGCTTATACACTTTGTCTCTTTGTATTTAACTCTTGTGCAGCTGGAATTTCACCCATCAAACGTTTTATACCTTATATGGGGATACCCCACGGGGTTCTCATTTCAACACCTTTGGGATATATTTGTGTCATTGTGTATATGACATTTTTTTCATTTTTATAAAATAAATACATACTATTTTATGCTAATCTTTATTCATTCACGTTATTATCTCTAATCATACTACACTTAGAGGAATTCTTTTTGCGCTGTCCTTCCCATCCCTTTCTTCTCTTTTTGCATGTAAACATTGATGGATTATCCGTGTTTATAATTACCGGAGGAACAAGCTTCAGGAGAAGGGGGCTCATTAGAGACTTTATACAAGTACTCTAGGGAAAGAAAAAATACAATTTTTCTCCCTTTTTAAATTTAAATTTAAATTTATACCATATAGTGGTTGTTTATAGCCAAGTGGATATTATCTTTATTTGAATATAATTCATATGTTCTTCTTACCTCCTCCATCTTGCACTATACTACCACATTTACCCTCGGCTCCATCCTATTTATGACATTCTCTTATATGTACAAGTGCTTCTTTTTTTCATTTCAGAAAACAATATGTGGGCAGAACCATCAGACCCCTGAAAAAACTCTTCATGGAACACAGAAATAATATAATCGAAATCAATCGGAAACATGCATTGTCCAGCACTGTAATGATTCCAGAGCTTTCAAAAAATTGAAGGCCTGAGTGTACTCGGTATTGAGACTATAAACCCCACCAGTAGAGAAGGGGATAGATTTAAACAGATTTCTAAGCAAGAAAGCTACTGGATTTACAAGCTTAATACTCTAGAACCAGAAGGTCTCAACGAGGAACTGGATATATGGTGCCTATAGCCATTATTCCACTTAGACACTATCCTCCACCTTTTGAATAAATCATATGCAACACTCTTCTGAGCTACACATACAGAGCCAACATCATATTTCTAGATTGGAATAGGAGCACTAAGTCCACTACCTCTTAGTTTTTAGATATAGGACCATGGGTTTATGTGCATTCTAATACTACTATTAAATATATAGTTTTCTACCACCTTGAAACTCATTCTCCTTTCTAACATCAAAGTGTACCATATGGAAGTACACTTAATACACACCATAATTACCAAACCTGCAAGATTACTGCATTACCCCATACGTATAGGGAGGTGTAGATACCACCTACTCAGAAATCTAGTAGAAACCCAATGAGACACCTAATGCCCATCTCATGGATGTAACAGAATTTGGATTAATAATAATAATAAGATGGGAATGACGTACCCCACTGATGGCCGACATAATAGGACCCTGAGTTGATAACCCCGGGTTGTCTGCACATCGCGGAGCACTGCTAACCATTAGGCATGGGCAAAAGTTGTCGCCTTGTTCCACTTTAAAACTAGTGCTTAAAATTTTCACATCTTTCGCCAACTGGCCAAAATCTTGTGCCATTTTTTCAATGGCTATAAAGTTTTCACCCACTGATTTATGTTGTTTTCACACTTTCTCTAATTAATGGGATATTTTCCCTGAAGGCAGACACAATAGAAGCAGCTACAGAGCGAGATAGATGCGCTGTACTGTTCTGCTGTGATATTTTGCAAACATTAAGGCAGGAGAGGCTCATAGTGACTGCTATCACTATGAACAGGTTTAAAAATATTAAAAGGAGGAACTGGAAGGACCCTTATGTGTCCACTGAGTCTGAGGAAGAGGAAGTGACTGGCAGTACTGAACCAATACTGTCCAGTCCCTCTTAATCACCGCAAGTGATTTGGGGGAATTTAATGGGAAGGGGGGGAGAAAAGGGAATGGGAAAGAAGGGAGAAAAGGGAAGGAAGAGAGAAAAGGAAATGGGAAGGAAGGGAGAAAAGGGAATGGGAAGGGAGGGAGAAAAGGATAGTACTAGTGAGAGAAGGACACGTCAGCTTCCTGTGCCTGCTGTAAGACGTGCTGCCCCTGCTGCCAGTGCCACCATTGCTGTTCCTGCAGACACTAGAGTTGTATCAGCTGCCAGATGTGCTGTCCCTGCTGCCAGTGCCACCATTTCTGTACCTGCAGCCACTAGTGTCGTACCTGCTGCCAGACATGCTGCCCTTGCTGCCAGTGCCACCTTTTCTGTAACTGCAGCCACTAGTGTTGCACATGTTGCCAGACGTGCTGTCCCTGCTGCCAGTGCCACCATTTCTGTAACTGCAGCCACTAGTGTTGTACCTGTTGCCAGACGTGCTGGCCCTGCTGCCAGTGCCAGCATTTCTGATCCTGCAGTCACTAGTGCTGTTGCCAGACGTGCAGCCCCTACTGCCAGTGCCACCATTTCTGTAACTGCAGCCACTAGTGTTGTACCTGTTGCCAGACGTGCTGGCCCTGCTGCCAGTGCCAGCATTTCTGATCCTGCAGTCACTAGTGTTGTGCCTGTTGCTAGTACTGAACCTGCTGCCAGTGCTGAACCTGCTGCTAGTACTGAACCTGTTGCCAGTGCTGAACCTGCTGCCAGTGCTGAACCTTCTGCCACCAACACTTTGCCTGCTGCTAGTGTTTCTTGTAGTACTCAGGGGGGAAGGAGAAGGCAGGGATGAGGATGGGCATCACCACCACCACTACCAGTCAGCTTTTGAAATTGCAACAGCTCTATCTTCTGCTGCTGCTGAAGAGCAGGCTAGTGTGCCACAGACCACCGTGGACACAGTGGGAATGGGGTCAACAAGTAATGCAGGACTAAGACAGGTTCCACTTGTCAGCAGTAGCAATACTCCTCTTGATCCTAATTGCAGTGCTAAAACTGAGGCAGTAGCAGCAACAGCAGCAACATTATCAGCTGCCACAGAAAGTGAAGGGGAATGTGGAGGACAAGGAGAAAGAGGCCATTCTTCTCCACCTGTTCCGTATCCCTCCCCCCAGAAGACAAGGGTGTGGGACTATTATTCTCTTCCGGCAGGCACAGTGCAGTCATCATCAATAATGGTACAGTGCAAAATTTTGGACAATTTATTGAGAAGGGGAAAGGAGGGAACACACCTTGGCATAACTGCCCTGATAACACACATGAAACACAGACACCATGACATTTACTCTAAACATGTTAAAGCCAAACACCCGTTAAAGAAATCTCACACCGCTGTTACTGTACCCCCTGACTCTCCAGAGATCAAAGAGGAGGAAGAATAAAGAAACCCAGACAGACACTGGAAGTTCCATGACGAGCAAAACAACTAGCTTGCCATCAAAATCACTTTCTTCCTCTAGGGTACATCTCCTGCCAATCCACCTCATTCGTCGTTACCTCCCCCGCCAAATCATAGCCACTCTGTTAATGTTAGGATATGGCAGTTCATCTCTACCCATTGCACACTGTGTGGTGCACTGACTACATATGCCAGTGTGGTGGAGGAGAATCGATACCAGGTCATCAGGTGGCATCTGAGGAGATTCCATCTAAGGGCTTGTGTTTTGAAAAAATAAATAAATAACAGAAAAAAACTACTCCTACAAAAAAAAATAAACATTTTTGGAGGGTTTTTTTCTAGCAAGCCTAAGTCCTACAAATCAATGTTTCCTTAGGGCTTGTGTCAAACTAGCTTAAGTCCTACAAATCAATGTTTCCTTAGGTCTTGTGCCAAACAAGCTTAAGTACTACAAATCAATGTTTCTTTAGGGCTTGGGCCTCTAATAAGTCTAAGTCCTACAAAAGCCTCTAACAACAAATCATCCTCTACAAAATACTCTATCAAGTCAAGTATCAGTCCACCCCTGTGTCCGCTTATGTCAGGGGGTTCCTGTCTCTGTCACTTTAAATACAAATGTCTTATTTTATTGATTTATTTTTGTATTAACTGTCCCCCCAATAGCAGTCAAGAAAGCCCAGCAAAACAAATTCCCTGTTCAAATGGTTAATTCATTCACCAACACAGGCACCCTCCTCGGACCCCTTTATACCATGTCTTATGGTTTTTATTTTATTTTATTTTATTTTATTTAGGATTTCTTTTTTATTAAGTGCCCCCCAATCCCAGTAAACAACCCCCCAAAAACATTCCCTGTTCAACTGATTCTTTCCCCACACCCCACCAACACAAGCACCCTCATGCCCCATTTATACAATGCCTTTGGGAAATAAAATATTATTTGTAATGTGTTGTGTGTAACTTCTATGTTCCCATTGATTTCAATGGGTGAAAAAAGCAGGAAAAAGGTAAAAAATCTGCACTTTTCACAGGAAATTTTTCGCCAAGCGGAAAGTGCCATTTTTCGCCGATTTCAGTTTGAGGCGGAAGGTTTCGCCCATCCCTACCTAAAGGACTCCAAGGACCTGACGTCAATGGTGGAATAGATGGCGGTGACTTTCTGATTCCTATATTCCTTTCTATAAGGGGTGATCTGGTCAGCAGAAAACTATAATTGTGAATATAAGGGTTGTATACCTAAAATATCTATCGTCACTTCTCCTATATTACTGCATATTATCTTTCTGAAAATGATTCACCCCCTACTATTTTGACTAATATAAACATCTTTTTAGTACTTGTACCATCTTGCACTACTATCTCTCAGTCCCTTTCAGTGCTGTGCATTGAAACTGAATATTCTAAATGAATGTATCACCCCACTTTTTATAAACATTCACTGTATTTTTATGTTCATCAATTTTTCTGTTTATTTGCTTTGTCTTCATTTATGTATCTTACTGCTAATATGTTTATTCTTTATATAGACCTTGATCTTTTTATTTATTTTCATTAATAAATAGTTATATTTGACTACCTCCCTTGCTGTTCTTAAATCGCACAAACTACACTTAGATCTCTGGTACGCTGTCTTCTTTTTTCTGTATAAATTGAATATTCTACATGAATATATCCCCCCCTTTTTAAATGCCCACTCTATTTTTATGTTGATCTATTTTTCTGTTTATTTGCTTTATCATCATTTATCTATTTTACTGCTAATTTATGTATTCTAATTATAGACCTTGATCTTTTTGTTTATATTTTTATTAATAAATATTTATATTTGACTACTTCCTTTGATGTTCATAATATAGCATTGTTTTAAATCACAAAAACTACACATAGATCTCTAGTATGCTGTATTCTTCTTTTTTCTTTTTAAAGAGATAGTATTACTTCAAAATTACTATCCCTCATATTGTAGCCCTTATTGTAGCCCAGTTAAATGACACCAGCGGCATCTCCTCTCCCCTGCTGTCAGCGTTCTGCTGCCAGCAGGGGAATCCGGTCCCGGGACAGGCGGGGACTCTTAAACAGAGCCGACATCTCGTTATGGAAGGAAAAATGATTAATTGAAACAGTCTTCTATGTGTGCTTGGTTACCAAGCACACGGAGAAGACTGTTTCAATTAATCATTTTTCCTTCCATAACGAGATATCGGCTCTGCTGAAGAGCCTCCGCTTGATTCAGAGACCGGATTCTCCTGCTGGCAGCAGAACGCTGACAGCAGGGGAGAGGAAACTTTGAAAGCGGCTATCTCTTAAACCATAAAGGTTTGACGGATGACGCTTGTGCCATTTAACTCAGTTTATTAAGGGCTACAATATGAGGGATAGTAATTTTGAAGTAATACTATCCCTTTAAATCCACAGAAGAGCTGTGGTTAGTTCTCCAAGATGTTTTGAACAACCTACCTGCCTAGTTCCTTAAAAAACTGTGTGCAAGTGTACCTAGAAGAATTGATGCTGTTTTGAAGGCAAAGGATGGTCACACCAAATATTGATTTGATTAAGATTTTTCTTCTGTTCACTCACTATGCATTTTGTTAACCAATAAAAATAAACTATTAACATGTCTATTTTTTAAAGCATTCTTAATTTTAACATTAACCTTTCACTAGACTTTTGAACAGTACTATATATACCAATATTGAGTATTTTATATTTCTTAGTGTGAAACGTTTTCATTTATTTTTTATTCAAAACGGAAGCGTTCACAATGCCTAGTAACCTCTGTAAAACAAATAATTTTTATTGTACTGTATACCTGTCATAATCCTGCATTAGGAATATAGTAAAGAGAATGTTAAAACATTTCAACCCATATAGAAATAATATAATTCTTCCTGCAGAGATATAAAATAAATCAAAACATTCATTTATTTAGATTTGTGTATCAAGTTAAATAAAGTATTCACCTTTCATGAGGCTTGTATAGGGAAGCAAGAATATATATACTTTCCGGTGTGCAAATTTAAAGTACAAAATATAATATTGAAAGCAAATAGAACAATCTGGAACAGTAGTCTGGCAAGAAATAATCAATTAAAGAACAGTCTGATTCTCTGTGACATCAATGTATGAAAATCTGCGAGACGCCAGATTGTGTCTCAAGACACATATGATGAACTGAACAAAATGACCCACTAATGGCTTTTACTGGTAATAAATGCTTCTTATTATTGGTAATAATTCTGCAAATGGTAAATCAAGCTAATATGCAATCTGAAACAAGCTGCTTGTTAACTATAATTTAAAATGCCTTCTTGTGTTTTTATTTCTTTTTTTTTCTTATATTAAACAGAATATTACTTTTTGTTTTATATAAGGGTACTCCTCAGAGATGTGAAATTTTAACTTATAAATGGGATAAACACTGCAGTTTCCAAACTTATGTTAAGCCTGGAAGCTGTTGGTTTATTCACTCTATTTATCTTTGAAATGTAAATGTTAAAATATACATGGGATCATTCTCTGGCCACATTGTATATAATGCTATTCTAAAGCAATTTAAAAATTATTGCATATTTGTAATAATGTTTAGAAATAATAATAAAATATTTAAGCAATGTAATATAGAAAGTATGTATTTATAGTTCTATACATATTTAGATAAATTAAAAAAAAAAAAAAAAATAGGTTTTCCTTTTTAATGTAAATACAGACACAAACAGTGCACATAAAAAATATCCAAACTGAATTAGTCGGCTTAAAGTGAATCTGTCACTTGAAAAAAACACTAATATTTTATCCTCTAATTAAAAAAAATTAAAAATGGTGTGTTCTTTAGTTTTGACTTTCAAATGTAAACTTTTGCATGAGCTCTCTATTGTCTTCACTTGAGAGTCTGACATGGCAGACTCCATAGCACACCCTGTTGACTTAACAGTTGGTTGTGGAAGGTAGATTATCATGTTTTACCAAATCTGCTATGGGATCAGTCCTTTTTAAAGGGAAAGTGATATGTAATAAGTAAAACTATATATATATTTTAGTGTTTATTCCTCTGAGAAAAACAAGAGAACTCCTACTGCTGAAAGGTGTTCTATTCAATAGATGTTACAACTCAAACCTCAACATTTTAGGTCTAATATATCTCAACAGCCTGAAATTTTACAGTGGCGCTGTTGCTATACAGTTGACCATAAATCAGTTGACCATAAATCTCCATAGGATGGTGTAGCAACAGCCCCACTGTAAAATTTCAAGCCACTGTGATACTGCACCTAAAACAATTCAAGTTTCATCTGTAATACCTTTTTAACAAAACACCTTTCAGCAGTGGGAGTGCCCTTGTTTTTCAATCCCTTTCAAGAGCCCTAAGCTGCATTGTGTGCCCCACAATGGCTACTATAAGCCATAAAGAGGGAAATAGAAAATTGAACTCCTCAGCTGCATACCTAGACCCCATAGACCCACAGTTTTTGGTTTTAATCCCAATTCACAGGGTATATGGGGGCTTGCATCTCTCAGGGCAAGTAACTATATGTGAGATGCAGTTCAGTCTTGTCACAAGGCAGCATTGGGGGGTGAACTTTTTTCAGAGCCCTTAGTAGTCCCCAGTTGGTCCACTGGGGCTCACAATGCAGCCCAAAATCATCTGTAGATCTGCTTCCAGGGATGAAAAGTACAAAAGTTAAATTTAAAGAAAATGGTTAATCAGAATATAACTGAAAACACAGTTAACGTATATTGTAAATTACCCATGTGATGCAGATGTCGCCAGCATCCAATGGATAATTAGGCAAATATTTTTCGTCCAGTAACAGATCCACATTAACTGGAATGAAATCCCTGCAATCATCTATATTCACTTAGCTGTTGCAGCTGGAATTTCAAGCAGACCATGATTCTCATAATTTGGCCTGTTTAAAGTTTCCATAATTCGATGCAGTTATGATATACATTATTTCATGTGCTGATTTTCAGCAAATTTCAGGAAGCAATTTTAATTTGTACTTGTCACTTCCTGGTTATTATTTATAACTGCATTCAGTAAGGCTCAAGTAGTGAAGCTTGCAAAATATGAGCACAATCAATATCCTATATATTATGCAGATAGTAAACACATTTTCTATAAAATATACATGTAGCAGGGTTTTCTAGCTTAGTAATATTTGTTTAATGTCTCATAAGTCTTGTCAAACAATGAACATATTTTATCTGTGAATATTACAACATGCTGTTCATATAATGGCTATTTTAACAATAGCGTTCCTTTAGGGCAGACATGTAAAACTCATATATACTTGGTGGAGACCACATACTCAATATTTCCCTCCAAGGAGGGCCTCAACATTTGATTCTAGGATTCTTGTATCTATCCATGTATGTGTGTGTGCCCACTACTACTCACAGAACCACACATACACTGTTTGACGCCCCAGCCTTGTTCCACTACACACTGGTAGTCATAGAACCACACATATACTGCATGACACCCAAGTCTTGCTGCACTTTCCCATTAGTAGATCGTATAACACATACACTGTCTATCACTCGAGCCTTATTACACTGATAATCACGGAACCACACATATACTCCATTGGCCACATGTTTGACATGTGGGCAGCATGACTGTCATGCATGCTTTAGGGGGACTTATATGTACTCAAGCTGTGAGCAAGCCAGGTTATTAGAAGTTGTCTCCATTTAAACTGCCTTGGAAAGTCAAAGTAATGTAATATACAGATTATATGAGACCAGCATTGCAATGTACCATTACACAAAACTATCAGGGAAATATAATATTGCATGATAACAGCAACATGTTACAGTAGAGGAATGCACAATTCAAAGAGACTACTGGAGAATTAAATGAAACCATTAGGCCAATACATTATCAGTTACTGTTTTGGTGCATTATCCTAATGATTTCATGTAATACCAGATTAAAATATCTACTAGACCACTAATCTGACATGGTCTGGCTGAAAATTACACCAGTTTATGAATGAATTGAAAGCTCTTTATTCACCAACTGAATTTAACATTTTAATTACTGATGTTGTTTGCAAAGAATCATATTACCAAATATTCAGTAGTAGTAAAGATAACTTTGCATTTACTGTGGTGTATGATGCTGGAAAAGAAGAGTGTGAAATACATATGTGCTGACATTTTTGTTTAATTGAGCTAAAGATACTTTATTAAAATAATGGCATAAAATAAACTTTTACAAATCAAGGGCCCTTCTGCTGCACATAACATAATAAGCTACAAATGTTTTTATCCATTGTCCAAAAACCACAGAATCAGCAACACTAAAATCACATTGTGTACAATATAGAAATTAGCGGGCTATCTTCTTCAGCATCAACACCACTTTCTTTTGTTATAAAGTCAATTACTGAATCTATTTTCAAATCCATCTGTGGCATAACAGTTTGTATGTTAATTGATTTGTTCTACTGCTTTCTTTGTGTTTCATATGTACCAAATTTCTTTCTACCATCTATCCTCTGACCTGGAACATCAAGGTACACAGTCCTTTTCAATAACTGCCATCCTGAGTGACATGATTGTTAATGTGAAATCTCTCTATTGTGCAATGCTGTAATACAGTAATCTAATCTAATACTATTCAACAACCATGTCTCCGAGAGGAACTTGGCCACAAAAGAAAATGGAAACTCTGCTTATGGTGATCTAGATGAAGCTGAAGGAGTATGTAGGGTTTTCTACTGCATCAGAGAAAGAAGGTGCAACAAATGGTAATACTTTCATCAACATCAAGAACTTGAGTACCAACATATGTTCTTTTTATTCCTCAGGAATTCCTGTAGATAGAAAATCCATTAAGATGTCCACCTTTTCACTACTGCCAATGAAATTCAACATTTCATTTTCCCACTATGCTTTCTGTGGCCTCAATAATTCCAGCTACAATACTAGTGGGAGTCCGGCACTAGCATATAGTACTGCTGTCACCACATATTAAGAGTGAGGTTGCCAGATCTTCACTTTAAAACTGTACACTTATGGAAATTGCCTGCTTCTGGGAAGCAGTGGTTATTGCTGGGCTGCAATGGTTCTTGAGTATCCATGTATAGGATTTTTTTCATACATGTCCAGTTTACATGGATGATCTGGCAAACCTACCTCAAGGACCTGGTATCTGTTTCTAAAAAGGGGAACTTTTTTCCCAGGTGGCTGTGTGCATTAGTAGCACACAGGTGTAGCTGCTAAGCTGATTGAGCCTGCTGTTAGAGTAACGTCAGGTATGTCACCTATGTGAGCACCAATTGAGAAGGTGGTGCTGCTGCTGCTGCTGCTGCTGAGAGTGGTGATGATGATGATGGTGATGATGATGATGGTGAAATCAGAGCTTTCTTAGATCAAATAAATAATAAGTGGGAGAGAGACCTTCATATCTCAATTGGTATCACCACCAACTCTGATATTATGTTTGCTAATTTAGTTCCTGTTTGTCATCTGAGCACAAATGCCACAGCATCAGGCTTACCTTACTGCAGACCTCAGTCTGATAACAGGTTTTTTTAGGCTGAGGGCTGCAAAAAGTTAAGCCCCAAAAAAGGGGCCACCTCTTATGATTAGAGGAAAGGAGATTTCAATTTCAGCAAGATAAAGGTTTTTTTTACAGTAAGGTCTGTTAAATTCTGGGATATTCTGCCAAAGGATGTGGTAATTACAATGTAGGGAAAAAAGAAGCTCCCCAAAGCAAGGCTCATAAATGAGGTACTCAGAAGCTGGCAAACCACAAGTACAAAATTATAACAGTCTTTATTGTTTAAAAAACACATATATAAGCTCACATAAAATTGATTTATGGCTAAGTGTTTACATTATTAATGGCTAGAGGTAAACTTCCCGTATTTACCTCTTGCCATTGGCATGATTTGTTACTTCTATTTTGTTTATACTTAGGGGCAATATACTAACTATTTTAGTATATGGTGTTGTGATTATCAGTTTTTTTATAGTAACCCTTATAGGGCTTATCGTTCTTTAATGACAGTTTCAGATATTTAACCCTTTGAGTGCCAGATGGGTATGCAATTCATTGCAAAGCAATGTGATGCGTACCCCTCTGGCACTCAAGGGGTTAAGGATATATATATTCTTACCTCTAGTCCTTTGGGATTTCTTTTATAACCATTATTACACTTTGACTGTTTGGGGAGACTTACATCAGAGCATTATTCACTAATGGTCTGTCACTAATTAATTCTTGTATCCCAGCAACAAAAAGAATGCCCCTTGTCTGACCATACATAGGTTGGGTTGATAGAAAAGTGTGTGTACTTCCATATTTCTTCACTGCGCATGCGTGAATCATATGTTCCATTTTTTTCATTTCACATGCATGAATCTTACTTTCTTTATCTTACTTACTGTGAACCCAGTATGTCTAATCATGTAATACGCATGCTTTGCACATGTAGTATGTCTAATCATGTAATACGCATGCTCTGCACATGTTCGTTTATTACTATTTGCTTATGTGGTTTAGTCTGGCAAACATATTCTTTTATCTTTTCCTGGGATTACTAGGATGACCATTTTATATGTATTTGTTTTTTTTTTGAGTGTAAATCATATACATAGTTGTTGCTGCCCACATTGACACTATACTTTGTAATCATGTAGTCATGTAATCAATCAAGAGTTTTCATTGGTGCACATTAGTTTTACATTCTATTAGCCGTTTCCTCTTGTTTATCCCCTGATGAAGCCATTCTTTGGCTATACACGTTGGGCTGTTTGGCTTGGAGAGGGTTATACTCGTCTGCTCCTATTTCCTCACTGAGTGACACTTTTTCTATTTGATAAGTATTTCCATATCGCTACATGTTTATTTTGATATACTAGGGGGCTATTCAGCCAGTGGCACTTTTTTAGCACCAGTTAGGCATTGCATTTTATGTGTGGGATGTTAGAGATATCTTTCTGATCATATTATTGGCCTTCTCAGTGGGGGTCTATTTCTTATGTTAGCAACCTATGTTGGATTGTATAATGGACATCTATATTGTGTGTCCACTTGATATTAGAACATGGACTGCTATGAGATACAAGTATAGGATTTACTTGTTTCCCTCTCATATTCTTTTAATTGTTTTTATTTACCATCTGGGAGCTTATAAAGACTGTTATAATTTTGTACTTATGGTTTGCCATTGCTGAGTGCCTCGTTTATGAGCTTTGCTTTGGTGAGTTCCTTTCTTTTTCCCCTACATTGTAAGTATCTAGTTGTGAAGTCTCAGAGAGCACATCACTATTGTAGTGAATTCAGTTCTGGCTTATGTATTTTTCCAGTGCTAACCTTCCTATATTCAAGGATGTGGTAATGGCAGATACAATGGATACATTTAAGAGAAGATTAGGTGCATTTCTTTTAAGAAGGAATATACAGGGTTATACTGTGTATTAGTAGGTAAATGTAATGGTTTGTTCGACTCACAGACACAAGGGTTAGGATAAAAACACAGTCTTGTTGATTTACAATAAAGTAAGAACCTTCACAGGTCCTGTAATATACAGGCAGTATAGTACAGACACACAACAGGTTAATATGCAATGCCCACACAGGTCCAGTATAGAATAGCAGTACAGACAGTATATACTGACACAGGTCAGGCAGTAGAAATGAGTTTCCCAGGAGTCCGGTACTGCAGGAGTTAAAGTTCATAAATGATTGCAAACAGTCTCATATGTGTTGGTAATGAGAGAGCACTTATACCAAGCGTGGTCACCCAAGTGCTAACAGAATATAGTGAACACAGGGTTCTGTAGATGAAGAAATGAGCACTGTCAGAGTAGTCCCAGAGGACAAGCAAGGCAACTACCGGTGCAATCACGGAGGCATACACTTGCAACCGGTATGGCAGTAACGGAGGACTAGGCCAACACTCTCTGCCGGAGCAGTAACGGAGGACAAGGCAATGGCAACTACCGGAGCATTCACGGAGGCAGACACATGCAACCGGTATGTCAGTAGCAGAGAACTAGGCCCAGACTCTCTGCTGGAGCAGTAACAGAGGATAAGGCAATGGCAACTACTGGAATATTCACGGAGGCATACACATGCAACCAGTATGTCAGTAACGGAGAACTAGGCCCAGACTCTCTGCCGGAGCAGTAACGGAGGACAAGGCAATGGCAGCTACTGGAGCTTTCACGGAGGCATGCACATGCAACCGGTATGTCAGTAACGGAAAACTAGGCCCAGACTCTCTGCCAGAGCAGTAACAGAGGCAGACACTGACCACCTGCAGGAGCAATAACGGAGGACAAGCCAATGGCGACTACTGGAGCATACACGGAGGCCCACACTAGTAACCAGCATCACAGTATAGGAGGCCCAGGCCAAAGGTGCACTGGAGCATTCACAGAGGCACACACTAGCAACCTGCAGGGGCAGCAGAGGGACTGACTCTGGCAACCAGAAAGTCACTGCATCAGAATGTCCTCGAGGCGACAATAGTAGAGGAAGCAGGAACGTCAATCTTCGCCAAGTCGGCACACAGGAACACAATGTCAGCCAGGCCGGTCGGAACACAGGAGCAGGAACGTCAGCCGGTCCAGGTCGGTACACAGGAACAGGAACATCAGCCAGGCTGGGTCGATACACAGGAGCAATAGACTGGAGAGAAATCAGGCAATCGGCATCGGTACACAGGAGCAGGAGTCTGGAGAGTAGTCAGGCAGGCCAAGTCGGTACACAGGGAAACACTCAGCAGAGAACAGCACTGGTACAGGAACACCATGAAAGGGCACTGAGTGGGTGCAGGAGCACAGTATATAAAGGCCATACTGGGCAGGCTCAAGACATGACAGCCAATAGGGAGTATGCACAGGATAACTGACAGGAACACAACAACAAAGGAGCACGGGCACCGTGATAGTAAATGAGGAAGTTATGTTAAATAGAATAATGCTCGTTTTAGCAGCAGGAAGGCTTATATAATTTAAATTTTTCTGGGTTATGAGGCAAAGGTTGAACACAATGGACTTCTGTCTTTTTTCATTCTAATTTACTATGTTATTATTTAACTAATAATAATAATAGCTGATCTCCAAGATGTTGATGAGAAATGCTCAGAATTGGCAGTATTGGAGAAAGTGGATTCCTCTAGCAGCCAGGGAACTGTCCTTCCTCCAGTTTAGAAAGAATGCAGAGTAGACAGAAACCAAGACAGGTGGTGGTAATAGAGGACTCTATGGATATGGGTGTATAGGATAATCTGTTACCAGGAATGTGAATGCCAAACAGTATGTTGTTTCCAGGGTACTCAGGTTTGGCATATTACGGACAGGGCAGACAGATTTTTGGGTGGGTCTGGAAAGGATCCAGCTGTCTTAGTACATATTAGTACAAATGACAGTACTGGATGAAGCTGGAGGTCCCTAAAATATTTCAGAAAATTAGGGTGCAAGCTCCAGGCAAGGACCTCCATAGTAGTGTTTTCTTAAATACTACCAGTGCCATGCACCAATGCAGGTAGGCAGATAGAGCACAGGGAGTTTAATGCATGGTTTAAGTATTAGTGTAGTAAGGAGGATTTGAGGTTTTTAGAGCATTGGGCTATATTTGCAGGTAAGCAGAGTGCAGAGGGATCTCAATACATGGTGTAAGTATTGGTGTAGATCACTGGGCTGTATGGAAGAGCTAGGAGATAGAATGCTTAGAAGGTTGGAGGATCTTTTAAACTAGGAAAGGGGAGGAGGAGGATATAGCTAGTAAAAATGGGGTATATAGTGTAGATAGGAACTGGGTACAAGTAAAGTATCATGGGGTTGTAGCTAAATATAGCTATTAAATGAGGATGTAGAAAAAACGGCAAGTAGTGGGTAAAAGTTAGATATGACTAAATTAATTGTATGTCGGCAAATGCAAGACTTATGATAGGTAACATGGGAGAACTAGAATTGGTGGTGGTTAATGACTATTTGGATATAAACTGTAAAACTGAAACATGGTAGAATGATACACATGATTGGGCTGTAAATATAGAGGGCTATTCCTTGTTTAGGAGAGACAAGATTAATAGACGAGATAGAAGGGTGTGTTTATATTTGAGACCAGATCTAAATCCAAGCGTAAGGGGAGATATTTTTGAGAAAACTGGTCATAATGTGGATTACTTGTGGATAGAAATCAAGGCTAGCTGTTGAATAAAGGGTAAAAAAGGGTATTGTTGGGTATATGCTAACCACCTAATATTGATGAGAATGTTGAGGCCCAACTGTTAATGAGAAAAGCTGCACATCTCTGGCATACTATAACTATGGGAGATTTTAACTATCCAAACTAGAGACATGAGACCTGTCAGAGTGCTAAGGGAAGTATGTTTGTGAGTATGCTTAGGTTTAGCTACATGTCAAAAATGGTGGAAGTGCTAACAAGAAACAACTAATATAGACATTGAATATTAAAGTAGGTGAACATTTGGGAAACAGTGATTACAACGTGTTACATTTGACATCAGCTTGGAAAAGCTCAACCAAAACCCTTAATTTAAAAAAAGCCAACTTCAAATCAAATCAAATTATTAACAGATTCAATCAAACACATAGACTGGGATATATTATTTACAAGAAAACATACTGAGGAAATACTGAGGAATTAAAATGCAGGTTACAAAATTATATTCAACAGTGTGTAACAATGGGGAACAAATGCAAAATAAGTAGATCACAACAAATGTGGTTAAATGCAAAATGTAAAGAAGGAAGTAGCAATGAAAAAATAAATTTAAACTATTTAAGTCTGATGGAACAGAAAATTATTTCTTGAAATACGGGGAATGCAAAAAAGATTGCAAAAAGGCAATTATGCTAGGAAAAATAGATAATGAAACTCAAATTGCAAGGGAGAGCAAGACTGATCCAAACAGTTTTTCAAATACATAAATAGCAAAAAACTTAATATGGAATGCATTGGACCTTTCACAAATGAGATGGGTGAGTTGAGTAGAGAGGATAAGGAAAAGGTTGATGTTCTAAACTCTTTTTTTGTATTGGTGTATACCAGAGAACATGAAATGGTAGAAGAGTCTCGACACATGTAACAAAACTATATCATTATCAGATACTGGGTTAATACAAGAAGAGGTCCTAGGAATACTGGACAAAATGAATACTAAAAAAGCACCTGGTCCTGATTAGGGATGGGTGAAAGTTTTCACCTCAACACTGAAATAGGTGAAAAATGGCACTTCTGGCCTAGTGGGAAGTTTCAAGTGCAAAGTGTCATTTTTCAACATTTTTGGCCTAGCTTATTGCATTGAAATCAATGGGGAGACTGAATTTACAAACAATATATAGCAAATTGTACATAAAATGACAGAGACAGGGATCCCCTGACGTAAGACGTAAGCTATGTATGGGCAGACTGAAACTTGACAGGCCCTGAGGAAACATTGATTTGTAGGACTTAGCCTTGTTAGGCACAAGCCATGTGGAAACATTGATTTGTAGGACTTAGACGGGTTGTTAGATGCCCAAGCCCTAAAGGAAACATTGATTTGCCAAACTTAGGCTTGGTATGCACAAGCCCTGAGGAAACATTGATTTGTGTGCCTTAGACTTGTTGTTAGAGGCCCAAGCCCTAAAGGAAACATTGATTTGTAGGACTTACACTTTTTGGCACAAGCCCTGAGGAAACATCGATTTGTAGGATTTCACCTTTTAGGCCCAAGCCCTGCAGAAACATTGATTTGTAGGAATATAAGTTGTTACAATAGGCACAAGCCCTAAGGAACTACTGATTTGTTAGACTCAGGTTTGTTAGAGGCACAAGCCCTGAGGAATCATTGATGATTTGTTGGATTCAGGTTTGTTAGAAAGGTGCAAGCCCTGAGGAATCAGTGATGATTTGTTAATGCCATTGAGGCCTGTGAGGTTTCAGCAGGAAAAAGGTTTGCAGGTCTGAATCTCTCTTGTTGCGTTTATGTCTGGCCATCAGAATGAATCTTTGGGTCCAGTAAGTATTCACCCAATATTCTGTCAAGGCTGGTCGGGAATCTTGCCCAGAATTTGACTAAATAGGGCAGAGTGCCATAGAGCAGAAGAGTCAAGCATCCATCCACTCGGAAGTCCATGTCGTGCTCCCAGGGTTTTTTTTTACAGTAAGGTCTATTATATTGTGGAATCCTTTGCCCAAGGATAAAGTAATGACAGATGGATAAATTTAAGAGAATATTAGATGCATTTCTTTCAATAAGGAACATAAGGTTATACAAGAAGACAGGCAAATAAAGTGAAGTTGAAGCTTGTATTGGGGAGTCTGGGGGACTCTGTTGGATAGGAAGAGAGAAAGGAGGTTTACCCCTAATACCACAAAATTCTGTGTGGCAGTTATCTCTGTCCTAGGGGGTGTGCCTTGGGTGTGAGAAGGGAGGAGGTTTACCTCAAATACAGCAGCATTTTGTGTGTCTGAACAGTCAAAGAATAAGTCAAAGAATCAAATTGTAGCATTAATTTTACCTTCCATAATTTTCTGTCCCTCTGAGTGTGAAATTGTCCCATCAGTACAGTCTAATGTCCCTGACACTGTGTCCACTTTGGCAAAAATGTTCTCCCACTCTGTCTTTTTGTTGTTAATGCTGGATCTGTGGGAATTAAACCTCTTATGTAATCTCTGTCCTGTTTCCCCCACATAGAGCTGTTGGGCATTTTGCACACATGATGAGGTATATTACATTGGATGATTTGCAGGTGAAATTACTGTTGATCTTATGGTGTAACTTGGTATTTGGTATGGGTATCTTGTTTGTGGTGTAAATGTGTGCACAGGCTTTACACCTACTTTGTAGGCAGAGTAATGTGCCATTTTTTTGTATTTTTGTTCAGGGCACTCCTTAACATTAGTTGCTTTAAATTGGGAGGCTGTCTGAAGGAGAGTAAGGGAGGCTGTGGGAATATGTTCTTAAGTATTTCAACAGTATGTAAGGTTGCTTGAAGTTCTCTTGATATTTTGTGCAGAGCTTCAAACTGGGGGTGGTAAGTGACAACAAGTGGCACATGGTTTCCCTTATGCTGTTTTTTGTAGCTCAACAGATCTTTTCTTGGTATGTGAGTAGCTTTCTGTATCTGACTGTCAATAATCCTTGCACTGCAACCCTGTTTTATAAAGTCTCCTCTGAGTTTCTGGAGGTGCTTGTCACGGTCCGCCATGTCAGAACAGATGCGATTGTATCTGATGGCCTGGCTGTATATGATGGAGTTCTTTGTGTGTTTTGGCTGAAAGCTATTGGTTTTCAGGTAGGTTGGTCTGTCTGTTGGTTTACGGTACAGGGATGTGTGGATGGAGTTGTTCTGTATACTGATAGTCGTATCTAGGAAGTTAATGTTTGTGCGTGAGTGACTGAATGTTAGATTGATATTGGGGTGTAATGCATTGTAATTTTTGTGGAATTTGAGAAGTTCCTCTTCACTGGTGGTCTAGATGATAAGAACATCATTTATGTAGAGGAGATAGACCAGGGGTTTTGTCTGTCAGGTGGACAGGAAGTCCTCTTATAACTTTGCCATAAACAAGTTGGCATATTGTGGTGCCATTCGGGTGCCAGTTGCAGTCCCCATTTTCTGAAGGTAGAATTCCTGTCCAAACTTGAAGTAGTTGTGGGTGAGTATAAACTGTATGAGTTTTGTTACTGGTTCCTTGGCTGTGTTATTTCTTTCCAGATATTTTTGGCATGCGTCTATGCCCTCTGTGTGTGGAATGTTGGTGTAAAGGGATTCTACATCCATAGTGGCAAGATGGTGGTGCTCTCTGGAATAGGGCCCAAGTCTGCTAGTTTGTTCAAGAGATCTGTGGTATCTTGAAGGAAGCTGGGTGTTCATTTTACCAGGGGTTTCAAGGTATTTTCTACCCAGCCAGAGATATTCTCTGTGAGTGTGCCAATTCCTGAAATGATGGGTCTTCCCGGGTTTCCTCCATTGTGTATTTTTGGTAACGTGTAGAAAGAACCTACTTCTGGATCTGCTGGTATTAGGGGTCTTATCTGTTCTGCAATGTTGGAGGGCAGTTCTTTTATGATCATGTTGAGTTTTTTTGTATATTTTTTGTGGGATCCTCTTGTAATTTCATATAGTATCTTTCATCAGAGAGTTGCCTATTTGCTTCTTGAATGTAGCCCACAGTGTTCATAATAATGGTGTTCAGGAGGGCATTCCAAAGTCGAGGGACAGCCACTGCAAAAGATTGCAGCTGCATTCCAAAGTCAAGGGACAGCCAGTGAAAAAAGGCAGAGGACAGACCCCTACCCACATTCTTTCCTTCCCTCTGCCTTAATATATTTATGATGATGAGATGGGCACAGAATACACAGGGCAGCTGTGTGTGTGTGTGTGTGTGGAGAATGAAGAGTACTCCACACATGGATTTCTTGTTCCTGTACCTAGGGTGACTATCAGCAACTCACAACAAGGCTCAAAGTCAGCATGTATATCAGGAATGTGCTATTTTCCTCTTGCCTAGGATAGATGCTTGGCATTTTGGTGCTGGGCTCTACATATGGGCAGTTTCAGACAGATATGCATTTAGCAAAAATGTGATTGACTGCTCCTGAGTGGGAACTCACCATAGAACAAACCATTTAAGTATTGTTTTTTCTTATGAGTGTTTCATAAGATTGTAATCTGACTTCCTTCCTCATATAGCTATTCTCTCTGTATTAGGGGAGTCTGGGGGTGCGTGAAGGGAGAAAAGAAGATTTATCCCAAATACCTCAAAATCTTATGTAATTGACTAGGAAGCCATATAACACCATGATCTGGCTGTTATCTCTGTGCTAGGGGAGTCTAGGGTGTGAGAAGGGAACACAAGAGATTTAACCCAACCTACCCCCCCCCCCACAGTGTGGATATAATCAGATGAACAGAGAGTTTGTTTTTTGGTTGACAGTTATAGCTACAGGGACAGTTAATTAAAGGAAAAATAAATATAAATAAATTAAAGAAAATAAAAATTCGGAAATAATGCGCATTGTGGCCCTGGTGTTGGGGAGGCCTGTTCCTGTGGATTCAAAGATTTGTTTATTGTCTATTTTTCCTGATGAGGTTGAGGCCACAACAGACAGATCTCTGTTGAGCGAGCTTTTGGTGATGGCGAGAAAGGTGGTGGCCTTGAATTGGATGTCAAACAGAGTTCCCAATTGTAGGGCGTGGATAAACCTGGTTTTAGAGTGTATTCCACATTATAAATTGGTTTACATACATCGGGCCACCCTAACTAAGTTCGACAAGATCTGGGGATGATGGTAGACCTGGTGGACAGAAAGAGCAGATGGTGCTGCGACTCCTGATGATATGTAACTTCATAGTGATGCATGATTGATTGTGATCATATCTGCTTGCTGTGTGGATGCTTGTGATGTACAACTGATGTATAGCATTGTGTGTGACCCTTGTGTGTAAGGAGATCTTATGTCGCTAATGGCTGGCGGGTGGGTGAGGGTGCTACGGGCTCGGGAGAGAGAGGACTTGGGGGCGGGAGATATGGTATTAGATAAGTTAGGTTAGCTTTTATGAGTTTGGGTTATTGAAGTTTGAAATAATAATGAAAAACCTCAGATTGTCTCTATACATTTTACTGATCTATATATGTTGTTTTCATTGCTACTAAGGTCTATGTATTATTGCTGTACCTGAGTGATTTACCAGGTGTTTCCTTTTTCTCTTTGTATTTAAAATCTGTATGGAGCGATCTGATAATAAAATATATTTAAAAAAAAAATAAAATAAAAATTTTTTGACTGATAGGTGACTGATGTGAGCTGTAACTAAGACAGACTGATACTAGAAGAGTATTTTGTAAAGAACAGGACATCACATACACAATCAGTTCTGTTGTGTACTTCATTGATAGATAATGTCCAGCAGATATACTAGTGGCATGGGTAGGGCAAAAGGAGTTGTAGCAGGGTATGAATGTGTTAGTATAGTGGTAGACCAACACCTGACTGCATCCATGGTTGCTGTAGCATGTGCAGTAAATAATAATGATGATCCTTCTCCTCCTGAGAAGGCAGTTTGTCAAAGTCCCATAAAAAGTTCTATCACCACCAGAAATATTAAAAGAAAACATGTAAGAACACTGAAGAAGACAACGAGTCACATTCTGGGACTATGGTATGATGGAGGAAGGTGTAGCAGTTCAACCATATGAGGTATATGACAGTGCAAGTAAAAACCCCAGTCCTAGCATTAAGGAGGAGGGGGGTGCTACTCTATATCACTGTTGGGACCACGGCTAAGTCCACTGAGGTTTATGAACAATATAGAAATAATGGAAGGTTAAAAACGATGTTGATCCACAGGGAAGTTTTCAACTGACATTTGGAGTTAAGGAAGGAATTTTTGGGCAGACTTGGGGCTTTATTGGAAATAGCATTAAATGTTTTTTTTTCCCTTCTGGCTCAACATGGATGATATGTCTCTTCATAATTTTTATTTTCATAAATGGTGTCTTTTTTAAATTCAACAAATGAATTGCATATATTTTATATCATGCCAATTTGAGGGACCTTCAAACTTATTGATATGTACCTGTTTTATTGTATTTCTTTTGTTGGTAGTATAGGAGGGAATAAGAAAGAGGAGTATTTTGTAGTTTTTTACATATGGTTGTGACTGTGATTTTTACACTTTGTTAGTCTTTTGTTTGACTCACAGTAGCTAAACAATTGCCCTACTAAAATCCAGACTATACATATATTTTGTCTATAAAATAGCCTACACAATGGTAACCCTATTTAATCACACAGGGTGCATAATGCAATTGTAGTTTCCTGACTGTTCCAGATCTCTGGGAAAAATATTCCAACACCCAGGACTTCTGTGCAGGAGAAGATGATGTTGCACCTGAAGCACATTGCTGAAGAACTTGAGTCTGACCCAGTATATGATGAACATTGGGTTCTGCCTCTCTGATTCTCCCCCTAAACTGCTATCGCCACCAGTCCCATCATAACATTTTCAGGCCTACTTACAGGTTCCTTCCCCTCTTTCTGCCCACTCACAGCCAGAACCTGCCTCTCTTCCACCCGACCACTCACATGATCCTGCCCCTCTTCTTGCCCACTCAGTCACAACCAGATCCTTCCCCCTCACAAGAACCTGTACCTCTTCATCCTGTAGGATCCTCCATTATAGCCTTCTGCTGCCCTCTCACAAGAGGGTCTCTTGCACCTACTATACCCGCCTCAATTTGTATTCTGTCTTTCAAATCCTCACTCCTCCTTTCTAGTCATTCTCTATGCCACTCCATGCTTGTCTGTTGAAGAAAGCTTTGGAGTGCATTGAAAGACACTGAAGAATCATCACCACTATTGTCTAGGTTACTTGGTGACAAAGGTGGTGCAACTGGTGTCACCACCATTGTGGCTGGGACTCCACTGCAGTGCTGATGCTGGTGGTGGCAGTAGCAATGGTACTGTTGCTAAAAATAGGTGCCTCTCCTTCCATCTTGGCAATAGAGAGAGCCCCCCGATTTAAGTGTGACCTACACCCCCTGATAAGGATGATTCTCCATTTCCTCCCCATCCCCTCCAAGTCTTACTGGTAGCCATTAGCACATCTCCTATTATAAACAAAAAAATGATTATAAAGAAAAAAATTGTATTATAGAAAAATCATTATAGGCAAAATATTAAAAAATAATTAAAAGAAACACATCACTCACACTACACACTGAAGTGACCATTACTGTCCTAACACTAACTCAAAAAATTTTAATGACCCTCACTACCCTAACACTAACTGAATTTGAATGAACCTCACTGCCCGAACACTAACATACACAATTTTATTTATTTAGAAAATGTTTTACCAGGAAGAATACATTGAGATTTCTCTTGTTTTCAAGTATGTCCCTCACTGTCCTAACACTAAATCTGAGTTGACTGACCTTCACTAACCATAAGTCACACGGATCACACCCTTCAGAAAGTGTAAGTTTTATCTTTCTCAGATACATGCTCTCCTAAATTACCTCTATTACTCCCTCATTATTAACAATACCCACACTGAAGTGCGGGAGATACTTTGCTTCTTTATTAGAATGTGTTGTGATATTAAGGGGTGTTTTTCAATGAGGTGGGAAATTCCCAGTCCCACCTCCAAAAATCAAAAGCATAGGGTGGCTGAAATTTCTAAGTTGTGGGAAATTCCCACCTAAAACAAACAATAAGAAAATTCACCAGCAAAAGTGTCACGTGGCTTTTTTTGTGAGAAAAGCAGAAACCCTAAATTTTGAAACAAGTGAATTAATATATTGGAATAATATATGATATATACAGTGTTTATATTGAATTAATTTATAGGAAGCAGCACAGTGTTTTCTTCTGTCTTTGGTTTGTTTTTAATTTCGGGATGGTGGAGGGCCTACTTATTCCTTGCTGTGCTTCATATTTTGCTCACTTGGAATCATTTTGTATGTATGTAGGTATGTATGTATGCATATTAGGATGTGTTAGTGCTATGCCTTTCTTTCCTTTTTACTAGCTAACCTGTACAGCCAAAAATAAATCCACAACAAGATTTCTCCGCCATGAAGTGTTACCTACCAAACCTCTTAATAATACAGTAATGCCAACCCTTAAATCCAATAAAATACAAAACAACTGCTCCAAGAAATTTCCTCTTAGAGGGATATAGCTGGCTACAGAAGTACTGTCATAAGTCATAAGAAAGGGTTATATGTATAAAGATATCTACCTGAGAATATTTTGAGAAAATTCAGAGAAAACCTGCAACTGAAAATATTTTTTTCACATATATATCTGTCACTATATACTTCCATTAAGAACAGGTTATACCTGACTTTAAAGGAATAGTAATACTTCGTGTTATCTTTATTTTATTTTGTAGGCATTAAAAAAACATGAAGAATGATATAAGTCTTATCTCTCAAACCTTTATGGTTTGAGAGATATTCACAAGCAAAGTTTCCCCCTCCCGCCCCTTTTACCTAGTGTAAGCCATCTCTTCTCAGATGTGGAATGCAGTCCATAGACCAGACAGATAACAGAAGGGGACAATCTTCTTCCTATGAGAACAATGAAAGCCCTGCCCCCTTGACAAGTATTTCAGGTTTTTCCCTTATCTTAATTGAAGATTGTCCCTCTCTGCAATCTACCTGGGCACCTCCCTTCTGATCTGGCTGAGCAGTGTTACATCAGTAAAAGGGGCGGAAGGGGGATACTTTGTCATTGAATTACTCTTAAACTACAACTCTGACAGAATTGAAATAACACTCTCCAATGTCCAAATACTATGATGATTAGAGCTGCTTTTATTATGAAACATTACTATCCCTTTAAGGTTGAATCATTAAGAATGTCTTTATTTTTGGATTTATTAGTGAATTTCTTTATAAATATTTTGCAGCACAATTCTTATTTAGACAAGACCATTTTTACTCCAATTTTCAAAAAAGTCTACTGACTGGAGTTAGCTGTTAGAGAACATGTCACTAAAAGTTCATACATATCCTTATGTCACTTTTTGACAATTTTACAGACACTTTCTTTATAACTGCAATTTTAGAAATATTTCCCTATGTGCCTTACCTCTACAGTCTATGGGATAAATTATCTTTGTAACAAAAGAGATTTACAGCCTGGTATGGGGTGATTTGGGGATGATGACAGGGTCAGCATAGTTTAGTGAGAGTAAAAGGTCAGTTTCTAAATTACCAGAAATAGCTTACTCCATTTTCCTTGTTACTGTTCTTTATCTAATGTAAATTTCCTTTCTAGAGCAAACTTGGTATAAGGTAAACATTTCCAAAGTTGATCTCTCTCACATCATGTTCTTGTAAGGCAGGCGGCACACTTGGACTAGTCTTTGCCACATAGAGGATACAGCTCTAGTCTCATTAGTCAAAACAACTGGTAAATCTGCTGCAGAAACACTTCTGCTCATACTAATAGCATCCATTGTTTAATCCAGTGGTTACCAGTCCATGCCCTCAGGACCCATCACATGTAAGTTAATCAAACTTACATAGCCTCTATTTACCTCACCTATGTTCTACCAAGGAAATCTTTAAATCTTGGCCTGTTAGTGGGTGCTGAGGACATGGATTGGGAACCACTGGTTTAGTCTGTGAGGTGCTCTGCCTCTGTAGGAAAAATATGGTCTCTCATTTCCCTACTTTTCTTGTGTCTCTCTCCCTCTCACCCTTTCACTCCTTCTTAATTTTCTGCTATTGATTCTCACTTTTCTCTTTCAACTACCTAACAGCACACTGACACATCACAGAGCAAAGGAAATGATTTTCACAATCTGATTACACTTGATCTATACGATTATTTAGGTGTAATTCAATATTCTAAAGAGGAGAATTTTTGGATAAAGCAAGCTGCACTACAGGGGACAAAAATGCTGTAATTCCAATTTATTTAAATGGATCTTTTAACCCCTTAAATGTAAGACATCTCCTAAGGATTAAAAAGCAACTTGTTGGGGACCTCTCATTCAAGTGGTTAAAACCCCAGTTTAAATAATTCAAAATTTTAATTTCTCCCCTACTGTGCTGTTGCTTTGCTCCAGATTTGCCCCAAATTGGCTTATTGAATTGTACCTATTATTTTATTTAACTGGTTTGTGAATCTCTGTAATCCCATAACCAATGCATTACTTTTTAGAATACTTTTGTGTCTGATGCAAAGAGCAAAATATGAGGCATTATGGACCAAACTAACTGTACTTTATCTCCTGTTTACTTCCATGGTTGATAAAGATTTCACCAAAGCATTGCAAGGCAACGCATTGATGACCTCTTTAATACTGAAGGGGTTAAAATCCCCATTTAAATCAGTGGAGATTTTGGCATTTTATATTTCCATTTTATGGTACAGTTGGAATGATCCTGACTTGCTCATCTCTTCAGGGCCGGATTTATATCTCAAGCACCCCTAGGCACAGTACCCTCTGGCGCCCTTAGCTCCGCCTTGTCCCCACCCCTAACCATGCCCCCTGATCTAACCACACCCACTTTGTGGCCAAATCCCATTCTAATGCACTGTACCAGTACAATCCTCTGATGGGTTCTGATTGGTTATCTGTAGTAATTGCCTTATACAGGGAAGGAAGCTGCAGCCTTCCAATCAGAACTTGGCTCTCTTGCTTTGCTCTGGGGCAGGAGTCAGGACAGTAACATGTCTCCCAAAGAGCTTGTTGAATGGTACTGGGACCAGACCCACTTGGGATTTAAGCCAGATGGGACACACATACCAATCAAGGTGTGTTTCCCCATTTAATCATATACCGATGACACACTTTCATTTGGGGAGTGACAAGAAGAAGCAGGGCAGGGGTGGTACATTTATTTTACTGTCAGATTGTTTTATAATGAACTTACTGTCCCAGCTGGTATCACAGCCCTGAGCTATCATTCAAGTTGTGTGCTCTGCTCCCTCCAATATGACAGGGAATAGTATTGATCTTCTGCTTCCTCCACTATTTTGTCTGCTTTTTCCCACCGCTTATGGTCCTATCTCTCACCATTTTATCTCCTTCCTCTTTTCTCCCCAATCTTCATCATTCTCTCTTGCCTTTCTTCTTCACTTACTTTTCTCCTCAACGCCAACCTGGTTTCAGGTTTATATATAGGCAGCAACAGGCCGCATCCTGCTCAAGCTGCTCCGTAGTGCGTGGCTGCCTATGAACATGAAGCAACGTGGCCACGTCGCTGCTGCCACAAGTTCCACAACACGCAATACCTCTACCTGCTGCTGGAGAGGCTTGGAATGACTTGCTGGCACTGGCAGCAGCTTCTCAGACTATGTGACTGGTCCGCGACCGTCAAACTGCAGGCAGGCAAAGCTCCTTCTCCTCTGTGCGGCTGTGCTGTTTGGCTCCCTGCAGGGACTGGGAGGGGTAGTTCCGGTTCTGGTGGCAAGTGAGGATTTTGGTTGGGTGGGAGTAATGCACCACCAGATGATCCGGACGGATGACCAGATCACATCCGGCAGTGGCGAGCAGCCAGTAGCAGGAAGAATCTTCAGATGATGTGCCTCTGGCACTTCAGGCTGCTGCTGCGGCCAGTGGCACAGCACTCTTCACTCTCCTACTTCTTCTACAGTAGAGAAAGAGGAGGAGTTCATACCCCCCCCATGCAGTAGCTTGATGCCACGTATCTATCACCCTTCCCCCCACCCTCGGTACTGAATCTGGACCAGACATGCATTGAGGCAGCAAGGATAATTAAAAAAAAAAAAAAAAAAAGATCCCAATGAGTCTGACAGGCGCCCCTCTGTTGGGTGCGCCTGTAGGCAGATGCCTACTCTGCCTTATTATAAATCCGGCCCTGCATCTCTTGCTTCCAGCATCATCCATTATGATAGATTTTACTTGATCTTTGAATAAATGCATGTGCAAGTCTTATGTCTCAGATATGGAAAAATATATTCTAGATTTCCTTTCCTACATGTCCACAGAACATTATACATGCAATACCAATTTTGCACATGGTCTAAAAAGAGGTTATGACTTTTGTGTCTTCATTAACATACAGCTTCTGAGTCAGCTCCCTAAAGGTGTAACTCCAAAAAGGATTTGTGTCCATCCTGAGACACATTTTCAATGATTTTATATCTCTTTGAAAAAATCTATTATTTCAAATCAATATACTTATAGTTTTAGATAAACTTTTTATTGGACAGCCTGCAGATTATCCCAACATGATGACCAGACTTTTCGATTATGGTTAAATATATGAATTTGCTCAAATTAAACATAATTAATGCTTTGTGAATATAATAGTTACTATTTATTACTTATAACTTCCTAGGTAAACAGTCTATTGGACAAACTAAATACTAAACACATAACAACACTACATATATGTGGCAGATTCTCAAAATGTTTCAAATGAATATTTAAGTTACTTTTTGCACAAGCTATTTTATTATCTATAGCTTGTCTTTAATTTCTCATTATACTTCCACCCACCTTCTGTATTCTGATCCAGCACATAGTCTATTGATTACTTTTACTTCTAGAACATCTCACAACATAAGCATTTTTTATCACAGAAGGTTTTTGGATAGCGTTCTAGTTGAGAGGTGTGACAAAAGAAACTTTATTTCCAAAGAACATGGTACATTTAAAAACAAAAAAGCCACAAGATACAGCTGAAGCTTGTAACTTGGGTGAAGATGAGAAATCCCTGTCTATCCCTTACCATACATGCACACAAACATAACAGTTTTTTCCTGAAAATCACATTAACATAGCACATGACGTAAATGGTAAGACCTCGGAGTCTGAGTTGCCTGGGGGTCAGTCCACGGTGCAACATATTTCTCCTCCCCCAAATACCTTCCATCATTAGCGTTTTTTAGAATGGTCTATCTCTCAATATCCATCAAATACCTACATATTCATTTTAGGGCTATTCCCAATATTACGAGGTAAGAATTCAGAATACATTCAATAGCTCTTCTAGTAAAAGCTATAACTATTCTTCAGTCAAATACTAAAATATATATCTCACTTGCTAATGACTTTACCTTATTACTGCCACTTATTTGTCTCTTTCTCTAAATCAGCCATTTTACTACCTACAATATAAACTCTTTAGGACACAGACTAACTTCACAAGTTTAGTGTGCATCACATTCAGTTACTTATTTATATCGCTAAGATTGCTGTAAAACTCTATGCACCTAAATTAGACTGTATACTAAAGAGAAAAGATTTACAGTGTTTTATAATTTATTTAGTTAGTTGTTTGATGCTTTAAAAGAACACAATCTTTTGCATTATCTTGTGTTTTTGTATTTTTTTGTGTATGTTGATGGTACCTTATCACTATACACTCGCATCATTAGCTATTTTGCTGCTTTTTCATTTGATGTCCTCCCATGATGAAGAAAGATTATGCCATTAAGATTCCATATCACTCTTCCTTTGCAACACAGATGCTAATATTAAACAACTATTAAGGGGTGTAAATATGAGTGTTTGGACCCCAGGATAAAATTGTAGGCCGCCACTTACTCTAATACCTTTAACAATACGTACTGAAACACAGAACAAGAAAACTACAAAGGAACTGACCCATACATATAGGAGAATTGATGTATAGCTCACATTCTATAGAATGACCAATCCATATTCTGTTATGCTTGGGAGTATGGATGGGTGAAAGATTTTGCTCCAGAAGTGAAACTGGAGAGATGAGTGGAAAATTTGTGCCGTTTTTCCACTTTTTTCACCTAACCTATTGCATTGAAATCAAAGGGAAGACCGCATTTCTCCTCTCCATGTAGCAAATTTCCCTTATTTCCTCACAGGCATAGTATAAAAGAGGTGTCACTTCCTACAGCATGTCATTCCCTGTTTGTGAGAGGATGAGAAAGCAGCACATTTTTGAGATAGAGAAGACAGGCTAATAAAAAGGAGTTGAAGCTTAGTTTAGGAAGTCTCTTAGCAGGACATTTGTTCTCTATATTAGGGAAGTCTAGGGGCACTCTGGTGGAGAGGAATACCCCAAAATTCAGTGTGACTGACAGGCAAGACAGAGGCACCCATGATCCAAGCTCCTTTCTGTCTGACTGATCTGAAAGACACAGGCAGTAGTCCAAGTTCCTTCCTGATCTTTATGCTTTTATCTCTGTACTGGGGGAGTCTGGGGTGTGAGGCGGAAGCAAAGGAGGGTTACTCCAAATACCCCAACATTCTGTCTGACGTAATAGAAAGACAAAAGCAAGTTCCTTCCTGACCTTGCTTTTATTATCTCTATTTTAGACATGTATGGGGGTGTGCGTGAGAAGGGAGCAAAGGACGTTTACCCCAAATGTCCCAAAATTATGTCTGACTGATATTGATGATATTTTTTTTGTTGTAATGTATGACAGAGCTGGTAGGGTATGGAGTGATGTTTAGTCAGTCATAATGTATAATGTCACTTTCACTTTTAGTCTTTGCTCAGGTGTAGGAATAGTATTTCCTGCCTCAGTATGTCAAGTTGTACCTGTCTATTTGTCTTGAATGGATGATGTGTTTATGTCTATTTCCACAGTATCTGTCATTCAGTAGTGTGTCAGGCTCAGCTAGCCAGCTCAGGTAAGAAGGAACGTGTTACCTGCTTGTTTGAGTATCACTTATCAGAAAGTTTGTTTGTTTGTTTGTTTTTTATTCCTCTGTTTTCTTTCTCAGCATGCAGTAAATGGACACTTTCTTGTATACTTTAGCACAATTGAAATACATTGTGGAAACTTTCCATGTGGACATGAAATAGATTATCACTGATTTCAATGCAGTGAGCAAAAACGTAAAATGGCACTTTTCACAGTAACTGTTGTTTTTTGCATGTTTCCTGTTTGAGGGGAACATTTTTGTTCATACCTATTATCAGGCAGTGTATGTGTAGCTCTTTGACTACCAGAAGACAATGGAATAAGGATGGGGTGGCTGTTGGTAAACAGTGAATGTGTGGATCTGTGACTACCAATGGCCAGTGGAAAAAACTGGGATGTCAGATACAGTACATGGGATTCTATCGACTACAGTTGGATGTACAGAAGATGCATTATCAACAATGTAATATTTTCAGTAAAATTTATCTTGTAATAAGCATTATAACCATTATAAGTCTCATCTAAAAATAAATATATTAGATACTGTATTAAACACTTGAACACAAGAGAGGTCCTCAATGAATGTACTATACACTGGCAGGTCTACGCTCCAAACTAAATTGTATTTCCAATCCTTTTCTATTCCTTAGCATAGAACACTAACTGCATCTGATCAATATTTCATGCCAGCCTAGTGTCAATTACACAGCATGTAGTCAGACGCTAAGCTCAGAATGTATCACATCTGGCACACTGATGCTCTGTCTACTACAACTGACTCCATGGGATGTAAGCCTATTACTTACCACCTGGTCTAGGCCAGCAGCCAGCCAGTATTGTAAAGGAATGCATACATTTCTGTGACTGGTTGAACTGGCTGAAAAACTGCCGCTGGTCCGGATTCCCAGCACATTTCCTCTGCCAATCAATTTTTTCAAGCCAGCCAAAAAGCCAGTGGAATTTTAAAGCAGTGCTTGGTGTGTTCTGCCTGCCCCAGTCATCCACTGTGACTCATTCAACACTCCTCCATTCTCCTCTCGACCCATGCTGCCCACACAGGGGTAGGCAACCATTGGTTCTCCAGCTGTTGTAGCCTGCAACTTCCATCATCTCCAACCAGGAAACAGTTGTGGATGACAGAAGATATTGTCGCCAACAGCTGGAGAACCTTAGGTTGTCTACCCATGTCCTAGCAAAAATATTACTGTAACTTATATGTACAAACATTATGTTTCTGCTTTTACTTCTGTATTAATTTCACAGTTGTTCTCCTATTGTTCTGTGATAAAGACAGTAGAAAATGGTAAACAAGAGCTTCACTTTGTTTGGTGAATAGTAAAAATTGAACTTATTTGCATTCAGCTACAAAAGAACCAGTTACATAAAGATCCACTCTAGCCGTGATTAATAAAGTGATGAATAATGAAGAAAGGTAATATTGAGACCAGTTGTAACAGTGGAACTATAAAGCTATGCTATATAATTATTTCTTTATTTACATGTTGTTTCCTTCAGTTACAACTTCTTATTATTTCTCTTCCTTTTCCTGTATTCATCTGCCTGGTTCCTGGAAAGCTAGAAATGTCACTAACAGATTTATAAGCAATGCACTTGAGACTTCTCTAGCAATACACTGAACACGTCTTTAAATTCAAAGGGATTCAGTCAATGAACAAAAGTCAATTTACTGTGTTTAGGGAACTCTTGTAATATAGTCTTTTTCTAGTTACCCATTTGTCCCAGTCCTAATCTGAAATGATCCTCTTGTCCCACAGTGGATTACTAAATGGTTCTAATTGAGTGATTTTCCATTTACACTTCTGTGAAAGCATTAATATTTTGTTATCCCCTGTATGATATTAAGTATGCAGTCATGTTAAACAGATAGTAATGTCACAAAATAATTTTACATCAGATTGTTCAATGTGATTTTTTTATATCGAATAGTATGTTCTGAAAACCCTTTACTTTCATATTCGGGTTGAAAATCCAACTAAAAGTTTCCCCCTCCTGCCCCTTTTCTGCACGTCATGCTGACTTCCCTCAGCTCTGAAAGCCAGTCGCTAGGCTGGATGAATCGCAATGAGGAACAGTACTGTGTCTGTCAGTGTAAGCTGGCCCCCCTGATGAAGGAGAGCAGGTTTTCCTTATTGTGATACATCCGGACCAGCATTCTGATATGAGGGAAGTTAACATGGCATGCTGAAAAGGGATGGGAGGAGGAAACTTTTAACTGATTTTCAAGCTAAATATGAAAGTAAAGGTTTTTCAAAACATACTAATCAGTATAGAAAATTATATTGAACAATTGGATGTACATTTAATATTTGTTATTACTATCCCTTTAGAATTTGGGACATCACTACATTAAATTTGATTGGTAAGGTGAATACTTTTGAAACTTATATCACAAGTGTTATCACTAGTGTTAGTCAGGTCTCTGTTCATTAGTGATCTGGTAGACAATACTTATTTTCACAGCTATTGGGGTCTATAACTTGTAATTCCAGTTACTCATCTACATGCTGGCTGGCTGGGGATGATGGAAATTGTAGACTCCCAAAAGTCCTAAGAGCTAAAGTTTGCCTACCCCTGTGTTAGTGGAAGCCTATGTATAAATTTTCTTGCATCAAGTAGGATGGGAGTGTATGGGCGTTTCTGGGGTTGGTGCTCTTCTGCACAGTGGAGCATACACTGTGAGAGAACATATTTATTCCCCAGACTCCACCCACCAACACAGGCACCCTCCTTAGACCCCTTTTATACCATGTCATGAGATTTTTATTTGTATTCAGGATTTATTTTTTATTAACTGCCCCCCAATCCCAGTAAACACCCCCAAACCATTCCCTGTTCAATTTATTCTTTCCCCACACCCCACCAAAACAGGCACCCTCATGCCCCTTTTATACTATGCCTTGTGAAATAAAAAAAAATATTTGCTATGTGTTGTGTAGAACGTCAGTGTTCTCATTGGTTTCAATGGAATGAACTAGGCGAAAAAAACTGAAAAATCTGCACTTTTCGCGAGAAATTATTTGTCAAGTAGTAAGTGCCATTATTTGCCAATTTCAGATGGAGGCAACATTTTTCACCCCCTCACTAGATGGCAGGAGCACTAACCCATATCTACCACTTTTTCTTTATTGAAATTACCTCCCTGCGCTAAAATGGAAATAACTATTAAAAATGGAAATAACTATTAAATATTTGAAGAAAAGGTAAGCAAGGTATACTGTTTTGGAAAGTAGAGTTTCACCTACATCAGATGAGGGGTTGTTTGCCTTTCTGCTTGTAGGCTGGTGTGAACAAATACTTCTACACTTTAGCACTACGGGAACATTTTTTTTTTTTTATATTTCCACCACTTCAAAGGTACTAAAATCTTTGAAAACCATGGAATTTCCTACTGTATTCAGTACCTACTACAAGCCTGACAGAAATGGTACCCGATTTGTATGGTTTAGCATACTGTATGGGGTGGAAGGAGCATTGACATAACCATTAAATATATGAAGAAAAGGTATGCAAGGCATAGGGTTTTAGAAAGCAGACATTCACCTGCAAATGTAGGCTCTGTGATTACCAGTGAAACCAGGCGGGGTGGGGGGGTCAGACTCTGTATGTGGGGTTCTGCAACTACCAGTGAAACCAGGCTGGTGTATTTGGTATGTCTGTGGCTAACAGGGGGCAGTACAACCAGTCTATGAGTTAACAGTGTATGGTGGGCTGTGTGACTACTAGGAGAACCAGGCTGGGGGGACCACAGTGTATGTGTAATCAGGCTTGGGGGGTTAAGAGTGTGTATAGAGGATCTGTGGCTACTACTGGGAAGTGGAGTCAGGGGAGGGAGTCAGACAGTGTAGGTGGGAAATCTGTGTAAACCAGTGGGCAGGAGAACAAGATTGTGAATAACACAGTGTACGTTGGGAATTTGTGGATACTATTGGACAGAGGAACAAGGCTGGGGGTGGTCAGATATTGTTTTGGGATAATTTGTGGCTACCAGTGGGCAGGGGAACAATGGGGGGATGGTGTATGTGGGGAATCGTTGGACTCAGGTGGACTCAGGAACAAATCTGGAGAATCAGACACTGTAGATGGTGAATCTCTGGCTACCAGTGGCCAAAGGAACAAAGGAAATCTGATGGCACAGCAAATTCAGGTACTGCAGATTTGAATTTGCCATTCCACAATTTCTCGTCTCTGAATGCTCTTTAATTCAGTGTGGCAAGCTTGTGACATTTACTATCTGGTTGAGAGGTCTCCAGTATATTGTGAAGCGATATATTGGAGACCTCTTTAGCATTCATTGTGTTAAAAGCCAATATGATGGAGGCCTCTCTAGCATTCAAAAAGGGGTTCAATAAATGGAAATGTTAATTCCCCCATATGGTACACTGGGTTTCCTCCAGAAATGAACCTCTTTTTGGTTTGATGAATAATGCCCTTTATCTCTGTGACCCTGGAGAAAGCAGTGGACACCTGATAAAAGTGATACTTGCAGCCCCTGGTTCCATTTAAGTTAATAGACTGTACTAGAACAGTACCCTTTGCACCCTTAATCTTCCTGGATTATTATATTGTGTTGTTCTTGCTGGAGGGTACTACAATCCACAGAGTAGTGTTCCTGCTCCTCCCCTGCAGTCATCTTCTAGTCTCTGATAATATCCTGTTGACTGCATGTTACTGTGCATTGTACACCCTTCTGGCACTCAACAAAAGCACAACAGTGAAAAAATAAATATCCTTAGGAGGGGACTCAGATTCATTGCAATGGATTTTGCTTGCAAAAACAATCAAACAAACAACCAAAATAAAACTCTAAAATTTGATATTTGTGTGGAAAAAGGGCAGGGCCCATGGAAAGGGTGACATGAAATAAGTGTGTGGCAAAGTATATATATATATAGGTTCTGCATACACTTTTTTGGGCCTGTGGTAGCAGGAAATCTAAATACTTACAGCCTGAAGATTCACAGAATTCCCCTTAAGTTAAATAGAATTATTGACTACTTTAATGCTTAGCAATGTACTGGAGACCTCTCTAGCATTGAATGGGTTAAAAGCATTGCATACCCTTCTGGAACTCAAAGGGTTAAATCAATGGCAATTTTTATTTGTTCCCTTTAGTACAGCTGTTTTGCCTATCAGTGTCTGAAGAGGTTAAGATCTTTCTCTTCTGCCTTCAGTGTCTATTTATAAAATACTTTTCCTCTTAGCTTTAGCACAATCCATTGGTTTATCTGCGCTCCAGTTATCCATGTTGCTGAATTATTTGGTGCCTCGCTTACCTGAGTCATCCAGATGTCTCTTTTCTACTCATATCTCTATTACCAGAACCAGTTTTCATACTCATTTTAGCAGATCTACTTTCTTGGTTAAATATGTTTGGTTCCTCCTGTATATGACAGCAGCAGATTAAGGATCGGTGAACATGTTTGCAAAAAAGCAAAACATGCAAAAAATAGCATTTCCCACCTTCTATGGTAATTCCTATTAAAAATGCAGTTTTTCTGCTTTTTTACATTGCATTAAAATCAATCATAGTGTAATTCCCTCTTAGTTGTCATGTTTCCCTCATGTTTTCCTATAATTTTAACTCATTGTATAAAAGGGGTATCATTTCACTGGATGTTGTTGGTCTATGCTTAGGAGAGATAGCGAAAGCTGCTAGGTAATGTAGGCAGACAGACAAGACTCATAGGGGGTTATTCACTAAGGCATGATAAAGCGATGATAAAGTGGAGATCAGTTCTCCAGTGACATGATTTCTCCAATTCCTATGTCATTCTATAGACCCTATGCACTAAGATTACTAAAGCTGGAGAAATCTTAGTGCATTGGCTCCATAGAATAACATAGGAACTGGAGAAGTGATATCACTGGAGAAGTCATCCACACTTTATCACTGCTTTATCACGACTTAGAGCATCTCCCCCATAGTTTTCCCACAAGTGCCAGACCCATATCCACTTCCATCACCACTGGTGTTGTCAAAGCAATTAAGGTACAAGGTTCTTCCATGTGCTTCCAACCCACATTTACAGATTTCTTAGAATTTTTTTTTAACAATCTACAAAAACAAAAATATGTCAGTGGCATCCTCACACAGTCACCATTAAAGGCAATTATTATTATATTGTATTTATAACATGCACTCTTTCTTATAATCAAGCACTGATGGTATTGGTGTAGTTACATTTTAATTATAGGTCATATGCAACATATATTTAATGACAATGAGCACAGATTTGTACTTGTAGTCATTCATAAACTGTTGTTGTTTTATTACTTGATAACAATTAACAAATATTCAATTAATTTGCCAGGGCAGTTTATAGTGTTTCTGATTGGCTCCATAACTTCTAATTTATTCTCATACATAGATCAGTACCCACATTGTCAAATTTCCTGCAGCTCTCTCTGATCCGGTTGCAGCTATTCTTACTTTGCAATTGCGTTTTGCTTTCCTCCTGTTTTTGGGCCTGGTCATTACCAGTACTTACCCGACAGCTCCACACGCATCTTATCCACAGAGTCAGGTATCCATGCCTGTGTCAGACCACATTGGCCCCTTTCCTGACGCTGGGTTTCTCCTTTCCCATTTAATTGTTCTCTAGTGCAGATTGAACCCATATATATAAACACCTCCCAGGGTACCTCCATCCGTGCCTTTTGTGAAAGCAGTCCTAGCCTGCTAGTTCTCTGGGTGCTGTTGAAAGTACCTCTCCCTGAAACAGTCCTAGCCTGATCCATTCTTAGGACACTTGTTCCTTTACTTCTCTCTGAAGCAGGCTCAGCCTGCTACCCTCCTGTGGTTTAGAGGAGCTCCCTCATTATATGTTACTACCTCTGTTACCTACCCTCAGGGTATTCATCGTAGCCCACCACCAGATTCAACATAGGTTCCTTAAGGGAATCATGAGACAGACAGCACCCTTGAGCTACCCTTCCTATCACCATACTCTAGCAACTCACCAGTCATGAAGATTTATAGATGATATTTTCTTTATTTTGGTGATTCTATGTATCCTATGTATTGAAATTTATTTTTGACTATATTAGCACTAATAATTTTAATTTAAAATCTTCTTTCATTTAAAGCAGTCCAATTGGTTTACTTTGGGATATAATATTTAATTTCTAGGAAGGAAATTTTTTACTAGAACATATAAAAACTTTGTGTGCAAAGAGGATCTTTTATTCCGATAACTGCATCTATCCTAGATGGCTTACTATCCCCTGTGTAGAATGTAACCTCCCCTAAGGAGGTTTAAAGGAAACTGTAGAGAAAACTAAATTTTTCAGGAAAAAGCTAATTGGTTGCAAGAAAAAAAATGATAGATAAAAAGAATGATCAAAACATTTTAATGATTCTTATTGTAAATAATATCAAGAGAGAAGATTTATTAAAAAGATAATAAATAATAGATCATATACATTGTATCTACTCTTAGTATTAGAATTCAATTAAAATTCAAATGTAGATAATAAAAATGTTGATCTAACTTTAGTATTAGCATTCAATTCTAATTATAAATGTTGTGATAATAATACATACATATTGGAGTGAATAGGAGAATGATAAAGCCCTCAGTCTGTGCCACATAAACATCCTAAAATTAAACACTAGAATTTTATAAAACAACAAAATAATATAAAAACACATGGTTATCTGATAATTTTGCAGATAAATCTTGTTATGAGGAAATGCGCCTAAGAATACCAATAAAAGCTGAACGTTAAAAGGATTACTACTGAGATATGTTAAAGAAACAAAATACAAAATAGCTCAATCTGCTAGTCAGGTGAATCAATGAATGAATAATCAGGTACTACCAAATTAAATAATGTAATTAACAAAAAACAAAAAATTACGTATTACAATAGGTTAATAGAGATGCTGTTAAATGTCCATACAAGATAGTGAAGAAATACAGTTACCAATATATTTATCATGATGAAATGAAGATGAGGATGGAAAATATGAAATGGTCCATTGTATGATGATGAGATTAAATGGTCACTGAGATATTCCCCTTGTAAGAGCTGCAGGATGAGTTCATTGCTGGCCTTCTCCACCATGTAGAAGAACTGGGTCTAGATAACTCAAAAGAACAGCGCACAAAACAAGAGGATAACATTTAAGTGTAGTAATTTATTATAAATTAAAAACTACTGTAAAATATAGTTGATGCACTTACAAATGCCCTTCTTGGGCTTTATGCGTATCAAGCGAGTTCCTGTTCCTTTCAGCCAAATGGACTGTGTCTTCCTATTCTCCTGTCTCCAGGGTAGCTGTTTTCACCGATAACAGTTCTGTCCTTGATGAGATGTTTAAAAAAGATAGCTTAATGGTAATGGTAAATGGATATCAGTAGAAAAGATAATGGTATCCTTAAGTTGCCACTGTTGCTATTAAGTATTATACTTGTGCACGACAAAAACATTCGGTAAAATTCAATGTCAGAAGCAATTTTTTTTTCATTCTTTGACTCCGCAATTCTGGTCCGACCTGTTCAACTCAGACGAAAGTCAGCGACAGTCCGAATTATTTGTCGGCTTTAAAATACCTTTAAAAATAATAATAAAAATGAAAATTAAATGAATGGAACCATTTCCAGGGTCTAAATGAAGATGATGAAACAGGGTAAGGTGGGCATTTAGCCTTATGGTTCTATGGATGAAGTAGATGAAGTATGGATGTAGCAATAAGGCGCCCTTCTTGCCTACACAATACACATACACAACTGTGAGACTGGCTGGTGGGTCACTCTGAAAATGATTCAAACAAATCCCTACCATTAATTTTAATGTTTAACACACAGCAAAGGTGACTCTCCCTTGCGGTGGTATAAAGGTACTAAGCCTGCCTACAGAACTGTGAGACTGGCTGATGTGTCACTCTGAAAATTATTCAAACAAATCCCTAATATTAATTTTAATATTTAATACAGAAACAAAGGTGGCTTTCCCTTGCGGTGGTAATAAGGTACTAGGCCTGCCTGCAGAACTGTGAGACTGGCTGAAGTGTCACTCTGAAAATTATTCAAACAAATTCTTACTATTATTTATAATGTTAAACACAGAAACAAAAGTGACTTCCCCTTGCAGTGGTAATAAGGTACTAGGCCTGCCTGCAGAACTGTGAGACTGGCTGAAATGTCACTCTGAAAAGTATTCAAACAAATTCCTACTAGTTTAGTATTTTTAATATTTAACACAGGAACACAGGTGACTCCGTTGCGGTGGTAATAAGGTACTAGACCTGCCTACAGAACTGTGAGACTGGCTGATGTGTCACTCTGAAAATTATTCAAGCAAATCCCTAATACTTTTAATTTTTTGCACAGGAACAAAGATGACTCTCCCTTGCAGTGAAAATCAGGCACTAACGCTGGCTGCCTGCCTATGCCTAATGCTAACTGCCTGCCTACACAACAACTGGACACTCTCTGTCTTCTTCTTCTCTCTCTGAACTTCAACAACAAACTAACAGGAAATGCAGGCTGTCTGGGTGTCTGTGTCATTAGTCCACCCCCCATCATGAAACGAAAAAGCCAATTGGAATAGAGACAAAGCGGAAAAGTAGTGCATGAAACGGAGAAGCTAATTGGACTAGAGACATGGAGGGAAAGTATGGAGGGAACATAATAGAGCATGGGTAGTCGCCGAATTTCCGAAAGTTTCAACGACATTCGGACCAGGGCTAGTCGAATTCGTATTTTTTGGGGCGAACAACCGTTGCCTGTCGGAAGGTCCGAATGTTGCTGTATGACCCCATTTTTGTTGAATTCCAAATGTCGCCGACCCAAAATGCACAAGTCTATTAAGTATGGTAAGTATGGGAAAAAGTACTTGGCCTTGCAGGCCTTGCAGACCAGCTCCTGGCCTCTGTATATTTTACTGTATTTTTTAATTTATAATTACTACACTTAGATTTTGCAAAGAAAGAAAAAAAAAAGAAAAAACAGGAGAGGCGCCTATAGTGTATTACCAGAGTTGATAAGATGGCAGAGTGTATATACACAATAGATGACTCATATTTAATAAATGTTAGTAATCTGGCTTATACCTGTCACCAACTTAAAAAGCCTGCAGGGTACTTTACCCCTCCCTGTATAGGTATATGATGTCCACTGTTCACATCCTCCACCGGAACCTATCTATAAATTACAGGAAATGGAACTCCAATGATACTCCACAGAAATCCAAACAGGAAAAAAGAAATACTATATGTTGATATGACCATAAAAATAAAAACAAAAAATAAAAGAGGAACCGTTCTGGACTGATGACTAATACAATTTTATTAATAAAAAGCGCAAGAAAGGGTACGCGTTTTGCAGCAGTAGCTGCTTTATCAAACCCTTAATATCAGTGTACAAAAATGCCAATATTAGCAAGACCAGAACGGTTACAAACAGATACATATTAAACCATGTCACATGGTATCTGATTGGATAGCTCAATAAGGAATTCCTAGTCTACAGCACTCCGAGCAATCAAACAATGATAGACCTAATCCAATGATCAGGGATAAATGTGATTGTTGGATTAGGCTCATGGGGAGCTTCAAAGGACCATCCAGCTCTGTATCAGCCAGGTTGAGGGCAGTCTCTACTGAGCATGACTGCACCGTGACTGGCTCGCACTGTATCATCCGTGGCGTGGGCAGTCTCTACTGTGCATTACTGCCCTGCGACCAGCTGGAAGTGGCACTGTGGTCCATGTAATGGGTTCTTCAACTAGTTTTAAATAACTTGATAACTCTCATCCTAAATGTTTGTCATTTTATGAGGCAGAAAGAGTTAGAAGAAATTGGAGTGGATGTAACCATATTACTGCCATTTCCAGGTTGAAAATCAAGTGGATATCCGGCCTAGACAGCATGTAACCCAATGGTCTCAACTATGAATTTGAACTATTTGGGTCTATGTAACAGGATTTGAATTTGTAACAAACTTTTATGTATATACATACAAATAGGTAGTATGTTATATTGGTCAATAGTGCACTACCACATTAAGGTAATGTATAGAGTGAAATTAGGTTAGGTTTAAATAATGATTGTACTCCTATCATAACTGAGGCCCATTTTTGCCATGGATGAAGGCAGAAGAGCACTTCAAAAGTAGAAGTGTAAAAAAAGTTCACAAGATGCAAGCAATACCAAAAAGGCAGTGGAAAAACTAATGGAATTCACAACTTACAAGATAGGTATGTGCAGTAAAGTATGGTACTAGGTGCTAAGTGAAGTCGGTGGTGGTAATTCTATAGGTTACCAACTACTGTCAAACTTCTAAGCTGGTGTTAGTGTTAGTACTGGGGGGGAGATTTACAAAGAGATGATAAAGAGGTGATGACAATAACTCCGGTTTATTACTTCTCCAGTTCCTATGTTATTCTGTGGAGCCTATTCGCTAAGAATAAGTTGAAAAAATCTTAGTACATAGGCTACATAGAATAACATAGGAATTGTAGAACTGATTAACCCCTTAATGGCCATTGATGTACCCGGATGGTCACTCTGGTCCGGCACTTAAGGACCTGTGATGGTCCTGGTACGTCACATACTTTTACTCACCACGCTGCTGCACCACGTTCCTTCAGTTCCTGGTATTACGGACTGAAGTTGATTGCTCCAAGAACGGAGAGATCTCTTTCAGTCACTCATTCGGCGTGCCGGCACACGTGATCAATCACGTGGGGTGGCACGTCGAACTTCCCTATCTGGTCATTAAAGGACCACACACCCCGGCCGCTGCTCCTTAAGGGGTTAACTGGAGAAGTCATTTCCACCTTATCACCTCTTTATCACCTCTGTTTCACTGCTTAGTGAATGTCCTCCCTGGTATATTAGAATAAAAATGTAAATTTGCCTGTCTGTCCATAGTCTTGATGTTACTAGCCTCAACTCTGGTTACATCTTGACAGAACTGCTTGATTCATGAATCAGACACAGTTTTCATTTGTACACAATATATCCATCTGTATTTCATCTTTAACTGTGTACTGTCCAGTTAATAACATTGGACATTAATAGTCATATACTGGATGCAATCAATAGTGAGATTATATCCAGTAAAATCTGACTTTGAAATCTTCAGCAATATGGATTCATCTCACAAGTAATATCTACTAGTGTTGAGCGAGCACCCCGATGCTCGGGTGCTCGGGTGCTCTGACCGAGCACCGCCGGAGGCTCGAGTGCTCGGCCGAGCACCCGAGCCCCATTGACTTCAATGGGGCGACACAAGCATTACACCAGGCACCCCCTGCTCTGATGAGGGGAGGGTGCCTGGTCAATGCCCCCTTCATCTCCGCAATGTCCCCCTTCATCTCCACACTGTCCCCCTTCATCTCCACACTGTCCCCCTTCATCTCCGCAATGCCCCCTTCATCTCCGCAATGCCCCCTTCATCAATGTCCCCCTTCATCTCCACACTGTCCCCCTTTATCTCCACACTGTCCCCCTTCATCTCCGCAATGCCCCCTTCATCAATGTCCCCCTTCATCTCCACACTGTCCCCCTTCATCTCCACACTGTCCCCCTTCATCTCCGCAATGCCCCCTTCATCAATGTCCCCCTTCATCTCCACACTGTCCCCCTTCATCTCCACACTGTCCCCCTTCATCTCCGCAATGCCCCCTTCATCTCCGCAATGCCCCCGTACCTCCAGTCCCTGGTGGTCCAGCGAAGCGTCTTCAGATCTGTGCCTCCTTCGGCACAGATCCCCGCCACCCGAACATGGCGGGCGAGCACATGGCGGTACTCGACGAGTACCGCCATGTGCCGAGCAGAGCGATGCTCGAGCCGATCCGAGCATCGGCCGAGCACGCTCGCTCAACACTAATATCTACTAATACTAGATTTTGAATACTGTCATTAACTGATATTTATACTATTGAACAATCCTATGAGTGCTGGTAGTATATAAATAGCGGGATTGTTTTATGTAGGTTTATGTGTATGCGTTACCTACCTCTCTGGCATTCAAACGGTTTGCATGCTCCTTCCTTTGTTTTATATTTAGTTATTAGTTGTATTGTTTTTTTCCCTATTTTCTTCTTTCTATGGCCACAGAGGGTTTGTGGATATTTGTAAAGGTTCTATTCTTTGCAGTAGACATACATGTCTTGTTCACCATTAATTAAACAATAGGGTGCTAGGTATTTTAACCAAACTTTTTATTTTAGGAAATACATGTACAGACAAGGATGAAAGTCAAAAGATTCTACCTCCTAATGTGTTTTACATTTTGCTTTATCTGTTGTGTAAGTTATAGAATGTAATTTCAAATCTTTCCAGTATGAATTATATGACAAACCATGCTATCACAGCTTAGGTCTATGAAATGTATCACTGATAATCTTATACTTATAGCCCTTAAGAACTAGGATTCCCCACCAATGTACATTTATGTAAATATTCTTTCATTAATATGTGATTTGAAGGTTGTAAAATTGTTAGTCATTTTGCAATGATTACTTTAACCCTTTAAGTACAGGGGTAGATGCAACAAATTGCAATACAAGGGAGGAGATTCATAAAGAGGTGATAAAGTGGAGATGACTTCCCCAGTTTATCACTTCTCCAATTCCTGTTTTATTCTATGGGGCCTTTTCACTAAGATTTCTTCAGTTTTGGAGATCTTAGTAAATAGGCTCCAATGAATAACATAGGAACTGGAGAAGTGATAAACTGGGGAAATCATCTCCACTTTATCACCTCTTTATCACAACTTAGTGAATCTCCTCCCATGTGCCACACCCCCATCTGGTCCTTAAAGGGTCAAATAATATTATAATTAAGAAATTGAATTTTTAGTTCAATTCTAAATATATAGAGTCTTATCCCTGCCTTAAGATACTTTCAGCCATGACCCTGAACTGTTATTAACACTTAATGGTTTAAAAACTGAATTGATACAATGATTAAGAGTGATCATATTGAAGTTCTGCCATCTCACTTCTAGGACCTCTGAGGAATAACATCATTTTTACAGACAATAGCCTAATTGATTTGGTTAATCAACTGATCAAACAAGAATCTATGGACATGAGCTCCTAAAAAAAACTCCTTTATGCATACATTTAACCTTTACCATTGCAGCAAAAATAATGCTGTGTCAGTACCTCAGACATATCAAGGGACCAAATGTAAACAACAAGGAACAACTCTGGAAACTGCCATCATAAAATACTTTAAGAGGAAAAGTAGAGTAAAATAAAATAAAAATGTCTTTCGATGTGATATCTGAGAGTAATTTAGGATTTATTGCATCTTAACCTTTAGAATCC